>CM060479.1:18479808-19679808 GCA_030544235.1 Lepturacanthus savala | reverse complement strand
GGTGATAAGGTCATAGGAAATCAAAATGAAATATGGACAGGACATCCACTGCCAACAAGCCCAAATAAAACTATCAGTTATTGAGAGCCATATTAGCTCCATGGTATCCAGTTGGCTTAATCAGATTGTGAGTCGCCAAGGAAAGCTTTTGTTGATTTGTGATAACATTGGCTGCTGTACAGCAACAATGACACGTAATCAACAAATATGGGGAATTCACATGGGTATGAACAACTTGAATGCAATGGCTGAGCCTAAAACACCTTCTTGATCATGGTTGATCATCCATCTCCCTTCCTATTTCTTTTCCCCAAATCTCCAGTCTATCTTCATTCTCCATTAGCCCTAAACTTGGTTTATAGTCTTGCCAATGAATACAGAGTATTTCACTCTTAGACCTATTCAGTTTGGCCTCAGAAATCAAGTCAAGTTATTCATATTTGTATAACCCAAAATAACAAATCACAGATTCACTTCAATAGGCTTCACAGTCAATACAACATCCCTCGTTCTTAGACCCTTGCATCATACCGGGAAAATCTCCCTAAAAAAACCTTTAACAGGCAAAAAAGGACGAGTTACGAGGACGATCCCTATTAAACAATACATTAAAACAGGAAAAAGTTGAGTATGACTTTAAATAGAATAGAAATATATGATTCATTGTGTATATGGACTATGAGGTGACAGGTCCATTGCAGGTTCCAGGTGAACCAGGACAGAATCACACCCTCCAGCAACTGAAGGCTCCTTGCAGTGGCTGCACTATAGCGTGTTCTGTTAATGAGAAAACATGGGAACAAAACAGATTTAAACATGGTATATCAGTGTTTTACAGATGGAAGAAAGAAAGAGAAGCTCAGAAAGAGAAGCTCAGAGTATCACATGAGGTCCTGGCAGCCTAAATCGATTGCAGCTTAACAATGTTCTAGGCCAGCCAGGTCCTGCCCTAAATATAACTGTCTTAAAAAAGGAAAGTTTTTAACCTGTTCTTAAATATAAGAAGGGTGTCTGCCCCCTGGACTAAAACAGGGGAGGAAGCCGGAGAACCTATAGAGAACCCACGCAGACATGAGGAGAACATGCAAACTGAGGCAACAGCGCCAAACAATGCACCACCGTGTCACCCTATTTTATATTTATATGTTTTACTATTTCTCCGGGTTCTCCAGCTTCCTCCCACAGTTTGTCATTTTTGCATGTGTTCATCCACCTCATCGACACTGCGGTTTTGTGTCTGTATACTTGCCCTACATCGGTGAGTTTTAAAGTCAAAGGCATCATATAGATGCATATTGAAATATTAGACCATCCTGTGTGTGATTTATCACTTTACTTCACGCAACAAATCAACATCCTGAAGGCTCCTGGGATTCTTTCTTGCTATCTGCTGCTTTGACTTGTCAAAGCCACTAGATGTCCTCCTGACCACATTAATGTTCTCTCGTGCTTGCTGTGTTATGGGTTTTGCACTTTGGCTTTTTCTGACTTGTCTGTTAACAGTGAAGTCAAGCAGGGCTGTACAGAATGGCATGGCTAGTACACTGACTGATATGCTTTTAAGTTATTTAATAGGCACATTTATTGTAATCAAGACATCAGAATTGGGGAGAAAATCATCCCAATCATCCCCTTAAGTAAAAGAAAGACGTTTACAGCTACAATACTATATATTCCAAAATCCAAAATATGAATCAATTAATAAAAATACTTCTTTTGAGGTATTATTGAAAAGCTTTGTCTATTAGGAGATACCAGTATAACTATAATATAAATGCAAAATAATAATGGTTTCAACTTGATTTCTTTGTTGGAACTACCTAAAAAAAAGGTTGTTCTTTTAAAACTTCCTATATTCTGTGCTTGAATTATGACACATTTTGGACAGCGGTTAGATAGGGTCATCCCTATATTTCACTATGTTCCCTGCTTTGTTCTTTGACCGGGGAACTCTGTAATTACTCTTTGTTCCCCACTTTGTTAGGATAAGGGGAAGGAGTTAGTGTTACTGGGAAATATAGGACCCTGTTTTAAAATAGGATGAATGCATTGTGAATGTATTGTGGTGCTTTTTCAGGATGTTTTATCTACAGTTAAAATTTTTATTTCAGTTGAAAATAAAGAAAAAGAAAAATAAAACAGTCCAAAAACATGCTGAGGTTAATTAAACACTCTAAATTGCCTGTAGGTGTGAGTGAATGGTGTGTGTGCCCCACGCTAGGCTGGCGACTACCTGGGGTGTATCCCTGCCTCTCGCCTGTAATGCACTGGGATTGGCTCCAGCAGACCATGTGACCCTAATGAAGAATAAACGGGTATAGAAGATGACTGACTGACATTTTTATCTTCACAATATAAATAAAATTAATAGATACCTTAAATAACTTCAGACCAACTTTGGCAAAATTATTTCTTACATTATGAATGCTTTTTGTTTTTATAAATAAAAGGGGTCTCTCTAAAACAAAGATGACCATTAATATAATAGGGATTAACTGAAGTTAATATGTTTGTAAAGGTCCCTTATGGTTCTTTCCAACTTATGCATGGCAGAACAACATTTTGGGATTCTGTTTCTGCCCGTCAGGCATTCCTTGATGCGGGTAAATTAAGCCTTGATGGAATAACCCTCTGTTCCCTTTCATATTATAAAAATTAAAAAAAAATCTGAGATACAACCCTTATTTATGAATGTCAAAATTTATTATGAATTTCTTGAGTCAAAATCTGATCTTCAAACTGAATATTAGGACACATGAAGGTACATTTGTTTGTTACAGGGCTGTTGGATGCGATTCTATTAGTTTTAGCTAGGTCAACCAATTGAAGTTTTGTTCTTGAATTGTCAAGCCTCGCTGCAATCATTGACTTTGTGTATAAAGACGATGACAGTTCCCTGAAAGTGAAGCCAAAATACAAATCCCACAAGGTCAACAAATCATAAACGCTGCAAAGTTAAACACTACAATAAAAAAAAACTCCAATTCAAAGCTATACAAGTCATTTTAAAGGTGGTTGTCATTAAGAAGCCCAGAAATTGTTAATGTAGTGATTTAACAGATGCAGAGTCATTATACATAAAAACAATAAAACTGACAATGGGGTCAGCTGATGCATCAGTTTGACTGCTCCAAGCCTCAGTGAAACAGTGAACACTTCCATCTGCTGCGAAAATATGCCAGTCAGTGTCATAGTATGATGACCCAAGCTGAATTGTATTAATGAGTTTTGTGTGCAGTAACAATAAACAATTGATATTTCTAGAGTATGTGCATGTGTAAGTACATAAACACCAACACAGACACAGAGCTTTGTTGTGAATTAAAATAGAAATGAAGGCATCACAAGAACTTGTATTTTTATTCAAAAACAAAAATGTTTCCAGCGTGCTTGGGTTGAGGCCATCTTCTTCTTCTTTTTGACAATATTTCTCCAACCTTCAAATGCCTACAACAAAGGCTACAAATGCCGACAACACCCACAGCGCCAAATTTGAAGCAACTTTATGCGGAAGCAAAACAACAGCAAAACAAAATGACGGGATCTGCGAAAACCGAGGCCTCGTTTGCCGTCGTCATACGATTTTCTCGGAAGCGATACGAGCCTCGGAGCGGGGCTTCATCTGACGTGCCCGCTTTTTTCATCGAATCACGCTTCACTGCCTCAGTTCATTTGTCCCATCACTACCGGTGGCGACCCCGGGGTCTCAACGGCGTGCTGTCAGGAATGCTTCTCCTCACGTTGGACCACTGTTACTTCTGCTACCTAAATAAGGATGGGAAACCCAAATACCAAATACCACACCAGTGCCTAAATACACTGGTGTGGCAATCAGGAAATGGGTGTGACACATAAATAACTGTATGCACACACACACACGCACAAACTACTACTATTCAGCCTGTGACACCTACATAACACATAACTGATGACTCAACTGGTGCTCACTTAATTACAGTAGTAGAATGGTCAGATATGTTAATGTTGGGTGTTGAGTAGGACCCAGATATAAAAAAAGCAGACAGACTTGATCTATCAAATTGAATTTTAATTCCAAGGCAAATGCAGGCAAGCAGAAACACAGCTCTCAGGGTGAAAATAATAATAATAACAATAAAACATTTTTTAAAAATGTGAAAATCCTTGGACAACATTTGAATCTAGTGGTGTGTGGTCTTCATAAATAACATAAAATTCTCATTAAAAACTTGATTTTACTCATTTTAATGCATCTTCGCTACACTGAACTACTTTGCACTACTG
Organism: Lepturacanthus savala; assembly: GCA_030544235.1. Lineage (NCBI taxonomy): Eukaryota > Metazoa > Chordata > Actinopteri > Scombriformes > Trichiuridae > Lepturacanthus > Lepturacanthus savala. The sequence goes on along the minus strand of CM060479.1, from coordinate 19,675,545 downwards.
CACTGTACTGTACATATACAATTCTGGCTGCATTCGATTATTTACCTGCTCACATACAAATGTCTTTACTACCAGTTGATAAGCGGTTTACCCATCACAGTATATCACATTTATCTTTATACATTTGATCCACGACTGTATGTCTATTTATATGCTCACCAGTCTATAACCACTTCTCATGCATTCAGATTTACCACATTCCTGCACAAGCTGTTTATTCTACAGTTTACACACCTTTTTATTACTCATCTGTCTAGTGCAACACTTTTTACTTTGCTATTTCTTCTTCTCTGCTATTTCTAACTGAATGTCCTCGTCATACATTCAGTCAAATGATTGTTTTCGGATTACAACAAGAGCGGCACCATGATGGAGCAGCTGGTTCATGTCGTTGACCACTTTGGTGTTCCTTCTAAGTTGAGATGCAATCAAGGTGGTAAAGAATAATGTCATTTGCCTTTTTATGGAAATATTGCCATGCATTGAAGTGCATTGAGATGAAGGAGCCAGAGGGTTAACCAGAGGATTGAAAGACTGTGGAAAGACAATTGGAATGACTTTAATGTACTGTACATTCCCTCTCTACACTGCTGGAGCAAGAAGGAATACTGCACTTCAACAATGAAATGTAGACTACGTGTACCTGCCACTATTCAACAGAGGACGTCTGGGGACGTCTGATGAGAATCATGGAATCTCATGGGTGTCCAAGGGATTTTCTCAATCACAGATTTTTTTTTCTCCTTTATTCTGATCTATGTATTTGAAAGGCATGAGATAATGTAATCCTGTAGAAATAACATTGTTACAGTGGAGCAGGTGAGTGAGGGTACCACGTAGTCATGTCCTTTTTGTATAATAATTTATATAATTTATGCTGCTTAATATAGTAAAAATGCATATATAAATAAATTCATCAATAAAATGGAATAAAAGTCAAAAATAGTAAAAAGTAATGGTTGATTCTTTGACAATAAAAATATTTTTATTCACATTCACGTTTGATGTTTACATTTAACATGAAATGTTAAATGTAAACATCAAACATATCTTCCCACATTATCCCCTATTGGGGTAATGTGGGAAGATATGATCTGAGAGCATTTGATTTACATATATAAGTTAGATATTACATGTATGGGGAGTATTTATTTGTCATATTGATAATTTTTTGTTTGACATTTAACATGATGGTCTGTCTTTCCTAACAGGTTATCAACCTGCACCACTTGTGGAAAATAAAGAATTAAATAAATGGAGTTGAACTATATCCTTTGTTTTCTTCTGTATTGTCGATCTGCGGCAAGCACTGAGGCATTGATCCTAAGATACTTTGACAGTGATGTATCTCTTCTCTTTGCGGAACATGATGACAGAACTGCATATCTTTGGATTTCGGACTGTTAGTCAGACACAACCAGACATTTGATGATGTAACTTTAGGACTGTGGGAAACTGTAACACATATTTTTCCAGACATTTGTGGACAAAACAATCCCCTTAATTGGTAGACAATGCAACATGTGATGCTCAGGTACACTTGGCTTTATTTTAAAGGGTCACAGGCCAGGAAAGTAACGGCCGCTTTTGTTCACGAATAACATTTTCTAGCGTATCTCCAAATGTCGACAGCTATAAAGACTTGTGCCACTGTAATGGAAATGAATGAGCTTCACGGTGAAGAGGCTTTTCCTCCCAAGAATCCTATTACTCCCAATTAGACTGGAGTACCTGTAATTCCTCCCTGGTGGCGATGAGCCAGGGATGCCTCCGAGAGAGTTGTTAACTGTGATATACTCTCATTTAGTTGATTGGGGCACCACAGGGACTGTTCATCTGGGGAGGGAGCAGCTGAGGAGAGACGACAGCAGCGAGCAGAATAAATAGAGGTAAAGTAGAAGAGGGGGAGAGGCGAATGTGTGAGGAAGCGTGATAGCACTATAGATTTGTAGTTCAGCTCTGGAGGGCTGGCAGTTCTCTCCCAACTGGTCTAATCTCATCCATATTAATGTGTTTAGTGTTTTTTTTTTTTTGCCATAGGGAGCACATGAAGGCGGGAACAGCGGCAGTGAAGACACCGCTTACTGACATCTCATCTTTCTGGGGAAGCCATCTGGGCTTTGTTCCTCATCTGCTTATACAGGTGTGGGTGTGTGCAGCCATGACTGTGCACAAGTTGTCCTCATTCAAAATGCAGGCATCCGTAGTTTGTAAAGAATGTCGCGCAATGGATTCAAGTAAAAGTAAAGGAGTTAAAAAATTCAGCAACGGGAAAGAAGTGTGTTTCGTGCCACTTCTGAAGCAAGCCTAAGGATTAACAGTAATTAATGTGAAAATGAGTTTGCTATTCATTCATGGGAGGGCAGGTGTTGTTGAGGGAGCCAAGAAAAATAATTTGTTAGACTCAAGTCAAAGTTATGATTAAAAAGAAAATAGTTACTTTTGATTTTGTTTTTAAATCAGAAATCAAACACAGCTTGGAAAAAAAATAAGAGACCATGCATTTTTTTTTTTTTTACACCTAAACCCTATTGAAAACCTCTGGAATGTGATCAAAAGGAAGGATGAAAGCTGGGATTCTTCTTCTTGTAAATGTAAACATTAGTTGTGTTTTAAAATGAATTTGATCTTGTTCCTTTGCATTGTTTGAGGTCTGAAAACATTGCATCTTTTTGGTTATTTTGACTCTAAACGATAGTATTTTTATTTGGAATTTGGGGTAAATGTTGACAGTAGTTTTATAGACTCAAACAAAAATGTTCCTTTTGCCCAAACACATACCTATAATTAGTAAAATCAGAAAAAAGTCTCTTATTTTTTACAGAGCTGTAGTTAGCACAAATTTATGTGGATGAAATATAGGTGTTTTTACATTAGTCGGAAGTGGAGCAGTTTCCCACTACATGGTGCTGTCATGCAAGAACCTCATGTCTGAATGTTGTGGCAACACAATTAATATTTAATAAAACATCAGTGATTCAATTGTTAAATGAGTGTGTATTAATAAACTTTGTTTGGGGCTATCCCTGTGTATGCTCATTGTCTTTGTATGTGATTGCCGCCATGTCTGACCCCACCGTTGCCATGTGAACAACAACCTGAGTGTGATGGCTGAAGCCATTTCTTTTTGTCATGAAATCTGCCTCGTGGCGCCTGCCATTCATTCCGACTTACCGCCACCAAGATATTGACGTCTAATTGTTGGAGTGGTGGCACTTTCATTGTTTTCAAAGGTTGCACTGCTCTGACAATTTTTATTAGCGTTGTATTTTAGTATGGCTGGATGAAGAATACAGCACTGTGATAAACATAGAGGATGTGCTAATGGTCATTTCGAAGTGGTTCACTGTTAAAGAAGCATTGTAAATTCTCATCAGCACCATGGACAACTGCCTGAATATGTACATTAAATGCAGGGGATTCACAACGTGCAATAGCTGAATTAAACATTTATTTGATATAGTTGTAGAAGTACAATGCATACTTATGTAAATCATAAGAGGGGGACCATTATGAGTGCTTGTATATAATCTTCGGGTCCTCAGGAGAGGCTATAGACAGGGCCATCATGAGCAATACTGTCCTTCTCATTCACCTCTCTCCCATTGAATATGTTGCTTTATTACATTTAGCCTAAAACAACTATAGTTCAAACACTTTGCAATGATCTGCGTTGGGCTATCAAGTTGCAACTGAACAATCTCCAAAAGTATGAAACACTTGAGTAGAGCTCTAGGAGACAAAGTTTGGACTTTTTCCATTAGAAAATAATGTCATTTGAATTATGGACTGCCTTTCAATCAAGTTTGAATGGACTTTAGAAGAAAGTTTTGAGATGCTACCTATTAAGAAATACACAAATTTCCTGACACCTACAAAACTCAACATGCACCATATTTTAATGTCATATCACTTCAATTGTCTAGAATGTGCAATTTAAACATACGACACCTTTATTTTGGCATATGAACTAGCATAATAGCTTCTGGCTGGTCAATGACTGAATTTGATTGGAAATTAAGTTTTAGGCAAGTTCATATTCACCAAATTACATTATTATCAGTGATGAAAGTGCAGCCCATACTCAATACCTACCATAGACTAATTGGCTACCTTTATTTTTTGTGATGGCGAGTGGTGCTGTGACTTCATATAAAACTGCCCCACTTAGAATGCCCCAAAATTCCCACTGCCAATGGTGTGATATAGCCTCAATGAGACAGATGATGTCCGTATAAGGTGCCAAAGTCTGCATTTAGAGGGATGGATGGGTGGTTAGATACATTTTTAACATATGGTACGTCAGGAATTTTAATGATTATCCTCACCAAGTGTTTTTTTTATTCCTAAACCTAACTAAGTATCTCATTTACCAAATTTCTTTAAGATGTGTGTAAATTCCTTCTTAAGACCCAAGTGACTACACACACACCTGCAGGCAATCTTAGCAATCACAGTCCCCAATCAGACTGGGATTAGTATGATGTCCCATGCACAATGTCTGCAAATGAAGACAGCTCATGCACAATTGTCAGACCATATTCTCTCAATGTGGCTCAAAATGCTTAACCACAACCCTAATTAAAGCTTCAAAAATGTTAGTTTATTGTCAGTTACACACTGCTGTTGCTAACCTATACCGCGTTCAACAATTTGAGCTCACGGTGCGTACTGTACAGTGAGTACTGTAAGTGAAATACACAGAATGTGAAAATATTTAATAAATTCACCACAAAAACAAAAAAAATGCTGCAGACTGATGGAAATTTATTTCTCTCCACAAACCCAAACAGTCAGCATGGAAAATCACAACAGAACATGTCCCAGTGTTCATGCTAGCTTTTTAGTTTAGTCATTTCCATGTATATTGTAAGCTTTAGCAATACAGATGTCAACTTTTTCAGGCCAATAATGATAGTTAAATTGAATTGCTGGACAGGAAAAAGCCAATATGAGATAATAATTTATACTGTGAGGAGCAGTAAGAATATTTTCTTAAAGTTAGGATGTTAAGCCTCCAGCTAAAGCCAAGCCCCAAGTTATTCATACAAACTTTTATAACTGTTGAAGAATGAGATACTCTTGAGTTGCTTGACTGCCATGATCTATCTATTGATGGGTTAAGGACAATGTTGTAAACGCTTCCATATATGAGTGTTTGGTTACCATTATGGTTGTTTAATTGTGAGAAAAGTGTATTGAAGAATGATGAGTCATTGTTGGAATCATACACATTTGCCATTGTGAATGGTCTCCATATATTTCCAGTTTAATAAGATGATTTATAACTTTTATTCTTTTAGCCTGTGAGTGAGTGCCACAAAATTCCATGAAATGAAGGTTATTGATTGCACTGAAATGAGAGAAATGTCATAAATAATATCAAAACTAGTGTTATTGGGTACTCTTGAGTATTTCTTTATTTATTTCTCTGGGGAAGTAATTATTGATTCTGATTTTTTTCTTTGCCATTATTCATCACATTATGGTGAAGTGGGTATATTGTGAAATTATGTCATGATATCTCTGATGCCATTGAGCTTTTACAGTTGTCTGGTTTAACCCTCTCAAACCACACCTACCACTGCCTTGTACCCATGGCAGTGGATCAGGCTACGTGCCAAAGTACCTCAATGGTGGCCATATTGTGGCAGTCCAGCTGTTATCTGGTTCTCTAACTCCAATAAAGTGAGAGATCTGCAAAAATAACCATCACAGAAATTTTGACCAATTCCAAGGGGTTTGGTTTGTTACATGTTATTAGCATAGTTATAATAGGATGATTTAAAATTTTGAAATTGAAACTTTTCATTTAAGTGTCATTGTAATGTAAGCGTGTTTTTACTTTTATGGTAATTCTGCTTTTGCTTCTGTGCAGGATCTTCTATTGTGGTTGTGTGTAAAACACTTTGTGTAACTATCTGCATACATAATTATGTAAGTATCTAGTGTCATAACAATAATGTTATTTATAACAAACTAAGTAGTTTGAAAATCGGTTTAAAATTGAGTAAGTTATGGTTATTTTAATAGAATATCCACCATAGGCGTAATGCTCCAAAGGAGCGAGCGGACCGACGCAAGATGGTGGTCGTATCCGGATACCAGCTCATTGAGCAGCAGCTATGGGTGAGTCATCTAGTGTTCTATAGAGATTTTGTGTTTTAGAAAAAAAAAACACTAGATGGCACCCAAATGCTGGATTCCAGCTGCAGCTGACATTGGATGTGCAATCGCTTTCCGAGCTGATTAGTGAGGCACAATTAATAGGTTTTAAGAGGGTGTAATCATGATAACACACACACTGGCAGTGTGAACTAATGGAAGAAAAAAAAAACACGACAACTAATAAACTACTGAACTTTGTAACACTTGTGCATCTCATTCACACTCACACAGACGAAATTATTGTTTTGGTACGTGCATACACCCACTGACATATTCCTACACTCATACTTTGTTTGCAAATCCTTTTAAAGTAATAACATGCTGCAGGCTTTAAAGGGAGATTTTAAAGGGAAAAAGATGGTGATTCATGTGATTCATTATAAACTATAAATTTAAGATGAACATACAGTTTAAAGGCATTGACAGGGGAAAACCGTTTCTTCCAATCTCAGACACAAATCAAGTGTCCCCAATCTGGTTTTGATGATTTGGAGATGAATGACATACTGGTCACATCCCCCACCCACCCACACACACACACACACACACACACACACACACACACACCACACACACCACACACACGATGCACACACACACACACCACTCTAGTCCCATCTACTTAAGATGTCTAATTTCCTGAGTGATTGTGTTCATTCTGCATTTCAGCCTCTGTCTAAATTGCTGGCAGGTGCATCCATTTCTCTGAGTGATTGGGATTCCGAGTTGGCCTCTGGCATTTTGAGATAACAATATTTTTCAAACCCAGGTGGTGAAAATCATACATCAAGAGAGCTGCCACCTCATTTGCCTTTCAAGCCTCCTTGATGCAACAAGTGAAACCAAATAAAATTATCCCCATAACTGTTATTGGCACTCAATTTCAGCGAGGCAGAATACCGACCTGCAAACATACTATTACTGTCAATGGGTATCTGATGATTTCTAAAGTAAATGTACAAAGAAAGCCAAAGCAAATAATGACAGACTGTATGTATTGGTTTCGCCTGAACAAAGAACAAATTAGTTTCCATTCAGACAGACTGGGAAACTTTGATCAAAGGCAATCCTCTCAGCTTCTTGCTGTATCCTCTATAAGCACTTGCATGATTCAGCATGTGTTGAGCCAATTGCCTCGTGGTGCAGAATATTTCTGTAAGTCATAGTCCATCATCCATCTGGGTGCATCAGCAGTCGATAGATAATGTTAAATAATGGTGATGTAGTATCGGGCATCAGTGACATGTATAAAAATGTTCATCCAGTAAAGGTATAAAGATTCATCTATTGCATGGGTGCATCGACTTTTATTCCTACGATCCAAATACATCAAACAAATTAAATTGATATACAATCAGTTTGTAATGCAGTTAGTTGTTTATATTGATGTTAAAATATTGCACTATGTATGTATAGTGTCAAGTAATAAAGTACAAATACTTTGTTACCTTACTGAAATAGAAATTTGGGGTATCTATTCTTTACTGGAGTGATTATTTACTTCCTGCTTCCTTACAGATGCTTTTCTGCTTTGCTTTTGCTATATCTTTCTGCTTATATTTCTGCTATTTCTGTCTGTGGGAGATAACATTAAATGCTCCTGGATACCTATTAATCATCAGGACTATTGTTTTTTGTAGATACAGTTTGCTACAGTTACTTTTTGACATTTTTCCGACCTCAACATTGAGGGTGGCCTATCAGAAGCATGAGCTTGTGACTGGGACTGAGGAGCTCTGCTAGCCAAAGCTAATTAACAGCAAGATACCTCCCTTCCCTACAAACTTTTCCAGATGATAACAGTACTGGAGATGAAAGTTCAGTGGTTTCAAGTATACTTGGAGGTAAATGGTCAATATGGGAATGAAACACTCTTCTGATGACTCAAACCAATGGACAGGAGCAGGCTAACAGTTAGCTATTTAATACAAACAACAAGGAGTCAACGAGCAGTCCTTCCTAGAACGCTTGTGTTGAAAAAACGTATAAACCACTTCCATCTGATCTGGGAAAACAGTTAGCAGACAGAATCCAGAACCCAGAAACTTAGTAGCCTGCACTGCCATGTCACAAGAGTAATTCTTCAACCCCAGTACTGAGGAGAAAACAGCCCTGGACTACAGTAAAAAGTAAGAGCAAACCGGCCCAAAACACGGATTCTCCTAGATTTGCTCCACTTTTACACAACCCTGGCTCTCCGAAAGAAAGCTCCTTCAACACCAGAGAAAGGTATGAGACTAAATCACATTATAAAAGGCTGCAGAAAGAGCTAACCCCTGCGCCTCAAACTCTGATAGTGGGTGATGGAGCTGTGACTGAAATCAAATGCTTTTGCAGCTAGAAAAAACACCAAAGTACTCTGTTACACCACTGTTACACTGAAGATCTCTACTCATCACCTGACAGTCAAATCTCTCATCATACACAGAAGAGCCCTTTATGTTGTAAGGCATAAATCTGAGGTAATAAAAAAGGACTTTATTGATCTGCTGAACAGAGTTAAATCTCTGAATCCTAAGGTCTTCATTAGTGGACCTATACCAATAGTTTGAGGAGGAGATGCAAGGTCCAGTAGGCTGATGATGCCCAACGGATGGACCAAAGATATGTGTGCTGCTCAATTTGTGAATTTTATTGAATTTTTACATTTTTGGGGAAAAAATACACCTCTTCACAGCAGATGTGCCTCAATAAATTTTGAGTGCAGCTATTGAGCATCAACATGTTCTATTTTGTCTGTCAGATACAAACAGCCCCTGCCAAGGACAAGAGGCAAGATGCTCCAAAACAACAGATAGAGCATTCTGGAGAAGAGCTGCTGTCAGCTCAGATAAGGACGGACCTAGATACACAGCTGACCCAGAGAGAGAAGTACCTCCCAGCTCTGACAGCTCAATATGAGGAGTATTTTCCAACTCCAACAACCCACCAATCCCCCTTGACTCCACCCAGCCCCTCACTCTCACTAAACAGTATAGCACTAAAGAACTGCGTTCTCTCCTTGAAAATCATGGATTAATTCAACATGTAACAGAACTAACACATATCAAAAGTCACACTATGGATCTAATCACTAAAGGTTTAAACATTTTTAAGGTTGATGTGACTGATGTTGGTCTGTCTGATCACTCCTGTGTATTCTTTATTAGCACTTTCTCCACACACAGGAGTTTTCAAACAGAGGTAATCTCAAAAGAGTACATCACTGATAACACTAGAGAAGTGTTTTTCCATGCGGGTTTATCCCCCACAATTGCCTTCCTTTTTATTACAGTAAATGAACTTGTTCATCACTAAAGTTCAAATCTTATTGATGCCATTGCACAGGTGAAAGTAAAGGTGATCTCTGGCAAGAGATCTCCATAGAGAAATGACATGCTGGTCAAAATTGGTAAAAGAGAGTGCAGGAAAGCTGAACACAGGTGACAAAAAACTATTCTCCAGGTTCATTATGTTATTTCTCTAAAGAGAAACAACATTTATAATCTGAAATGGAGAAATGCAAGGCAGTCCTTTTTTCTCTGACATCATCTCAGAAAAAAATAATGTGTCCTGTTTGCCACTGTTGATAGGCTAATCCTCCTGTATCAGTAGCCCCTGAACTTCTATCCAGTATGGCCTGCAATGAGTTTGTCTCCTTCTTCACTAAAAAAAGTCAAAAGATTAGACAAGCAGTCACCACCTCAGTGCTAGGTACAGGATCATGTCATCCCAGTATGAATTCAAAATCAACTGTGATGGCATGACAAAATTTGATCCAATCACCCATAAGAACCTGGAGGACATTATACAAAATCTTACATCCTCGTCTGGATATTCTGCCAACAGGCTTCTTTAAAAAGGTTTCTAACTGCATGGCCTCAGATCTCCTACACATTGCAAACACACCTTATGTCTCTACTTCATCACTACTTCTAAAAAAGTCATTGAATCATTGAAAACAGCTGATTCATTTTAGGGCACTGAACAACTGTTTTCCTGTCTGTCTCCCAGCCAGGTTTCAGCACTGAGATGGCTGTTGTTAAGATCTTCAATGACATTCATCTAAACACAGAACTAGTCCTAGTCCTAGTATTACTAGATCTCAGTGCTGCATTCGACACAGTTGATCACAAGATATTATTAGACTGGTTGAAGACCTGCACTGTAAATTGTAACATGTCGTTTCAACTTAAAAATATGAGTGAAAGGGCTGCCTTAAAAATCTAAGTCAAGTGAAAAAGAATTATTTGTCATCTTCAATAAATATTCCTTGTTGTGTAAACATCTGCATTAGTTTCGTTGATTTAGATTTCGGAATTGACTTAACTCCTTCAGGTAGTTGTTTGAACCTGCAAATCTATCTCAGTTCACTTAAAATGGTCAGTTGTGTAAACCTTTTGTTTCGGTTAAGTTGAATTGGATTTGTTAGTTGGTTGAACTACTTAAGGTAGTTGTCTGAACTTGTAAATGTATTTCAGCTTAATTCAAGTGTTACGTTGAGTAAACTTTTTTTTTTCAGTTAAGTTGACTTGGACTTAATTGACTGAACTGTTTAGGGTTGTTATTCTAATTTGCAAATCTATTTTTATCTTAATCAAAAGTGACAGGTCATTTAAATTAAATGAGTCTATTTAACATATCCAAGATTTCTTGGAACTTACATGTCCATTTCAACATAACTAATGTTGCCTGTTGGAAAAACTTTTTAGTACAATAGATGTCATTGACTTAAGAGAAATATGACAAACAACAATTAACATGCAACAAGATGAGCATTTATTGGTGCATTGCATGACCTTGCCAACCCAAGAACAGGCATTATGGATAAACGAGAAGTGAACACTTATAATCAAGTGTGTTCGTCCAACCCCCTGCCCCCCTCTGCCTTGACATCAAGGGCAGGGAACGGATGTGGATGATACATTTCAAGACAACAAAGTGTGAAGTGACAATACACAGCTGGAGAACTGGGCATTTACTCAGAGGGGCAGTAAATGAGGAAGCAAAGGACTTCGGATTTTCACCTTTCTCCTCCCGAAAAACCTCGGGACACAGAAACAATAAAACTCTTGAAAACACCACTCTTCATACAACAGGTTGTGCGAAAGGATGCAACAGTTGAACCTGGTCATCTTAATTAAATGTTGGAGGTCCAACAGTTTCAGAACAGATCTGAAATGTGGAACTTTCTTTTTCTGTTCATCTGTCCCCATTGTAACCTCATATTCCGCACCGTTCAAAGCCAAGGTCAACCGCTTCCAAAACACACACGACGACGTCCATGGACTGAGTAGCACATGACCTCCTCCCGCGGCTACCCATAATGCATTTCACTCAAACGTGATAATGCGTTTTATCCCGACAGTGCCTCCAAAGTCAGGTTGACATACATTATTCATTTAACTGGACTTGAATTTTTAATTTAGCATTTATTTTGTAGTTGAAACATTTTCAACTAGTAATTTCATGTTATTATAACAACCTCGGAAATCATTTGTTCTACTGACTTAGGATAATATGTTGAAATAACAAACATGCAAAAACACAATTTACAGTGTACTATTCAACATTTACATGCCCCCACTAGCTAAGATTATGAAATAAAACAAAATAAATATCCATGAATATGCAAATTATACACAAATTTACATCAGCATTGAGCAAATCAATGACTGAATGTACCAGAACATTCTTCAATTAAACAAAGTTAGCGCTCAGCTTCAGTCAGAGATATTAAAGCCCATAAACCAAGCTAGAAATCTTGGTGTAGTTATGGACTCAAACTTGAATTTCAACAGTGACATTAAAACCATTATAAAGTCAGTATACTACCACCTGAAGGATATATCAAGGATTAAAGGCCTTATGTCTCAGCAAGAATTAGAAAAAATTAGTCTATACTTTTATTTTCAGTAGAATTAACTAATGCAACTGGGTCTTTATGAGCCTCTCTAAAAAGTCAATCAGACAGCTGCAGCTAATTCAAAATGCTGCCACTAGAGTCCTCACTAAGACTTTAAACAAAACATTATATCGTTACAGTTTTGAGCTAATTGCACTGGCTTCTTTTCTGCCGAGAATTAACTTTAAAATGCTTTTACTGGTTTATAAAGCACTGAATGAGAGAACTGCAGGTCTGCTGCAACTCACTGTTTTTAAGTCAGAGCTGAAGACTTCTCTGTATGCAGCTGCCTATTGCTTATGTAATTTCTCACTGCACTGTAACTTTGTTCTTGTTTTCAATTTAAATTTGTGATATTTCCCCTTTTAATCATATGTTTTTAAATTGTATAACTTTGATCTTGTTTATATGTTTTTTAAATTTTTTAAATCTCATTTAATTTTAAATAATTTCTCTCATTTTTAAACATTACATTTTTGATTTCCCCCTTTCAGTCAACTATTTTTAAATTGTAACTTCATGCTTTAATGTTTTATGTTAAACAAATTACCTTGTTGTTGTAATGTGCTATACAAATAAACTTGCATTGGTTATTTACTTCTACTCCTTACATTGTCACACAACATTCTATAGTATACTTACATTTTGGAAAACAAAACCTCAAAATATATCAGTAGTGGACCCTTTAAAGAATATATGCATGAAATATGATTCAATCTGTTTAATAAGGTGTTTTACTTACTACTTTTTGTAGAGGCCTGAGGAAGAATCTCCTTCCAGGGCACAAGTAGGCAATATATCAAGGATAAACAAGAGACCAAAATAGAAATTAAATACTCTGTGACTTGTAATTCAAGATAAGGCATCCTTTTTTAATTTCATTGGGTTTTAGCCCTAGTTACAGATATTCTTTTGTTTATTTCATGTTTTCTTTTACAGCATATGAAGGTATTTTGTCTTATTGCATAATTGTTTAGTGAAATAACATGAATTTGAATGGTTCAAAAATGTTGTGACCTCTTTAAAGCCTACATACATAAAATAATGTTCAGTAATGTTATATTTTTTATACAATTCTTATTTCTAACAAGCTTAATTCTCAATTTTCATTTGCACACCTTCAGTTCCCAAGATTCACAGATAATATAAAGGTTATTTCTTACATGAAAAGTTTAAAAGTTGATATTGTTTTTGCAGAGCATATAAATAATAAAAGAGGCAGCTATTACCATACCCATCAAATATCTACCAATGACTTGCCATAGTGTCCTACAGGACGTCTTCAACATCACACTGGATCTTACACAAAGCTCCCCCTGACCCTCTGACCACTGCCAATCACCAAATTCTCACTATATATGTTCAGATTTGTAAGTCATTATTAAATCGAGGAAACAAGGGACCGGCTCTGGTTTCAGATACATGTCCTAATCTTGTATTTGTCAAAGCCAAACTCGTTGCAACAATTCTCTTCCCCCCTTCTCTACTATTGTTGGGAAACATGGTGAAATTTGGCATCCGAACGCTCCCCCAAGACCTGGATGCACAAAAGCCAAATAAAAAGCAATATCCATTAATTAGTACAATTCATCAAGTTAATTGGCTGTGTTTAAATTATTGGATGGAAATAAAACATAGCGTTAACAGCAGACCATTAGTTGTCTTAATTTGCCCGTGCACTTGGAGAGACAGAAAGAGAGAGAGAAGCTGAAGCTACGCAACCCTTCATTAAACACACATCGACATTTGATGAAGCTTCTGTATGCACAGTCAGAGATATGAGTTTTTCTTCAGCACTGGCTGCAAATGTATGGTATAATCGTAATATTAACATGACACAGGGGGAGGTTAAAATATCGACGGAAAGGAAACAAATATTTATACACCCTTCAGTGATTTGATAACAAGATAAAATCAAAATCATAGCTTCACATTCCATTAAGTCACTTTTCTCAAGGTTTGGGTAAGATAAAGGTACTTTACATTTGGTCCACTTTAAGCTGAAATTTCTTGGCAGGAGCATTTCTACTGGTTGATTGCACTTCATTCTGGGCTGATGGTTTTGGTTATATTACTCAAATATCAGTACAGGTATAAATAAATGAAGAAAGCTCCAGTTATTCATTAGTTTTGAGCCAATACATGACCCCAAAAGGCTGTGGTCCATTCAGGTGCCCTCAAGTAAATTATAACAAAAAGATATCCCAGCACTGGATGGAAAATAGAAAGGAAAAACATATAGCCTAAGAAATAGGTTGCTGAATCTAAGTCAGAATGACTCCACTTAGAGAATACTATCCGAATCTGGCCAGATCAGTTCCAACAGGACCCGTCAGGCCTTGGTCAAGTATCTGACATCTACATCTGTGTTTCCTTCACACCAATCAGCTTCTCCATCTTGAGATGCCTGACTGTTTGGAGTCAACACCTCATCTGTCTCACTGTCACTTCCAACCAGGCACTTTTACTTTTAACATGTTATTTCCCCACTCACGGAATTCTTGAACTTATGTGTAATACAACTTAAATAAACATCCCAATGGATCATTAACTCACATATCTCTATTAAGTTCTTCTTATACTGAATCTAGCGGGATCATTCACAGTTAACTAGTGTTAAATAGTTACACGTCACAAACTCTGTATTCATGATCCAAAATGCAGCATACAGGTGTTTCTCTAATGTACACACAGTCCATATATGAGTGCAGATATTACATTGTATTAGGACACGGTGGTGCAGGGGTTAGCGCTGTTGCCTCACAGCAAGAAGGTCACAGGTTCAAGACCTCCTGGGTCTGGGACCTTTCTGTGTGGAGTTTGCATGTTCTCCCCGTGTCTGCGTGGGTTTTCACCGGGTACTCCGGCTTCCTCCCACAGTACAAAAAACATGCTGAGGTTAATTGGTGACTCTAAATTGCCCCGTAGGTGTGAGTGTGTGAGTTAATGGTGTGTGTGCCCCACGATTGTCTGGCGACCATCTGGGGTGTATCCCTGCCTCTCGCCGTAACGTGCTGGGATAGGCTCCAACAGACCCCTGCGACCCTAATGAGGAATAAGCAGGTATAGAAAATGACTGACTGACATTGTATTAGATTATATTATTGAAAACCTCTTAATGCTCTTTTTTGAGCATTAAAAGGTTTTCATCA
The DNA here is from genome assembly GCA_030544235.1 of Lepturacanthus savala. Classification (NCBI taxonomy): domain Eukaryota; kingdom Metazoa; phylum Chordata; class Actinopteri; order Scombriformes; family Trichiuridae; genus Lepturacanthus; species Lepturacanthus savala. Next base: position 19,660,341 of record CM060479.1, on the reverse strand, counting down.
GTTTTGTAGAACTGATGATCATAATTTCATCAGTGAATGAAAAGAAATCAGTAATGTTATATTTATCTCTTTTTATCGGGGAAAGGTGAGCCAGACTTGACACCTGTCCCTTTTTTCTGGTTTCGTGACAATGGATTTGCAACTTTAGCTTGAATTCAAAACATAAGGAACAAAATCTCTTAACAAATTTCTGACTATAAGTGAATATAATGCAAAGACTTTATTGCATTGGCATTTTACCTACCGTAATAACCAGAGAGAACAGTCTATTGTATAGGGGGGGCATGTTTTCTCAGCATTCTTCTTCTTGGTGTAGATGTTGCCACTTAAAGGTTGACTACAGGTCTACAAGCAAACTCATTCATCTGTAGTCAGACACCATATTTATCCTATAGTTAAATATATGAAAACATTATTTACATTTCAAACATACAAGTTCATTTTAAAATTTCAGGAGATCATAACTTAACCCTGAAACGTACCAACATCAGACCACAAAGCTATTGTGACAATACTGTCTCTGACTTCCTTTTCATCCCTTCATGCGACAGATAAGAATGAGTAATTACACTTTCTGGATGTAGGGGCATCATTAGATTCGAAAATAGTTGCTTTAGTATTCAGACAGGCACGGCAGAGCTTTGGAGAAATCAGGGCAACTACTGTATGCTCTTTATTACCAAATCCAAAGGCTTATCCTCAATCGCTCATGTGCCGAGACTCATTTAATTAAGCAAACAAAATAGAGTGCCTTGATCATGAGGCACAAATGGTACGCACACATGCGCTTGCACACACACATACAAACACACACACACACACACACCACACACACACACACACACACACACACACACACACACACACACACACACGCACACACACGCTTACCACATCATTCATGTTAATCAGGCAATCATATCTGCTAATAGTGGGATTCTGTCTTTGTCCTCTCTGTCTCTGTCTATTCAGTTCATCTTTCTCTCTTATCCTTGCAGCCACAGCTCCAGGCTGCAGGCTTGTCCATCTGTCTTCTCCGTGGATGTATAGTGGTGCTTCTGAGTTCCTCAACAGTCCGAGCCTTCCTGTCTCTTCCTCCTCCTCCTCCTCCTCCACTTTCTTCCTCACTTCCAGAGGCCCTCTGGCCAGGCTGGCAGTTTCCTCCCTTTACCAGCCCCGCTTCCCTCTCAGCTTCCTTCTGCTCTCATTAGAAAGTGTCCTGCAGTCTCTGACACATATTGAGTATGTGTCCGCATCGCTCCTCGGTATTCCCCCCTTTCAGCTTCATGCCTACAGTTTCTGTCATGATATCTGTCCACTGCAAAGCAGCCTAAAAGGCTCACTGGAAGGACAAACAGAACAGGCAGATGGGTGTAAATATGTAGGCAGACATTTCAAATCAGGGGATTTTAACTACTTCTTTGGTTAGCTTTTTCTTAGCTTGCATTTACAGCCTTGGTTGGTTCAAGCCTATGTAAGCACGTCATTTTGTTTTACAAGAAGAAAACATGATTGGACTTTAATGCATTAATACAACATTTTTTTTGACGATCAGGTTACTTTTAATTTCATTGAATAACCATTTGCACATAAATTTGGCAGTAGGAGAAATTTCAATGTTGCACTGGGTCTGGCGGCATTGTTGCCATATTGATTAAAGTATTGTCAATGTATAATATTGATTAACAGAGATTTTACAGAGTACAATATGTTTTACACAACACAAAAATACAAACACAAGAAACACCAAGATACAAAAATACAAGGCAAAAAGGTGTATATTGCACATGATGAAAACAAGCACATATTTACTGGATCTTTAGTAGCTATCAAAGACTATAAAAGACACCTGCCCATAACAGATATGGCGAGAAATGGGCCAAAAACACCAGCAACAGTGTGTGAAAACCTTGTGAAGGCTTTCAAAAAATATTTGATCTATGTCATTGCCAACAAAGGGTATATAACAAAAAGTATTGAGACAAACTTTTTTTATTGACCAAATGCTTATTTTCCATCATCACTTGCAAATTCCTTAAAAACCAGACAATATGATTTTTTTTTTAAATTTCTAACATTTATTCTCTCATAGTTGAGATTTATTATACAATATTATCTTAAATCACACAAGTTACTAAATTAACCAAAAATAGAATTATATATATATATATATATATATATATATATATATATATATATATAGAGAGAGAGAGAGAGAGAGAGAGATAAAAGCAGACAAAATGCCACCTCCCCATCCCCAGAACCCAGATATACACTGTAGTATTGATGAAAACTCTATAACCATACATTCACATTTACATACATGGGGAAGAAAAATAACTCAATAGGATCTGGATATGATCATTTTAACAAGTCCCTTATAGAATTGGCTGCAACCAGCCAACTGTAGAAAGTGGCCTCCTTTACGCCATTGAATCTAGCTTTCGACATTACCATAAATCTAAAAAAATTGAAAATCCAATGTTTAAAGGCAAAAAAGTGGGGGGCTTCAAAGAAATGTTTGGCATATATTGTAAAAGAGGTTCACAATATCAGCTGGGGTGTGATCTAAAAGGAAGATGATTGCTCCCTCAAACTCCAATATGCCACTGTACAACCGGCAGGCAGGACACACATTTTTTAATCAGTCTGACAAAATGGCATCTTGAGAGAGTACAAGAATCTACACAAAACAGTTGAATCCACTCGTATTTTTTTAAAAAAAGACAGAGAAATAGGTTTATTTAGCATGTGTTATAAAAAGCCTGGTTAATAAATGTCAGTAGCTGTTACGTCCAAAACGTCATGATAAATTCTGTTTGGTTTTAGTCTTGTCTTGCAATTTCCTGTTTTATTTTTGACATCCTCTTCTCTGTTTCAGGTAACTTAGCCCTTACCCTTACCTGATCTGATTGCATGCCCCGCCCTGATTGTGTTACTTTGGGTATATTCTGTGTCTCTTTGTCATGCGCCTGTTTGTCTTGTTTAGTCTGTGTACTGATGCCATCCCCTCCTTGGTTCAAGTGATAGCAGGTTTTCATATTTCTTTGGTACTATGTTTTACCTTTTGTAGTTTTCCTTGAACGAGTTATTTTTGGTTCTAGAATAGTCTTGCTCTGCTTTTAAAACATGGCTATAGCTTCACTCAAAACCAAAGGTTTTGACCAAAGGTCTTATAATGAGATAGACTGAAAAGTGGGTGTTAATTATCAATTACATTTTAATATTTTTTAAATTGATTTACTGAAATTTTATGCAAATTAGAAACACTGAAAGAGACAAGTCAAAGTCCTCTCTGAGTGTCTCTGGTGTAGTGTGCAAAGAAAACCAGCTATCTAACCAGCAGTTCAAAGCTATTTGCTTGCTCTGTCACGTGTTCTTCCTTCACCTCACTATCCATAGATTAAAAAAGATTTAAATTTCAAGGCTTGTCTACACAGACATGTGGATCAAAAATAACTGAGCGCGATGAGGTGAGAGCAATTTTTCTTTAGGGACTTTAACATCTGATTGATAATTGGGACGCATTCCAACTTGTTTTTGTATTGACTCATCAGACGCAGCAGTTGAGAAAAAACATCTCTACCTGTCAGAGCGGCTACCTCCAGCTGGATGTTTGTCCTCTACCCCCAGATCAGCACTGACAAGACTTAGCCGCTCACCTTCCCTCTGCCCTCTATAAGACCTCTCTATCAGCACTGTCAACAGCGTGCTGCCTCCTGCCTGGACTGCCACGATGCAGGAAAAAAGAAAAACACTAAAGAAAATAACTGTCAGGGACGCATCCATTCACATGAAAGAAATAAGATCGAGCCTTACAAGGTTCTATTAATACATGACTACTGTCTCACAGACGTCATACACAGCTGTTCACAGTCCCCAAGGTCATTTCGCTGTTTTTTTTTCCCACCGTTTTTTTTTTTTTTTTTTTACCTCATGCCCAATGAGTGTTTTTAATGGATGCAGTGACATGCCAAAAGGAAGCAGCCAGGTGTGGTCATGTATATAAAATGCACAGCTTACTGTTGGCCATACAATGAACTGTGATGGAATTTTTGGATTTTATTTTGTGATTCCCTATGAAATTGGTGAAAATAGAGACCTGGTACAAAAGTTAGAGATAGAAACTCAAATAATGTATATCAATTACCTTTATCCACACCGATTGTGTCATCAGCCTCGAGATTTAAATAATGACATCTTATCCTCCATATATATTCTTTATATCTCTATAATACTGTTATGTATGGAGTTATATCACTGCCACCTTGTTGTAAACAAATAAAATGTTTTACAAATGTCACATAATTCACTAGTAAATTTAATGTGGTTAAGCATGTTTAAAAAGTGAAATATAAATTGAGTAGAATATTAAACATATTCATACATACTGTATATAATATATATTTAATAGCCTACAGGTCATGCTTGGACATTGCTTGATCTCAACACCTAATCTGCTGCAATACTAACCTTTTTATGTTGTACATTGTTGGATTCCTCTGTTATTCTTCCTGAGTTCTTTTTCCTTTTTTCCCAGATTAAAGGGGTTTTTACCTTGTATGATGGAAGGGTCAAAGGTTACAGGATGTTGTATTGCTGTTGCTAGAAACTGTAAAGCCAACTGAGGGGAATCTGTGTTTTGTGCTTTGGGGTTATACAAAAAAAATCGACTTGACTTGACTTGTGCCACCCATGTAACAATCACAGCATGCCCTTGAACTGGACAACAAATCAAATCAATTTTATTTGTATTGTCCAAATATCACAAATCACAATTTGCCTAAGGGGGCTTAAAATTCTGTACAAAAATAGAGCATCTTGACTCAAATAAGGAAAAAAAATACCTTAAAAAGGGTAGAAGAACCCTCATGAAGAGCAACAAAGGAGTAAATATGACTGAGTAGAATTGGGATTTGCAAAACTATTTTTATGAGCTCTTTCCCAGCACACAATTTATTTTTCAAAAACATTGCAACAAATAGGTTCAGCAACATTTTATGGATAAAACAGGAAACGGGAAGGAGTCCAAGGTCCATTTGACCAAATGTCCATTTTGTATATTTGTCCAAAATGAAAAAAAAAATCAAATTACTGTCTGAATTAAAAATTGATTTAGTAAAGGTTCCATACGGCAAAAATGTTTGTGTTTTATCTCATATATAAAAGATTTGCTTTATTTTCAATACAGGACAAATTTAAAAAAACAAACAAAAAACACCAGTTGTTTTATCAAATTAATGTCAATATACTGCCAAACAGTGAAAAACACTACACACATACACACTTACCACATCATTCATGTTAATCAGGCAATCATATCTGCTAATAGTGGGATTCTGTCTTTGTCCTCTCTGTCTCTGTCTATTCAGTTCATCTTCAACCAACAGAACATCAATATTGATGTCTGTAAAACCTATTGTAGCTACATTGCACAGCATTGTGTAATCAAGAAATGACTCTATTGCTTCCTCTTGTTCAGAGCAAGATTAATTTGGGCAGCGGGAGACAGAACCAGAATGCGTCAACCCCAAAAAACATTAGAAATGATTACGACTCCTTCTTTGGGTCAGAATAAAGAAATACGTACTTGTGTCATTTTTCAACGAATAAATAGTGGAATCCTTTTGTTTTGGGTTGGCTTGTACGTGTTTGCTCTGGATATCCGCGGCTCGGCTTGTGAATTGTTAATGGCTAGAGGATTGGGCTTCTAATAATACATTATTCACATGATTGAAATAAGGGTCGCTAAGGAGAAAAATGCTAATTTCCATTCCCAAGAGCATATTCTTGTGTGCCTTGTAGCCAAGAGCTTTGCATCTTCAGGAACAGTGATCTGGATTCCTGCTGCAAGAATATCAAACCAATCTTCGCTCCACTTTATCGATCACTGTGCGAAACGGCACTTTTTGGTATACCCTGAATTCCGCTCCATTTCCCATGGGTACGGTGTGACCCAGTTATGGCCAATTCAGTTCCACCTTAAAATCTGAGCGGTGAGAGACCGGCGTGGTAAAGTTTCTGAAAGGCTGTGATTATAAAGGGAAAGAGAGGCGCAGAGAGATGGAGATTGCCAAAGAAAATAGATAGAGGAATATCGAGAGGAACAAAGATGGAGCTTTTCTATTTGGGCTCCATTCGCCACTCTCATCTTTCAAGGCGTTGGGCTAATTCCTTTGCTAAGCTGCACCTACCCCGAGGAGCAACTGGAGCATTCAATATGCACTCAATCCATTAGGAACTGAACTGCCTGCATTAGCACCACACCAGAGAGGAGATTCAATTTCCATGGAGCTGAGGAGGGGAAGGCTGAAGACTCCCAGTGAATACAACAACAAATGCCCCGAAATTAATAATTAAAGGCAGACAGAGGCTGAGGGACTGCAGAAAAGTCAATATTGTGAATGAAAACTATATCGCCGCCTCAGATAGAAAACCCTGGCTACAATCCTTTTCTACAATTTGCCATCACTGACACATTTCCCCCTCTGTTCCACAGTCTTTTATAATACAGAAATATTCAGGATGTCAGCGAAAGCATTTGTGCAAATATGTTAATTGAAGTATGACACACGGGTGCTATCTTCACTATCTTTCAAATTAAGACTTAACATGTCTTCAAGCAGCAGACAACACTGCTGCTTTGAAAGGGCTCAAAGCAGCAGGAGCAGCAGCAGCAGAGGGGGCGTGTGTTTGTTTCAAGTGAACCGATGCGTTCCTGACATATATTGCTCCGGCAGAAAAGAAATATTAACACGAGTGACCGAACTGCTCGGGAGAGAATTTGGAAGCAAAAGGATGTTGTGTTCCTGGAGTGGAGCATAACAGCTGAAGAACAATACTCAACAATCCCCATACAAAGGTGTGTATATTGGCCCAGTCAGCTTGGAGTATAGTGGTGTAATTTGGCAATTTCTCCTGAGGAAGGTTTATGCCAGACCAGACAATGGCCTGCGTACACTCACACACACACACACTAAGTGAACCATAAGAGGGGAAGTGAGCACCTGGTTGGATACAGAAGAAAAAGACTGCTGGCATGAGAACACACAACAGATGATTAAATCCAACAATAGAATCAAAGAGCTGCGGTGGGCGGAGCTCCAGCCACAGCGAGGCTCTGCAGCGACTGTTAACCCGAGAGGAAGCCACACAATAAAAAATAAATAAAAAAATAACATTGGATGCTTTCCTTTAAAAAACACTTGAGGGTTGGAGACTTTTCTCATTTTTGGGGGGAAATACACTGTAATTTAAACCCTGGGCAGAAAAGCATATTCATATTTATTTATAAGATTAGTTTACATACATGGTTTGATGCTAATTCTTCGATAATCTTTAATCTTACCAACACATTGCTGGACATACTTCAACTTGTTTCTACAAATGAATGCTTGAGCTTCTCTCTGCAGAATTTTTGTTCAGTTTTTCACATTGATCCGCTGAAAGTGGAAAGATTCTCTGATCATTGAAAATCTGATTTCAAACGACAGGCTTAAGTGCATGATTTGTGACATAACAGCTTGTTTCCTTGTCCAGTATTCAACTATGATATAAAAGCCTCCGCTGCAGAAACAATAAGAATTGAGTTTACAGTCAAGTAGGAGACATCTTGTGTGAAATTAAATTAAACATATTTGCATATTCACTGACTGGGATCTTGAATGAGGGAGAAGGAGCAGATGCCAGTGTCGGGACTTTAACATGGTAATTATACTTTTTGTGTGTAGCAAAACTATATCAGACACACACTATTGTTTCAAACTAACTTTTTTATGTTTTAATAAATATCTGCATCTTGCAGTTTATGAAGAAATGTTTATAATAGGTAAATACCGTCCAGCCAGATGTGTAGCTCTGTCTAGAATGAACTACAGTGCAATCTACAGGAATTAGTAAAAAAAAAATACAACAGTAAAGTGAAGTGAGAATTTTCAGTGGGATTTACATTCCTTTTTTTTCAGTAATTAGTTTAGTCTATGTCTTTTTTAACAGGGGCAGTGTATGTTAAACCCAAGCACAGAATACAGAATATATTTACAGAGGTATACAAATTAAAAAAGGAAGTACACAGAGTCATAAAATACATAGTCTGACACAATAAAAGCAAAGACACAATAAAAGATGCAAGGGCAAACTGGCTAATCAATATGGCAACAAATCCCTGTTTCCCTCAGCTGTAGTGTGAGATTAAAAGACATAGCTATACTATACCAAAAGGTGATTGATTGTGGTGGTGAATGATAGCAAGGTCAATATGGACACAATAAAAGCAAAGCCGCAATAAGACACGAATGCAGGTACATAAAGGCAGACAGTGACAGGTGACAACAAGCAGGAAAGGATGTTCAGCACAAACAAGACTGAGGGCAGTAAAGTTCAATTGCATTTTAGTCATGACAGATGGGAGTACTAATTAGGCGTTTCTTTAAATGAGCTCTAAATAAAAGGAACATGTCCAAATCTCTAATATTAGCTGGTATAGAGTTGCCTTCCAGTGCAGCTTTACCAGAGAATGCAGAATTTTCCTGATTTGGATGATGCAACCCCTTCTTGCTGCACCTTTTGTGAGCCGATTTGCAGTTCTTCTTATATTAACAACGGTCTAAGTTGGATAGACTCAGGCCATGAATAATCTTGTACATAATACACACATTTGCATATTTAATTATGTTTTCCTAACTCACATTTTTTTTTCTTTTTAAATTTTCTTTGGTTTTAACTTGAGCCTTAAAAGAGAGCGTAGAATCGAGCAGAACTCCAAGGTACTTGTATTCAGATCTGACCTGTGGTCTCTCTCCTGAGACAAAAACATCTGGCTCTACACCAGGGGTCTCATTAATTAAGAAGTGCACAAGTTCATTCCTAAGATGGAAATGACTGCACGCACACCTGCAGGCAATCTTACTAATCACAATCCTCAATTGGATTGGGATTGGCAAGATTGCCTACATACCCAAACCCACCCACAAATGGTCAGTGCAATTCCACATGAATAAGATTAAAACAATGAATCAGTGGACCTTAGGGTGCATCATGCCAACCAATGAAACTATAAATAGCATAGATAGCAATATAAAATAAAATTATTATAGCAATATATATATATATATATATATAATATATATATATATATATATATATATATATATATATATATATATATATATATATATATGTAGGTTATAAAATGAGTTACAGAAGGACTCTGAAATGGAATTATATAGATGGAATTAGTACACGTTATCTTGTAATTATTTTTATTTGAATGCCATACCATTGTGGATAGGTAGAGCAACCCATGCAGTTTGAAGGCTGTTACATCCAGTATATGTTATAAAATTCATCGCTCTTGCCAGATTTGTGATTGTGTCATCCACATATATTTAGATGCTGGTGTCAGGAAGACATACGAAGGGAAGTTGTTAATATAGAAGGAAATAGCATTGGTACCAGGATCGATCTCTGTGGGACACCAATGAAAATATAGAGGTAGATGAACTTGGACATACTGACATCAATTTGATGGATATGAGTTTGGCCATTTAAGTGTACTGGGAAAGAATTCAAAGCTAGCTAACTTAGACATGTGTATTCCATGATTAAGGGTAACAAATGCCTTCTTGAGGTCAAGAAAAACTATTCCAGTAATACCACCTTTGTGTAAAAGTCTTGATTTTCTTTGTACAATTTTCTGTTTCAAATGAATAATTGACCCCAAATCCCCACTGACTGCATTGGTTGCAACGCAAATTAACTGGTATTCAGATGACAGAGGATTTGCTCAGCTATCACATCTGCAACTTTGATACCGTAGGTAGGATGCTAATTGCAGTAATTACAGGTATAATGGGAATTGCCACTTCTGGAGATTTGTTTTTAGTAATGACAGCTAACTGCCAAAGAGATGGATACGTTCTCTGAGAAATCAAGGTTAATAATTTTGGTAATTGAATTGTTTAATGTACGGAGCTATTTAAGCATATCTGCGTCCATAGCAAATATGGCCTTTGCTGTAGATGGTTAATGAGACCCAATTATTCTCATAATCTCTGATCTCTGGTTCAGTGACATTCCATACGGATATGAATATTTCCTCATCCCCTTTCCAACCTCTCCACCCTTTCTTCTGCTCCCATGCCCAGCAGCATATTGCTCCCAGGATGAGATATATTTGTAGCTCTGTGTCCCATGGAACTCCATATGCACAAAGTGCTGTCCATAACTGAAGATAAAAAATGAAACATGTCTTTGGGTAATCAAAAAGTAAGCACACTTCTTGAAAACTGATGATACCCCGAGTCTAATAGATACCCAAGATTGTATTTACTCTTTTGAGGATAATTTTACTGATTCAAATTACTTACTCCCTAAATTTCATGAGATTTTAAACTGTTTCACCACAGGGGGGTGCTCACATGCCATTTCCAGTCCCCCCCAGACACGTTTCAACCATACACCATGCACCATACATGCACTCATTATTGGTTATACCAGAAAATCATATATTTTTAGGTTCATATCAATGATGATGAATCCCCACTCAATTATGAAGTGGATGAGTGTGGCCAATTATTTGCCCTACATACTAGGTTGTGCCATGCGATATGATTCCACCAAAAATGAACTTCAGCAATAGAGAATTTTATTTGCTGCTAAATATTTTTAAACATAAACTTTTTGCTCACCTCATGGAATTTCAACAGGTGAGCAAAAAGCAACACATCTTGCTAAAAATACACTTGAATACTTGTAACACATTATTTTAAGAGAAGAACACAAATAAGAAAACATTGATTAAATCCCTGAAAAATAAATTTATACAACAATAAAAATAATAAAAAACAATTTGATCTATTGCATGCATGAGTATAAACATAAAAATAAAAAATATGAATACTAACCCACAGTAGCCTAATGTGTGGTATTCCAGCTGTTGGGAGAGGGTGCGATTCTATTGTGTATGTATTCACATTGAAATTCCAATATTGATTTGAGTCCCATCACTGTATAGATTGGATCCATCAATCATAGTTAAGCCATATATTTTGATGCCTAATGATGACTAAATGTAAATGTAACTGAAATGAAATGTTGGTTAGAAATGAAAATAAGTGCATATTGTGTCATAATAGGAGACACGATGTCTGATGCCTCATGAAGTTCCATTGAAAAGACAAGCAACATGGATCTGTTGCATTTCTTACCCAGTTTACTGAGTGAATCAACATTTCCTTCTACTGTGTGAGTTAGAGGCATTGGGCACACATCCCTAATCTTCTTATAAAACCTGGAGTCTGACCCAACGCTGTTGCTGCTATGGAACCTCCCATGAGAGTTTGTGTCACGATAAATTCCTAAAGTGTGTCAGGGAGAGAACAGAAATGGGTCGGGGTTATTTGTGTATGGATAAAATGGTCACATGGAGCTCGGAGCCCCCAAAATCGTGGCACCCCACAGTCTCAGCGTGTGTCCTCTTTCCTGGCGTTGATTTATTCATGTATGTGTTGCACAAGGCCTCAGGCATGGAGACGAAAAAGCAGGCCACAAATAGTCAGCCCTGCTCTCTATCCCTCTCTAACCTCTGAGAAAATGTGGACCTTTTTGGCTGACTATGAAGCCAGTGTTAGCCAGACTAGCAGAACTTTGTGCGCCATGTAGCTGTGCCACTGTATGACAAGTCTTTGCTGCTAAAAAAAAGGACAACACAGCACAACAATGTGTTGAACACAATATTTTCAAACCTGCAAAGAATTCGTCTAAAATGAAAACAGAAGACTTGACCCTGCTGTTTGTTACAGGTTAATTAAATTTATCATGCTTAAAATCAAATCAATCTCCAACTCTCTATGGTTACATCACTAGTTTATGCTTTTATTCATTTAATTAATTTATTTTTTTTTATCAAGCTTTGATTTGGAATGCGTAATCATTCAGGTACAATCAGGATGCAATGTAATTATGTAAGTCCTTCATTTTTTAAATTCAAAATATTTTAAATAAATAATGAATTGTAATAAATTATGTAATAATATATGTGCAAATTTTGACTTCAATAATCCAAAGATTCTTCACTACTTTTCCACAAGATCCACTGCTTTCTTATTTGTCGTGTATATGATAGAAATGCTCAGTTGTGACTACGAAGAGAGAGAAGTAGGTTAGGGATTTTAGGACAGGAGCCATAGGGGGGAAGGTGAGATACTGAAGAATTAGTAGTTAAACCTTTGAAAGGATGCATATTTTGTTTGTGAGCCAAAGTCTTATAAGTGTTGAATACCATCACATAGACAGGGAGCACACACATAGATCTTCGGGTGAAGGTTGACAATTTGACCATGTCAATGAACAATAATTACTGTGTATTGTTATTATATTTATCCAGTTATTAGATACACTCAGAGCATTGACTCCAAGATGTTAATTCTACCATAGCCAGTTCAAAACCGGTATGTCTCACATGTTCCAAGACCTTGCTGATTGTGACGCACTCATGCGAAGCATCCTGAATCTTTCAACATCACAATGCATCTGGAGTAAATTTGTTCATACTTGTGGAGCCCTGCTGAGCTGGATGTTAAATGACCATGAACTGTATTCAGCGGGGAACCTTTATTGCATCGCTCTCTCTCCCCTTATGTCCTGCTCTATCTCTAAATCTACTATCAATAAAGGCATAAAATGTCAAAAATACTTTCAAGAATCACTCAAACCTCAGGGCATGGAACACATTCTATTCAAGTTTGCCAGTTACATTAACCCGTGCTGTGAGAATCCCTGGTTTGGACTGTGCTGGCAGGGAGCTGGGGAGCCAGGATGAAGCATTTGTGGAGTGAGAAAAAAAGGTGCTTGTCAGTTTTGTTCCTATGACAAACAATATATATATATATATATATATATATATATATATATATATTTTTTTTTTTTACAATTTCTTTTCCGATCTGCTCCCAAGAATGGGCTTTTCTGGCTTTGTTATGATACTTTCTGTCAGACATAGCATAACTCTCAGGATAGACACAGCCAGAACAAGCTTCTCCTCCATTTTCTTGGTTACCAGATTGATGAGTCCCAGGAGTGACAGTGTCAACACCAGCGTCTCTCTGAAAAGTTCACAGATTTTCAACGACAAGAACTCAGAGCAGTGACACAAAAAAGTAGGAATGCTCCGAAAATATGTGTACACAGGCCCTTAAGTACACTTTCTACACTATGTATACTCTATCTTAAATTAAGGTTGTTTATTAATGATCTTATCTCTTTTCTTTTTTTTTTACAACTACTCCTCTACATTGCTACACTTCAACAATTTAAGCAAGAATCCATTAAATAAGGTGAGGTGTGTTTTGGGAGCCTCTCATGGGAGGGAGAGAGTAAAGCCCACTCTGCATTAGAACCATAGACCCACTCTTTGTGCCAGTGGAGAGGGCCTTTATTGACTATCGCCATTGGCTAAATATAGGATACGTGAGAAATAGCACACCCATGAAGAGGGCATTAACACATAAATCCTCCCAGTGCACCTTCCATTTATTCCCCCTGCCATTCTGTCACTTGCTTTTCTTCTCTCACTTTCTCCCTCGCCTCCACCTGTGACTGCCTGAGGCTGAGGCTTTTTTTTTTTTTTCAAATCTGCACTTCCAATGCAGATTGAATGCTAAACAGGAGGGAAGGGAAATAGAGAGAGATGCTTGGGGTGACAAACAGGATTACATGCTGTTTGCACCTGGCTGTCCCCCATTAGAGGCATGATGACTGGGGAGGATCACTTCAGCTCTCTCTACACAGATGAACTCAGAGTCACACCAGAGTAGCAGGATACTGAGCCTGGTCGTGTGCATCTCAGTGAGAGATATGATGGTTGTACATCTACCTATAAAGCAAAGGGTGTCTATGTGTCTGTGGCTCACATATCTCTTATCGGATCAACCTCAACTTTTGTATCTATGTATGGTTTATATCCTTTTTGGGGATTTTTTTTCAGGATGGGTATTTAAAACATCATTATCGTTACTATCATTAAAAGTTAAACTCCCATAGGGGCTTTCCCTTGCTGCATAGTGTAAAATAAAAGTGTTTATGCAATAAAAAAATAAAACACCTCAATCCCTCTGACTTACATATCACAGTGATAGAATGTAGAGCTAAAGTGTCACAAATCCTCATGTTGCATCACAATGACAATTCAAAGCTTCGTTGTCCTGTATCATGCAGCCAACATAACAAAAGTATTGTAACGTTTATCAAAAACCACACACTAAGACATTAGCTGTTTTAGCTGCTAATTTGTTCCTCATGCAAACGCAGGCTACCACCCAACATAACTGAATCTGGGCCTAAACTATTTTTTATTTATAAGAGTAACATGCCAAGGTTGTTACGCTATACAGAAAACAGTACAAAGTAATACATTTATCATATGTTCAGTTGTATTTGGCATATCAACATAATTTTAAAACTGATATGTACATTCTGAATTTTCAACATAAATGCTAGCCTTTTTTCTTACAGCTAACTGTATTTGCATGTATCTCCTTATCTCAATGTATGCCCATGTCTTACCTAACATACAATTTGTCTATTAAGACGATGTAATAGTCCAACACACGCTCAGTGGTACAAACATGAAAAATCTACTTAAGCTTCCACTTTTCTACAGGAATACATAATTCCTATGGGCACTGCACTAGTATCCCCAAAGTTATTTAGAAATGCTGCTTAATTTGTTTCAAACTGAAACAATAAACATACATTGTCATGTCAGATCATTCATTCAATTCGTTTGCATGTAGGTTTACTGTCCATTGTCACGTTTGATATTTTAGTGAGTCACGATGTGCTGCAGTGGGATGAGGTGCACAATGGAAGGAGTGTCACTTAAATTTACAATTGACCAAGCTCCTTTGTCATATATTTTTATACTATTGTATATGTTACAATGTAAACAATCGGAAAACTGCTTCATTCTTATATATAAACACTAAATACATCATTCAAAAAATGTATTATTCTAACACTGCAGCAATCAGCATCACAATCTCTCTGTCTTCTCCATCCTTTGACCCTACTATCCAACTCCTGTAGGTAGAATCTAGATTCATCATTCAACATAAGGTTCCTCCCTATGTTCAGGTTCTAATGCAGGTGTTACAGACACCATCACAAATTGGCCTGATGCCAAAGGGAAGTCATTGCAGGCCTCCTGGCAACCTTTTGAGCCCGGAGATAGGCTGCATGCAGCCAGTTTCAAATCATGTGGGTGAAGAGCTGTGTGCCATATCGTCCTGCAAACCTTCACTACAAATCTTTAGAGTAAAGCCAATGGTTTTTAATTGTTCAGAGGGTGAGGACCTGGGTGTTGTTTTCTTTGCGGTCTGCGACATCCCCCGTTTCATGAAACTTGGCCTTCAGTTTGGAAATGCTTACTTCAAATGATGCCACAACTTGCACTAGTGGAACACCGGCTTTGATAATCTATCAAACACAAATTTCACAACTTTTTGCTTTTTGTACTATTGACCAAGCTTCTTTCTTTTACCTGTTATAATATTGACCCCCCCCATCTGGAATCGGGTTCTGGCCGAGGTCCAAATCTCTAAATCTCCCTGGTACACTCCTGAACCCCACCACATACTGAAATGCTGGAACATTTAGCTTCAAAGACTCAGCAATAAACTGGTTTAACAGTGCAACTCCAAAACCTGCAGAAATTACCCCCAACAATACAAAAATGCTTACCACTCCCACCTCACATACACATACAAGAATTATTAACCAAGGAATGGTCTGGTTTGGGGAAAGCTCATGATATACATACAACATACAACCTTGGTTTAGCAGCACTCTTGCTTTCCTATCTCAATAGAAACATGGTGATTAGACAGTACCATGACAGCCTTGGTGTCCTGCCAAAACACAGAAAGTGAGGTCGTCCTTTAGAGTCACTTTGAATTCATGTTTGCCCAATGAAGCTTGCTTGCTCAGCATTTCATGTTTTGGGAGTCCTGTTATTAGCATGAACAGTGCTGCGTGCATCCATTCCCTGGCTCTTCTTGTCCAGGAAAAGCTCCACCCCTGAGTAGAAGTTGTCAATGTAAATTCTGGTCTAGCAACATCCAAGATGACATGGGTGAGCAAAACCCTTCTCCAATGTCCCCTGACACCATGTGACATAGCCAGTGGAGCTCTCTGTCATGGCCCATACCTTGACACCCTATTTGGTTGGTTTGAGGGGGACATACTGACGATGAGGCTCCTCACAGAGGGACTGAAATTGACTGGTGAGGTAGTAAGAAACCATTTGACTTTCCATTGCCTGTCAGAGTGATCAAAACATACACAGGTATTATTATATCCATGTAAGTGGTTTTGGATTAAAGTATATATGTCACATTTGTATTTGTCATAATTGATTATTGTTATTGTTGTTGTTGTCATCAGATATTATAACCATTATCATTTATTATTATCATCATCATAAATATCATCATTTAAGATAATTACTATTATCCTTCATCATCAGACATCATCCTTGTCTGATGATGTCTTTCATAATTTGTTATTATGATCATCATTTCCTCCTCTTCTTATTCTTATCCTGAGATCATTGCAAATCTGTCTCTGTCTGAAATAGTTTTGGGTAAATTTGCCTATAAAAGCCACTTTTCATGTCACCAATAGTCTCTCTTTACTGTCTCTCTCACAAGCTGCAACCACATCTCCTAGGTGGAGACTTTTGAAAGCCCTTGTAATGGTGTTGCATCATCAGGCGAATCAATATTTACCCCTAGCTTGCAGCGGAACTGGCTCTTGCAGCGTGGGTGATACCCTGTTGTCCAGTCTTCTTGAAATCCTTGGAAACTCGCCAAAATCATCACCACCGTCCTCCTCCTCGAACATGTCTGAGCCTCGGCTAGCAGGTCAGCAACACTCACATCATAATCTTGGTTTTCTGGGTCCTCTAATTCATTGTCATTTTTTGTCTTCCAAGTAAGTGGTGCACTCCAATGTCGCTCAGGTCATCGGCCCCCATTTAAAAATTTTTAACTGTGGTCCACGCGGGTGAAAATCTCTTAAACTAAAAGGGCTAAAAAGCTAATAATAATTTAAAAAGGCATCCATAATGCATATTTTAGAGAATCACAATGCATTTCACTAGTCATGTCTTGAAAATGATGACACCATTTTAAACATGCACCCGGTCTTAAAGGGATATACAGTACATATACAATGTTACATGTGATTTTAATGGGTTAAATGGGTCAACTTCTTTGTCATGGCTACAATAATAAACACAGGGTTAAAATTATGGTAGTCATTTGATCAAAAAGACAAAATCAACTTGTTTCGGCAATCATAGTTATGGTATAATGATGTGTCCTTAGTCGTAATTGGAAACAGCAAACAAGCAGTGATCTCCTGTCACAAAACCTATTGTGAGGTTAATGCCTTCATCCAACTCTCCTCCTCTTCCTAATAAGTCAAATGTCAACTTCTATATGTTATCTCAACTGTGCTGCTGCTACACATTATAATTACAATGGATGCTAAATGGCATCTGTCACTCAAAATTAACTATAAGTCATTTTGGGGGCAAATGACATTTCAACATGTTGTGTGTGTGTATTTTATCTTGGGATTCTCAAAATATAATGTGTACAGCTTTTCAGAATGCAAAATTTGAAATAAAACAGTATACTAAATGGAAGATTTTTGCTTATTTCTCCTTCCTACTCTATTTTTGCCTAATTTACAAATGTAGCACCCCAGTCAACAAAACCGCTTACAGAAAAAACACTTTACAAATCTAATTCCCATTTTAAACTCATATCAGGACTGTAATCCTGGTCACATCTCTCTCGTTTCATGCAAACATTGTAAGATTCTTGAGTGACAACACAGGGTTGGGCTCATTACAAGTCTTTGACTTGTTGATGCCTCTATTTCAGTAGAGGAGCAGTGGAGGAACTCAATTTGAGTGTGAGCTGCATTCATATTTAACTTGTCTACTGACTTAAGTACATTATGCAGATGAGGAACATTTCTTCTCCATAAGTGCTGCTGCTTTTGTTTCATTGTTTCATTGTTTCATCAACCTGAGAACATAGTGAGGAAGTAACAATAGAAATATTATTAATACATTATATATAGCAATATGTATAGCACTTTTTTGGACACTCAAAGAAACTTGTGCCTACTACAAGGATGAATGTCATTATCACCTATTTAGCTCTATTTCAGGAAAAAAAGACTGGTGTTCAGTGGCAAGAGACATCTTATCTCTTTGTAGAGGTCTTCATGGATCTACAAAACCTAATACCCGAGGTCCAATCAAGACCTGTAAAGGTCCCTGTTTTTTTAATACCAAGAAGGTCCAATTCTATTTCTTCAAATCTGTATAATAACTGCAACATATGTATAATACCTGACAAATTTGAAGCAGTGTTTTTTATTTCCTGCTGAGTCTATGTTGTAATTCATTATTTTCACTAGGTAATTTGCAAAATAAAAGACAGTAGGCCATGCTATATTTAGCACATTTGTTAAGGCCCATAGGAATTCATTAGGTCTGTAAAATAGCCTGTACCCTGAAAAAACAAAAATGTTAAAATTAGAAAAAAGTAACTTGTGAGGGGTCAAACTCAGGATTCTGAGTTGATTGTTGATTTTTTTTTTTTTTTTTTTACCAAAACCACTCTTTGGTGCAAAAACTGTCAGGTTTGTAAAGGACAGACTCAAAAGGAGATTTTGCTGTGTCAAAAATGTCTATTGGCATAAATAAGGAAGCCTGGGCAGATAACAAAAATCATATAAAACAGTCCAAATGAAGAGCAAAAATCAAAGGGAAGAAAAATCACACAAAATGCAATAAACACAATGTTGAAAAAGGTCAGCATTACTAACAAGAACAGACATCCGATAGAACATGCAGTAGTACAGACTCAGAACACATGCAATAAGTTAAACAAAAAATAGACAAGGGACACAGAGACAAGCTGGCTTAAATAAAGCAGGTAATGACAATGAGAAACAGGTAAGCACAACTGGCGGGGAGGAGAACAAAGGAGGGAGGCGGGGCTGAACATAGGCACATGTTAAGTGAAAACAAGACACACAAGGGAAACACAAAAAGCAGCCAGCAGAGGGCTACAGAAAAACAGATTCTAAAAAAACTGCCCAAGGGGAACAGAGTCCTGACAAAAACAGCCACCTCTGCTTTTTCCACTCAATGCATTTAGAGCCATTATTCATGAATAAAGGGTTTCATTCCTCCTGCTTCCCCCAAAACAATAATAATAATTAAAAAAAAAGAAAATGACCCCAGTAAATACCATGGCAAATAGAATCTTTTTTTTTCTAAAGCAGTAGCCTTACAGAAAGGCAACAGTTTCCATTGCAATTGCAGGCCGTAAACTGGAGAAGGTCCTCAAGATCTAGTATCGGAACTGGCTCATACGCCTGAACACCTAATGTCCACCCATAGTCATTAAGATCCAAAACAGACTCCTAACAAGGATCTAGTCCCTGGTTTGTATGTAAGTAGGGAGAGATTGCTGTGCAGCTGCACCCTCTATTGGAGGCAGAGTCTCTGGTTTGATCACTCCTACTTTCTTTGAGAACATAATTGAACGAATTGACCCCAAACTTGTACCTGGTGCATGGTAAATGTACTGAAAGATGTGCCTGACTGAATCATTGCCTCTTTCAGATGATGAAGATGTTCATATGTTCATCAATATCCCCTGCACAAAACCTGCAAAATGCATTTTGAAATTAGTTTTAAATGTAAAGTGCAATTGAAATGAATGTGCTCTATGACTAATAATAGTCAGTCAGTCATTTTCTATACCTGCTTATTCCTCATTAGGGTCGCAGGGGTCTGCTGGAGCCTATCCCACCGTGTTACAGTGAGAGGCAGGGATACACCCCAGATGATCGCCAGCCAATCGTGGGGCACACACACCATTCACTCATACACTCACACCTACGGGAAATTTAGAGTCACCAATTAACCTCAGCATGTTTTTGGACTGTGGGAGGAAGCTGGAGTACCTGGTGAAAACCCACGCAGACACGGGGAGAACATACAAACTCCACACAGAAAGGTCCCAGACCCAGGACCCAAGGAGGTCTTGAACCTCTGATAATAGTAATAATTCTTCTTATTACCTGTCAAATAGAGTTGTTTTCCCATGGCCAGCAATTGCCGAAATTGTGTCATTACCAGTGAAGGCATGACAAAAGAAAAGGTAGCACCTGTGTCTCAGAGACACAACTATCTCTTTGTGAATACTCTTTAAAGTAATCATAGGTGATCAAAGTAAAATATGTGCACAAATATGTGCCCTTTTATAAGAGTGACAGTTAAGACATTGCTATTATCTCAGGTAACGTTTGGCAATCCTGCCACCTCTGACCTTGTTCCCTCTTCACCATGTAAAGAAACCAGCCACCATCAACCACCAGAATGGAGGAAGGTTGGTTAGTAAGGTCAAGCGGATCAGTTAAATCCTTCAGCTAGCATTGGAAAAGCCTAGCTTGTTTGCCTTGTTGAATTTTTGAGTTTTATTACTGAACAGGGGCAATGGGAAGGAGGTCAGCTCATACTGTCAGCTTGTCTCAACTGTCATATTTCGTTTGGCTAAAATGATCAGTTGGTTGAACAACTTGAGTAAGTCAAGGGGAATCTTCTTTTCATTGATCATGAGGACCTTTCTGAGTGATGACAGAGCTTTTAACCTTAACTTAACCTCCATGGTTGATGTGACTGACAGTCCATCAAACTTTTTCTGCATCTCCCTCCCTACTTTATCTGCTCCCTATCCATTAACTGGGTCATCTCTTGTGCTTGGGAATCCTTGGACAAATGGGTTGATCTCCTCAAACCATTTGAAGGCAAGTTCTATTCCTTAATCGTCTTGCTTCATTTGTGTTTTGACCAGCTCTCTGTGGAGTGGACACCTTTCCCTTGGTATTGGAAAAGAAGTTGAGGGTGAACATTCAGCACCTGTGACCAGATTCACTATTTCTCATCCTCCCTCTGCTCAGTCCACCCCTTGACTTGGCTGCCTTCATTAATATCTGCTCAATACAGATGTCACCCCAGGTGCCAGACCAGTCATGGCTACAGTAGCAGACAACATGGTTCTCATTGGCAGTGAACAGTACATGACATCTACCTTGTAGTGGTCCCGCACCCAGAGTACAGGCGTTCTTCCTCGTGTGGCAAGTCTTTTGAAGATTTCTTCAAACCTCTTTTCAAACACTACAATGACTGGATCTGTGTGTCTGGCTCCAATTTTCCCATCAGCTACCTTCTCCATCAAGGTCCTTTCTTCAAGCTCCGCCTCTGTGTTTCATGATATGCTGATAGATGGCCTCATCAATCAGGTAGTGATTATGAATGAAAAAATGATGACAGATCAACAATGCTGTGCCATGCAGCAGCCGACAGGAGACTCAAAGCTGGTACCTCAGTTTTGAGCAATTTTAGTTAAATTTAGTTCCCAATTTCGGCAAATATCTGCTAAAATGTCCTTACTAAGTCAAGAAAGTCACTTTGTCAGAAAAGTGTTGAAGTATAAGACTGTGAAACTGTGTAATTAGAAAGACTTAAGACCCGATAGTCAACTACATAATGTCATTCCTTTCTTTCTCCACAAGCTGCTGAAGATATAGTTCAAAAGTATAAACTTCAATATTTTATGTTTATTATTTTAAAATTTATTTTAACAAATAATGATAACACATTTTTGTAGCAATATAAGTTGACAAACATATGTATGATTCATGGCACAAATCAAATTGGATAAAACAATTAGTTGTCTCTGTCCATATACCCATAAATACTTAAGCGTCCTATTACACATCTGAAAGTAGACTGATGGTGACAGAAGGCTAATAATTTATTTGTCTATTTTAGCCATTTTTATGGCATATTTGCTTTAATGGATAGCATTCATGGCTTGCAAAGACTCCTTTGATCCTTTATATGTGTCTTTAGATTGAGTTTAAAAATATCAGATTATATGAAGAAATAGATAATATGGATCTTTTCAGAGCCTGAAAAATGATTTCTTTCACTCGCTTGCTGGTCTCCTTGTGAAAGACAAAATGCAGCCAGTGCAACAAAAAGCCACCTTATATGATGTTATTCACATTCATCTTCATGTTCACCATTACTTTCCCACTCATGAAAATATCCCCCTAAAAATAACTATAATGTAACAATATAATTATATCTTTTTATGAGGCTTTTCAGTGAGAATCATTTCAAAGTCATCATTGCGTGTGTGTGTATGTGTCCCTGTACACTGAGATCTCTTCAAAAGGCAGAAATTTCCTCCTGAAATCACTGTTATTGCTGATGGATTATAATCACATTTCAAACCCATATAATATGCCCTCCTTAACCTGACTAAATTGCTCTCACACCATTTCACATATTCACCTGAAGGTGAGCTCCGAACTGCAAATAGAATTTCAGTTTAAAATTAAGCACATTATATTCTAATATCGATAGGGATAAAATACATTTTAAATGACGGAGTGATGACATTTCAGTAATAATCCTAATGTATGTAATGTAATGTGTACATGGTCATATATTTACTAATTGCAATTACACAGCAGCAACTGCAATGTGTTCCAAAATAAAAATTTGAGATGCTACCTTTTGTTGAGTAGTAAAAGAGGCCTTTATAAATGCTGCTCACACACCATCTCCCTCATAAAAAAGCAGAATATTAAGTATATATTCTATATAGGCGACACGGTGGCGCAGGGGTTAGCGCTGTTGCCTCACAGCAAGAAGGTCGCAGGTTCAAGACCTCCTTGGTCCTGGGTCTGGGACCTTTCTGTGTGGAGTTTGCATGTTCTCCCCGTGTCTGCGTGGGTTTTCACCGGGTACTCCGGCTTCCTCCCACAGTCCAAAAACATGCTGAGGTTAATTGGCAACTCTAAATTCCCCATAGGTGTGAATGTGTGAGTGAATGGTGTGTGTGCCCCACGATTGGCTGGCGACCATCTGGGGTGTATCCCTGCCTCTCGCCGTAACACGCTGGGATAGGCTCCAGCAGACCCCTGCGACCCTAATGAGGAATAAGCAGGTATAGAAAATGACTGACTGACTGATATTCTATATATAATATAAATAACTGACCAGTCTTGTGGTTATTGTTGTGGTCATTGTGATCTTTTGGTATCATTTTACTTGACGGGTGAATTCATAACACATTCATAGCAGCTATCTTAAACTGCACATAAAGCATTCATGACTGTTTCATAAGACATGACTCAACATTCATACCAAGCTTTTCATGAATGTGGAAGACAGAATGAAAGCTTTTCAAAATAAAAGTCCAACAGTTGCAAAGCAGCTTTGCTAACTTTGGAGTTTAACATAGTGAGGAAAACTAGCCTACATTCAGCTGACCCATAGCGTAACCTGTATACCATTAATCTAATCTCTCCAGCCTTTGTAAATATTTCATGAATATCTTATTCTACATTGAGACAACATTGAATGTCACTTTACTATAAGACTTGTTAAGAATTAGTAGATAGTAGACCAGCATTGAAATAATGTAGAATCAGCAGTGCATTGTCAACATTAAACCATTGACTCAATGTTGGATTTTGATTGGATCTGTTTGCACCTTCAGTTAATATTGAAACAATGTTGATTTATTTTCTATAGACTAGCAGAATTTCAATTGATTTCATGTAATGTGGACACTGAATTACAGATCAATGCACTTTCATGTACTTTTTTAAATTAATAATACCAGTAGAAATAGTTTAGTAATTTAAAACTACTACACACAAATACTATAATCTATAACACAAATTATCCACAGCCAGGATGTCCTAGATAAACATCAATTTGGAAGTCAGTTTTGATGTAGTAAAAATAGCAAACATATATTTTTAAAAAAGAAAAAATACGAGAACTTTATTCAATTCCTTATTCTTCTTCTTTCTTCATTGTCTTCATCTTCTTCTGTTTATCTCAGGTCAGGTTGCGGGGGTACTTGTGGTTACAGGAATTACCCAAACCCTTCAAAAAACAAAACAAACTTCAAAACTGCTGTCAGTATAACTAACAGTGTTGTACTCTCTGTCACTGCTTGTGTATTTCTACCATCACAGTTGGCAACTTTGCAGTTTATTTGCACAACTGGCAGAAGAATGAACATTACAGTCAGTCTTTTATCTTCACACAACCACATTCATGTCTGAAAAGTGTAAAATGAAAAGAAAATACAGGTTAGCAAACATGTAGCACTCACCATATTATAAATAATACACACAAAACCTAGAAAAAAAATAAAACACAGGGGTGTTGCATTTAATTACCATAGGACAAATAAGTTTCAGTGTTGTGTGATGAGTTTTTATGGCAAGTGGAATCACTCTACACTTTTAACTCCATTACATCAGCTCCTTTTATAGTAGTGCATTCAAAAAATAATTGCATTTGACAGTGAGCCAATTACACAGTCAACAGCATACCATATACAATTATTTTGTGAATTCACCACTATAAACTGGGCTGATGTAACAAAGATAAAAGTGTAGAGCCATAAAAACTCATCACACAACACTTATTTTTATGCTTATTCTCACACAACAGTTATTCAACACTCAAAACGTATTCCTTAGCCCTATGGTAATTAAATGCAGCGCCCCTGTGGTTTAGGGTCGTGCACCCCGGGGGGTAGCAGCAGTCAGATCTCCTGTCTCCCTGGTAGGTTATACAAGTTATGAGACTGAATGAAGTCTTGATTCTTCTGTCAGATGCGCACAAATAAATGGTGAGGTTGCCACCACTGACAGCAGTTTTGAAGTTTGATTTTGAAGAGGTGGGGTTGGACGGGAGGGGTGGTTTCTAATACCAGAAAATGTATAATATGAAAATATTTATAAAGACTGGAGAGATTACATTTGTGGTATCTAGGTTACACAAATACGGGTCAATATGAGTCAGCTAAATGTAGGCTAATTTACCTAAAATTCCAAAAATGGCAATGCTGCTTTGCAATTGTTGGACATTTATTTTGAAAAGTCTTCGTCGATCTGTCTTCCACGTTCATAAAAGGTTTGGTATTTTTTGCTTTTTATTATTAACAGCACGCTCTGATGCAGCACTTCTCAGTCTGCAGATTTATCAACATATGAGGCCTTCCTGCTGCAGGGACTAAATGAACTGAAGAAAATGTCATGCCCTATGCCCCATTGCTTTTTTGCTCTCTGTTTCTCTTTTGGCAATCTGCTGTTCCTGCCTGCCCTACCCTTATGTCCTGCCCTTGCCCGGAGCTTCACCACCCTCCTGGCCAGCTGATCCCCTCCCCAGCTGTTTTTCCCAACCTGGCTGCTACACCATCCGCCATTTCCATTACCAATAAATCCTCTTTGAATTGCTCCTCTGCTTCTTCTCTTTCTGCCTTTGAGCCCACCACTCTAAACCGGTTACAGTGCAATCTGGCCTCTACAGAGTGGACTCTACAGAGAATGAGACAAGTTCTTGTCTTGAAAGGTCAGCATTTAGGTCATCATGAGGATGCCCTTAAGCGTCCATTGGGACCATCTGTAACTACACTACAATTAGCTTCACCTCCATCCTCCAAAGCACTCTTTCAAACTGCTAGTATGCATCCAGCACCTCCTGTAGCGTTTGGCCCCGATTCCTCAGCCAGCAAAATATTCTGTACACATCTCTAACACTGGCCGTCCCATCCCAGCCCATCCTTTATGCCAGCAAAGCAGCAAGAGCAGCTAACCTGGTAAATATACTAGAGGGTTCACTATTGAATTGGTATAACACCCTCTGCTATTGAATTGGTGTAACACCCTTCCCTAGACCTGTCATTTTGGTTCTTCTCTGCAGAGTTAAAACGGTGTACGAGCTTACCATTCGTGGCCAGCAAGCCAATCAGAATCTGCTGAGATGTGTTCTGATGCGCCACTGCTTCCTTCTTCTGCAATCGTTCCTGTATTGTGACCAAAGTGGTTGCTTTATTGCCTCCTTTCCTGACCATCCAGCAAAAAGGGTGGGTTTGCCAGTAGGGGAAGAAATCTTGGCAGGCCCTGCCATTAACCTCCTGCTCGTCCTCTGTTGGAGATTGTCCTGGTGTTGCAAGGTCAGTATTTCTCATTGATTCTGGGGCTGATGAGAGTTTTATTGAGAGCGCAGTGTGCCAGCTGGGCATTGAGACTGAAAACCACAGCTCTCACAGGGATGCCACTTGTCGGATGAACCGTGCAACTGGTCCTGTGACTCGCCATCCGTCTGGATACCATCAAAAGTTAATTAGTTTTAAACCAAGCAACAGGCCTTTTCTCTTCCTCCCTTTACCGATCATGTGCAATAGAACAGTTAACAGGTGCCCCCTTCCCATTAGCAGGCTTTACAACCTCTCCCAACCAGATTGCAGGCCATGGAGGAGTACATACAAGATTTTAGCCTTACTTATGCCCATGCAGTCTTTCAAACCCATGTAAATGATGTTCAGGGAGACATGACTGAGTGGTTTGTTTTTGTTTATCTGGATGATAGTTTGACCAACTCTTAGTCTCAGACATAAAGTGTACAAGTCTCCATGTACATCAGGTGCTGGAGAGCAAACTGCGTGTAAAAGCTGAGAAATGTAAACTACATGACACTACATTCTACTTTCTTGGTTAATATCATAATTATCACATATATTTATAGTAAGTCAACAATCACAGCTCACAGATTAGTATGTGTATAACTAAAAGTGGAAAACATTTATTTTCATTTTCTTGAACAGAAAAAATCAACAGTAAGAACCCCAAACATAAAAAATAATCACCAGTCACTTACCTTTATGTATATTTCATGAAGCAAGAGTTTCCCTTAATATATGCAGGACATTTGTGATAAACTACATTGAGCTCAGTGTGACGCATTGGTCAGTATGGTGCCTTATAAGATAAAGGCTAGTTTGAGAAAAGCTTAGATTATTACATTCAGTTACTTAAAAATATGTTTTACTATTTTATAATTTATGTTAACATGACTTCCTTGAAGAAAAAAAATCAGAGAAAAATAACACATGAAAGTGGTTATTTGCATGATATGGGACCTTCAATATGCACCAAGGAGCTTGCTATTCCACAATGTAGTGTGTTGTGTTAACAAACAGGACCACGTTGATGTATGACTTTTTAATTTCTTCTGTATTAGTATGTAAATTATAGTCAGTATGTACCTCCATACACCCACAAGCATTTTGCCATTCACATACACTCACATCCTAACTCCCCCCACCCACCACTCCCCAAAAAGATACTGAAAATAAATTACATACAAACTATAATTTACATACTAATACAGAAGAAAGTCATACAATGCAGTCCTGTATGTTCACACAACACACGTAGCAGGCACCTTGGTGCATATTAAAGGTCCCATATTATGCAAATAACCACTTTTTTTTAACTCTAGATAAGCTCTCGACCAGTGCTGACTAACCCTATTCCTGGACACCTACTCCCTCTTCCAACACACCTGAATCTAATCATTAAGCCATTATGAAGCTTTGACAAGCTACTTGGTACATTAAAAGGAACATTAAAAATATCTAAAACATGCAAGGCAATAGCTCTTCAAGGAGCAGAGCTGGTCAACACTGGTCTAGTTCTTTTTATAAACTGCCCCATAGATCAAACACCCAGAATCACAGAGAAATGCACACAGCCTGGATTTGGAAATTTGGTCACTTCACAATATACTTCCTAGACTTGTGATGTCATGCAGGAGCTCCTTCTGCCTGTAGAGACTCCCAAATCACTATCACACCCACCTGCTAATAAAAAGAGAGGCTCATGAATATTTATGAGACACACCCAAAACAAACTTTTTTGGGCTCCAGTGAGGTGTTTTAGACAGCTCTGTGAAACTACATTGGGTTGAATGTTTTTTTGTATCATCTCAACATAGTTTTACACCTCTTCTCTCAAGCTTCTCTCTGGAACTCTTGAAAGGACAGGTTGTTATGAGTCTCCTTTATATTAATGAGCTTTACCTTTGTTGGCTTATTGGAACAACTGTAAAGGAGTCGGTGGTAACTGTATAGTTGTGACATCACAACTTCACTGAAGTCCTGGCATTTGGTTTCTGAATATGGACTATATTATTTCTTTGTGGACTGAGAGTTTTGAGACATAGGACACTATTTAAGGAAGTTATTAAAATCAACCTTTCTACCACCCTTTTAGATTACTTTATTGACATTTCATAGCATTTACATACATAGAAACAAAATTTGTTCCTAACTTACAAAAATGTGTGATCCCCCTAACTCATACAAATCAAAACTCATCAAAATGACTTGGACATGCCTCCAAAGTGCACTTGGGCAGTGCATTAAGGCATTTTCATATCCATTTGCTATACCCACTTATTCCTCATTAGGGTCAGGGGGTCTGCTGGAGCCAATCCCAGCGCGTTACAGGTGAGAGGCAGGGATACACCCCAAATGGTCGCCAGCCAATCGTGGGGCATGGTCAATATCCAATACCAATATATAAGAATGCTGTTGATTAATTTATTTATTTAGTCCATAGTTTGAGGCAGTGTTGAACACAGCAGTGTAGTGTCATTGGATGGTTTTGTGAAAAAACTATACTGTCTACCCAATTATGGACAATGGACAAATATGGACAAAAATAATGGGAACACCATTTAAAACTGGAGATGAAGATGTTTGTTGTGGCAGGGTTGCTGGACTGCATCATACTGAAAGCTGACCCTGTTGTCTTGTCTCTATTATATATACTGCCTATGTCTGTATTGTGGATATATCTCTGGGGATGGTTGCATTCTCAATAATAGATAGAATTTCAGCAGTGTGTTTTATAGGATAACGTGTTGGCAAACAGCAGAGGCAAGATGAAGAGAAGCAGGATTTTTCTGCAAAACGTTGCTGGATTGTATAATACAGCACAGGTCAAAGGCTGAGATGAACTCATTTAGTGAGCTCTGAGTGAGTCTATACTCTTGCATTAGTATTTAACCTGCTGATATTTGGATCTGCTGTTAGCTGCCAACAACACGACCCCGCGAATCCAAACGGCTTTTTAATCTTTATTGTAATTCCGCAGGTTAGCAGGCTGTATATTTTCCTGTGAAACAGAATTTCACTTTCTGACATTTGTCATTTCCTATTTCTGAAGCTGCGTTTGAATAATCCTGCCCGACTTGCTTGTTTGACATGTATGTTTTTATTTTATTGAGCATTTGCAACAAATTCACAAAAAAAAGATGCTTCACAGACAATTCATTGTACAAATGTGCCTGCTCTGATTGTGATGCAGGTTGTAAATTTTGGTTCTGAATTAATATATAAAGGCATAAATACAACTATATAGTATATCCTATATTAGAAAAAGTGGAAACTCAGGCAAATCTTTTGAGAAGTCAATCTGATAAGAAACAGCTCCATCAAATGTCACACACAGCTGTCATCTCAACCTTAACAAAGCTACATGAAAATCTCTAGAGTTGTGACATTCGGGATGGAACCAAATCTATTCAATGGCTCTTTGACACAAACAGTGGAGTCACAGTTGCACACACAAGCTCCTCCTTTGCCACTCCACTAAGTGCAGTCTCAAGAAGGGGAGAGACAAAATGAGCCAAAGAAAACGTAGCAGCGTCAAAGTCAAAGTAAATCAAAGTGCAATATTTGCCAGAAAAAAACATCTCATTTATGTCCGGTACAACATATTTACCATGTAAAAACACAACACCTGACAGTTAACGTGGTGGAGATGAGAAGTGAACCAACTGATTCCACTGACAATAGTGAAGCAACAGCGAAGTCTCCATTACTGAAAGTGTAAATGACATAATCAGGGCTTCTTCTGTCTAACTAGTTTTGCCTATTGTCCCATCCGATCAACGGATGACACCTTAACATGCATGCTCCATACCACATTATCTCACCTGGCAAGAAAGGGAGTTTCATGAGTGTACTATTTATCAAACACAGTTCACTGCTCAACACCACAGTTTCCCCCAGGGAGGGTCACTATGCTCAAGGATCTGTGCTTAAGTCCCTCACTGTGACTGTTGACCTCCCGATGGGCAGACCCCAGGTGGTGAGGGTAGGTAACACATATCTTCTACCTTCATCTTTAACATTGGAGCACCCCTTTGCTGTGTCTTAGACCCTGTTGTACACCCTATACCATAGTCTGTAGCCATTTTTGACTCCCAGTGTCATCAAGTTTTTCCTGACGATGCAGCTTTGGTGGGCCTGATCACAGATAACAATGAAAAGGCCTACCTGAAGGAAGGAGATGACCTGACCAGCTGTTGTCAGGTCAGTAACCTACTTCTGAACTTCAGCAAGACTATGGAGTGATAGCAGACTTTGGGAAGAAGCAGGGTAGCAACTACACTCCCTTAACATCAACGTGTACTTTCTGGTTCCTCCAGACTGTGTGATGTATCTTTGGGCAAGATAATTAACCCCAATAATAAGGCAATATGGTGATAACAAATGTTTAAAAACAGAAAGCTATGATGTTATTTTACTTACTTTCTCTTGTAACATAACATGAAAAATGAGTAACCATGTCTTAGTTTTTCTTTGCTATGTTTATTAAAAGAACTAACTAAATGTAAAAGAACTATTGAATGAAGATATATTTTTGAATTTAAATTAGAGTGTACACACACACACCTCACAAAGTCTGTGTGTTAAAATATGAATGAGTATTATAATGATATGTTTCATTAAATTCAAGTCCTTGGTAAATTATAAAAATCTAAATGAAAGGAACAGATAGAGAGCATACATGTGTGACATGTGTGTGTGTATAAAAACACAATATGTAGAATTCAAATTCTTTGCACTAAAATGTCAGATTTGGGCCTGAGTCTTATGGAATTCACTTAATCTTTACCATCATTTGTACGTCCTGACTGTGTCATTACAAATTCATCATCACTGCTCTATTTTGTTTTTTTTTATTTGTCACTGTGCGACTCAATGGCCACAAATGACATCCTGGTTCTGTTAAGCACTTAAACATGCCTTTTCAAGTCTGTGAGAAATAAAAGCATTGGGGAAGGAAGTACTGTGTATTCATAGCATCACAAATACTTAATGATTTCTTTAATCATAGATGCTTCCTGGAGAGAAGAGAAGTTCTGTTGACTTCTGTCTGAGTGCAAATGGCCCAAAGGCCAATTGCTGCCTGTCTCAGCATCTTTTTTCTCAGCGAAACACTGGAAAAATCAATGTATGATCAAAGGCCTGTTAAGGCTCTGTTCACTGTCAAACATTTGTAAGGAAAACAAAGCAAAAGGGGAGAATACATACATCAATAGGATAGTGACTGCATCTCAATGGCGAGGGAGAAATGTGTGCAGAGCAGCAGGGTGTGCTCAGATAATTACAACCAGGCATAATAACCCAAAACTGAAATTGAAAAAAATAATTAAAATCCATATTCATTAGTTTAAAGGGACTCCCGGTGGTTTTGCTCCCCTGTGGCATCAGCGGCATCAAACAGAAATAGGAATTACAAACAGGCGTTTTTCAAATGATAACCTTTAAAATATTGGGGGTGGGATTTCACTTATGTGGGGTAATCCAAATATAGACTTTCCTTTATTAAAGAGCAAGAAAACAAGATGAGCAATAACACAATTGTCAATGACCAAAAGCAGATAATGCATATTTTGCTGTCTATCATATGGTTTATATATTTTCAATTGCATTATTAGTAGTTACCACCCTTATAGATATTTTAGCCTGCTATTCAGATTACTGCTAGATTGGCTTCTCTAGATTTTTTTTAGAGAAGCCTAGAGATTCTGACAGACCTGGGCATCTTTTTCATGTCATGTCGGTTCAAAGAAAAAAAAGAAGAAAAAAGAAGGTTCAAAGTAAAATGGAGAGACGTCTTTTTTTTTTTTTTTTACTTTTTTCTTTTGGAAAAGTACCTGCAGGCGCTGTGGCCATTGGCTACGGGTGTCATGTGCATGCTGTGCAACCAATCATGTAAGGATTGACAAGGGTCATCCCACCAACCACCCTATATCAAAAAAAGTAGAAAAAGTAAAAGAAAAATTGGTTTTATTTTAACAAAGCACATTTATTTGATTGCTGTATTTATTTTCTAGTTACAATATATATATATATATATATATATATATATATATATATATATATATATAGCAAGTTAGAGAGTTACAAGGGCTTTTACAAGTATAAATGCAATCAGCTAAGCAATGTATTGAAATTTAAATGAATATATGTTCAAATACAAACCACAAGTCAAAACAGTGCTAAATTTGGCTGAATTACAAAAGGTATAAGTGGTAAAATGGAGAGCCGTTTGGGAGCTGAAAGAGCCGGCTCTTCTTAGTGAGCTGAGACAAATGATCCGGCTCTCTAAAAAGAGCCAAAATCACTAGTTCACAGTGGAAGTGCCTCATATCTCCACAGGGTTTTCTCCATTTGCGCTGCTGAGTTAAACAATTGCGTGACAGACAAACAGCTTTGTCTTATACGGTGTGACTAGTGACTGTTCCACTTTATTTTGGACATGAGAAAATAAAGTGGAACAGTCACTCTTATTGAGTTAGGAAAGTAGGGTCCATGTTGAAAAAAGCCGAAATAGTCCTTTAAGTTTAGTCCATGGCATGAGTCCAAAAAAGGCACAAAAAAGAACAGTACATTTTCATCTAAATAAAGAAAGTTGTTATATTATGAATTATATGTTCTTGCACAGTGTTGCGAATCATGAAAATTTGATGTCTTTTTCACAAGGAGTTGGTATTTGGGCCACGGTTACCACTGAAGGTCATGTTCTTAGGAAGCAAATCTCACAGTCTTTTGGATTCTCATTACTATACTAATTAGACGCAAATGCAGAAAACAAGTAATGTTCTGTATAAAGTGAATGTCGTATTTCTCTAGAATTTCCTGCAGTGCGATAAAGCCTTGGAAAATATACTAGAAAGCAGCAGAGAATGAAACAGATCATTTGAATTAATACATTAATATGGAACAAAGAAAAGACTTCTTAGTGAAAGGGAATTAGTAAAAATGTATTTTGGAGTTGCACAGGACCTCAGACTATCTCAGATACATACATGGCTATAGTCAGGATCTTCTATCTATGATTTAGTATTTTCCTCATTTATTGTACATGATCAGAACATAAAATATAAGCTAATTCTAAATAATTTGAATTAGTTGAGATTTAACATAGTGAGCTGAGGTCTCTGTGGAGTGTTACCATTTTTTTTTTTTTTTATGACACTGTCAGTGTATCAGCATGTTTTTTCATGGCTGATGTAACTGTGGTATTAACAAATTTGATTTGGAATCAAACACTCTATTTCTACAATGTAACTCAACTGTCGCTCACATCAAAGCTTCATGAGCTCCAGCTTTCTTTAGTCCTCACTGTCTCAGTTTACATGCAGATCCACTTTCAAATCCAACATTAATCCTGCTGTAACTTCCACTAAAGCTTATTCTGAGTCAGCTGGCTGCAGCCTCACATTCGGAAGCAGTTATCTTCTGCATTTATTATCTTTCATTTACATTTAATGGCAATTTCACATGTAATGATAACTTGCTCCAATTAAATAATAATAAAAATTTTGAAGTGAACATAAAAGATAAAGTAATACGCCAGGTGGTAATTGATGGCACTATTGAAAGGGTGAGCTCACAATTTTTCATGCGTGTCTAAACAACATGAACATGTCCTACATGCTGTAATCGTTCCTACTGCTCATACTGGGCATTAAAATATCCCTTCTTAATGCACTTATGTCTGTCTTGTTAGAGCCAAAACCCCTCTTTATGTTACTAAAATCCAAACCACAGCACAACAGGGAAACACTGTCTGAGGAAAGACAAAGGTAAAGTGATTATAAACAACCATTTGACTAACTCAGCCTGCTGAACCCTCATATAAAGCTCAAAGCACAGACTGTGGAATTTGTCCAGCCAGCATAAAGTGCAGAAGAATTTAAAGGGAAAAAAAAGGACAACCCAAAAAACATCAGGTGAACATGCAGGATCTGCAGGAGAGAAATAATTACCTGGTTCTGATTCAATTACAACAGTTTACAGAGAACAGAGTGAGACACAGGAAAAAGATAGCAGGTCAATCACTGGGAAAAAAACTCTCGCTTTATTATTATTGATAGTCTCATAACAAGCATGACGATTCTCCAAAGGCACACTGGATGAGGTGTGGCCTTGATTACAACTCAAATGTGTGTATGTGTGTGTGTGTTGCTTTTTATTGCTTTTCCTGTGTGGCTCAGTACATGGTCAGTACTGATCATTGCGTCATCAGCCCTGTTTAAAACAGACAATAACCATGTCACCAGAAAATCTGTTTGGTTGAGATAAGTTGGCCATATTCTATTATTAAGGATGTGAATTCCCTTGTGCCTGCTGTTGTGAAACACCATGATCTGGACACTGGTTGTGTAATACAATAGTTTGTTAACTTTTGGACAAAGGTTATTATAAAACAGGTTGATTACGAATGGCAGAAACTCTTAGAGATACAAGAGAGAAATATAGATGGTCTGACAAACACTAAACTCAAAGAATAAATAATTATGAAAGACAGGTAAGGGGGACAAGGCACAGATGAGACACATGAGGTAATCAACAAAGGTGGGAGAACACAGAAATTCAAGATAACACAATACAGGAGGAGCAGACATAAAATAAATTATGATTGGATCTTCTAATGCTGGGGTTTAAAACTCAATTTAGTTCATAGGCCACATCTGGTGCAATTTGATTTTTAGTGGGCTGGACCAGAAAAAATAAAAATAACAACACTTACAAATTTTTATGTAAAGAAATACATTTACAAAACATGAGAGATTACATTAGATTACATAATTTCAACTTCAATTTAAATATGATGTATCAGTTATTTCATATTCATGCATTCCAATTCCAAACTCAGTGTTTAATTTTTTAAGCAGCATATGAAGCTATCTCCTGCCTTACAAACGATTTACAAATCAAAACTGTAAATAATTTATGCCTTGAGCCCTGAAAGATGCTCCCTGACTATTGTTTTTAGTTTTTTTTTGTTGTTTTTAGACAGACATATCTAAATATGTATCCTTTAAACCATCCTTTAAACTGCATTTCAGTGAAATATTTACATGCTTTGTTTTATGTGCGTGTTTAAAATCACAAATTCATCCTCTGTCCGACTTATATTCATGAGCCTAATTATGATATTTGCTATTCTTGCTAGAGTTAATATTATTGTTATGTAATCCCCTGCTGTTATGGAAGAGTAATTAGCAAAAGATGGAGATTAATTTAATCATGTGTTTGTTGTCACAGTAGGATTTTGTTAAAGCGGGATTCGAGATTTTTTTATTTTTGTCCCATCTCCGATAATCTTGCTCTTAAGCGTCACAGCGACCGCTCGCTTCCAGAAATCAAGTGTTTGCCTTTGTTCGGAGTGAATGCGCTTGGTATTAGTATCCTAACGCATGGCAAAAAAAAAAGAAAAAGAAAAAAAAACTATTTATGCGCCAACAGATCCGCCATGTGGCTGAATGTTTGTCCACATGAATTTATTCTGTTTCTCTGAGATGTGTGAGATCCCTGCCTTCTGAGGCTCCGGCGTACTCTCTCTTTCTCACACACACACACACACACACACACACACACACACACACACACACACACACACACACACACACACACACACACACACACAGACAATCTCTGGGACATTTCCCTCCCCGGCTGGAAATCAAAGCTTTGTCTCCTACCATGACTCAGGGAGCTATGTGTACACTTTCTGTCCCAGCTTTTATCTTCTCCTCTGGTTTTTGGTTTATTTTGATCCCTTTTTCTTTCTTATCTCCATCGCTACTGCAGCGTTTTAACCTGCTCTGATCCTTCTTGATCATGCTTATTGTTTTTTCTTGTTATTGCTGTTTTCCAGAATATATTTTATTGGGGGGACCCTTATGGGCCCAATTTCCTGTTTGTCACTGCAAGAAATCATTGCAGTGGATCACAAATCCTTTCAACAATCTAAATAGTCCAATCAAATCCCTGCATATATAGAGTATTAGGGTCACTGGGTGCAGCCGCTTCAGTCAGATGTTATCACTGGACTGAATTGGCATTGCCGGCTTGAAAGATACGGGTTAGAAGGGGCCGGCTACACCTGCTAGTCGGTTCATTATCAACTACTAGTAAGCAAAGCCATCCAGGAAATTTCTGAGGAAGGAATATTGTTCAGGTGACATTGGAGCTCTGAAACAAAATTAGAGACCACTGAACTTGTTTTTCTGAAATCAGCAGTTCTACATGTATTACAGCCATTCCATTCCAGCATCTTTTGAATTCCAATTCTGCTTAAACATGTGAAAGGCTTGTGGAGAGCATGCCACGACGCATGAAAGGTATGATTAAAAATAAGGGTTATTGCACCAAATATTGATTTCTGAAGTATTCTTAAGTGTAAACATTAGTATTATGTTTTGATCTTGTTATGATCTTGTTTCTTTGCATTGTTTGAGGTCTGAAAACATTCAATCTTTTTTGTTATTTTGACCATTTGTTATTTTGTGCAGAAAAATGCTCTCATCAATAATATCTTATTTGGAATTTGGGGGGAAATGTTTGTCAGTAGATTCAAACAAAAATGTTCCTTTTGCCCAAACACATACATATAAGTTAAAAAAAAAAAAAAAATGATAATTTTAGGGGGCCGGTTCGCAGGTTCAAGACCTCCTTGGGTCCTGGGTCTGGGACCTTTCTGTGTGGAGTTTGCATGTTCTCCCCGTGTCTGTGTGGGTTTTCACCGGGTACTCCAGCTTCCTCCCACAGTCCAAAAAACATACTGAGGTTAATTGGCGACTCTAAATTGCCCGTAGGTGTGAGTGTGTGAGTGAATGGTGTGTGTGCCCCACGATTGGCTGGCGACCATCTGGGGTGTATCCCTGCCTCTTGCCGTAATGCACTGGGATTGACTCCAGCAGACCCCTAATGAGGAATAAGCAGGTATAGAAAATGACTGACTGATAATTTTGCCGTGGTCCCTTATTTTTTTCCAGACCTGTACATATCAGGTCACTTCCTTAGCAGGAGGAAGCGGGTAGAGAGGACTTTTAGGTAGATTGCAAACTGACAAAAAGAAGGAAAAGTTGCAAAAACACCAGGAGGCGAGTTTTCACTCCTCACTTTTACCATACATTTTTTACTGGAATGGCTAAGGTCTTATATCATGCACTTTCCTGGGTTTTATTTGAAGTTGGGATATTCCTGACATGATATATTGTTTAAAGGTCCAAAACTCATCTTCTTATAGTTTTATAGCTCCCCTTTCAAGCTTCTCTCTGGGGCTCTAGAAAGCACAGGGTGATTTTGGTCTGTGTCATTATAATATTCATGAGACTCTCCTCTGATTGTCTGGTTATAATGGCTCTGAATGGGAGGTGGGTGTAGAAATACAATCAAGCCATTTTTGGCATTGACAGAGTTTATGGAGAGGCAGTTTTTTATTTTTGTGTAAAAATAAATTTGTAGTGCAATAAAAGTATAAAACAACTGCAAGAAATAAACCTGACATTTGTGAAGCATGGTTTTGTGAAAATTGCTTTTGAGATTTAATTGAAATTTAAATGTTTATGGTAAGCGTGATGTTGTGCAGCAAATTCCCATTTCCCTCTCAGTGTGCCTCCACTGAGGTGGGACTATGTTGTGTGTGTGTGTGTGTGTGTGTGGTAAGGGTGAATAAGAAAGACACAGATACAGAAACAGAATAGAGTTATGTCCTGTGTGTGTGAGGGAGGCCACTGCAATGTTTGTTAGAAACTATTGTGCAGTTGCTGTTTTTCTGGATTTGATGCCATCGACCATCAGGTTCTTTTATTCACGTTAACTTATTTAATTTTTTTCTGCAGAAGCAATTGACTGGTTCAAGTCGTATCTTCTATTTCATAAAAAGTCATTGTGACCCCCAGTAGGCGTCCCGCAAGGATCCATACTTGGGTCCCTCCTCTCCTCCTTGTACATAAATGATTTATCTGACATGTGTCATAGAGTCCAATCCAAAAAATACATGGATGATATTGTAATATATTCTGATGTATTCATGACTCTAACATCTGTGTTGGTCAGTGTTCAGAACTGGTGTTAAACTAAAAAAAAAAGTCTAAATGCCAATCATCAACTTGGCACGCACTGTCCTCACTGAGCCTTTGACACCACTTGCCTTTGCTTTTATTTTTTTTAACTTAATGTGACTTTTTGTATTGATGTGTTATGTAGTTTCATATATAAGATGACTATTTTAATGAAAGGGGACAAGAGATGTAAAGGAGAATTGTTGCTAAATCTGGTATATTTATACTCATCTTGAATGTTTTGTTCATTATCGCAGACTGTCCCTCTCCAATAAGTGAAATGACATGTTTTTTTTTCCATTAAATCAAACACACTGAGAGCAGACACTGATCAGCCATGCATGAGATGATGTTTGCGTTATCCACATATAACCTGAGAACTCTTTACTCTCCTCCTCCTTCTCCAGTCACACTGAGCTTTCATTTAGACTCACTTTGCTACATTTTGCAGAAAAAAGGAATGTAGTATAAAATGAAGCTTCATTATACACATTTTCATGCAACGGCCTGAGGCATGTTTTTAATTTAAAAATGTCAAACGGAGTGAAGACTTTCATCGTGAAAAATGTATTCAATTAATCCATTCTTTCACATATACAGGTTTATGTTTTTATACGCGAAAGAATGGATTAGTTGAATACACTTTTAGAACCATCCATTCAATACATTCTTTAACATGTATACGTTTATATTTATATAGTATATATTGTAAAAGCAGGCTGTATGGTTTGGATGAGGCATGTGATGAGGGGCTTCTGAGCTAAATATTTTCTTTTAACAAGTTTCCTGAAACTCTGGCTCATGTTCTCTAAACTCTAAACATATATAGTAGCTTTCAATGAAATAAATGAAATTTTTTCAAAACACCAAAATATATATTATGTATTTTCCAAAGGTTTCTACAGTGGGGTTAGTTCATATATCATTCATAGCCAGATTTATAGAAACATTTTATTCATAAAAAATAGGATTCTTCACAGTATTGTCACATTTTTTTGAATTATAAAAAGACTAATCCAATATTCTGTAAAAGCCTTTAACTCTAATATGTTAATGTTGAATGAAACAAGAATGTCGAACGTGACTTGATCCAATATTCACATTTCTGTTCTGAAAACATATGACAATTAGCTCATGTTTACTAAAATAATGTCTCATTCACATATTTAAGTGTAACATATCAGAAAAATACTGTATGTAATATAAAAAATAGAATGTGAGAAATCAACTGGGGAAGTTATGGTGATATCCTTTACTCAAATGTGTTACCTTTTTCACCCATTAAGTTATATCTACATGTTTCTTTTCACTATCACTGAAATAAAACACTTCTCATAAAACTGAGCCTGACAGAGACTTGAAAAAAAAAACTGTGCTAAAGAGAAGAAAAAAATGAAAGTCAGAAACAAAAACACTTGTTTGTTTTTGTTTTTTTTCAGGGACCGCAGAAATAATTAAAACTACTTGTGAGTGTGTGTTTATGATAACAGATGGCTGTGTTAAAGCAGTAGGCAGAAAATGTTCATATTTTTTTTATTTTGTACCTGTGAATCATAACTGCAGTGGACTGGGCGCTGTAGCCTCTCAGGTAATGAGTGGGACATTTTTTTCCCTTTCAGATGGGAGGCAATTACCGGTATTGAAAGTCAGTCTCCATGTTAATTTATTTGCATTCAGCAGTAAGTTAGTGTAGCAGCATTTCTGTCCCTGAATCTTTACAATTTGAAACAAAATTGTAAAAATGGGCTACAGCTCAATTGCTTCCTTCCTTACCATGCTTGTTAGCGACATTTAGATGTTTAAGAAACAATAAATAAATATATAAATAAATAAATAAATAAATAACGGTCTTTCTACTAAGTCTTTCAATGAAATACTTATTATTATTAAAAATGTTTATTGAACTCTATAAATGTGAGCAGTGGAAGAGATGCAGAAAATAGGCACAAGATGTTCCGATCTCTTTGTCATTCAGAAAAAAAAAAAACACATTGCATGGTAGTTTCCCACTGGTACATGTCAGCGTCAGATGCATTAAATACATAAGGTATGTGTGTGTGTGTGTGTGTGTATATGAGTCAAAGACGAACAGAGGAACAGAACATGAAACAGCTCAAACTCTGCAAATCAAATAGTCATCCTTTGGCAGCCTCTCTCTCTCTCTCTCTCTCTCTCTCTCTCTCTCTCTCTCTCTCTCTCTCACACACACACACACACACACACACACACACACACACACACGCACCACACACACACCAACCTGTCTACCTCTGTGTGTACCTGTGTTTGGTGCAGTGCCTGCCGCAGTCAGCCTCACACAGTGACAGATGTTGTAATAATAGTTTCCCTATATAACTCATGACTCATTCATTGGTTTGTTTTTCACTTTGGGGAGGACATTAGTTTGCAAAAATAATTGTATTTTTTTTTTCACATACACATATGCACACTCTTTTGTTAAGTTTTGAACTAACAGTTAACCGTTCTGAGGGGTAAATGTCTGCAACACCTGCTGTAGTTGTACAGGATCTTGTTGGTGGTGAACACTGAGCAGCATTCATGACTTGGAAGAAGTGGCGATTGAATGCCTTTTACGTCAATGCAATGCAAAAAGATACACAGTTTAGTTCAACTGATGTGATGAATATGTTTCGAAAATGAAAATGTGAGAAAGTTTGAAAATGATTGGATCAAACAAACTTTCAGTTCAGTACCTAAGGACATTAAAATCATAGTGGATGGAAAATACGGCCCATTAATTAAAACCATATGCTTGAAATGAGTCCGATTATTGTGGTTTTAACAGAGAGTTTATTCAGATTGTTTGTTTGCAGCCTTTTTGCCATTTATGGTCCTGAAATGTGCATGTTGGGAGAATATACAGTAGATGAAGTTACGAATGAAGAGATTTTTCCATTGTTACAGTAGGTACTGCCGACACACCTGGCAGTCATTTATGCTAATGACTGACCGAGCTGTTTGTTCTTATTGATTGAATAGTATTTTAAGTAAATCGTTGTATTGTATTGTATTGTCTTTGCAGAATAAACATTTCTTAGGCTACTTGGCTTGAAATATGGATGAAATGAAGAGGAAAGGGAAAGGTGTTTTGCAATGCTTATTTTTATTTAGGTCTCTGTTCCATATGGGAGACAGCAGATGCTATAGTTATGGCAACATGAGTCATGTTGTTGGGGAGAAATATGAAGTGCTTTGGTGGTTGAAGTGCATTTTGCACCAAAAGGTTAATGGATGTGCTCAGATGTGTGTTTTAAAGCTCACGTTGTGAGGAGGTGTAAAGAAGTGGACATGGTATTGAGTCAAGTGGAAACATGATTCAGAAAAACTGTAGAAACATGACTAGAAAATGTTTACTTTACTGAATGCGTGTTTGCTGATTTGTCTGAAACTGGACATGAATCATGATTTTTTTTCTCTATTTTTTTTTTTACACTTTATTTTATATATTGATTTACACCATCATTAAGGCCAGACACCGCTCCAGAATTGACAATTTGTCATAAAACTCTCAATTTTCAGATTATTTTCATATTTTGCATCAATAACTACTATACTTGTACAAATAATCTGCAATCTATCGTTACAAATTCCTTTGTTTCATCATTTTAGAACATGATTGTCAACTACAGCTACAGCATACATTTCATTCTTTAAAGGCCATTTTCTCAAAATCACATTTTGACCTTTTGGCCATTCACACTAAATCTCCAACAGAATTTCACATGATGCTTTATTGGACTTATATCCTGGCTTTTTTGAAGGCTTTTCTGAATATTTTAGATTTGATGTGACATTTAGCTGTTGACTCGGTGTAAAATATGCACAGAATATGTGGTGGTTTTGACATAATTAAAAAAAAACAAAAAAAAAAAACATTTTGACAGACCCCTTCATAATAGACTAATAAATATGCTTGTGATTAAAAATTGCATAAAAACTGTCATTTCATTATAGGTTTTGTAAAAAATTATTTTGCGGGATAAGTGAATTGGTGCATATTTAATATATATTTAACAAAAAAAAAACATTATCTGCATGTTGAATTTAATAAAATGTATTCATTTAGATTTAAATAGGAGAAAAGGAAGAAAAATACCCTATTCTGGAGTGGTGTCTGGCCTTAATATTTAAAAAAAATATCACATAAACCGTAACAATAAATGTTACATTAAATAAATGTATAGAAACCTGTAGGAAATGTGCTGCTCTGTAACTAGCTGCTGTAAGCAGTTCTATCCTCATTGGAGATTCTGTCCTTTCAGTTTGTGGATTCAGGCGACACAACTCGAGAGTTTCATGACACATTTGCTCCATGATGGTGATGCTCAAAGCTTTCGTCAAATCAGAGCTGACCTGAGAAGCTGCAGCTCACCTGTCTGTGCGTCTCTGCTGCCCAGGCTGTGGCTGACAGGATTTTCATAATAAAATGACGTCTCACAGTCAACAAATCAGTTGTTGGCTCATTTGACTTATAAATAATGCTGCAGAACGCTGCAGCTCACCAGTCTCTGGGATTGTGGTTGGCAGCCTTGATATGAAAGATATACTGTAGCCATAAGTTCACGAGTAGAATGAAACTTATCCAAATAGAAGTTTGATGAAGTTGTGTTGATGATATTAACCTGGGTTAATACTCTTACTATATAATACTCTTAATTAGCTACCTATCATCAGTACTGGAAGGATGAGTGTGTCACAGATCTCAATTTGCTGGTTTCCAATGAAATTAGCTTTAGCCCTGTTAGCCGTGACCCATCCTGTCATGTAATAACTTCTCCCCAAGGAGGCGCGGTAGTTATCAGGGAAAGCTACTGAGAGGAAGTAGCTGCTGCTGCTGATTTCTAAGGAATTAAAACACACAGGACCAGAAAAACTGTCACACTGAATAATACAAGCCCTTTCCAATGGGAGTTTATTTCTATAACTTTTGGGGAGTATTGATTCTCTCCGCTTTCATGTTTCAACCAAGCAATATCTACCTCAGCGGCAGCTCAGCTGAGCTAAAGGTCTTTGAGTCTAATCATGTCAGTTTGAAATATTATTTCTACATTAATAATAGTCAGTGGAGCCCATGAGTCCCTGTTTTGTTTTCATTCAGGTACACATTCTCACATCATGAGAGGTCACCAGTACAGGCTGGGATCGGGCAGTGCAATATAAGAAACAAAATTTGCTTTAATGAGTTTTAAAAAGAAGTTTCATTTGTATTCATCAATAAAAATTGAAATCCCAAAATCGATTCCCAGTCAAAAACCCAATTTAAAATACCCTAGTAAAAATTCTATAAGGTTCTTCCAAAAATCTGAGTTCCCAAAGTCAATGTAAATTATCCCTTTTAAGTGTCATCTTCCACAAATCCTAGTAGGATTCAGTTAATAAGGCACTTTCCTGGGGAAAAGTTACTCCTTTCAGTCCTATTTCTCTGCTCCTTCCAGCTGTGTGCTCTCTGTCCCTCTGCTCCTTTTGTTCTGCCTCAGTTCCTTCTGTCCTGCTTTAAATAGGTGACTCCCAGATGCCTAAAAAGCTGCCCCACTGCCACACCTTGGACTCTCAGATCATCTGTCACTGTCTCTCACCCTGGCATACAAAACTGCTAATCTGCAGACAGAAACCATCCATTGAGAGAGTTCAAGTATGAACCGAGGAAGCCACCTCAGCACAATGAGACTGCTTTGATGTCATAGGCTGGAGTGTATTTGCTGGGGAGGCAGATTGGAAGGGACACACTCTCTTCTATAACCTTTTGTACTGTGACTATGAATACAACAAAGACCATCAAATTGTTTCCCAAACAGAAACCATGACTCAACAAGGAAGTACAAACTATGTTTAGAATCCATTTTTGAATCTGGAGAGGCTTACAAAGTGGCACAAGGTGAGACCAAGGAGGGGCATCAGAGATGCCAAGCCCAAGTTAAAACAACACATAGAGGACAACTACAACAACCCCGATGTGTAAAACAATAAAGCAAATTAAACTAAAAGAACATCCACACAGCCACAAGTCCCAGTAACAACAGCAGGGATGGAATAGACCATCATACCGTTATGGCTACACCAGGTCAGATCCACCCTGCACAGAATTCACATCAGCAAAGGAGCTGGACCAGTTGTAATCTTGAACGGGTACAAAAGGCTTGTGGAGACCAGCTAGCAGAAGTATTCACCAACATCTTCAGCCTCTTGCTACAGTAGGCTGTAGTCCCCATCTGCCTTAAGTCAGCCACAATT
This sequence comes from Lepturacanthus savala, assembly GCA_030544235.1. Taxonomy (NCBI): domain Eukaryota; kingdom Metazoa; phylum Chordata; class Actinopteri; order Scombriformes; family Trichiuridae; genus Lepturacanthus; species Lepturacanthus savala. The sequence goes on along the minus strand of CM060479.1, from coordinate 19,615,904 downwards.
GTCCCAGTACCCAAGAAGACAGTAGTGAACTATTAAATGACTACCACCACCATCTAACCCTCGAAATAATTTGAGAGACTGGTTCTCTCCAAAGTCATGGCTGCCATCCCTGTTGAATTCACAAATCGACCGGCAATTATTTTATTTATTTTTTTATTTTAGTTCTGCATTCAATACCATAATCCCCCACAAAGTGGTTTGTTGCAAAACTGAGTAACCTGGTCTTCACCAGATCACTGTATTCATGTAATCCAGACTTTCTGAGCAGAACAGACCCCAAAATGTCAGGATGGAAGACCACACTTCATCAAACCTGATCCTGCACACAGGAGCACACCAGAATATTATATATGTTCTCAGCCCTCTCCTATAATCCCTCTTCACTTGACTGCTCCCCCATTCACCCCTCCAACACCATCATCAAATTTGGTGACCACAATAGTAGGAGTGATCACCAACAGGAGTGGGAAAATCTTACAGGAAGGAGTTTCAATATCTGGTGGAGTGGTGTATTACAACAACTTGGACTTCAACATGACCAAAAGGTGTCATGGTGAATGGCTGTGTAGAGCAAGAGCTCCCATACTGGTCTACGATTCTAATAGTATTAATACTAATTAGTTGAAATTTCTACATATTGGAATCAAGAATAAATATGCAAGAGTAAATGTCATGATAGAAGAGGGGAAAATCATCCCAGAAATCTGAAATCTCCCTTGGGTGACAGATGGACAACCAAGGAAGATGATGAAGATATGGTGGAACATGGGGCTGTGGATGGCCTGCAATTTAGCATCTTTGCAATATACAGTGAGATAAAAGCTATCCAATCAGATTTGAGGACAGAGCTAAACAACTCTCAACACATTTTTTTTCCAAAGACATGGGAAAAGATTTGAAGATGACATCAAGCAAACTAACTGAGTTTGCAAATGACTTAAAGGAGACAGTGGGCAGGGTGGATGAGACGGAGCAGCGGGTGACAGATATGGAGGAGTGGAGCACCAAAGCTAAAGAAGTGGCAACCCAAGTGTTAAACATCCAGGAAAATCTTCAGGCAAAATTGACAGACCTTGAACAGACAACATACGCCTACAGTATACAGGATCCCTGAGGGCACACAAGGAGATGACATGGAGGCGTTTGACAGTTTTATCAAGACAGAACTGTTCCTTTCTGTTGAAAAGATTCTGCATTGTAATTACTTTATCAATAATCCTTCGGATAAAACACATCAGCATATAACCTGCATTATCTGAAAGGACATTTAGCCTGCAAGAACTGGTATCTACCAGGTCGATGAGCATGGACTGGGAACGGCGTTATTTGAAGTTGAAGTGCCACATCTCCCACACCGCTGTTGCCATGGAGAAGAAGATAAGCTTGGACTGAGATAAACTATAGCCTCAATGGTATAAAAAGTGTGTGAAACTTCTTTGTTTAGACTAGGCTGGTGTGCAGTTGCTTGTCTTCTTGCTGCAAGCAAAATCGCTTTACTCTTGGAAACGATTGGGGCTCTGTTGTTGTTTCTAAAAATATCCAACACTCTCCGATACTGAAAATGGCAAGACAGTGCTGCCACGGGGCATTTGGTTCGGAACCACTGCAAGAAGCTAATCTGATGTCTCTTGTAATCTATTTTCTCCAATACAAAATCAAAGAGTTGGTGCTACTCTCCACATGGAGAAAGGGAGGGGTTGACCTGAACGAAGCAGAGGGAACTGGCTACTTTGACTTCATTTGTTGATGCATAATGACCACCCGATAACAATCTAATCGGATGGATTGGATGACCTGTGCACAGCAGAGCATCCCCTCATAACCCACAACTGTGCTGTTTCCAGCATTTTGTAGTCACAAAGACATAGCTGTTGCATGTAATTTGTTACAGGTAACAGAAGCTTTTTACAAAGTGCAGCATCATTTTGGCTTCCCTAAACCCTGAATAAACTCCCAAAATGGAATGACAATTCTTTAAATGTGAACCTAGTAGTGATTGATTACATACCATTATTTTTGACACTGCCTCGTAGGCTATCAGTGGTGTGTTCATTCATTTTCTATACCTGTTTATTCCTCACTAGGGTCACAAGGGCCTGCTGGAGCCAATCCTATCATACTTTGGGTGAGAGGCAGGTATGCACCCCAGTCAGGCGGCCAGTCTACCATGGGGCACACACACCATTCATTCATACACTCATACCAAGTTAGAGTCTCGAAAGTCCAATTTTTGAACTGTGGGAGGAAGCAGGACACCTGGAAAAAACCCACGCAGACATGAGGAGGACATGTAAACTCCAGGCAACTTCGCTACCCACTGTGCCTCTGTGCCAACCCAATGGTGTGTTAATATCTTCATTAAAGGGGGAAGATGTTTAAATGGTGTAAAACTGTCATGTTAAATAATTGAGTGACTTGACTTAAGAAGCATGAAACTTAATTAATTTGTCAGACTCATTATTAAGTGAAACCAATAAAAATGTTGAACAGCTGTAGTTGGAGAGTAAAACATGTTCCATCTAAAAGAGGCCCACAACACATTGCCACTCAGTAACTGAAATTTAAAACAAAACAAACTACTTCTAAAAATTGCAATAGCATTACAAGTTATGTTTAACATAGGTTTAAACATTTTGGCATTTTATCCAGAAAAAAATACATATTTTACATTTAAGCACACCATCTTTAACAAAGCTTGAATATGCTGACTTGACCACAGCTAACAGGTCAAGCATGATTTTTTCTGCTTTGGTGTTCATGGTCTTCTGGCTTAGAAGAGCACCCTTTCATAAGTCTCCATAACTCAATAAATTATAAAAACATACCCCAACAATGGATACAATACTAATTTTGTTAAATTTACCCTTAGCTCTTGTTAAGTATTAAGTTTCCCCTGTTCTGAAGTTTCTATAGTAAATATTTCCTACTATTTGAACCTACGGGTATGGAGACTGAGAGCCTTTGTTATGTCAGCATTCTCTTTGTCATGAGTTTTGAAGTGTCAAGCTATTTTGAAATGAACCTTCTTAAAAAAAACTGAAATTCTGTCCGCCTCTTGCTACAGTGGTTAAATGTACTGTGTCTGAATTTTCGATGAAATATTTTCCATTGATGTCACTAGTGTCAACTCTCCTATCCAAGTACATGGAGTTAGGTCTTAATAAGGGGGGCAGACAGCAGGATGTCCTCAGGGTTCTGTGTTCCCTGCTTCATTCTGTGACCAGGAAGCATTGGACCCTTTTTCAGAAGAAGGGTCTTATGTTACCTGCTTTGTTAGGGTTAGGGTTCATGGGTAATATCTATATTCCCAGGTCAAAGAACAAAGCTCAAAGCTGGGAACATAGGACCCGGGGAACCTAGGCATGCTCCTGGGCAGCTAAGATGCTAAAGCCCTTTTGTTTTCCTTTAGGAAATCCTAATTCTCATGCACAAAAAAAAATGGCACAAGGTTCTAGTCCCATGCCAGATTTGATCAGCTGCAAAACCAAGCCAATGGTCTTGATGGTGGCGCTATAGCAAGCATTTGAAGCTCAAAAGAAATTCAGTTTGAATATATCCTTCCATGCATAAATAGCTGCTTTCCTGCCCCCTGGTGACTAGCTCAGTCAATTTGTGAAGCCACACATGAGTTGCCACACGTTAATTAGCTCAGTGAGTTGTTGCTTGTGTTCTATTGTGTACACACAACATATATTACAAGTCTGTCCATTATGGAAAAGGAATCCCTCCTCTGTTGCTCTTCCTGAGGTTTGAGGTTTCTTCCAATTTTTTTTCTCTTTTTTTAAGTTTTTTTTTTTTTGTTTTGTTTTTCCTTATTCAAATAAAGGGTCTAAGGAGAGGGAATGTTGTATTGCTGTACAGACTATATTAGACAAAAATCTGTGATTTGTGATTTTGGGCTATACAAATACACTTGACTTCCTCAAAATTGCTTCAATTTGTCTAAAATTTCTTCGATTTGCCTAAAATTGTCCAGCTCCTATGTGCAGCAGCTATAATTATTTTTTATACAATACACTGCTTGTATTCTGGTAGGTAGGTTGCGGGGCAAAAGCATAAGGATTTAAAAAAAGGCATTATCAAAACTGCGACAGGCCGTCACTCCTTCTGTGCTACCGCAGGGTCTGGAAGCACATGTGGATGTGTCTGGACAAGATACACATATACCGTAATTTTGTGTACATACTTAAAAAAAAAAAAAAAAACAATGGAGAGAGGCTTTTGAATATTTAAAGGGGCACTGTAAAAGCATTTAGCCCCTTTAAACTATGTAACAAAAATCTGTTGCTTATCGCATAGAGTTATACGTATAATTCAAAACAGCATTTCCACTGGGGGTCTGAAAACAGTGGGGGAAAGGGACTCAGGGTTATGTTTGAGAATAGTGAATGGTGCAGTTTAGTAGAGGAGCGGCTTCTCCTCCTTATGAGAGATGCCAGGTCGAAACTGGTCCAATACACAAAGATTTCAAAATTCAGCCTGTTGTTATTTGGTTTATCATCACTTTTAATCAATGTGCAAGCAGTTTGTTTCTTTTACACACCCATGTATCATCAGAGACACTCATCTCCTCTTGGTTACCTTAATGTTTCTTTATATTGTATGTAGACACTGATCTTTGGGCTTCATGTTTTATATTCCAATCCCATTTCTTACTTGCATCAAACTCCATTCTTAACTTGACTGGGTTCTAACTTTGCGTTGTTTGAGAGCACAGAAACTCTTCCTGCCCTCTGTATTTGCTGCACCTCTGATATAGCAAAGGATTTCAGGCCAATTTTTGTGATCTGGAATAAAAATACAGCCACAAGAATTACTGCATCCTTAACTAAACTTTGGTCACAGCTTTGTCTCATCAATTGCTGGTGTTGCAATGCCATTAACGTCAAGCTTCTTACGAAGTGTAGTGAACAGCTACTCCACATTACTTTTTTTTTGGGGGGGGGGGGGCAGTCTCCCACTCTTGATGAAAATATGGTATACTTTCCACTCCTCCCAATCATGGTCATCCAGGTCTCACTGTCATTGGGAGCCATTGGGAGTTCTCTGTGGATAGGCACAAACAACAGTTAGGGCCAATCCCCCCACCCAAAGGTGGAGGGAGGGTACCTTTTTATCCACTGGGGTGAATCCCAACATGGCAACAGGCATTGATCCGGGTGGAAAATAAGTATTCCCACCATAGCTCTGCACCTCTCACCGAGTGCAACTCCAGAGGAGTCATGCTTTGTCTGGTCCCTTATTTCCCTTATTTGGTTTTCTTGGGTAAAGCCCCCTACAACGGAGCTCCTAGGATCATTAGAACATGAAAACCTCTCCACCATGGTAAGGTAGCAGGTCAGGGAGGTGATGAACATGAAGTGAAGCTTGTTTTTTTTGGTTTCTTTTGTATGTGTGAAAATGATACAAAAAATGATATGAAAACAAGTGTCATAGAGTGTATAGAGAGGACCTGTCATAAAGCAAATGACAAAATCTAATTATACGTGAGCATAGATATATTTGAATGAGTCATTGAGTGGACAGGAAATAGAATCAGTGAGTGATGCTATTGTTCTGGGTCAATGCATTATATAGAATATAAGGGATAAAAATAGGGATTGCTGAAGCAATGAGTGCTAACATCAATGTTAGCAGATTAAACACAGCTATAAGTGCAGTTATTGCAGAAATAGACTCAGTTGCTGTTAATCAAGAACAGTAAGCACCAGACTGCACCACCAGTCTCTCAGAGGAAAGGACATTTTCACCTTTCCCTCAGCTGATTTGGGCCAGAGGCTTTATTAAACAACCTTGCTCCGAAGGTGCTATTGACAAATAATAAAAGAAATGTTGATGAAACACTGTGAAAAGTGTGCAAAAAGTGAGTAAATTTGATTGCGCAGTAATTTCCATACAAATGTTACATTCGATAGCTACATTCAACCAATGCTCTTTTCCAGTATTAATGAAGGAGTCCTATCAGATTATTTCATATATAAAACCTAACACTAACTAACATATACAAGAGCCCCTTGGCTATGCTCAAATTCAATGACCATTTTCAGGAGCGTCAGGCAGATAACCAGCCACCTTCAAAGAGGAAACTGCCCATCCCTCTATTGCCAACAACAGCTTATAGAGCAAAAACAACTACAAAGATGAAAATCACAATTGACAGAAAATACCCTGCCTGGTGTAAGTTTGATTTGATTTTGTAAAAAAAATTAACCAAAAAGCAAAGATGGTAATGAATACCATAATTCTCCTGTAATTGGGCTAATGCTAGCTTGTTTCTGATGCTAAGGCTAACATTACTGGTTGCTTTATTCTAAAGTTGCTAAAATATATTTATGAAATGGCCAAGCAGTGGGTTTGATGTTTGTCCTGATATGTATGTTTACCTGTGCTCTCATGGCTAAACATTGTCCTAAGTGGTTTACTGTTTATTTAGCATTATTCACAGCAGTTTCTATTATCATGGTTGCTAGCTTGTGCGTGCAGAGAGGGAGGGGGAGTGGCCTGGGAGTTATACTCATTCAAAATTTCAGGCTAATTCCACTTTCTTCTCAATCCTACCAGCTTTAAAATACACCAGAAGAATAAAGAAAGATAAAGCACCTATCAATACATTAAATAGTCTTGCTGTAGATCACGATCAATGCTTTCAGATGTGCAGTTATATAATCATCATTCTTAACATAAGTTAATACAAAATCATCACCAATGAAAGAACATGGACACGCGCACACACACACTTATGTCCTCCTGATGGAGGATAAGAGAGTTCATAACTATGAACAATGAGGGAGAGGGTGCTGATGATGGACTGCAGAATAGGATGAGAACATCTGAACCATCATTTGCAACCCTGACATTCAGTTGAAATGTATAATAGGTATAATTAGCACAATATTACTTGCTTTCTTTTACACAGCATTCACTCACACACTCACACCTAAGGGCAATTTAGAGTCCCCCAATTAATCCAAGCATGGTTTTGGATGGTGGGTGGTTGAAAGCTGGAGAACCTGGAGAAAACCTATGCAGACATAGGGGGACTTTTTTCTGTGTGGCAACAGCGTAGTTCATAGTAGCAAAGGACTGCCAACAATGTTGGAAGTTGTTTAGTGATGATGTGGACGGCCCAAAGCAAAATACTGCAGTGTTTGAACTATGGGTGTTTTAGGCAAAACTATTTTGATTATTGTGTAATAAAGCAACCTATTCAATGGGAGAGAGGTGAATGAGGACAGCATTGCTCATGATGTTCTTGGCAGGCTGCCTATAGCCTATCTACTGCACAGATCCCCAGACCTTAAGATTACCAGCACTCATAATGGCCACCCTCTTATGCATAAGTATGCATTGTACTCTTATGACTGTATCAAATAAATGTTGCATTAGACTATTACACATTGTGAATGCCCTGCATTACCTTTACAGGATGCAGGCAGCTGTACATGGTGCTGAAGAAAATTTCTGACACCTTTAAAGCTGTAAACAACATCGCAATGAAACATAGCATATCTAAATGTTTATCACGGTGCTGTATTTTTCATCAAGCCATATTAAAGTACAATGATGATATTAATGAAATGTATATTAATGACCTCATCTCAGAATGGTGGGGCATTTGAAATAAAATTCTGCGCTGCCAGTGCTGAAAACCAAAAAACACTTCATTTAAATAGAATTTTAAGGTTTGAAAACATAGATGCAAGATATGGAGAATGAGTGAATGGAACAATTGGAGGTCAAACTATATGGTGTTTCTTTGATGTATCTTCTTCACATGCTTTTAGTATTTACATTTTTTGTATAAATATTCTCTCTGGTTAATCTTTGTTTAACAGAAAATGGCTATGGAAGCCCACATGGGAGCCACAGTCATTTGTGGGAGTTCCTGTGGTGTAGCCACCTGTTCATCTTTTGGTTTAATCTTTCGTTTTTGCTTTTTTTTCATCTAGTTTAGTTAATCTTTCTAGTTTGTTGTTCCTCTCTTCTCATTGTTCTTTAAATAAGGATTTTGATTAAAAACAGAACTGACTGTCTTTTGATGCTGATCTTAAACACACAAATCTAATTTGTTTACTCACACACCCAGTTGCCTAGCCAATAACTGAAATAACATTTCACATTCTTCTGCTTCTCTGTTCCTTATAAATATGATGTTTGCATGATCATTGCACTCAACATCAGAAAAGATCAATAAACCCTGTAAGGTGATCTAACAAATAATTCATTTACAGTTGAATGAGATGAGAATTAACAAGACAGCTAGGACATGGGTCAAATAACATGGCATAAAGGCCTTTTTTATCTTTCATTCCACACATGAGATGTCATTACCTTCCAGACAGGCACTGTTCTGCCTGACACTGGAGCATAGTCTGTGGGCAGAAGTGCCTGTATATCAGTGAGTATAAATGACTGAATAAATGAATGATTGGGACTTTAGAGACTACAGGGTTGCCTGTATTTCATTTTGACATATAAATGAGTACAATAAATTAATGAATAGTGCCTCAATGACCTATAGAGAGCCTAAGTGCTTCTGCATTGTGATGACCCTATTTCGGTAAAAATAATATATGGTGGTTAATGGCAAGAGACAACTTATCTTTGATTTGTGCCATGCATCACACTCAACTAATCTGCATTTGTTTGTAGGGTGCTTGAAATCCCATTTCCATGAGAGTGTTGGCAAGGGGCGGGGCCTGTCATTATAGCAACACATACATATGTGAAAGTATGAAAGTGGCCGAAAATCATGACTTAGTAAATTACTCAAGTGTGCTGTTAAGGAGATTTATGGTTGTTAAGAATATTTTGTCTATACTTCATATTTATGCACGGTTATTATTCCATTAATATGCATGTATGTCCCTGGAAATTATAACACGGGCAGCAAGGGGCACTGGAGAATTCTGAACATAAATCGTTTAATTAATCAACAAATATGTAGTCTCTAATAAAAAATGTAATTATGTTGTTTTCTAATCATAAAATTGTTCATATAGCATATACTACCAATCTATGTCCTCAAAACACCAAAACACCATCATAAGTGCTACAAACGGTTATATGCATCTATCAAAACAGGTTGATATCATTCATATGAAATGTTGACATTCAACATATCCATGGTTTGCAGAAATGGATACTGTCATTTCTTTTTCCTTTGGAGACTGGGTTTGAAAAAATACAGTACAGGCCAAAAGTTTGGATACACTTTCTCATTCAATGTGTTTTCTTTATTTTCATGACTATTTACATTGTAGATTCTCATTGAAGGCATCAAAACTATGATTGAACACATGTGGAGTTATGTACTTAACAAAAAAGGTGTCTTAGTGAGGACTCTAGCATTTTGAATTAACTGCAGCTGCAGATTGACTTTTTAGAGAGGCCTGTAAAGACCCTGTTACAGTAGTCAAGTCTACTGAAAATAAAAGCATTGACAAGCTTTTCAAGTCTTGCTGAGATATAAGGCCTTTAATCCTTGATATATTATTCAGATGGTACTTTGCTGACTTTGTGATGGTTTTAATGTGACGTTTGAAATTCAGGTCTGAGTCCATAACTACACTCAGATTTCTAGTTTGGTTTATGGGCTTTAACATCACCGATTGAACCTGAGCACTGGCTTTCAATCATTCCTCTTTGGCTCCAAAAACAATTACCTGAGTTTTGTCTTTGTTTAATTGTTCTGGCACATCAAATCATTGATTTTCTCAATGAATTTACTCAGTGTTTGTATAGAATTATACTATCTTGGTGATGTGCTGATGGAAATGTGTGTGTCATCTGCATAATTACATCATTTTCTTTAATAATCTTAGCTAGTGAGAACATATAAATGTTGAATAGTAGAAGCCCCAGACTTGAACCTTGGGGGACTCCACAGGTTATGTCTGTAAATTAAGATGTGTAGTTACCTGGACATGGACACAAAGTAGTCTCTGTGCTTTAAATATAATTTAAACCACTTAATGCTATGCCAGTAAGTCGTAAAATATGTTGTGGTCAACTGTGTTGAATGCGTAATATTAAGATCAAAATTTTGCCAATGTCTGTGTTTAGACTGAAGATTTTAACAAGCCATCTCAGTGCTATGGACAAAATACTGTCAGATATTGACAAATGTATTTTTTCAACACAGTAGTAAATCTATCAGTTAAAAAAAAAAAAAGATTGAATAATCGTCAAAGCTCAAAATATGAATTAAAAATACATTCACAATGCCACCCAACATAGCATAATCATAATACCAAAAATAATAAAATAACAAAATGTGATCTTAGTGAAATGTATTAAAAAATGAATTATGCAGTTCAGCACTGTTATGAAGTTGATGATGAGTATAATATTAACAAGGATCACTGACAGTTAAACACGTGACTCTCTGGATCAACATCATGCTGCTCTCAATCAGATCTTGAAAAGGTTTGACGAGAAAGTGGCTCAGTCATTTGTTTGTATCGAAATAGATTTATACGCCTGCAGGGATTCACGCTCCCTGCACATTTGTCTCTGGTTTGAAATCTGTCAATACCTTTCCAGTCCTTTTCTCTTTCATGCTGATCCAGGGAATCAAGCAAATGTCTTTACGCCCAACATCAGTTCACTGGCTGGCGTTCTGCTGCTCATGAAGGGTAATGTCAATGACACAGACAATTATGAACGGCTCAGTGTGTGTAGCCAGACATTAGTTGGTGGGTGGGGATGTAATAAAATGGTTGGGCAGAAACTTTTGCTGGGAGATTGAAACATTATAGCCTATATATTAATGAAAGTGCATACATTCCATAGGCCTGTATCATGTTGTACAGGCCTAGCCTAGAGATAAGAAGTTTGTGGGATACCTACTGTTGTACAACATTAATTATTAAATAAGAAGAGAGAAACATGGCTTTAAAAACAAGAGACATTTATCACCTTTGTTGTCACAGAATAAGAACAAGTGTGGCTTGGTGTTTAAAAGAGAAATAATGTCAGTGTAATCCATGGGGAAAAGCCTTTTGACTGTGCAACTGGCAATGGGCAGTGATGGTCTGATGTATAGGGCTGATATATGGCCCCACCTGTGTCGCCCATAAGAGAAATATGTTGGCCCATATATGGACAAACACTGGTGGTGCCACCATGGAAACTGTGGAAAAATCCACTTGGAATCTATATGTGCAGCCCAAACCATAGAAATGGTTGGTGGGGCCATTTCAAAGTAAAATATTATCATATTAAATATATATTAAATATCCTATTATCCTTTTTTATTAGAACAATACTTCAGAGCAGCTATAAAAAGACGCAAAAATAATGGTTTTCATTTCATTTAGAGTTTGAATGTCTCTAAGGAAATTGTTACATCTTTGGTGTTTTGGGTGGTTTGTGGATAAAACTTGAATTATACTCCTGATTGGAAAAAATATATATTTTACCCTCTTTCGCTTTCACATTCCAAAGAAACTGAAATTATACTGCAAGTTTCAGAAAGTGCAACAAAGTTAGATCCAAGCCGTCACTTTTGAAGAGCAAAGAGGACACATGCTCAGAGGCGGATAGGCCCATCATGCCCATTGATGCCATATTTTCAGCCGCATCGAAAAAAAAAATACTCATTGCACACCACCTACTGCGCGATGGGTATTTCAGAACCACCAAGCCACATGAAGCCCAGAACCAGATAAGTTTCATATTTTCTTCCTTTTTTTCTTCCATTCTGATTCTGGCTTTCATCGCCTCAATGATGGGGCCTACAGTATGTGCTCCTGATTTGTTCCTTCTCTTCTCTCTCCCCCGTCTCATCTTTCTGATTCCCGCTCAGTCTTTTCTCAGTCTCAACACCCTCTCCTCTTTCATTACAGATACCTGACAGTTTCCCTGACTTCAAGCTAGGCTAGCTAGTTGTCTAATGACAGGCTGACCAGCATGACCTGAAATGCACATTGGGCACATTTATTTGTTCATTCATTGAATTGAAAAGTTTAATTTTACAAAATGACCAAATTTAAATTCCATGTGTATATTTTATCAAAAGGAGATTTGAAGGTATTACTTTGATTGTCTGGTAGCGAATAATTTTAGTGACACAAGACATAACAAAACTCTTCATTTTTGTGGCATGGGAATTGTCAGCCCACCATGTAGAGAAGGTGACCATGACTTAAAACGGCAGGAAGCTTTTTGGATTTTCACTTTACAGACCATGGATCCAAAAAGATGTAATGATGAATTGGCTCTCGATGTTTTTCTATGATATTTTTCTAACAGCTTATATAGGATATATTTGGTTGTTGTTTGGGCTACATCTTATTCGTTGATGCTTATGCTTTCTACTCCTTTTTGATACTCTATTATATGTATTTTATTTTCTATTCTTGTAGCCTAAAAAATGCCAGGATGAAAATTTTTCAGCAAGTGACGTGATTGGTCCAATGTAGATCTAAAAATTGAATTTAATGTTATTCTTTTTCCACTCTGTGAACATTACCTGATGAAGGTCTGAGGACTAAGATGCTGTGATTTAAAAAAAAATACTAGTGATTGACAGTGGGCAGGAGTCTTTTTCTAATTTGTTTATTTTGCTAAAATCCCATTTGAAAAATGAAATTTTCCTCAAAAGTATCCCAATGTATGTTCATTCCACACTTTTGGAATCAATGCATTGGGAAATTATGGAAAACAGTTCACCAAGTGTGCAAATGAATTACAAAATGAATAAGAAGAAGAATAAATACCTAAATAACTTAGAATGTTTGGTTGTGTACTAACCTGGTCATGATATGAGCCAGATGTACAATTCATATGTCAATCTAAATAAATACATTTCCTACTAGAGCACTGTTTCACAAGATCAATCAAGCCAAAATATAATGATTCATAAATAAAATCTGATGTTTTATGCATTTACAAAATCAAATTCTTATGTATCTAAAAACAAAGCAATCAGAAGAAGAGCTTAAAGAGAGCTAAAATTGCCATTCTTTTCAGCCAGAGGGTGAACTGAGGGGTTGCGTAAAGGGCCAATATTAGTTGAATACGTTTTTTTTTAAATCTAAATCATTCAAAGATATTCCAGTAGAACCCTAGAAATATAGACCTGCAAATGTGCACAATACATCCTCTTTGAGGAAATTGTAAATTTAACCCAAACATATTCTGTCCCTTAACGTATCTAGACCGAAAACCATATTGTTGTTGTATAAAACTGATTCAGCAGTGACTTAAATGATTTAGAAGGTGTATAAATATAATACTATAAATACTATATAAATATATACATTGTTATAGTTTCAGAAAAGTGCAACAACCAACAGGAATCTCTTTTGCCGCTCGTTATGGAGACTCCCCCGTTTTGCATTAGTGAAGCTCCGGTTTAAGCCTTGAGCATGGAACAGGCTTATTCTTCCCTACTTCTTCATGGATTAGTTACTGCATATAGATTTAATTGAATTTCATACTGCTCATAGAGAAGGCATACAATCCTTCTCCTCTGTGCTTCTTCGCCACCACTACTGTAAATAACCAGGCGACGGCTGCATTATCTAAAGCAATTGCTTCCTATCTGCCCTGGTTCTGTAGTAAACACACTGAGGAGACTGTTTAAATCTCTGATGGGTCTTTTAGCGGAGCCTCTTAGGGAGGCGGGTTCCCGTTGCCATGGGTACTTTATATCAGTTTTGAAGTACTTAGAAGGTACCTGAGTATCATTTCATTCTCTCCATATATCCTCTCACTCTGTGCAAATAATAGACACAATTTCATTCCATCACTATGCCCAAGACCAGTTATTAAATATTAACTAAGCAGATTTTGTCAGAATCTGGGACACAATCATTTTCATTATAGGTCCTCTGCCATCCTTTATTGACAATATAACAATTTGTGGTTTATTAAGACATTTCCTTTAGTTGACTAGTAGTGCTTATGGATTTAAGGGGTTGTACTAGTGTAGACAGGCCAGTAGGGGCCTTAATGTCGGAAAGTTGCCAACAATGCTGCCTAGAGCATGGTAATCTAGGAAAATAATGTTTCTTGGAAGTACCCTTTAGCTTAGGGGGTCAAACACATGGCCTGGGGACCAGAACCAGCTCCCTGGATGACTGTACAAAGTATAAACAAAAACAGACCGGTTCATATTTCTTCATAGAAGTTTGAAGTGAGAAGTGATTTCAAGCTCAAAATAGTTTGTTCAAAAAATGCATCTGTGAATAACAAAAGCTGAAATAGAGAAAAGAGGTTAAAATATTCCATTTATAACATGTTAAAAAAGAGTCAACCAAAAAATACACCAAACCTGCCAATGGGACTATAATCTCACATATTTACATGTATATGTGCATTAACATGTATTGACACATTTCTTTTAAAGATATATATTAATAAAAAATATACAAATCTACAATATTAATATGCAGCAAAAGCTGGTCTTACCAATAAATATACACTATTGTTCAAAAGTTTAGGGTCACCTAGACAATTTTGTGTTTTCCATGAAAAGTCACATTTTTATTTACCATAAGTTATAAGATGAATACAATAATATAATAATATTTTATTACATTAGCCTTCTGATTCAATGAGCAAACATATTGTACCATTAGAACACTGGAGTGACAGTTGCTGGAAATGGGCCTCTATACACCTATGTAGATATTGCGCCAGAAACCAGACATTTGCAATAGTCGTTTACCACATAAGCAATGCACAGTGTATGCAGAGTGTATGCCTGGTTAGTTTAAAGTTATCTTCATTAATGAAACAGTGCTTTTCTTCAACAATAAGTAAATTACTAAGGGACCCCAAACTTTTGAACAATATATATATATATATATATATATATATATATATATATATATATATATATATATATATATATATATATATATATATATATATATATATATATATGTTTTTGTTTAATGTCTGTAGGAGGAAAGTAGCCTGGTAACTTTGGAGGTTTATAGAAGAAGGTCTAAGAGGTCACAGCATACATGCTTATTTAGTTCATACAAAACTGCAAATGGTGAACAAATCCTACATGCGCACAGCAAATAAGTAATCACGGAGTATTACCTACCATGCAAGTCATTTCAGGGAGCCCCCTCCCAATTTCTCTATTAGCAACTCCATTCAGGCACACTCAGTGTTAGGAGGCTGGCTATGACTGGTTTATTCCACAAAATTAACAAACACAAGGCAGTGGAAAAAAGAAAATATTCAAATTTCAACAAAGTAAATCAAAGTAAATTATCTATGAGCTAAATGAACAAAGACAAAGCGAATCAATTAAGAGAGAATCCTATAAGGAGGCAGAGCAAACAAAGCATCTACCCAGGCAAGACAGCGGGGGCAAACCCTACAATGAAAGCAAATCACAAAAAAAGTCAAAGTCCCTATGAGGCTAGTTACTGAAGTTGGGAGATAAAGAAGAAACAATACCTTTGGGCAGCTCAAAACCATTTGATAACTTCAGGCCAAACACTGGAGGCAACTGTGGCTTCTAATAATGCCCAAAAGGAAAGAAAGTATTTAAACATAAAAACCCAGCAACTTAAGTTAAAAGGAAAGAAAAACAAGTTAGCTTGGGGCTGGATCAAACTAGGCATTGATCAACCAAACAAACTCAGCATAGAGGGAGGGGAGCTGCAGCACAATCAGACCAGCACACATCTTAACTGATCTCTCCAGCTCTCTCTCTATATATATATACATTATATTAGTGCTGGGCTGGTTAATGTGCTGCGTTAACATGAGACTCTTAGCATATGATAACAAAATTTTCACTGTTAATCTATTTTCAAAGTTGGGTCTGGGAGCTGGGTTAACATAGTGATCTATGATAGTAGTAGTAGGAGGATGGTAGGGTGTTTATTGAGTATGAAGTACCACCTAAATGCTAAGCATCCCTTAGCTGAAGTGGGAAGTGGCAGTGCAAGCCCTGGTGTCATTTGAGTCAAACTACAATGTTTGAATACAAAGAAGACTCAGCTCTGTCAGCTAAATTCTGTCATCTAAGCTAATGAGCCTCCTGGCTCAATGGATTGCCATCAACTCCCGGCCCATCAGTGTCGTGGAGCTGGAGCTTCTTCTCCAGGTAGCCACAGGTGACCAGTCTACATTACCGGGGAGGCGAGCAGTAATAAGAAGAATCAATGTAACAGCACACGCAGAGAAAGCCGTGAAAGAGGAGAAGTTGGCTGGAGCGACTTGTGTGGCACTGACTGGAGATCACTGGTCATCTGTCAACAAGAACTACCTTGGTGTTACTGTACACTGTACTGTACTGTTGATATCCAACCATAGCATCCGATAACTGCCTGAGCGAATAAACAATCTGAAACCAACTTCACCACGATATGTAATTTAGCTGATTCAATGTAACATTTAGTTTAGCTAATGTTATTGACGTTTTGGTGATTGATTGTGGATAAGTTGCTGAATATTAGTTGTCTACTACTACTAGAAAACTATTCTACTACTAAACTATTCTACCATTTCTGTCCTACTCTTAACATTAGGTGTGATGAAAACAGAGGACTTGCTACTGATGGGATTGGAGTCAGAAGAGGAAACATCAGTCAACGATATTCTGGAGAGGGAGAGCCAATGCTAGCTTGGATCAGTGTCCACTGAAGTGGTGGTCAGAGCGCACTGTTGTCCATCATAAGATGGCCCACATTGCTTGGAAGTACTTGGGACTGTTCTCATTAGTAGGCCATATTGTACAGAGGTGATCTAGTCTGTCACCAAAACATGTGAACAAGATGGTCTGTCTGAGTGACTTCTGGAAGAAGAAGTTAGAGGTTGGACTGACTCAAGCCATGTCACAAAGATACTGACTGTGAACAGTTCTTAATCACCTCTCATGTAGGCCTACAGTTGTTTAATTAATGTTATATTAGCCCAGAATATTTTTGTTACCAAGAACAGCTTTATAGAGCAGGTTTTGATGCATTTTTAAATCAGGAGGTGGGCCCTAATGGTCATTATTTAAGTAGCACACACATATTTTCAAGATCCTGTGTAAAATTGTGGCATGTCACACTAGCAGGAATCTATCTGATATAATTCTCTACCTGTCGCGCCAGCAACAGCGGGGCCAGTATTGATGGTAGTAACAGTAGTCATGTGAAAGGAGATGAATGAGATGTCAGATTCCAAAGTTAAAAGATTTCAAAGAAAAAATCATGTTTGAAATTACTTTCTTAGTTAATATTACCGTAATGCTGGTATTGAAGGTCAGCATTAATTATAGTCTATGCGGGGTCATAGCGTGGGCAATACAATGCTCAGCTTTTTCATAGGAACAGCATGTCTTTCATTGATATACAATTCTCAAGGCCAGATATGAAAAGCAGAATTCACAGTTATCAAACACATCAGGTACTCTCCCACTGAGTAACGTATCACTCCGACCAGTGTAACTTACCGAACAGTGTGAAATATTATGAACAAACCCATGTAAAGACCTATGTAAATACATACATTTCTCAAATAATGAACCATTAATTAATCATATTGAATATTCAGCCAGCAACTTAAATTAACTAATACAAATAGTTCTTACTCAAAATAAATCTCATCTTACATTCTTCCTTTTCTTCAAATGTAAAAAATTAAATATAACAGCCTATAAATGTAATATTAATATTACCTCAATCTTTATATATATATATATATATATATATATATATATATATATATATATATATATATATATATATATATATATATATATATATATATATATATATACACACACACACACACACACACACACACATAATTAATTTGTTCATCTTTTATACCTAATTATTCCTCATTAGCATCTGGGGGGTCTGCTGGAGCCAATCCCCGTACATTACAGGTGAGAGGCAGGGATACACCCCAGATGGTCACCAGTCTATCATGGGGCACACACACCATTCACTCACACACTCACACACTAGACACCAATTTAGTGTCTCCAATTAACCTTAGCATGTTTTTGGACAGTGGGAGGAAGCTGGAGAAAACCCACTCAGACACAGGGAGAACATGCAAACTCCACACAGAAAGGTCCCAGACCCAGGTCAATATTTTGACCATGAAATGCTTACAGTAAGACCTTCTTATGTATCAAAAAGTTGTATGTTCTGCCCAGTAGAAGACATGGATTGCAAAAGACTGCAAGTGTGCATCACTATTACTTTGAGCATAATGTTACTTTTATATGAAAGTTAATGATTATAACTCTTCATAATTATAAGTTTGCAGTACATTAACTACATTACTGAAAATTATTGAAAATTGGTTGAAAATTGAGTAAGTCATAGTTATTTTAATAGTTTATCCACTATAGGAATAATGCTCTAAGGGAGCAAGCTGATCGATGCAAAATGGCAGTGGTGTGTGGACGCCAAATGATTGGGGAACAGCATTGGGTGAGTCATCTAGTGTTCTATAGATATCTATGGGGTTAACACCTGGTCCCTTAAATTGCTACATGATATTTTAATTCAGTCTTACATTTTTTGCACATTACTTTTTCTTGGCTAATGGCTTTCCCTTTTCTCCATTAACACCATGAATTGCTTGTGTATATTTTTAACTCCTGCCGTTGCTGTGCCATTATTTTCGTAAGTAGCTAATCATTAGGTGCTAACGTTAGATGCTAACATTACCTGCTTACTATAGGAGCTCAAATGGCCAATAACAGCTGTGCTAATGAGCTTGCTATTTGCAACTTCACCAGGCATGAAAAAGCCTCTGACTCTGAATTGATAACATATTTGCAAGCCAAAATATTCAAATGAATAATATATAATATAAAAATAATGCTCATAACAGGTTGATGACTAAAATTCTTCTCATATTCAAACATATTTCAATATTTGGTGTTAATATTATATTTGAATACCCAATTATATTCGAATACCAAAGTTCAGTGTCACAGCCCTCCGTAGAGTCTGTTTTTCTGTTCTCATTGAGAGCAACAATGAGTCATGTCACCTATAAACTTAACTTTATTTTATAATATTATTTATTATATTATTTTATAACTTTATTTTCACTTTTTTCATAATCTCCTTTATAATTGCAAGTAGCATAAGAACATGACATGTACAGGTGTAAACATGACATTTATCATCTGTTCATGGTAAAGCAAGTATTTGTTTCATGTGGATTTTCTCCAAACACCATCTGCCTCAAACACTAAACTCTGCCATGAAAAAAATCATGCAGGATAGCAAAAGCTAAATTACCATGTAATATATGCAAATAGAATACACTTTAATTTCACCTTCCCATTTTTTTATGTGTTGATTGTTTTGTACTGTTTCTTGATTAATCAATTAGCTTTAATTCATCAAAGCATAAAGAACCGTATGCAGCAGAGCTAAAATTAAAACAAATTTGAAGAGTATGAAACAATGTATCAGCTCTCTGTTCCTCCACAAGAGATGCAGGATAAAAATGAAGACGACCAAGTGCTATATATAAACAGCTACTTATTCAAGTCAATTTCATTTATATAGCACAGATCACAAGAAGAGTTTCCTCTTGTCAATTTTCACCTCAGGTCTTGTTCTCTTTACAATACTATATACAGATAATAAGTTCTGAAGAAGAATTTGCTTCTCCAGGAATGATCCAGCCTTCCATCTTCAGCAGTGTTGTTTTTCTTTCTTTTGTGCAGAAGGTACAGGAGTAAACATTCCAGCACAGACGCCTTGTTTGTTTACCGCTGCGGTCACGGGAAAAGCGCTCTGATTTCAGCGTGCCTGTATCACCTCCTCGAAGGACCGAAATTGATCTGCTCCACTGGTGCACAAAGCATATTTCAGTACGTTCACCAGGACCGTACGTGTACACCGGCTGGGCCAGCTGTCACCATTCACATTTGTGAATTTGCATTATAGCATGTTTGGGGCCTTACAGTAGTAGTTCTGTTCATTGAGGAATTAGGGGGACCATCAGAATAGCAGCAATCTACTGGCAATGTAAAAAAAAAAATTAGAAAGGCCTGGGAGGAAAATCTACCAAAGAGGCCAATAAAGAGCACTGGTTAGAAAAAAAAAATCCCAATTTGTTTTCTCATGGGTCTCTGAAAACTAAAACAAAAAAGAAAAGAAAATTCAAATCGAAACAAAATCTCTCTCCTGAGATGGCATGAACATGAAAGGATTAGCGCGGTGCATGTAGATAAATGAGTTAAGTGCTGTGGAGGAAGGTAAGCAGGCTATTAAATGGCTGATTTTTTTTCATATCGCGTCAAAGATCATACCAATTGAGGACTTTGCACAGTGCTCGGCATGCAAGGAAACTCTCATATATTAAATGAAAACATCTAAATAATAAGTGATCAGGAGGAAGTCACAGGAGGACAAGATGAGAAGAAAAATGCTATTATGAGTCAGCGCTGAAAATTGTCTGCTTTCAGAGAAGAATTAAAGCCTTGTTGTGGAATTTCACCCTTTTCTCTCATGCAGTTGGGTAATTAATTCTCCAGGGCATATGTTTCAGCGACTTTTTATTTAATGACCATCTCTATGATCACTAAACGCATCAGTTGGAGGCGTGGGACAGGTTCAATAATCAGAAGTGCCTGAGCGCCACTTTGATTTTTTTTTTTTTTTTCCCACTGTCCTGCTTGTTTTTTTTTTTTCACTCAGGCTGACATTTGTTAAGTCCACAGAGCTGATGCCATACTGCAGAGCAGGTGTGCAGCATAGTACAGAAACAGACGGGTACCTTAAAAAAAAATATATCCAAACCTTCAGGGCTGAACCTAACTCCTCCAGACCTAGTGAGATAAGTTTGGGTGTTTACGGATTTCAAACAAGGTCAATGGGAAAGTTTTCTAAGATTTGTATATAATGTCTGTCTAACTTTAAAAAATAAAAAGTTCTATTCTGCCCCTCAGCTCATAACTCATCGCGCATCAGACTGCAATAGTAGAGGAGTTAAGGGACAAAAAATGGGTGTTTTCTGCAAGTTCTGACACAAATGTCTGCTTTGCTGCAAAAGCACCTTCGGGCCATAGGAATACATTTATCCAAAGAGACAAGCCAGATCAGCCTTTGTTTCAGAGACATACAGATTTTTTTTCAAAATGGCCCCCAACAATACACCTTATACCCTAAAGCCCATAACTTTGCTTCCTTATAGCTACACTACTGCTCAAAAATTTGGGGTCACTTAGAAATTCCCTTATTTTTGAAAGAAAAAAAAATAACTTTAAACTAATCAGAAATAGACTCTATACATTGCTATTGTGGTCAATGACTATTTTAGCTTCAAATGTCTGGTTTTTGGTGCAATATCTACATAGGTGTATAGAGGCCCATTTCCACCAACTATCACTCCAGTGTTCTAATGGTACAATGTGTTTGCTCATTGTGCCAGAAGGCTAATATAATAAAATGTTTTATTTCCTTTACAACTTATGGTGGTATAATGACAAAGTTGATGACAAAGTCACACATGGGATGACATTAGCAGACTTTTGTGGTTCAGTGTAAAATGCAGATTGAGACAGTTACAATGGAATATCTGTTTTAAAAAGGCTTTGGACAGCGTAACAAGAGTCATACCCTTTTTGGCCACCTGGTGACACTGTACCTGTGTTTTAAAACCCATTCTGGCACCACTGTCACCTTGTCACCCGTTGATGGATCAGGTCACAACTCAAATCTTACGCTGGTTTACAAGAAAAAAACTGGAGGCTGTAGAATATGTCATCCCATTGCTGTCATAAGTAAGCTAATTCATAAAACATCTTGTGAGGGGAAACCGACTGTTCCCTTTTTCAAACCACAGCTGCCACATACAGGGAATGGAAGGGACAGGAGGAGAACGTTATCCCCCCCCCCTCCCTTTGAAGTGCTGTGATTGCCTTTCAATTAAACTCCAACGTTATCAGCGCATTGCAGCACATTTATTCCTAATGAGCTGGGGCTACTTTAGATTTGCAGGGCGAATCTGGGAATTCCATTGGCAGAGGCAACCAATTAAGATGATATGTGATAGAAGGCCGGCTTTTGCAATTTAAAGGCCTGATGAAAACATTGTGATTGTAACCTCAAAACTCCAGAGTTGCTGTGCGGCCTCACAGATAGGTTGAGCAGAGAGGCATCTATCCCCCCAGCATTACAGGGTAAACACTAGAAGGGAACCAACTCCTGAGCGGATCTTCTGTTATTAAAACATAAAACCCGAAGATTATCTCCCAAAGCTGCAAAGACCAGCAGAGCTTTCTTTGTAAAGTCCATCACTCTCATACATCTGCTGCGGTGACAGATGTGGGCAGATACATTAAAAAAGCAATATTTTGATCATTTTAAATTACAGATAGAACATCAAGCATCGTTGTTTTTCATTTGTTAACGTTATATTATTTAAAAACAAAACAAAACAAAAAAAAAACTAACTGTACATGTATTAATCAATCTGCTGATTTTCCCTAAACCCCCATTAAGGTGTATGTAAGATCTGGCCAGTGTTTGAACTCAAAACATTAAAAAATTTAGT
Organism: Lepturacanthus savala; assembly: GCA_030544235.1. Taxonomy (NCBI): domain Eukaryota; kingdom Metazoa; phylum Chordata; class Actinopteri; order Scombriformes; family Trichiuridae; genus Lepturacanthus; species Lepturacanthus savala. The sequence continues at coordinate 19,593,404 of CM060479.1, read as the reverse complement.
AAAATCATCAAAATAATGTTAATAATTCAAAATAATTCCACAGACTTATACGTATTGTGTTGCAGAGATATCTACCTATGCAACATATGCTAAAACACATTGTCCCGTCCTGTACTTCTCACTCAAGAGTCAATAACGAGTCACCAGTCTGCCCTTAGATGCACATGAGAAAAGAAGTAGTGCTGACAGAGATACCAGGAGTAAACATCTTGGAGCAAAGTTTAAAAGCTGCTGTTACTTTGTTGCAGGACTGTTAACATGTCACTTTATTAAGTTGTAATATAATTTCATTTGAGTAAGTGAACATTTAGATTCCAAATATGTGGTCAGTTCATCTAAATAATACCTGTTTGGAAAGTGAGAACTGATATGCATGCAGCCCTTTGGTAATTTATGTCTGGCACTAATGTCTCTATAGCATTTTGATATTTTAGTAACAGAATAGCACAGATTAGCTGTAAACAGTGATCCTTTTACTATAATCAGTAAGTGATGGAAACACACTAATATGTGCTTTAAACAGGAACACACACACTTAATACATTTTAAGCTCTGGTAGTAAATAATTCAGCATCCATAGTAAAATGCAGGTGCACAATAATGCAAAAGTGGACTTTTGTGAACAAAAAAAGAAACAAGTTAAGGATATCTTGCATTAAAAAAAATGTTTAAACACAGCTCCCTTTTCCCTTACTATCTGCTTCAGGAGGGAGATTTGTGTCAGTTTTCATTTGTAATCTATCCAGTTCACTATATCCTGGCAGCCATCTTCAAGCATCCTTACTGTTTTGGCAAACTGGATGATTGACTCTTCCGCTTTAAAATCAGGAAAAACCTCACGGGCCACCAGGTTAACCTATGCAAAAATTAAAGCAATTGTTTTTCTGGGGGGAAAATGTAGAACTATGTTGGTTTGGGACAATAAAAGGACCAAGATTTGGCAACACTTAGGCGCATGTGCCAGAGATTTCATATACTTTGAAAATCATGTTTTGCTAAAGTGCCCAAAGTATATTAATAATCAGTGCACCATCTTGAATAATGTTCACAACCACTAGATTTCTGTCACTAGATGTGTGCAGAGCTGCAACACAATAAATCAATAACTACAGCTATTTGGATGCTTGTTTGACAGTAAACTGACAGACACTACAAACATTTGAGGATGTCATCCTGCACTTTGGCAGAAGGCATTCAATATTTTTCAACGATCTACAATTTTCTGATATTTCATATCCCAAACAACTAATCGGTTTAATCAGCCCATTTATCAATAATGAATATAGTGGCTGGTTGCAGCCCAAGTTGTGGGCCCTTTGGATATGACCTATTTTTTCACAGTACATTATAAATCTGTGCAAGTATCCACAATAGTAAAACTGCGGACAGCAGATGACAAATTAAATATGTTGAATGTATTATGGCGTACTGTACATATAAATGTAGAATGTCTGATCAATTTAACTTGTTTGTGAAACAAGATGTTAATCAAGGATCTCATAATATACATAGTAAAAGTAAGTTACATGAATTGAAATCGCAGATGTTTATTGTGTTCAAATTCAACTGGTAACTGTCAGAAGAATGACATGATTTTTTGCATCACCTCTAACACGCTCTTGGCCCAGATATTGCATCATGGAATGAATGTTTGTGCGCTCACAGTTATCATGTGAACTCAGTCAATACTTCCAACAGTCTGAGCCACTAGAGAAACTAGTGTCCAGTAACACCCGAGGAAGAATAATGTTGTGTAGCTGAGGAAGGGAGATGTGTGTGAGAAATGCCTAGCAACTGTACGCCTCCTCCCTGACTACCCCTATCTCTCCACGTGATTAATGTGAGCCGTGTGCCGTGTGCAGTCATCGCTCACCGCTGCTTCCCAGGCAGCCACAATTGGTTGGCAACAAAATAGAGATATAAAAAGGTGAAAGCATAAAAAAGCAGTTGTTGTTCTTCCCCTGAGACATAAAAAGTCACACTGAAGTATGTTACCTCACTGTGTAAATCTGTGAGCACTCCGGGGCTAAAGTTAAGGCTTCTATCTCTTTGCTGGAACTGTTTTGTATTAAATGAATTATGAAAATAAACCGGAAGAGTATGGAGAAAATTGAGCACAAATCAGCATTAGAGGGAGAATCTGAGCTTCCTCTTTAAGTAGTACTTCAGTACTTCATGACAGCTTCCTTCCTTCCTTCTTAAGTGGAATTTTGAAATGGTGAATAGGAAAATTAGGAATTAGGTGCATTCCCATTAACTGATTTGAAGTGAATAAACTTAGAAGCAAAGTGTAAGTTGGTCAGTAGGTGGCGGTATACGCTTAACATGGCTAAACAGAGTAAAAGAAGAAGTAGAGGGTCTAAACCATGGATGTAATATAAAACTGGATACCAGACTGAAAAACGGCCCTCAATCAATTCAATTGAAGTTGCTCACCGAAGAATTTCAGCATACGCCGAAGAATTTCATGACTTTTGGGTTTATTTCCTTCTTATACGACCCAAAGAGACTGCGCAGTAGAGTCACCTCCCATGATGCTTTGGGGCTTCCCATCATGCCCCAGGGCAATGAGAACGTGTAAATTGCGAAAAAAAACAACTCACATTTGAGTTGCTGACCACATTAAAATTGTTTGAAAAATATTATAAAATTGAAAAATAAATTAATAAAAAAATGTATTCATAAATTACAAACCCGTTCTCATTCCCGAGACACAGCAGTACTGCACTGCATCACACAACTGTGACATCACGCAGTTTTTCAGAGCTTTTCTGGCTGTTAAAACGTTTTTAATTGGATAAAAGGTCCATGACCTAAACATATAGGATACAAATATTTGTAATTAACAGGGTTATAGCTGGGAGTGCCCCGTTTACAGACTTCTATTGCTGTCTATGGGAAAAATGCTTTTTGGGTCTCATGGGATCTTTTTTTGCAGTACCACCACTGGCCACTGAGAAAACATGGCGTGCTGCTGAGAGGCGGTACCCTATCCAGGTTTTATAATACATCCATGGTCTGAACCATAAAAAAACAGTCAGTCTGATTATCAACAACATATATATCTATAGATGAGATGACTCATCCAATGCGAAGTCCAACTTGTGATGGTTCTTTTGCGTCTTTAGTTGGATAAACTATTAAAATAATCATAACTTACTCAATTTGAACCTTTTTTCAAATTACTTGGTTTGATATAAACATCATTAATGCTGGAATGACACTAGATACTTATAATTATGAATAATTATAATCATGAACTTTCATATAAAAGCAAACTTATGCAGATAATTAAAGTAATAGCTATACATGCATACAGTGTTTTACATACAATCACAATAGAAGAACCTTCACATAAGGAAAGGCAGATATACCATGAAGTGAAAAAGGCCTTGACCATGATTTGAATGACAATTAAAAGAAAAGCTGCAATTTAAACATAAACGAGTATTTTTTGTCTGTGCATATCTCTTACTTTAATGCGGTTAGAGAACCAGATTACAGCCGGGGCTGGAACAACACAATATGGCCGCTGTTGAGGGACTGTGTTCTGGAATTTGTTTCAATCAGGCAAGGTGTATTTCTTCCTTCTGGTCAGCTAGTACTGAACATGTATTAATGCAGAGGAAATACAAATGAATGCAATATATTATGGGAAAATCTGTGAAGAAGCAGAGGGAGGAAAAAGTTTTGTTTGCTATGTTGGAACTTGATCAAGTTTTTTCTGTCTCATATTTAACTCATTAACTCTCTTTTTGATTGTCAGTCAGTCATTTTCTATACCTGCTTATTCCTCATTAGGGTCACAGGGGTCTGCTGGAGCCAATCCCAGTGCGTTACGGCGAGAGGCAGGGATACACCCCAGATGGTCGTCAGCCAATCGTGGGGCAGACACACCATTCACTCACACACTCACACCTACGGGCAATTTAGAGTCTCCAATTAACCTGAGCATGTTTTTGGACTGTGGGAGGAAGCTGGAGTACCTGGTGAAAACCCACACAGACACGGGGAGAACATGCAAACTCCACAGAAAGGTCCCAGACCCAGGACCAAGGAGGTCTTGAACCTGCAACCTTCTTGCTGTGAGGCAACAGCGCTAACCCCTGTGCCACCATGTCGCCCTCTTTTTTGATTGTATACGTTATTATTTTTATTATTATTATTTTTGAAAATAAGTTTCCTATTTCTAGGAACCTTTTCTCATATGATACTACACTACGTTGTGGAAACATGGCTGCAACAAAGGACAGGGACAAATGTTACTCTAGGACCTCGTTATTGGACAGACTGGAGCATAGTTGGTGGCAGTCAGAGAAGTCAGCTTCCTGTTTCTTTAAAGACGTCAAGCCAAGCTTCAGGAGTGTGTGTGTGTGTGTGTGTGCTTGCTGTTGCCTGCCTCCACACATCACCATGATGCGCGTGCTGATCTGTGAAGGAGGTAAGTAATCCAAGTGTGGAAACCATGCTGCACTTATACGCTGTGAATAGATCATTCCCATTAAGTCTATGGATTCTTCAGCAGATCCTGACAGACAATGTGACAGACGATCTATCACAAGTGGCTTCATCTCCAGAGGTTCCAAAACTTTGTAAACCTCAATTTCCCCATTGTTCAGAAACCTGACTGCATCCATATTTTATAATAACCATACTGCAGAGCGGATTCATATAGCCTCATACATGTCTTGAGCAGGCAGCAAGGACTAATGCAGGCAGCAAAGATTAGTGACCCCCATGCTGGACTAATGTCCAGGGGTGACTCTACAGAAATCTGTTTATATGGGAGTCAATAAGAAAATAACCCTACTTCTCACTTGATTTATTACTTTAGTAAACACATTCCTAATGAGTTTATAGTGGCAATAATTTAAAAGTTTTCTTCAATACACACAATGTTCATTTAGTAAATCATGGTCTAAGTGAATTAAAAAGTGAAGATCAAGCAGCGTATGTGCTAGATTTCCACCTTTCATCTTAAGCTATATACACTTAAAACTTGTTTTTGGGGGTTTATGAAGGTAACTAGCTTGTTTGGGGTTCAAAGTTAAGTATTTAAGGTTAGGTTTTTAAAAACTTAATTAAGCCGCTGTTAGCTAGCTAGTTTTAATATAGATGATAATTAACGCTTGCAATGCTAACAGGACCTGGCCCATTTTAACCAAAACCACAACGGAGACAGTAACATTAATGTTAGCTAATGTTAACTTGGTTTAATCAAAACCACAGCATTAGGCAGTACATTTATGTAATTGTACTGTAGCAGTCAAATTTATATTTAACCAACATTAAGGTCTCATTGTTTATTTTGTTTTTACGGCACATTAGAATGACTTAAAGTGTAACTAATCGCTTTACTGTGAAGCACTGCAATAATGTAAGTTAATAAAGTTGTTAATGAACACGTTGTCATTTCATTTAATGGAACATACTGTAGACAGCAAATTATGGCAGCTGAGGGAAGTGAGTTTTTATATGCCTTCAACCTAACAGAGATTGTAGATGAAAAGTAGCCTTTGTGGCTAAATGTGGCTTATTTAAATGATAGAGTCAATTACCCATGGTAATTAATGTACATTCTCCTCTTGAATTAAACAACTGTTTGATACGTGTCCAACCAAACTCTGTGTGTTAAACAGCAAAGGAGATTTCCAACCTTTGATCATCACAGGTTGGTAGTGATAGCTTGAAGACTTCAGTTGTCCTGCAGCTAAATGTCCTGTATGAAACATCTGCTTCCATTTCAAAGCAGCACCATGTAAAATCTGTCGACTACATTGTTTTATACTCGTGATTCTGCAAATTAGATCCTATTAATATACAGGACCTAAACCCGTTTAACAAATCAATATGTACTATATATTAGGGTTATTATTATTTTCAGTCTCCTTTCTCCGTGTGTGAAAGTATATGCATAGTTACAGACGAGACGAGAGGAAATCAGGATGTTAAATAATTAACTCACAGAAATCAAAGACATTGATTCTTAAATTTCATGTGGAGCAAAGATAAATTGAAAGTTGTGAGACTTATTCAATGCAAGTAGATTGGAAGATTAAACACACAGATTATGGGTGATTATGATTAATGATGAAATTAGTAAATGAAAACACAGTTAATTGTAAAATACTAATTGTCGGACAGATAAGCTGAAGGAAAAAATTCTCCTCACCTAATTGTGATGCCCTTTCTTGATCTAAACAGAGGAGATTCTTTCAAGATGATATGTGATGATATGTTAAAATCTGTTCATTCACAAATCTATTATATCAGCAAAAAGTTAGAAGTGTATCTTACGTACAATACACAATGAATATAAGAACATTTTCCATGTTGGTTCACAAAACGCCATGGAAGAGCACATAGCACAGGGGCGTTATCTTGGGTTCCAGAATTATACATAGGTGTGTTTTGGGCACTTATGAACTCAACCATTCAGACTGTCCTCCCCCATCGCTTTTAAAGGCCAGATAGTGTTTGAACCTGTCATACTGATACCTAAATGGCACAGTTGGCAAGTTGGAGAGATGTGCATCACGACCATGCAGGAATATTTGGGGCAGATTGCCAAAAATTGCTCTGGTGGTAGGTTTAATTAAAATAATTGATTTAAGGGACTGGACATTATTTAGAATGAGGGACTCACTGTCATTTGCAATCAGACAACTGAAGAAAAGAGTGCACCATCCATTAATGGATTTAAATTTCTTATTTCTCACTGTTCAGACTTCTTGAATACATGTGTCCCACAAAAGATACATATAAAACCCTGTAAGTCATAAAGTCAGACATCTCTCTTAGGTTCTTACTACACACTGTGTTCACTATATATGTATATATATATATATATATATATATATATATATATATATATATATATATATATATATATATATATATATATATATATATATATATATATATATATATATATATATATATATATCTTATACTGTATATATATATATCTTATACTGTATATATACAGTATAAGATATTATTTCTCTCAGAATAAGAATGATTTATTGTACCATCATTATCATACAGACATCATCCGTCCCATTGTAATGGATCCTTTTCAAACATTATGGGAGTTTCATAGAAGTATATGAGAAAGTGATTCTAATGGGTAGCCACTGTGTTAAAAATGATGTAAGGGGCAGGAAAAAACAATGCCATTTGACACCTTGTGAATGGAAATGAGTGTATACAGTATATACTTTCTAAAGGTTTTGAGAAAATATAAAGATGAGATCTTTTAGGGTTTTTTAAAATTGAATTCCAAAAAAGAAAAAAATATATATATATAACCTTAAAAACCTTTATAAATGGAAAACAAACAAACAAAAAAAAACATTATATAAATGTTCATGTAGAATCAATAATTTTAATTGGGAAACATTTGAATCATGTCCACAGCCAAAGGAAGAAGCAATTGTAATATTCAGTCTCAAACCAGCTCATGTTCTTTCCACTTTAATTTAATATTAAATTCAAAATGGCTGCATATAAACTAAAGTAATGTGACATGACTAATGAAGTTGCACCACATGATTTCTCCATGGATAGACTGACCAAACACTGGTGGGTGTCGGAAGCGGGAAATGTATAGGCCTTCATAAACTTAATATGAGTTGAGTCACTACTGTGTAATATGAGCTGACATTTTAAGATATTGCAGCTTATTACTTTAAGATTGCTAAAACCAAAGTTGATGTATGTCATGATTAAACAAAAAATGAAAAGGTGAAAAAGTTCCACATTAGCAAAATAAAGCTGCTCCATTATTATCACTGTGATAAAGAACAACTATGCAGATCTTTTCAGGAAGGTATGTGGAGAAATACGTAATAACACTTTAGGATGTGGTCAATAATTGTCCAATAACAGTTACGACATGCTATTTTTACACTAATTCATTCATTTTCTATATCCACTTATTCCTCGGGGTCACGGTTTACACAAATTCACAGCAAAAAAAAAAAAAAAAAAAGAAACAGAAAAGAAAAGAAAAAAGAAGCTACTTAGTTTGTTTAGCTGCCAACATTGTTTTCTTCATACCCATAAATCTTTTGTGTTTTGAGCATTGTTTGTTTACTTTCTAGTTTTATCAAACTGCACTGCTGTTCTCATAGTTGAGTTGATGGTGCTCATTTCAAATAGCTTTCTTGTTACCTGAAAAAACTCTTAAAGATATTAAAAACATGGTTGGTGTGGACACATCTCAATTATCTAAAATGCATTCATGACTCCATAGGCAAACTAAGTTAATTAGCAATTAGAAATTTGAAAATAAATAGGATGTACAGCAAACAGAATGGCCTCTAACTGTAATGTAGTGAGAGTTGAGGCAGAACTTCTCACTGGTTTCTTATAGCTGTGGTTGTTCAGGATCGTGTTGACAAGGTTATTGTTCATACATGTTTTAATTGCATATCTCTTGATAGACAATTTGTGTCAGGTTGAAATATGTTTCCCCAGCATTTAAAAGTTTCACCAGTGAACTTAGGGATGCAGATGCGACATGATGGAAATAAAACCAAAAGAAACAAAAAAATGGTGCATTACTTCCACCCCTACATGAAATAATTATTTCAGGTGTTTAATTCCAAACAGGGCTCGAGTATGTGTCTCTGAAAGATGTGATTTAATTTGCCTTCGTGTACACCTCTCATTGATTAATGGTTGAGATTCTGTTGGTAAAGATAGATGGTGCCGGTGGCTGTGAGCATTTAACATATCTTGATTGAAATTATGATTAAAAGGGGCTATAAGGGGGGACGACCCGATAGTTGAGTCCCTACTTCGATTCCCGCTGGCCCGGCGTTTGGTGCATGTCATTCATCCTGCTCTCTTTCCCACATTTTCTGTCTCTCTCTATTTTTCAAATAAAGGCACAATCTGCCCCAAATTAATCCAAAAAAAAGATGCTATGAGGGACTTGAAGATATTGAAACAGACAGCACATTCACATCAGAATAATTGATACTGTGGTGTAATAAATAAATAAATTGGTTGTGCTGCCAACTAGCCAGTGGTGGTGTTAGTAACACTTCTAGAAAGTAGGTGATATATGAAACTATGGGGAAGCAGTGTAACGTGAACAGTGTAAAGTGAAACTTGATTAAGGCGATCTTTGGAATTTTGACACTTTAGCCTTGATATAATATATATGAGGCTTCAAAAACAGTTTATTTTCTATGATTACCCCCCAAAACTTTCACTTTTTGTATTGCAAAATCATTTATCATGAGTTTATCATTAGAGTTAATTGGACAATTATTAAAGATTATGAATTTTATGGAATGTTTATTTTTCATCAAAGTTGTTTGTTTTCCACTATATTCAGGAGTTTTTGAGTGGCTTTCTGAGTTTTTGACACAAATGTTGTTTATGTAGAACAGCAATAGTCCCAACTACTGGCAGACACAGGTGACTGCCAGTAGTTGTGATTTTATTTTTAATAATAATAATAGTACATTCCACTTTTTTCTCTAGTGATTTTCTGTAATAGTCTTTTTGCTGCTTCTTGTACGTTTCTAGTTATTTTTGTGTCATATATTTGTTTGGATTCTGTTGTTCTTTTCTTACATAGATTTAGTATTCTTTTGCTTAGCCATGCTTTTTCACCATATGTTTCTTTAACTACTTTTCCTACTAGTGGACATTTAGCAAGATGTGATTCTTAAGCCTCTTTTACATCTTCTACATAAACTTTATTCAATTCCTGTTTCACTTAAAGTGAATTGATTGCATCTTGTGTTGATTGTCTTGTTCTGAAAGTTTTTTTTTGTTCTTGGTCATGCTCTATAGTTCCTTTTTTTAAATAAATACAACTCAGTGTATTTTGAGATTTAACTCTGTCTATTTCTACTGTGATGCACCAAGATTGTATCCATAACAAATGACAATTTATTGACAGAATAATCTTTGAAAATGGTGGCTACTAGTAGCTCCTGCTGGTCAATTGGATGTTTATAGGTCAATGAGCAGGTTGATTCCGCGATAGGCACGATCCCAAACGTTTTGGACATATAGCCACACATAATGGATGTGCTGCACATTTGCATGTCAGATAGAAGACTGACCATTTTCTGTGGCAGTAAAGTAGAAATAGCCTTCTAGTTTGAAACTATGGACATGATTACCACGTATATCTGAAACTGTAAGATCATATGTGACAGAAAATAACGGAAAGCTTAATAAGTACTTTTCAAACTAGTTTGCAAAATGACTTTCTATGTGTGAACAATGTCAGATTTTAAGAAGCTGTAATGTTGTTATAGAGCCACAATTGAACAAAAAGAAATGATTTTCTTAGATATTATATCTCCACTGTTCTCCAGCTACCTTTCTGTAGAGTTATTTTTGGCGTGTTGTTGTGGATAGTCTGAGCCAGTAGGAAAGAGGCCTTAGGGCAAGTGTTTGGGCAAGCAGCCTTCTATCTTCATCCTTTTTTTTCCTCTTCTTTACTGACCCTCTTATCCATTCCCTCCCACCCCCCGTCTCTCCGTCTGCTCATCTCCTCGTCTCTCTGCAGACCAGCCCTCCCCATCCCTTCATCCCCAGCAGAATGAGGCTTGTCAGAAGAGATCAGAATGACTCACCTCAGGAGGACAGGCACTCACATCATCGACCCGGACACAGCTGGGGTTTCTGGGTGTCCATCAATGGTTCAGCCTCCACACAGACAGTTTCTTATAAATATGTATATAGGCCTATGTGCCTATTTACTGCTGCATCCACACAGCAGCCACTCAGCACCCTGCACATATCACAGCAGCTATCTAAATGATGATTAGTTATTACCAATGATACTGGCTAATCTCCTGATTAACTAATGTCTCCTGGGATGGAGACTAATTCTAAATGGTTGGAGGTTGGTGATGCTGGGAAATATGAAGGCGTGGATCTCGGCTCGGCTGTAATTACGCTGTTGAAGTTGGCTAAAGATTAAAAGGGCATCTGCATGACGATCATTAAAGCGCACTTTCTAGTCTAATCAAACAGTTAATATGGACAATAAAGGAGCAGAATAGGCGATTGAAATATCATTACACCAGAAACCACAATATTTTTAATGTATCATTTACTGCTACTACATTATGCAATGCAACTACATTTTATATGGTTAAGAAGTGTATAATGATAGTGGTCGAGGTTACAGGAAAAATTGTCTTCATGGATGACTATTAATACAAATGAGTGACGTGAATCCGAACTTCTTTTATCAGTGATGAACATGCAGTGATGGGCATGTTACTTTGAAAAAGTAATTAGTTACAGTTACTAGTTACTTCTCCCAAAAAGTGAGTTTAAAAATGTACTGGGATTTCCTGAGGGTCTGTGAACACTTCTCGGAGTAAGAAGCTACAGCAAGAAAAAGAAGGCAGTTTTGAACTTTTCTTACAAAGGTTGTTGTTTTGATGTTGGGTACGGCCACAGTAGCCCGCGATAGTGTGAAGAATAAAGTAGCAGCTAAACCGGCAAGTTCATAATTCAACTGAAGCAAATGTATTGCCATTAGTAACAATGTTTATTTTAATGCCATTATGCCGATCACTGTGAACATATATTTGTCTCTTAACACAGTGGTTCTCAATTTTTTTTAACCCAGGACCCCTCAGCACCTGTTGCATACTCTACCAGTTAAGTTACTGATTATTGTTTTGAAACATTAATTGTTTTGTCCATAAAATGTCAGAAAATACTAACTGAATATCCTTTAAAGTTCTGCACCATCCAAAGTTAAACTGAACAAAAATATAAATGCAACAATTTAGTTTCCCGCCCCATTTTTTTACGAGTTGAAAAGGCCTACTACTTCTATGCAGAGGAAACGTTTCTTTCTCTCAAATTTTCTTCACAAATGTGTTAAAATCCAGATTATGTGTTCCATAACCCATCCAATTGTCAGGGGTGTCATATCCAGGAGCTCAGTAAACAGCATGTGTTTTGCATAGGTGTGCCTTGGGTTGGTCACAATAAAAGGCCGCTTTAAAATGTGCAGTTTTATTAAACAACACAATACCACAGATGCAGGGAGCATACAATTGGCTTTTCAATAAATTTGCTAGTACATCTAACCAGCATCATAAACTCAGACCACATTTAATCATACCCGAACAGCTGAAGCAACAGTTGGTTTGTACAAAAGAAGAAATTCTGTAGAAACTGTCAGAAACTGTCTCAGGGAAGCTCATCTACATGCTCGTCTCGATTTGACTGCAGATGGCTATTGGAACTGACTTGAGTGGGCAAATGTTCACCTTCGATGGCGTCTGGCTCATTCGACCAGCAGATGGTAGACAGTATGTATGGTGCCATGTAGGCGAGTCTTTTGCTGAGATCAGCATTGTGAATAGAGAGCCCCATGGGGTTATGATATGGGCAGGCATAAGCTATGGACAAACAAACATAAGCAATTTTTATTGAGTTGATTTGAATGCTCTGAAGATCTTGAGGGCCATAACGTTCCTCACTATTCCTACCTTCCTGTTACCCTATCGGTCCCTTGAGAGTCTGGTGCTGTAGAATTGATTAGTCTGGTGCTCCAGGTTAGTCTGGTGCTGTGGAGTTAGTCTGTTGGCTGTAAGACCCGTGGTGAAAGGGGCTTCCTAACCCATTTCAGGTGACCAGCAGTATAGTTGTCCAAGTCAATGACTGTCATTTCCTACTCAATTACAGTAGTCAACTAAGACTTAAGACTGTTTTAAGCAACAAAAAAAAGGTCCTTCCTTCATGACATTATCGACTTCCCACCCCCCCCCCCCCCCAGAACAGACAAACAGACAACAGAAAAGAAGAAAAACGCCTTCCAGAAAGAAGTCATTTTATTTAAATTATTACAATTTTCAACCCTGATTTAAGCAAATTGCGAATATAGTTGACAGTCATAAAATGCTATTTTCTTCAAAGAAGATTCAAAATTGGAAAAAAAAAATGACATGAGTGTTAGTGACACAACTGATATAATTATATGTATGAATTTGGGCTTAAATGGGTTCATAGAGAGGCCAGCCTCAGTAACTATCTGATTAGCTTTCCACCATTCGAAAGGATCAGTATCCATATGTATATGCAACTGTTCAATTGATGATAATGCTTGGTTAAAATTGTCATTATTGGTGTACAGTTATTAATAAACCCTTGTCTTAATGGAATTATCAACCTGAGTCATTTTAAAGACATTCATGAAGCATTAAATCAGTAATTCAAACTAATGCTTTGTTTAATGGGATTAATAAAAATAAAATTCTCTTGTTTCACAACTAGGATTTAATTTGGTTAGAAGACGCATCATGTTTCCATGATGCTCTGGTGTCAAATTGCAATTGGAATTGATTTAGAATCTTTGTTGATAACTGTACTGGACCCTCTCCATTCTCCCCCACCCTCTGATATCTATGAACGTTTCCCTCTCGGTCATTTCAAGGTTCAGATTCAGTCCCAAAGGGATCAGGCCTTTGCTGTCAGGGCTCTGGGACTTTGGGACTACCTGCCAGTTTCCTGTTGTAGGTCTTATCCTAATCTATTATTGACATGTTTTTTTTACAAACTGTGATTTTTAGTGATTCTGTAGTTATTTAAACTCATGTTTTAATCTCTTTATAAGCACCTTGTAGCTTGTAGCCCATTTGTAAGGATAATGCAAATATGGGATGAGCAGCACAGACGAAAAGTGAGGTGTGTGAAGTTCTAAGTAAAATGTGCCAATTTTTCTGCCGATCCTCAAACACTTTATTGTCATGCTGTATCTTTATGAGACTTTTAAGTTATCACTTACATATTTTTCTTAGTATTTACCCACAGTATGCTACGTGACTGAAGTATTACTACGTGACTGTGGGCATGATATGATGCTGCTTTCTCTCATTTGACTCAACCAACTTATCAAGTTACAAATACAAGCAATTAAGTCATATCAGGTTGAAATCACTTGTTTATACTCAACTGTCAGGTATTTTCTTCTTGCATTTATTTCACCATCTGCTCACTATATGAAGCATTTCGGAAATGAGATTCAGAAAAGCTGGGCTACGTCTTTGTGTTTCTTTTTGTGTTAAATGTTGCTTTCCCTTAAACATATTTGTCGCTTCTGATGCTGCCGCTGCTCCGTGCATGGTGGTTTGTGTCATTGATTCATTGGGCTCCTTGATTGGGTGTACGGTTACTATGCAAACATATCAAAACCTTCAGATACACTAGAAATCTAAAATAAATGTATTCAGGATATTCCCTCTTTTTTCTGCTGGGGGATTGTGCTTCTCCTACAGTTTTCTAATAGTTATTTTTAATTAGACTCTCAGGGAGTTGGAGCTGTGTTGTGATTTGGTCTTCTGTCACAATGGTGAGGCAGTAGTGGTATTCTCCGGGGCAGGGTGGGGGGGTGTTATTGTATGTCAGCTGGAGGAGATGAATGCCTCCTCTCCAGCCATGCATGCCAACAACCGTTGTTTCAGACCATTGATAAACGATCCTCCCTTCTCCTGGTGCACCATCCACCCGCATCCCACCCCCCCAAACCCACAGAGTCTCGGCCTCTCTGAAGAACCCATCATGTAGATTCATGGGCGGGTAGTGCCTGTGCAGCATATGATACCATGCTTACTTCTCCTTTTCAATTATTGACTGGACATGTTGGTACCTGCTGCGTATAATGGCAGAAATGATCATGTTTCTTTGACATGCTGGTCCTGAAAAAATAAATATGCAATACTGTAACAAAACTAGAAGCTACCATTTTTTCCCACCAGACACAGTTGCTAAAATAAAGTGTTGCCACATTATTTTTAGGCATGTCTCAACAGCTGTTGGATGGATCACCATGAAATCTTGAAATTTCACAAAATTGTTAATGGTGCCTAGAATCCATCCCTCTGACTTTTGTGATCCCCTGTCTTTTCGTCTATACTGTCACCATCATACATGTGATTTGGAGTGCACACCTTGAGAAATAATTGGATAGATTGGCATGAAAACTATGTTTAGAGATACATGTTCCCCTCAGGATGGTTTGGATTTTGGTTTACGACCAAATACCTGCAAAAATAATGACATTCCCTGCAGCCTCACCCATACTTTGTCTGGGCTAATCGGTAAATGTCAGCGTGAGAGCTGTCATATCAGAGTCAGATTAAATTGGCTTTTTTAAATTTAAAAAATGATCAGAAATGATTAATTATTCATTAAAAATAGGATTTAACCTATTAAATCCTTAAGATGGGTGTAATTATTTTCCAATTAAGTCTCATAAATTATACTATCAATACTTTGTAATAAACCAGATGAGTAAATGCTAAATAATTGATAATTCTGCCATGATTCATATGTGCAACATGTGCACTGAAACAAAAGGCAGGTGTTCATAGAAAACCTCTACTCTGTAAATGGGAAATAAACAAATTGGCTTAGACCAACACTTCTCCAGCCAATCAGCAGCAGGTGGCATTCAAGTGTTATGGATGGGGAGAGTTGAGGAACTCCCAGCCTAAACTCACAGTTATTTAAAATAAAGACAGATTCAACAACTGCACAGCTTATTTCTGCCTGAAATATTTTCAGAAACATATTTCAGTGAACTCTTGTAGTCTGTAACTGAGGAAAAAGCCAAATGGCACCATTGGTCAGCTGGGTCACATGGTGGTGAAGTTGCAAGTTGGATGGGGCTTTTGTTTAGATCACCCCACTCCAACAGGGCAGCTACACTACTATGGTGTTATTTTACAGTTTACATGTTTCTGAAAATGCCTACAGAGAGTAGTGCAGGGGTTAGCACTATTGCACAGCAAGAATGTTGCAGGTTCAAGACCTCCTTGGTTTGGGACCTTTCTATGTGGAGATTGCATGTTACATGCTGAGGTTAACTGGAAACTCTGAATTGACCATAGGTGTGAGTGTGTGAGTGAGTGGTGTGTGTGCCCCTCACCTGTAATGCGCTGGGATTGGCTCCAGCAGAATCCTGTGACCCTAATGAGGAATAAGCGAGTATAGAAGATGAATGAATGAAAATGCCAACAGATATATTGCGATTTTCATCTAAACTATAATCATGTGACCGTCAATTTGGCAGAGTCAAGCCAAAAATATGGACAGCATTTGCTGTTGCAGGCAATGTTGTGGTCAGAAGCTAAATCACAAGCTGTGTTTTGGTTCTCTGCTGTGAGAGAAAACCAATGACTCTTTTACAACGCACAAAACTTAGCTGATAGTGTTAATCAGTCAATGTTGAAGAGCAAATAGCCTTTCCCCTAAAATGACAAAATTCCAGGCTTCCTTCCAAGTGAAAATCAGCCAATCAGAAGAGAGGCTCATTAATATTTATGAGACAGACCAAAAATCGACCTGTGCTTTTTGGAGCTCCAGTGAGAAATTTGGGAGAGTACTGTGAAATGACATTAAGTTGAATTTGTGTTCTTTAAATGGAAAATACATCATGTAGGAGTATGGGGATTGAACAGGGGTAGAGAAGGAGACCTCAAACTCATGCTTAAAAAAATATTATGCATAATTATAGAGTTACTGCTTTGAGGGACTGTTGGCTGCCACTAGCTCTCTGCAAGGATTAGCTCCCACCCAGCTCCACACTCTCATTCAAATAAGGTCACAGGAGAAACACTTCTGGCTAAAAAAGAAGGCTTAAAAACATGAGCCCAGAAGCCAGCAGGTTATGGAGGCTACATCCATCATTTATATAGCTTTACTTCTAGCACTATCATTCCCAAATTTCAAATTAAACCCAGAAAAGTGCAGCTATGGGGCCTTTATAATGCAATAAAATACTTAGATACTATAGTTTTTTTATATTGTTTATTATGGGGAATCTTTTTTTAATTAAAAGTGACTTAAAATCTAGATTATTTGCTACATTATATCACTTATCCAGAACCTGAAAATAGTCTTAATGCAGTTGAGTAGTAACTAGTTAATCATCAATGCTAAGTGCAAACAGATAGGTTTACAGATACAGATACAGAAAGCTTTATCTCTCTCTAAAGGGCAATTCAGTTCCTACAGTCCACCAACCACATCTACAGTATACATTCATACTGCACAGTCATCTGTAACAAAGGGAACACTATAAGTGGCACATGGGAAGTTGAACAGATCTCTTCATTCAATACAACTACGTTCAAGACAACTGTTCAGCAGTTAAACAGCAGAGGGAATGAAACAGTTGGATTAATAGTTTGTCATCCTGGAAGACTTTTATTTTGAAATAGCCACACCTCAATGTCCAAGGTGGCAGATCCATGCACACATGCAGAACTGACTGTGTTTCTGGTACAAAGTCATGTTATGACAGGGTTCACCACAGGCTTTTATAGTTTTAAATTATTTTAGTTTTTTTCTTTGTGGGTTGCACTGAAGCAGAATTAAGAGTACATTGTATTCCACCGTTAGTGCCTTAAGTTGTATTGAAACTTTATGGAGTGGAATGACAGCCCAAACTGCACGGGGCTAAGTGGCTAATCCTTTTAGCCTCATAAAGAGGCATCGCCACTGACACAAGAGGGCCTAGATGGATAAAAAAGATGGCTGATAACTGGACTTGACGTGTTTGACCTCATAATGACAGAGCCAACACACCCACTATCTCGTTTGCACTCCACCACTTGTACATCCTCTGATGCTGTCACATTATGTTGCTCCCCAAATACTCACAAGTACACACTGGGGTGCAAATAATTTTTAACGCAGGCTCAATTATTCTCGAAACTGCTTGACAGAGGTTTTAAGGCAAAGCGTGTTTTATTCCTTCTGGTTGGCAATGTTGAGAAGCACTATGCACTGTGATTGTAAATGTTATTTTTTTATATAATAAAAAAAATGTTGTCTATGAGGGTAAATTACAAGCAGCAGCATCTCTAATTCAATGCTTCACTTCCAAATAAAATTGTGTTTGTTTTTTATGTTTCTGATTTATGTTATGACCCTTCTGGGTCCATATTCTGGCACCAGATGTAGCTGGAGTAGGTGAAAGTGATCAAACTTGAATGAGGGGCAGTATATTATTAGCAAAATTACCTATCAAAGGTTTATTGTAGCATGTCTGTCGATGAATCAAGCTCTCCTTGCAGAGGACACGGTTTGTGTATCTGGGTTTAAGCCTGGTACACATGCTCAAAAATCCTACAGGAAGAGAAGACTGTGCACAGTTGTGGCTGCTGGCAGCTCACTGTCAACATGGGAACAATCAGTTTCCAGTGCCAGGCCAGAAGTGTCACTTTCCATAGTTCAGTTTCAGCCGTGTAATTTATATGCCAAAGCAGTGATGGGGAAATGTCTCACATGGAGTTTCTTCATGTCACCAAAAATGACATCGAAGATGTCTGACAATATTGGAATGATCCTTCAATATAAATAGGATCGTTCTCTTGAAATATGGGAGTGTGATGAGACTGGGGGCCTCTGAATTATACATCTGTAACCCCTCAAAACACCTTGCTTATGAATGATTTACACTGTTAAGCAGAGAGTGTGGTGTGTTCACACTGAACCAAATGTTCTCCTCACTTTATTCCCATGATTAAAACTGTTCTGTTTGTTGGTAACAAACAGCCTCTATATAGTCTGTTTAGACACTTGTTGTAGCTAGTTAGAAACATGCATTTTCTACAGACACTTGAATGTTGCTAGCTAGGAAGATTCAGTCTGTACAGACACTTTATTGTGGCTAGCTCGGAACATACAGTATGCACAGACAATGTGTGTGCAGTGTGTGTGCAAGATCTTGTTTCAGATAACCGAATACTCTTCAGTTTTATGTGCTTAGCAGGTGTCTTTAGCACTGATTGCTGCCAGAACACTACACACTACAGTCAGTACTGTGCTAGAGGGAGTTGCCAACTCCCCGGTAAGAAAAGTATCTATTGGCTGTCATAAGAGTCACTAAAAGTCATGAAATGACATCATTATCTAAAAAAAAACATATTTGCATAACGTTCAATTACTTGAACGTTATGCAAATATGTTTTTTTTTTTTTTTTTACATAAGTTTGTTCATTGATTTACAGCCCACGTGACCTGTAAGCCAGGGCAGGATGAGGCATCTACAGTTTTGCGCATGCGCGATTTGTTTGCAGTCTGGATGCGAAGGGGTGAACAACTCCCGCTCTGTTCAATCTGCTGCTAGGCTTTGAAAGTCAACGCCTCTAGAAAAAGTCACTAGATTTGGCGTTAATCGCTGTACTTTGAAAAAGAGTCACTAGAGCTGTCTGAAAACTCGCTAAATATAAGCGACAAAGTTGCTATGTTGGCAATACTGGTGCTGGAATTAAATCACTGTTTCAATAATGGACACAGCTTCCTTGACATCACCAGTTGTTTTGTGGTGTTTTGAAGTTTGCTTTTTTAGTGTTTCTCCTGTGACCATATTTGGATCAGAGTGTGGAGCTGGGTGGGAGCTTAGCCTAGCAGCTAACAGACACTCAAAGCAGTAACTCTTTAAAATGTGTAGCACTGGTGTCAAATGAACCCTTCCAATAATCTCACTTGTCCTCCTGAGTGAAATATATCTTATCTGTATTTACATAAGTTCAGTGGAGAATTCCATTTTCTTCTGGTTTCTAGGAAAATTCTAATGCCCGAGAGGGACATGAACTGGGGCGAGATGTTCTAGTCACTGCACTGGAAAATTTGAAAACCTGCATTAGACTTTCTTTAAAAATGTAAGATCATACTTTGGCCATGCATCAGGATGAAGCAAGAAAAAAGGTGACTTCGGAAAACGAGGGTAAACATCTAGTTTTTCCCAGGTGGAAAAAGCTAATGAAGGAGAAAGATTTTCAAAGGGACACTGATGTTGCTGCTTTCTTCTCAACAGGCGAGTCAATGTTACAGTCTAAATTACAAGCTTTTCTAATTGCTTTGTTGTGTAATTTATTAAAGAGGCAGCAGAACAGTAGAACTGCTCCTGAATTTCTCCCTGACTCTGAACACATCAATTTCAATGTTTTCTTTGTGAACTGCTTGTGGAAGAAAATAAGCAACATGTTGACACAGCTTGTAGGCACAAACCAGTTATAGAGTTCAATGATTGCAACACACAAAGCACTAGAGAGCACTATTTGTTTCAATGCAAAATGCAATTTGACCATATGGGAGAAAAAAAAAAAACTACACAATATCCCTTTATTTATGCATTATTTGAAGCTGTTTGAGGTCTTCTACTCTACCCCTTTTCAGCCCTGAGGCCACTTGCCTCATCATCCGGTATTGTGAACACACAAATCTGAGGCCACGTGAACATGTGGAGGTGCTCTTGCACTCTTTCATCTTGATCCATTAGGAAAACCCTTAATCACAATCTAAATATGATGAGAACTCATTTTAGGCTGTTTTTCCACTCCAAGTTGAAAAGAGTCTGTCCTTCAAAGCAGCACTGTAATTAATAAAATTGCAGTGTAAATTCTTGGCTATTTTTCAGTTTAGCTGCAGTTTTGGTCGACTAAAAAAAAAATATCTAATTTTAGTCTTAAATAATATTTTAGTTGTTGATATATATATATATATATATATATATATATATATATATATATATATATACACACACACACACACAATGGATTTGTAACACTATTGGCAACATTTTGATCTATCAGATCTTTAACATGTCAATGCCTGATAGAAATAGAGTGAAATTTGCAACGAGTGTCTTTTGTCTATCTTTTACCTTCAATTTATTTTGTTCATGTCAAACATATAGTTTGTCTATTAATTGGTCATGGTGACTCCCATACCTTAACCATGTTTTTATTATTGTAACCATGACAAAAATAATCCCCATTTTAAGCTAAAACTTTGTCAGCACAAAACTTTAGTGACAATATTTGTCAGAGTAGAAAACACCTAAAAAACTTGCTCTAAAATTTCTCCTACTGTTTAACAAATTAGGCAGATTTTATGAAGATGTTCCAGCATGGCCTCTTTTTGCATATTCAGAAGTAAAACGAGAGCACAGTCAGAGATTCAACTGAATAATAATTCATGAACGGGACAGCAGAAACAGGAGTGTCGCTACTTCTTTCCATCTGACTCAATAGAAATGCATAATAAGTAGAGGAAAAACGTTGCTAAGCATAACTATAAAAAGCCCTTTTTAAAATAATTGTAATGTTTTTGGAAGGCGTGAAACTGCTGTAGAGCAACAGATGCAGGACGTCCTCTAGGCATCCCCGATGATGCTCAGCCACAGAACACCCATAAGATGTTCTTTAAATAGGCTTTTTTTCCCTTCCTCCTATACGGTACTTAAATCACCTCTTCTTCTATAGTTTTCTTCTTCAAACTTATTTTCCTCTCGGCTTTTGTGCTCCCCACATCCCTACAGGACGCCTTTGAAATCCCTGTTTCGCTGTTTCTCTGTCGAGTTTTATCTGCACATCGCCCACGTTGTTTGCACTGAACTTCATTTTGCCTGTGTTCAAAGTCATCTGGTGTAATTCATCACCTTTTGTTCCCTAAAGCCCCACTCTGTGCTTTTATTTGTTTCAGAATGGATAGACCGGCATCTTAAGCCCCAATTCCTTACTCTTACTCCTAAGAGGGAGATGATTCAGTGCACTATACAGTAAGTGAGGTAAAAGTACACCATTAGCTTATCAAATAGATATGATTGTAAAGTTATTAGAATAAATTCTACAAAAAGATCCTTTTATATGAGGCAGATGTGCCTAAGCTGTGGATGTGCGATTATTTGCAAAAACTGCAGAAAATATTCATACTTAGGGACACTGAAAAGTGGGGTAAAGGGGAATGATTCTCTGGGCTCATGACTGACAGAGGCCCAGGTCCATAATAATTAAGTTATTAACATGTATGTTATAATGCTATAAAATATATTTAATCTAATGGTAACATGGTAAATGGATGCATTTGCATAGCCCCTTCCTGGTCATTTTAACAACTCACAAGTGTTCATTCACCCATTCATCCACATTCACACCGATGGTGGTGGCTGACATACAAGGTTGTCAGTCACCATGTTGTTGTAGCCTGCGTCAATTATCAATTCATTTTTTTATCATTATCATTATTACATGATGCGCAACTCACGGTTTATAGACTGAATCTCTAAAACCATTTTTTTTGATGAAAATAGCACCTAAAAAAATAAAATATCTTAATATAGTGTGCTTTACGTTTTCACCAGCATTCATTTGTCTGTCTCTTTATCCGTCTCTGGTTATCTTTCTGTCTGTCTGTCTATTTGTTTGTTAGCAAGATAACTCAAAATGTTTGGCCTGGATTTTTGTCAAACCTTCAGTGAATGTTGGGAATGATACCATGAACAGATGACTTAATGTTGGTAATGCCCAGGAAGAAATCCTGGTTTCTAAATATAAATGAACCTCTGAATAGTTTTGTTTGGGGTCACCTGGTGGTAATATATTGCACCTGCATAGCTTGGCCATATGCTTGGTCTGTTCTCTCAGAGTGCTTTTCTAATTCATTTTGAAATTTAATAATGTTTATTTAAACTTTATTTATTTTAACTAATGCCTATGGCACTCACATATGAATTATATTCTTTTAATGTTCTCAGAGTCAGAATTTAAACATTCAAATTATTTTCCAAACTGTAAGAGATGGCCTTTGGCATGTTTTCTACAGAATTATTCTCACATCAAATAATGAATTTGACTGTATTTAGAGCATCCAGTGCTTCCACTATGAAGCACTTGTGATGATGTTCTTTTAACGATATGTTAAAAATGTCATTAAAATTTGGCTTTTTGTAAAATAACATCAAAATCTTTCTTTGTATGGGTCTAGAAAGCTGTTTCATACCCTGGAATTTAAAATTAAGGCAATGGTTATATCCCAATTCCCTTATGTGATTCATCCTCAATCCTCCTTTGACCAAGGGTCACTGAGGCGCAGATAGGATTTTGGAAATGAGGGGGATCAAATACACACAAGCGCACGTGCCCACACGCACACACACGTATATGTGTACTGAAGCACCAATATACATTCCAATTATGAGTTTTACAACTAAATGAGCAGTGGCAGTCAACATTATTATATAACATACATAAAAAATTATAGAAAAAATTATAAAACATTATAGATATTCACCTACAGCCTAGAATGCTGGTATTTTACATTTAGCCTACCCGAAGCCCAAATGCCTCTATATTATTTTCAGACTAGCTACTTAAAACAAGTATTGCCACATCTAGGAAAGGCAACAGACATTGGATATTTACACTCACCGGCCAGTTTATTAGGTACACCATGCTAGTAACGGGTTGGACCCCCTTTTGCCTTCAGAACTGCCTAGATTCTTTGTGGCATAGATTCAACAAGGTGCTGGAAGCATTCCTCAGAGAGTCCATATTGACATGATGGCATCACACAGTTGGCGCAGATTTGTCGGCTGTACATCCATGATGTGAATCTCCTGTTCCACCACATCCCAAAGATGCTCTATTGGATTGAGATTTGGTGACTGTGGAGGCCATTTGAGTACACTGAACTCATTGTCATGTTCAAGAAGCCAGTCTGAGATGATTCCAGCTTTATGACATGGTGCATTCTCCTGCTGAAAGTAGCCATCAGAAGTTGGGTACATTGTGGTCATAAAGGGATGGACATGGTCAGCAACAATACTCAGGTAGGCTGTGGCGCTAAATTGGTACCAAGGGGCCCAAAGAGTGCAAAGAAAATATTCCCCACACCATTACACCACCACCACCAGCCTGAACTGTTGATACAAGGCAGGATGGATCCATGCTTTCATGTTGTTGATGCCAAATTCTGACCCTACCATCCGAATGTCGCAGCAGAAATCGAGACTCATCAGACCAGGCAACATTTTTCCAGTCTTCTATTGTCCAATTTCGATGAGCTTGTGCAAATTGTAGCCTCAGTTTCCTGTTCTTAGCTGAAAGGAGTGGCACCCGGCCTCAAAGTTCAACGTACTGTGCATTCAGAGATGCTCTTCTGCCTACCTTGGTTGTAACGGGTGGTTATTTGAGTCACTGTTGCCTTTCTATTAGCTCGAACCAGTCTGGCCATTCTCCTCTGACCTCTGGCATCAACAAGGCACTTCTGCCCACAGAACTGCCGCTCACTGGATAATTTTTCTTTTTCAGACCATTCTCTGTAAACCCTAGAGATGGTTGTGTGTGAAAATCCCAGTAGATCAGCAGTTTCTGAAATACTCAGACCAGCCCTTCTGGCACCAACAACCATGCCACGTTCAAAGTCACTCAAATCACCTTTCTTCCCCATACTGATGCTCGGTTTGAACTGCAGGAGATTGTCTTGACCATGTCTACATGCCTAAATGCACTGAGTTGCCGCCATGTGATTGGCTGATTAGAAATTAAGTGTTAACGAGCAGTTGGACAGGTGTACCTAATAAAGTGGCCGGTGAGTGTATATCTTTTGGTTCTTGAAAGAAAAAAAAAAAAACGGTGTGATTTTTTTGTTTCCTTCTCTGGCTCAATAGATAAATCACCACTTACTCTTTGAATGAATCATTCAGCCATTTGAATCAGTTTTGAATCAGGCACAGGCAAGAGAACCTGCTCCTCGTAGGACCACACATGGGTCGAGATGATGCGTTATTGGACTTCGGAACATGGAGCTCTGAACAACATAACATCAGAACTGAGCCCTTCCCAGCTTAAAAACTGGGATATCATTGAATACAGAATAAAAGAGAAAGGATATTAATGGACTGAAAGGAAAACCCCAACGTTTGTACTTGTATAGATGCTGGATTTCAGTGCTTGACTTCAAACTTCCGATTTACGAGTACAATTGAACGCACCTCGTTACAGAAACACTGCGGCGATCAGTTTCTCCTTTATTTAACCTGTTTGTCGACTTATGTAGGGACAGTGTGGGAGAAGGGGACAGATTGGTGTCGCTGTAAATGTGCAGGGGACATGTCCCCCGCGTCCCCCGTGCTATCTGCGCCCATGCTGACCCCGGGCCTAGAGAGCTGCTGTGGATGCTGTTTTTTGTTCCAACCAGGCAGCAACACACTTGAACCCACAGCTGCTCTCTAAGATCAGGGGTGGTGGCGGTAGGCCATCATGAAGGCCGTCCCAAATTATTTCTTCTCTGGAACAAAGGTTGAGGTGGGATCTCTGAGGTTGCATAATTGAAGAAACACAAGATGGTTTGTGGCTGGTTCACTGATCTAAATTCGAGCTTCACCATCTAGATAAAATAGTAGACCTTTGTTACTCTGAAGTCTGATCAATAAAAGAACCATAAACTTTCTTAATTTATTAGAAAGTTCTTTTCTTTTCATTATCTGTTATTTCCCCAGTTAACTGTTATTTTGGATGAAATCAAATTTTGTCTGTCAGCAAGAAACACATTGATATTTTATGTCATTTATCGCCATTTCCATTTAGTCACATGTGAGCTTCGGGCTTGATATGAGTTACATAATTTAAATTTGCCCTGAAACATTCAGCCTAATAAATAATAGTCAGTGTTCAAAAGACACTGATCATATTCTGGGTTATTAAATATTGATTCACATTCAGAATATCAATAAATACAGACACAAATTACTAATAAATAATATAAGCTCATTCTGCCAGTGGAAATTGTTCCTGTGCGTCTGAGCAGGATACAGTACACAGTAGTAATATAGAATGCAGGTTACTCATTATTTTGTTCTTCGGGCTCTGTGCTTCAGCCCATTCAATTTTAAATAAACTGGTGGATACAACATTAAAGTACCACTATTCCACCTCCTCTTGCTGAAAAGCTCTGTGGTCACTTTGCTTGTATGTTTAGTAAGGTTTTTCTTGCTGACGGAAATGTGCTCCAGTGAATTTTGATGCATTTGTCTGAATGTGACACAGAATGCTCCTGTGTACTGCCTGCATCCGGCTGCTTCTGTCAGCAGGGAAATCATCAATAAATGCAAGTGGAATCACACATGGCCGAGCCATGACGGCAGTCCCATGTCTGACAGATGAGCTGCTGTGCTTTGGGGTCATGAGTTGTTTTGCTTTTGTCTCTAACATAGTCCTTTCTAGCTCATTCTTGGGGTGCTGAAGCACACCTAAATTGAATCCAGGCCCCCCTTTTGATGATTGAATTCCAGTTAATGCCCATGAAGCCTACCAGTAGGTCCACATTTGAATGGACCTAAATGAAACTTTAGCCTTTAGTGTTATCCAAGACGGCAAGCTCCTGGTTAAAAAGTGTACAAAATTGCTGCTCAGTCCTGTCATGGCGGTGGTGAGAAGCCACATTTCACAGGTGTACAGAGAGCCCAGATATGTCCATGGGTGGGCTCGAACTTCTTGATCCGCTTGCAACAAGCTTATAAGTTTGCAGGAAGCCCATACACTGTAGAAAGCTTTTTTCAAATTGATAGAGCAAGGCACTGCTGGGATTTGAACCCAGGATCTCCTGTTTACAAGACAGGCACTTTTACCAGCTTAGCCACAGTACCAAGAGTTGCAATTTTTTTTTGTTTTTTTTTGTTTTTTTGGGGGGTAGTCAGTTGACATCTCTTGGCATTAATTCTAAAGCCAAGAAGCACTTTGTTTTGCTTTGTTCTTGCTTAGTTAGGTTTGGAGAGGTACTTTGACCAACTAAGCCACAGCGCCCATGGAATTTGCTTATTAAACCTTATTTGTATAAAGGTTATGAGTGTGAACGCTCTTCCTCTTCAAAGGATTTTGTGCAGATATGTATAGCCCACATGTGACTGGTAGGTTCCATTGTGTAATGGTCAGCACTCTGGACCAGTTTACATTTACACAACCCTTAATTAAGTTCTCTGCAGAAAAATACATGATATTTGGTTTCCCCCATTTCAATCAACCTGGAGCTGCAACTACTGGAGGGGGAGAAAGTGTGTGGTATGTTTTTCTGTGGCTCATTGGACAAGGAGTATGGGTTAAAATCCCGCACAAACCCAGACTTACAAAATTTAAGCTGCTGTGAGTTAAAATTAAGTCTTTCACCATGATTATCATGTCGGGCCCAAACAACAATGACCAGTTATCAACAGTTAAGGCCAGTTCATGAATGCTAGTGGCTTGTTTGTCTAGGGCAGGGCTGTTCAATTCCGTTTCATTCCGTTCCGTTTTTGTTCCAACCAAGCAGTAACACATCTGGTTCTACTAATCAACCACTACAGCCCTTGCTAAGGACTTTCATTAGTACAATAAGGTGTGTAACTTCTTGGTTGAAACAAAAGCCTGCACCCACACTGGCCCGCCAGGACAAGAACTGAACAATCCTGGTTTAGGGGTATGACTTTCACTCAGGTTGTAAGTGATCCAAATCCCAGACGAGTCCCTAGTTTCAGAGTGTGATGGGTTCAGGGTTCATCAGAGTGGAATCTCCTATGGTAATTATTCTGATCATGCAGTGCTATCATTAATAGGCTCTTGAACAAGTGCTGCAAGGGAAAAGGTACTCAATACCTTATGATATCTCAGTTTTTATCACCATCTTCTTCATTTGGGTGTTTTACTCATATTAACAAAAAACTCAAATTGACCTCAATTCAAATGGCAACTCAACATTCAGTTAACTCTGAGCCACGTCTTACACACAATGAAGCTTGTTTTAATATGCCAGCAAGTCAGCTGTCCAAGTATAACTATTTAGTAGCCAAAATCCAGACAGCCCAAGCCAATCATAAGGATAAATTTGGGCTGAACATATGGGTTTGTCTGCAGTTTTCATGGGGCTGTGTTTACTTGGGGCCACCACGAATCTCTCCCATCAAATTCCTACAAATGGAACAAGAAAAATATGCAGTTCTAAGTCTCCTTGCTGTAGACTGACATATTTGTTGTTGTTTTTTTATTTAATGCCCTATTAGCAGGACACAATGTATCAATGGTGACCAAAACCAGTTTTGAAATATGAGTTTTATGATGTGACAGCATTATGATTATGGTCTTATTGGTAAAACCCAAGACTCACATCTACCGCACTACACATTTACCCTCAATTACTACAATATCGATATTTTAATATGAGGATTGATTATAGAACCTAAATATCTGGTATTTGGAAGTATCAATATTTCAGTATCGATCTGTACACCTCTAGCACCCGATGTTATCACACATTATTGTTGTACAGTTTCCATATCAAGTCTATTAATTTGCCTCCACATTTCCCTCATTTGCCTCCCTTTCTTTCTCCACTCACTCCATGAAACAATGCAAGGAT
Organism: Lepturacanthus savala; assembly: GCA_030544235.1. Lineage (NCBI taxonomy): Eukaryota > Metazoa > Chordata > Actinopteri > Scombriformes > Trichiuridae > Lepturacanthus > Lepturacanthus savala. The sequence continues at coordinate 19,565,225 of CM060479.1, read as the reverse complement.
AGAGGAATGAGGAAATATGATTTGGAGACATGAGACTTTGTTTCCTATAAAGCCTCACATGAAGTATTGTGGCGTCACTTTTGTGACAACAGCGACATCCATTCAGCCGTCAGTCGGCTTTACCAGCTGCGGAGGATTTAGACAGTGTTTGTATGTGCACACGTGGACGCTGTTGACACTCATAAAGCTGCCAGGGCAGCAGTGTTTTCTCTGTACAGCTTGTTACCTGTTTAACAAACACCTACACATGAATAAAAACCTGCATTCTGTATTCATACTGTATACCGCTCAGAAGCACAGGAGCCATTTCCACTGACAGAATGAGTTTATAACATTATTAATTATTTGCATTTGTATTTATTGATATTGTGGTTGTGATTTAATTATGTAATAACCCAGAATATGATCAGGGCGTCTTTTGAACACTGGAAATTATTCATTAGGCTGAATATTTCAGGGAAAATGCAAATGATGTTAACTCATATAAAAGCTGATTCTCACATGTGACGGAATTGAAATGATGGAAAAAATGGTTTGAAATTCTGCTTCTTGCTGACAGACAGATATTCCCTGACTTATATAATTTGATCCTTAATAACAATGAGTGAGGAAAATAACAGATCATGAAAAGAAAAGAATCTAAATATAGGGTGAATTGGAAAACAACTGAAATATGAAACTTGGGACTGAAATACTTGAGTTTACTCTCTAATTTGTCTTCACTTCACATCCATTCAACTGCCTTCCTATAAGGGGTCATCCAGGAAGCCTCTTCTCTTGTTTCCTCGATTATAGATCCTTAGGGACTCATCCTCAGTGCACAAATAAGAGACATGTCTTCAAAATGCAGCAGAATGACTTTGGTTTCAAGTGAAGATTGAGAAGCAAGGAAACAAGAAATAAGTGATTTAGGAAGCACCTTAAGTGAAGAACGGGGAAGTCGGTAATGTCTTAGGCAAAATGACATATTGACAGTGTAATAAAAGACAAAACAAACAGTTCAATCTACTTTCAAAAAGACACAAGGTAAGAAAAATAGGGCTCTTTTAAACCAGCCATTTCAAATCAATGAAAGAATGATCAAATGTAATTTAAAAAATGATAAAGGACTTGAACCTGTGACTTTCTTGCAGTGAGGCAACAGCACAAACCCCTGCGCCACCATTTCACCCTAGATAGCACTGGTGAAAAGCATAATAAAAACAAGATTAAAAACATTGATTAAAAAACAAAAATGCAATATAAATATGATCAAACCATTGTAAAATCTGATAAAACATGTTATGGCACAATAATGTTATAACATAATGCGAAAAACAAAAATGTAAATATGGAATAAAATAAAATGTATAGTAAAAATATGATACAAACATGATAAAAAAAGTTCAGGATAATCTGGCTAAAGCACGTTTGACCAACTTTGTAAGAACAAGTGTTTATCTCTCAGGTTTTTATGTTCTTTGGGACCTTTGCACAGTTTCACTGCCACTTTTTACCCCCAGGAATCAGATGAGTTATCTTGTGTACTTTTCAAAGATTTTTTTTTTTTTTGGTCCATCGGCCCTTATATAGCGACATTTTGTCATGCACCTCTGTGACACTTTTTAACACACCGGTTATATCTTAGCTCCATTTTTCTAGTGCAGGGTAGTCCAGCAGACTTCTATAAAAATCTAACAATGTCAACAATACACAGTGAATAAGTCTTGTTCCTGTTGATGTATCAATTATCATTAATGCTCATCTGTGTAAAGTCTTCCATTTAACCGTTGAATTATTAAGGTGCAGCAGTGTAAGCTGAGTCTCCTTCAGTCAACAGTGGGAATCAGTGTTCATGTAACCTAAGATGTCAGTGTCTCGTTTTCATTGCAGCTATGTGATTTGCAAAAGAATATATTCTTTACACATAGTCACTATTGATTATTTGGGCTGTATCAATATTATATTTCCTCTTAATTGTGCCATTTATATTTGAGCCACATTCGTGTTCGCTAATTAACATGCAATATATTGGATGTTAAAGCCAGTAATTTAGATTATTTCTGTGATTACAGTAGAACAGTACTCTATGGAGGTATAGTAATGTTATAGAATTAACTTAACATTAAACCGAATGAAGCGATAAGTAAATAAAACATGTAAATAGACACGACCAGTACATAATGATATGATAATAATGCTAATCATGATAATAATCAACACAATGAACATGCTCATAACCCTTCTTATTTCCTGATCTGCTTGCATTTGCTCTGTTCATTTTTTCTTATTATCAATGAATTAAAAATAATGAAAAATGACGCTCAGGGGCAAGACAAAACAGCTTTATTAGGATAACAGATTAGGAATCTGTTGAGAAACTCGATCAAGGTGCCATATTCTTGTATCTCATGTTATGATTTAAATGGAATCTGGACAGTGCTGTGTGCAACATAGTACTATTCATCCCATACACAAGTAGCTTAGACAGCACGAACCAGTTCAACAGACCCTGCAAGTAATGAATGAACAGACAGAATCCTGACGTATATATACACTACTGTTCAAAAGTTTGGGGTCACTTAGTAATGTTCTTATTTTTTAAAGAAAAGCACTGTTCAGAATCAGAAAAACACTCTACACCTTGCGAATGTGGTAAATGACTATTCTAGCTGCAAATGTCTGGTTTTTGGTGCAACATCTACATAGGTGTATAGTGACCCATTTCAAGCAATTATCAATCCAGTGTTCTAATGGTACAGTGTGTTTGCTCATTGCACCAGAAAGCTAATGTTTGGAATGATTAGAAAACCTTGTGCAATCATGTTAGCACAGCTGAAAACAGCTGGTTAGAGAAGCTATAAAACTGTCCTTCCTTTGATAAAGCAAAGTTTACAGGGAAACAAAATATATTATTTCAAATACAAATCATTATTTCCAACCTTGTCAATGTGTTTGCTATGTTTATTATTCATTTTACAACTCATGGTGGTAAATAAAAATGTGACTTTTCATGAAAAACACAAAAATTGTCTGTGTGACCCTAAACTTTGAAAGGTAGTCTATAGTTATCTGATATTCTTTTCAGCAGCGGAGCAAATCTGGCACCTATATGCAAAGTTTGATGATTTTTTTTTAATTATAGCGTGCAGCAATGGTCTGGGCAATTTTGAACAACAACCGGGAACATAGGGAGACAACAACAAAGTTGTCACTACAATGTGCATCTTGCTTTAGCTCAGTGTTGAACATGCAACCTCTGAAATGGAAGACTGTCTAGTATCTCTCTGAAATAATTAACATGTGACAGCTCGTGTGTGGCTTCACAAACTGACTGTGGGGCAGGACAGCAGCTGTTCATGCGTGGAAAGACAGATTTCAAAAATGTTGGCAAAACTTCAGTTTTTGAGACAAAAGTCTGAAAATAAGACATGCAGCATCTAGACTGTATTCAAAACTGCTGTTTAACTCTCTGGTACAATGTTGCCATATGGTAACAAACCTATTTTATGTCCGTAGACACACACAGAGTTAATCACCAGTTACAATGCAATGCATTCAAACGAAGCAGGGCCATAAGAGAAAACATATGTTTAAATGTGTATGCTGCCTGGCCTGGTATGTTGTTAGCATTGTGTGTTTAATTAAAGGCCTAAAAAAGCATATTGTAAACTTTGGACCCAGGTTCCACAAAACGTCTATAATAATATAATGTTTTCAGATCCATTAAATTTGTCAGGAACATTTGGATTACAGGGGTGAGAGAGCTCCCCAGTGGTTTTAAAGGAGTAATAGTGGGGTGGAATCATCTGCTCAAATAGCTACAGAAAATCAAAAGTACATGGAAGACAATAGAGGTACTGTCACTGAAAACAGACATTTACAAATCCCTGATGTCTGTCTGTCTCCTGACTGCAGCTGAACATGAACTATTGCTGCTTTTAAATAAGTCTTAAAGAAAAAAAAGTACTCAAAGTGAAAGTAGAAGTACTAAAGTATAATGGTTGGACATAAATGCCAAAGTGATTGTGCTTAATTATACAGTGACATTGCTAGCATGTGGATGATAAGCAGACGTACTGCTTACTGTGCTCACCATCTTATGTTAGTATGTGAACATTGTGGGGGACCACAAACATGACCTTTTCACTTGGGGACATTAATAATATTACTGACTGGATATAATCATCTATCTGTAAGACACAATCATAGCTTATAATATATATTATCAAAGGCCATCACTCTCCATATTTAACCAATTTACAGAGCCGTTGACACAGTTTTTGCTCTTCAGCAGGTCCAGATTTGTCAAAAAGATTAGAAAGGAGTTATACAAATGCAGTCCATTACCATTTACCATATTGGATGATTCTGTAGATCTATAGGGTTGTATTGCTGCCACCTTGTTGTGAACAAATGAAATAGGTTCTACAAATGTTGCACAATTCATGAACAATAATCCATGGTTTACAAATACAAAAATCTGTTAGAAATTAATGCATCTTGTTTTGCAATTTTAAAACATATTTATTAAACAAATAAAGTCTGTCTCAAAACTGCAAAAAGCAAATATTCCAGCTGTTGTGGAGAGTGAATTCCTCAGGGTAATTGCAAGCCTACGGGCTCACACAAGTACGAGAAGAGCAGCACATCAGAATTAGTGCCATATGCTTTTTTGTAGTTGAAGCATTTTGTTTTGTACTTGAACAAAAATTATTCCGTGCTTGAAACATTTAGTTTCGTACTTGAAACATTTGTTCATGCATTTGAAATAGTTACTTTTGTACTTGTAAAAAAAATTTGTACCTTTTATTACCTGTCTGTAACTTTCTCTTATTTTTTTTGCACTTTTCACACATGCTTTATTCATTTAATAAATAAGTTTTACAGTTGAAAAACAAGATGCATTAATTTGTATTTGTAACAGACAACATTAATCAGGCTCTAGTGTTGGATAACAGATGTGCAAGACATGTGGGAAAGTCTAATTGGATATTTGAAAAAAAAGTGGATGCTGCTGAGAATTGGAGATGGATTATTAGACGGGTATTAGTTTGTATGCTCTGTGATCATTGCTAATGGATGGAGTCCTCTGCCTCAAACAAGGTAAAATAACACTATTTCCACCTCAACACCTTTACATAAACACATGCATATGCTGTGTGATGAAGACAAAAACAGAAATAAACATGTATACATCCTGGTATAGAAATCAGTTTTGGGCTATGTAATTAAATATTTAATTCACCAGTCTAATTTGATTTGTTTTTATTGATTTATTTATTATTATTAATATTTTCAAGGTTTAACATCATGCAAAACTAAATCCCCATTTTCTATGGTAAAATATGTAATGTATTTCTATATAAAATATGCTACAACAGTGTATGAAAAAAACACAATTAAAAGCAATTCAATAAAAGGAGAATATTGAAAAATTGATTTTCCTAATTTGACCATGTGGATTAAAGATCTTTCTCTGTGCTTCACGAAGAATCACATAGACAATCAAACAAAAAGTCATATTTTTATTAAAATATGATTAATTTATCATATTTTTGGAATCCAGTCCTGATGTTTTAGCTCCTTCAACTCTTTATCCAATTAAAACTATACCCTTCTGATTTCATTTATGTTTTTATTTAGGTATTAGTTATTTGGTTCAGTTATAATTGTAGATAATTTATTTTTTTCTTATTTTATACATACAAAGTATTACTAAGATTATCTATATATCCACCAGTGCCAAATGAGATACACATGTACTGTAATGATGAAATTGTAGATAGGATATACATTGTTTTTTTATTTTTTATTATTTATTTTTGGATTCATTTCAACATAACTATGTATCATCGTATTTAACATTCATGGCAGGTGGAAGTGTCAATTGCAATTCTCATTATCCTGCACAAGATGAACAAAGGGCAGGTTGTGTCCATTACTTAAGCAGAGGTGAGAGACAATTGCTTTTAAAATTAAAAGTCAATCAATCTATGACAACCCACATTCTTAATTCATGCCTGGAATAAAGAAGCTGCAGATCATTACATTTCACTTCCTGAAAATTTGCCTTGTACAACATCAGGAAGATCAGGTCAACCCACTCTGAGAGGGTTTGTTAGCTCATTATATCTAATGACTGACAATCTGCTGTACATACTCTGTAATTGGCAAAGCTTCCACTCACAATTATGCACAGAACTTCTCTTCAACCACCCTTGAAACCTACAGGAAACTATCTTGGCATGTCTGTATGTAATTATTGCCAATTTTTTTTGTTCGTCTATGCAAGATATTTGAAGGCTGGAAATAAGTTAACACATTCATGCAGAACATATGGAAGGTGGTGCATTATGAGATTTCTAAAATAAATCTATGGAAATATCACTTCAATGTTGATCTACATTGTTTTGAACTGAGTTGTGGTGATGCTTCTTGAACAACAGGCCATCACTGTGTTTGTCAGTCATTCTTGAATGATTCAGTCATATTATTGTCTAAGAGAATGTGCTACTGAAGAACTAAAACAGATCTAAAACAGATGTCTTTATTTCACCATGAAGACAGTGGTGATGCTGAGGCTGAAATCCTCTACCTTGAGCAAAAAGGAATGATTTGAAACAGTATTATGTCTTTTTCTTAATAACTTCATAGAATTCTGTAATTATGACTTCTATCGATCAGCCCAGTGAATGCTGGGTACGAAATAAATTGAACCAAAGTGTCTAATTACCATATTGCACAACATGCAGGATTAAATTTAAGCACAGCACTCTTCTGACTATTTGATTGGAAACTAGTTAGTATGCATCGATTTGAAAATAGACTGTGCTTTCATGAACTGAATTTTTTCCATTGTGAAACAACAGAATGAATCCAAATAAATAAATAATTACTGACATTTCCATTTTGCCACGTTTCTAAAAGTAAAACTGCAACATTGTGAAATATTTCACATTCAAATGATATTTTATTTGAACAGTAAAACAACAACAACAAAAAAAGTAAATCTAAAACAAGATCACATAAGTGGTATAGAACAGATCTCTCCCTTCCATGACTTCCAGAGTTGGTAGTGATACTATAATGTAGGGATACTGGTTGAATGTGGAGCTGCTTCAGGTCCATTTCTAAAGTGATGACTGGAAGTGAATGGGGTGGAGATGGGTCGCTGCAATTTGTTAAAATAACAGCTTTTGGGATTATGAGAAAACTGATTCTCAATATAGCCAGGCGTGAGCCCCAGACCTGGACTTGGACAAACCCCTAAAGCACACTAGCACCTTTGTATGAAGGCGTTTTGCATCTTCAAAATAGGACCCATGACATTTCTCCACGGTGTCTCTTGCTGGAGATAAGCCAGTACCTGAACTGGGAGTTGCTGCTTATTACTGGGAACTGTTGCAGTCCTGGCTGGTTGGTGGTGATGGCCAGGAATGGACGTGCTGGTGGAGGGTTCTTCTAAATCTTCTTTCTGGCCTTGATGTCTTGCCTTTCACATATTTAAGCACTGACCCTGCATTCAGAAACACAAAATTCAAATACAGGTTTGAACCTGTAGTACACAAATTGCCTATATTAATCGGGTTTATCAGGTTTAATCAGGTTTATCTAAATTTATATTTACAATATATTTGATTCATAAATGCTAGTCTTATCAACTGATTGGTAACATTAACTGAAAACAGTCATGTGACCATCCATGATGATTTGCCTTCAATAATCCATATCCATATTAGTCATATCCACAACGTAGACAAGACAGTCAGCATCAACCATCTGGAACACAGTCTAAACATGGCTTTCTTTTTTAATAATGTAGGTGTCCTCCTATACTAATCTAATTGTATTAAATCAATTTTGAATACATACTCATCTGCGTTAAATATCAACATTATACATTAATGTTACATTACAACTATGTTGTTGGCAACGCTATTCATTTTGCCTAATGATGGACAAAAAGAACTAGACTTATATTGTTATCAGGCATTTTTCCCCTCATAGTAGAAACAGCTATTTAAGAAACAAACAAAACATACTTTTTTAATTAAAACATCGTCTTACCTGCAGCGACACATGCTCCTGACTGGTGATGCCTTTTGGAGCCCATGTTAACAGTCAGTCTGCCAAACTTCAGTAGAGATTGAGGCATAATCTAACAGACCACTGGGAGGTCGGGGGGAGCGGGGACACAAGAGGATTCGGCTTTGTCTCCAGCAAATTGGCCTATGTTTCTCTTGTATTCCTTTTCCATATTAACAAGCTTTACACATATTCATATCATTACCAGTACCTAGCCTATTATGTTGAAGGTTTTTTTTCACAAGCCTGATTTTTGGTGCCCCCCCCCTGAGGCAGTGCCTTATGCACTGTGCCTAATTTGCGCGTGTAGAGCGATAACGCTGCATGAGTGTTGAGAGAAACTGACGCTGGTTGGTGTTGAAGTTTTAATTTAACGCAAGAATGGTGTAAAATATTACACCAAATGACTAATATAATACCAACACTCCAAAAATTAAATAAAAAGTAAAGTGGATTCCTATAGACACTTCAAATGTTCACACTTCAAATCAACTCATCAGTGTTATTTGTATATACTGATTTTACTTTGTAATAAGTGTGAATAACAGTGAATGAGTTCAGTCTGATTACAGCGTATATTGTGCGCGTGTGTATGTATTTTGGTGTTTTGCTAATTGAAACTGAAATAATAAGGACATGCTCAGCAGTTAACAAATTGTGTGGGTACACTATTAGGAGGGATGGATGAGGAGGTGATGATCTGTCAGACATCGGCTGATTGAGTGGTATTTCTAGAGGCATCCGCCTTGTCAGGCAGATCATGTGTGACAGAGTATTTTGACAAGTCTCCAGGATGAAGGACACACACACACACACACACACACACACACACACACACACACACACACACACACACACACACACACACACACACACACACACACACACACTAACTGTCCCTATTTTCCCAGGAGACACCTGGTTGCCCTCTTCTGTTTTCCTCCTATGGTCACAATTTACCTATTTCATGAGAAATGTTCACACATGTTCATATATATATATATATATATATATATATATATATATATATATATATATATATATATATATATATATATATATATATATATATATATATATATATATATATAGTTTCCTTTTCGTTATCACAACCTGTTTCTGGTGTTGCTTGTTTTTACACAGACAAACAGCATGGCTGCAAAAAAAAATAAAAATCAGTTTCATTCTGCTTTAATATAAAAACCCCTTTCTGTTGATTAACATAATATATAAATATATATTTATAATAATCACATTATAAGTAGGGCGACATGGTGGTGCAGGGGTTAGCGCTGTTGCCTCACAGCAAGAAGGTCGCAGGTTCAAGACCGCCTTGCGTCCTGGGTCTGGGACCTTTCTGTGTGGAGTTTGCATGTTCTCCCCGTGTCTGCGTGGGTTTTCACCGGGTACTCCGGCTTCCTCCCACAGTCCAAAAACATGCTGAGGTTAATTGGCAACTCTAAATTGCCCATAGGAGTGAATGGTGTGTGTGCCCCACGATTGGCTGGCGACCATCTGGGGTGTATCCCTGCCTCTCGCCGTAACGCGCTGGGATAGGCTCCAGCAGACCCCTGCGACCCTAATGAGGAATAAGCAGGTATAGAAAATGACTGACTGAAACGGAGGAAACTGCCATTCATATTAAACATGTTGCCTTTCCAAATTTGCACCACTCAACACTGCAGATACACATGTTAAGTATATCATAATTCTAAAGGGGCCCTATTTTGTATTTTTCCTAGTTTAATATTTACATGTTTTAGTCCATTTACAAAAATGATCATGCTGTTTTGGTCCAAAAGCATCTGGTTAGACCTGTAGCAATGCAGTCTGCCTTCTCACACACTCACTCTGAAAAATCCAATTTTCTCCCCCTCCCATTTCTACTAAAAAAGTCCACTCTATTGTGATTGGCCTAAGCCCTCCCCCTCAGAGAGCTAGGTTCGGTCGAGGAAATACAAGTCAAGAACAAATACTCCAGAAATAGGGGGCAGCTATATGCATCCAGGGGTCTTTACCATTAATTTCCACTCCCGTTGTGGCATCACAAACAGAACCATTTCTAAATGGCTTGTGTTTAGCAACACTACAGAGTAGACTAGACCAAACCAGAATAAGAGCGTGATCTTATTTCACAAAGCATGTGTTAGCAGGAACAACCAAGACCTAAATATCTGAAATTTAGGTCTGAAAATGTGTTTTTTCATAATAGGGCCCCTTTAAGATATGCGAAAGAGCCAGGTGTGTTGCCTGCAGCCCCGTTTGTGCTCCTAATAACCCCTATTAGTGTCTGTATATTTCTTATTATTCCCGTGCAAAGCTGTCAAACCATTTAACGAGTCCCCTGGGCGGAGATCGCCCTCGGTTTTCAGTTGAGGAAAAAGTAGTTCCAGGGAGATGACAGTGTCACCAGACCAATGGGTTTTACCCTCCAAAATAAGCACGATCGTTAACCCATTTTAACAATGAAACCACCACCATTCTCTATATGTCAGACTTTGCTTAACAATCTGCACCATTTGATTTGTATCACTATGCCATGCAGCCACAGCTTATGAGCTGTTTCAAACAGAGCGACTGCTGCTAACTTAAGGAAAATAAACTCCAAGTATATATATGGCCTATACGTATAATCCAAGTAGATATGTGCATGAACCTAAAAACACAGATGACAATGTTTGTCAAATCAATATAGAACATGCAGAGAGAAAACACACAACAGACACACACACACACCTCAAGATTGAGATCCATGTTTTGAAGAACACTGCTGTGCCCAAACTCTTGGTAAGAGAGACTATCTAATAAAATTCTATATAAGGGTGGTTGAGGTTTTGCTTGAAAGAGTATTTTTTTGATTATATATTTATTTGTTTGTGTTTGATGCTTAGAACCACTATAAATTGTTGTCAGTTAACTAAAATATATTGGTTCAGAGAGTATCTGAATAATAAGTAATGATGGCTTACACACACATTCAAGAGGAGAGCCAGTCTCATCCCAGAGCATGTGGACATGCTGACATTTTTGCATTGCAATGCAAAGTTCAGTGTGAGTGAGTGCAAGTGACTGTATTCTTGCAGAACCATTCCTCCATAGTTCTACCTTGATGGCCTGTTGTCGAAGAGGCATTTGATGAATAGGAAAAATCCATTTGAGTATTTTTTTATTTATTAAATGGTTGTTCATCTCAATCCAAAATAGAGACTTTTTTCAGAACATAAATAAATGCTCTGCACTGTATAAAAACAGATGGTCTTTGTTTTTCAATTGTGATTTAAACTGTTCACCATCTTAAAATTCAAGACTATTTTGTTTGACAAAACAATATAAAGGAATGCTGGTTACACTTTATTTTACAGTGATTTAAATTTAGTTTTTTTTCTTGGTACTCAATGTAGCATACACTTTTTATATGAGTTGGAAACAACTTTTGAAAAGACAGCTTGGTTAATAATCAATTAATAGAGAAAATAATCAAACGATTAATCGATTATTAAAAATAATTGTTTGTTGCAGCCCTATACAGTACATTCATATAATAATTCAGTTTCTGTTAATTATACCTAATTATTGAAAGTAAAATGCTGTTAGTAAAAAACAAAAAAACAACAAAAAAACAAAGCACTCATAAAAATGTTCATTGGATGCTTCAGTGTTCCACATCACACTTGTGTGAACTGAATATTGAACCAGAAGTGGCTTGTGGTTTGTGTTGTTTGCTATAGCGTGTGCCAAGGCCATTGATATTTGTGCTTCTCATCATTGCTGAGTACATTTCTTCTCATGTAGTCACTAGGATCTGACTGGAGTTATCTACTTTAGTGACAACTGAACCGTGGTGGCAGTGGTGGCTTTGAAGCATATTTTACACTTATGATTAACCAATGATCTGGGACTGATATGAAAATGTAAGTAATTCTCAAAACGAAAAGCAGAAAATTCACCATAATTCCCAAGCTGCAAGAGCCGATTAGTCAATTAATCGATTAATTACAACCTTATTTAATCACCAACTAGTTTAATCAATCACCAACTATTTTGATAAACAATTTGAGAGATTTTGAATAAAAAATGGCCAAAACCTCTGGTTCCAGCTTCTCAAATCTAATTATTTCTAGTTTCTTTATTTTTTATTATTATTATTTTTTTTTTTATTTTTGAGTTGTGGTGTGTTGGTCTGGACAAACAACAGTGTACAGATTTAGAAGACAGTGATCAATATTTTACACCATTTTATGAACCAACAACTAATTGATTAATTATTTCAATAATCAATAAATTGATCAACTATCAAAATTCCCAGCCCTAATTCCAATACTGCTTCACATCATCAGACATATGTACTGATTAATGTATTTTATATCCCACACATTCAGGACCATACAACTGACTGAAGTATTCAATAAAGAGCATGAGCAAAATCATTCAACAGAATACAGTACTCTGGATTAAGGAGAACAGAAGAAGCTCCTGACAGCAGCAAATAAATGCTGTATATTGGTGAAGCCAGGACATCGTGAAGCTCCCCAGGACCAGTATACAGGTGCTGGTCATATAATTAGAATATCATGAAAAAGTTTAATTATTTCAGTAGAGACTTTCTGTAAAGACCAAATTGGGTATCTCAGAATATATATATAATAAAAACACCTGCAAAGGCCTTTACGCTGTCTCTCAGTCTAGTTCTGTAGGCTACACAAATATGGGGAAGAGCCCTGGCCTAACAATTGTCCAAAAGATGAACATTGACACCTTGCACAAGAAGAGCAAGACACAAAAGGTCATTGCTAAAGAGACTGGCTCTTTAGCAACAGAGCTTTGTCCAAGCACATTAGATAGGTGAAAGGAAGGAAAAAATGTAGAAAAGTCATGTACAAGCAATATGGATAACTGCACCTTGGATAGGATTGCCTCTCTTGAATAGGAGACAGCGTCAGAAAGCAAACAGAAAGCATATTTAGCAATTTTTGCAATTTTGCATTGATTTGGCACAGAATCCATGTTGCTTGAGGTTGAGTATAAAGTTTCCACAGTCAGCCCCACCCACCCCTACTAATTATATGACCAGCACCTGTATAACTGTGACCTCAGGCTTTCAGTTAGTGTTCTTGGCTTTAATCCAGAATCAAAAGGGGTGCTGATGGAGGGCCTTGCCGCGGGCACAGGTGGAGCAGGCAGCAATGATGATCTCAACTGATGGATATTCCCTGAAGCACTGCTGGAAGCACTCAAGAACCTGGTAACAGGCCAGGGTTGAAGAATGCCCCTACTGCAGCACCTGCAATCTTAGGTGCTTAGGAACAAAGAGACAGTTAGTAGGATAATTACCTGGGGCAAACTGGGGCTCAAACACCTTCTTCACCCATCGCTTGACATCCCACTAGGCTGCACCTACAAAGCAGGCTGTTGCAGAACTGGAGCGGTAGGACAATGGTAAAGTAAATAAAGTTGAAATGCCCCAAGAAGTGGGCTCACCTGGCCTGCCAGGAGTTCAGACTTTTGGTGGTCCTAAGGTAGGCCAGATTCTCACTACTCCCCCAGAGCCAGCACCAACGCGAGCAGCTCCCAGTACCCAGTACCCATGTAATTCTGCTCAGCTGGTGAGAAGCAGTGTAAAAAAAGGTGCATGGGTGTATATTGGGAAAGGACAGTTCAATACCCACCTCGGAGTTGTCTGTCTGGATGACAAACTGCTTGCTGGGGTCTGGATAGGTGTCATGGTGAAGAGGGACTTTCCAATGGTGGATCTCATTTGGACATGAAAGTAACATCCTGAATTGGTCATGGACCAATGGTCTGCACTCCACTCCTGCAACATCTAATGTTCAGTGGGATAATATTACTATAGCAGCTATAATAAGACAGAAGTTTGGTTAATGTCAATTGGACCTTCAGAATTAATCGACCCTATAGCTACCAGGTCTTTTTACTTATTTACAGATAAATGTAAAGTTACTCACCTACATCACTGTTGTCCCTAAGTCAGCTAAATGTACATTATTATGGTCTGGATTGGAAGATTTCCCAAAATCCTGTTTGTGGAGATGGGAATACTTTTGCAAAAAAAAAAAAAAAAAAGCACCCATGTACGTGTGGCCCAAGACCATCTTCCTAAGAAAAGCTGTGGCATCTGTTTTTGCAGCAAATGGCCAAAAACAACATATGTTTACACTGTGACGAAAGCCCTCTGGGGCTGTAGGATTTATAGCTCTTGTACATTGGGAGCAAAGGAGTAAGTCAAGTGATATTACAGAGCAGCAAAGTGTGCAGAGGGAGGAGGTCAGGGGGCATTGATACATCAATAAAATATCAGACTTCAACATGAGAGACTGTAGTTTCCACTTTCCAAACAACATTCAACAATATTTTCTCTTAGCCATGATCAAGGCCATTCCTAACCGTACCCAAGTGTTTCTTATAGTAACCATGATGATGAAGATCTATTAACAAAACAGTTACATTTTTTTTATTAATGTTTACTGCTATTTTCCAGAGTACACCTGTCATTCAAACAGCACATTAGGCACAGTAACATAAGTTAGCTTGATAAAGGTGTCTGTGGGTGTCCACTTCAGACATTAACACTTGGTTGAATGTATGTTAGCTTCATAGAGTTCGAAGTAGTGTGTTACAGTATGCAAATTTTATTTCACAATCATTGTGACCAAAATTATTGCAATCAAAGTTATTGATAATATTGTTACATTTTTGCTGGAAAATGATTATTTTATTAATACCACAACCAATTCTTTTTATTATCTATTTATATTGCTGGAAAACATTTGTGGTTTGCCATTCAAACACATTTGGATTTGCCATCCAAACACATGTATCTATTCTATTTGTATTTCTAAAGTAAAGTTTCTCAACAAAAGCTACATGTTACAATATTACCAACCAGGCCTTGAATGCATCATACTGTGTTTGATAGTCGTTAGCTTCCATCCTGCTGTTTGCAGCAGTGGGTTTACTGTTTTTAACTAACAGAACATGTTGTGTTTCCTGGCCTGTTCTGAGTGGAGAACTGTCAGCACTAGTCTGAGTTTTTTTAGTCAGGTTACTGCAGCTGTGGTGCTGAACTGACCAAAGGAGAAAAGAAGCCAAGGAGACAATTAAATTCTCCATCATTAGTCTAAAGGGTGTTTCAGACAGGGAGCGATTGATGTACCGAGTTAATTAATTTTCAATGAGAGGCGAGCGAGCAGGTAGGGAGGCATTGGTGATCTGCCTGGTGGAGCAACAATCAAGCTTGATCCCGCAAAGATATTGCCGTCGTACTTGTTATGCTGGTTGGCTGCTGGATGGCATCATGTATTTCCACTAAGTTTTTAAACCACAGTAATCAAACACTGTCCCAGTACAACTAACCGTCAAGGATTTTACCAAACCATTAACTGTTTCATCGCTAGTTAGAAGGAGCTTGCTATACCTGCTAGTAGATTCAGAAGACCTTTCAGATGGCATCTAGTGGCTTTAGACATACAAATAACATCACATCATTAGCAGGAATGGTAGTTAGTTGGATAGCAAAATGACAAAAAGTTGCAAATGCAGCACAAGATGACAGATGCCTTCCAACTGGCCTTATTTTTACTGTAATGTCAGGACATTTTTGCTGGTATTCAACCTGGCATTTTGATCTTTTCTTAATCCTAACCATGTTTTTTTTGTGCCTAAATGTAATCCGACCTTACCCAAAAACATCCTTATTTTGTAAGATAGCGGCATATTATGGTGCTTTTTCCAATAGGTTAATAGCTACTAGCAGGTGTCACAGGCCTTTTCTAACCCATATCCATGAGGCCGATAACCACTGATAACATGTAATTGAGTGATAAAATTTTAAACAGGTGGAGAGGCATGATTTTTTTTTAGGTCAGTTCATTGCTAAGGCGAGACAGATAATATTTATTTTCTCAAAGTATGTTGTTATCCAAGAGATTTTTTTTTTCATTCCTGAAAAAAGCTGCACCTTCAGTTGTAAAAAAAAATGGGGGAAAAGGAGCTTTCTATTACAGAACTCTGTAAATAATCTATTTTATCGCAGACATTTAAGCCAGCAGTGTTACTCATGCTTGTGCTAGTGAGCCATAAATATTCCATGAGCATCTTTCAATTTTAAAGGATCTAATCCAACTCAGATCTCAAATCAAAGTCCTCTCAACATTTGATTACCTCACCCGGAGCGCAGAAGAGAGGCTCAGCTGTGGAGCAGCACAGTGCTGCTGAAAAACAGGACAGCAGGAGTCTGGAAATAATATCTTATACTGAACATGTCACCAAGTACTATCTTAGTTTTCATAGCGCTGTGGTGTGCACACCACGGGGTGCAGTACTTAACAGAGATCTTTATGATTGAAGTTGTTTATGGTTGTTTTGAGTTACATACATAACTTCAAGAAGTCAGTAAACAGGGGACAGTAAACAGTCTGCTGAGCTCAGTTTCCTGGTTGCAAGTGAAAGTGCAGGATGCACATCTCTCCGACTTGATAAACTGCAACTCACCAAGTAAAAGAAAAATCAGATGAAAGGAGATACTCTGATTGACAAGATCGCCCCTCTACCCCATCACTCAAGAACACAAAATTTTAGTTCTTTAGTTACTTAAAAGCGGTATGTAAAGTGATTTCATGCAACTGTGTCAAGCAGGCCTGGAGTTTCATCATTTCAGAGGCAAGGACATTTTTCTTTCGGTGCGAAAAAAAGCCAAATTCCAGAACCTCAGCCTGGTTTAACTTATGTTCAGAATTATTTTATTCTCCATTTAATATAATAAATAAATAAGATGTAAATAATGTAGTGGTATCAATCAGAAGTCAGTCAAACTGGTCACTGTATGAGCAGGATGACTCACATCTCATGCGGAGCCAGTGGAGCTTCTGAATCTTTTCAATCTTAGAACTGTTTCACTGTAAACATTCAACCAACCAACCAGTAAATACAGTATGAGATGAAGAAATGACTGATGTCTGATGACAAATTATTCCCCTTAACTTCCCCCCATGGGCTGCAATATACTCTTGGTCATGAAAACTAGCCATGTGTCACCAATCGCCATGAAACATACCCCCTAATGTCCCCCATGGACTCACAGCTAAAACAGATAAGAGTAAAGCAGCGGGAGATTTAATTTCTTTTTGTTAATATCTAGGGATACACGTTAAAAACACAGTACAGACATCCACTATTCTGGTGCATACAGTCTGTTCTTTAACTGCAAGTGCAATGGCAGGTGAGCATGGCTATGTGTCAAATAGGGATGGGAATCGAGAACCGGTTCCTGTAAAGAACCGGTTCCGTGTGTTTCAATTCCATGGAATCGTTTGGCAGTTTATCTAACGATTCTCTTATCGATTCCAACCAGCATGAATCTACGTCATGTAACTTACACAAGTTACGCACGCTCGATTCCAGCGAGCATGACTAATTACATGATGACATACCGTTACCATTGTAAACAACAGTGGTGCCCACCAGATTCACAAGCTCCAAAAGTTTGACTTCACTTTATGAAAAAATGATGGCAACAGACGACATGCAGTCATTGCAAAATGGACATAACAGCGAGCGTCGGGAGGGACAAATATGCACGCACCATGGAATAACATTAATAGAGTGTTGTGTTTTTGATGCTTCGGAGTGATAGATCTCAACCCAGCAGCAGCTGCAATAGCCAAGCTATCACCTCTATGTAATGTATCCTTCTTGAAAAAGAAGACATGCTTATTTTTCTGCAAGAGAATTGTTAATTCTTCATTGTATTTTCAGATTTCACTATGCACTTCTCCATTGTATTTGACAGTATTTATCTTTCTTTATAGTTAATTTTAGAGTGCATAGTCAGCCCATACATCCTTTTAAAAAGGAGAATTTTTAAAATTTCTATTAGGAAAAATGTGTTAGTAGAATGTTACACATCCTTGTGTATTTTTACAGTTACATATTGCTACAGTTAACACAGTATCTAGGCTTTTAGGTTCTTTTGACCTTGCTCCTCGTTGAGTTTGTAAGGTCATGACTTCCAAGTAAACAAACTTTATCCGAATCAAGGCAATTGGACACTTGCCCAGGGCATCAGGGCTGGAGTGGCCAAGTAAAAAAAAAACTTGGTGCCCATCATTAATATTTTTTTTGCAATACGTTTGGGACAGCAGTGATCTGAAAGAAGAAGAAGAGTGTAAATAAGTGTGTTGTTATACTGCAGCATTGTGGTCTCCTTTATGAGGTTTAATGATGGTAAACTCAGTAAATGTGGTTTTAATAGCAATGTTCTGGCCAACGTGGCCACTGTAAAATTCCTGCCTTGTTGTCAAGTAACTTCTACGATACTTTGTTAATATGGACTCAATGAAATCAAGTAAAATCATAAGTTTAAAATGTCATCTGTTCACTGCATATTTCTACATGAACATTTATTTAGAATAATTAAATTTTTTCCTCAGAGACAATTGTCTCTCCTTCAAAAATACACCTAAAATAGTCCTAACAGGCTTGAAAAGAACATCAGAGTAAGTACAAATGAAACATATTTCTCTAGAAATCACTTCAGTCTACTCTCACTTTAACCATCTCTCAGGGACCGGGGTATTACTAGTTAACATGCAATGGATACGGCCGTATAGAGCACAGGACTATGACAGGCGGAAGTAAAAGTAGATCCTACCAACTGGGTGTCATTTAGATGAGATCCCGATCCTATTGTAATTTCCCACTGTGTTCCTGTTAATGAGGAACTTCATCATTACTCTGAATTACATAAATATTTGGTATTGGAATTATCAATATTTGAGTATTGATCCGCAAACTACTACCATTTTATTGCTATTTTGTTTCTTTATTTCTTTATTTGCTCTAGCTTTTGTAATTAATTGTTGCATAGCCATTTAAGATAGTGTTTTGAGGCAGATTTAGTTTAGTCCTGGTGACTGTGTCTTCTAGCCAAAACTAGAACCCACAGCTTTCAGTCTTCTGTGAGGCAGTTTTGTCAGAAACACAGCAAATTTATGTAACATGCACACTTACATTCACATGCATGTTCATGTGGGGCCCATCTTGTATAAATTTAGGTTGCACCTATGGGTCCCAAGTGGGTTTGTCAGCAGTTTCCATGATGGCTTCACCTGTGTTTGCCCATACCCAGACTTAACCCTAATGGGCCTCACACGGACAGGCTGACTCGGATTTTAAAAGTTAAGTTCAGGTTTGTTTGTCCTTCCTACCACGGAGAGAGATGACAGGATACAGGAAGAGGGGAAGATGAGGAGAAGAGACAAGAAAAGGGGATGCCATCCTTGTAATAAGGTGCTATGTTAGAGCCATGTGGTTATCAGACATCATCAACATCCTCCAGGTGAGGTCATGATCCTTATTCCCTGAAGTCAACCAGTAGAAATTAAAGCCTTTGGTATACTTGTGTAAGACAGAACATGCACATTCATGAGGCATTAATAGTCACTACACTGTTAGTTGCAAAATTCTTCTAAACTAAATATGCAAACAAGCAATAAGTCAACGAATGTAACCAGAAGAATTATCCAAGATGACTAATGCACTGCCCATGGCTGACTTGGAGGGAAAATTAATGTGATACTGTGGAGTCCCAGCTGTCATGTTTGTGTGTGTGTGTGTGTCAGACAGCAGCCAAAGATACACAGATACAGTTACAGATCATGCAAAAGTTCTCACTGAAATTAAATTTATTGTAAAAATGTATTGTTAAATTTATTATAGTTATCTGGATCATTATTGCAACTAGACCTTGCACCATTGCCACCACCACTGCTAAGCTGCTACACTACAAAGAATGATTGACTGTATGTTCTTTTTATGAAGTTCTCTGCATCTTCACTGAGCTATACAGAAAATTATTTTAGGTTGAAAACTCTCCTTGTGTCTTATTATTATTATTATCAAAAGGAGATCCTATAGATCTATACATAGATCTATAGTGTGTGATTTGGTTATGGTAATCAGAGACCCCCTCTAGTTCTGAGGAATTTTACAATTTTTCTCAGTTTCCCAGAAATATAATCATTATCCCTGACTTATGATCTTATGATCCACAGATTAGGGAAACCTGATTATTTTTTGGCAGCTTCTGGTATAGCAGTATTCACTGTATAGCAGTATTCACTGCTATATCACAAAAGCATTTTGTACTTATTTGCACTAGTTGCCTGAGGAGATTTGTCCTTTCCTTCAGAAGTCCAAAAAAGACCTTGTAAATTCAGATGGATTAGCTGTAAGGCTACTGTTTGTGTGATTTGATTTTGGAGATTAATCTGGATGCACTGTGCCTGTTGGGCTTAGAGCCTTCCATCTTTATCACCTTGCTCAAAGAAGTGTTGCTTGGATTATGTCAGTTGTCCCTCAATAGTGCCTGTCATTAAAAGGCCATATTCGGAATGTAATAGAAGGTGTCTTTTATAAAGGGTGGGTGAGGGGAAGTAAGAGTATGGTCCATCAAGTACGCAAAGGTTGTCAGAGATTTCTGCCATACTAGCCTTTTCAGCTTCTTTCTTGCGAGACTTTTATGAAATGACCTGCCCTCACACCGTGGCTTTAAGAGCCTCCTGCAGTCACTGCCCACATCAGGAGTATCATTATATTCCAGATAAGAATGGACTGATGCATAAACAAAGTCTTTAAATTCACAGTCCCATAGTAGGTGTGAGCTGAATCTCCATAATGTAGGTGGGGATATAAGCCAAGAGGGAAATTTATGTTGACCAAGGCAGGGGCATGATCTAAGATGGCAATAAGATAGTATTACCATGAACTAACCAGATGGAGTAAGTTGTTATCGACAAAAGAAAAAAAAAAGTCAATTTGTGTAAATGTGTGGTGCCTATGTGAAAAGAAGAAAAGAAAGCTTTACCTTGGGGGTTATTAAATCTCCAAGGGTCTGAGATTCGAATTGGGATGCGTAATTCAGCACTACTTTGGTAGATTTAGAAAAAACAGTTTGCGTGGGGAGTGTTCTATCAAGAATCACATCCTAAACCAAATTAAAGTATTCACCTATAATCAAGTGATGGCTGCCAGTGGTAGGCATTCATCCCAGTTGGGTGTGTGAATGAAATGTAGAATAACTGGTGTGTTCCATTGACCAATAGACCAGTCATCCGAGACCATCCGTGACCTTTTAACACAAAGAATCTCAGATGTTTTGATATTGGTTTTCAACATGCATCTTTGGCAGTCTCTACTGGAATGAACAGCCATTAAAGAAGAAAAGGAAGCCAACAAGTTAAGCCATGTGAACAAACTAGTGTTAATGGGTAATCATATTGTGAAATGTATCCATAAAGAAAATCCATACAGTTGGTCACCAATATGAGCATAATGCTAAGGAAACCAACTACTTACTGTTCAGTAAGTTATCACATGAAGATAGCAAATAGCTAACAATTGGATTAGCTAACATAACCACACTAGCTAGTCTGTTGCATAATACACCCTTGTCAATAAAACAGTACCATGAAGAAGATCTCTGCTATCCGTTTGTGGTTAGTGTGGCCACTGTGGTCCAATGAGGCTAAATAGCCGGTTAGCCTGAGAGACTAAACAGTTGGTTAGCCTGAGAAGTCAAGAGCATGGCTGAATAGCATAGCCCATGTGGTTAGCCACATACAGTGCCTTGTCCAGGCTAGAGATCCTTTGGGCTCACAGCTGCTATAGCCTGTTAGCCTTTTAGGTTTAGCAGGGAATGTCAGGGCCAGCTTGAAGCACCACAGATACTGCTTCATGGTATCTGTAGTGCTGTTGTCTGCATGATCTCTAGAGAATAGTCTTCATAGATGTGGGCTTCACTATATTCTAGCTTGCCTCTCTTAGCTAAGGCTTCATGGGTAGTCTTTGTCTTTTTGCTGGAATCTGTGAAGTTAAATAACCGGTTTTGGTCTCTGACCCGGCCTTGATTTATCAGCAAGTGTGTGTTGCACTCTATCACACTCCAGCAGTGAGTTCAGGACACATAAAAAAAAAAAAAAAAACATCAGAAGAAGATAGAAGGATGAGGTCCTTCAATGGACTCTGGCAGGCCGATGATGATGATATAATTCTGGCAGATGTGTCAAGGTCTATAAGTTTGGCTAGCAATTTAGCATTATTCTGAGTTAGCTTCATGCACATCTTATCCAAAACATCAATGCAGCCAACTTGATCATGAGCACTGGACAGGTCACTGTTTGCTCATGGTCAGACCCCATTGTCTGGATGCTGTTCAACATTGCTTCAAATGTAGAAACCATACCCTCAAAGTCAACCGAGAGAGCATTCTGATGCTCTTCCAGGAGGCAAGCTAATGCCACCGTGTTTAGGTCGCTTCCACCATCAGATTTAGTAGACTGAACTTTTATTTGTTGATTTGGCTGACATCTTTAAGTTGTTTAAGATAGCTTGAGCATTTGCTTGCTTATCAGTTTGAGGAAAAATGTGTGGGTCTATGGTAAATTCAAACAGAAAAAAGTTATGGGGGTAAGACTCCATGCATGCCTACTCCATCTTGGCCAACCCTGATACTCATGAGAAGCTTTAGTCATATTTCTGCTGTGAGGAAAATTCTCTTTTTTGTGCTCAGCTCAGAGGCAGGACAAGTCTGCTCTGAATATCAATGTAATCCCAAATGCATGGACCTACATAGATAATGTAGACTTAATCAAGATGTCTTTTCTGTGTAATAGCTAAATGATACAAGGTGTGCAGGAAGAAGAGGCAGGAAAGCAGCATCGACCTGTTTTTTTTAAACAATGCTGGCTTTCAAATATGCTCAGGTATCCTAGTTGCAGCACAGAGACCTTTTTTCCCTGTTAGTTATGTGTGCAATCACTTGGCCTTTGTTATTAGAATTAAATTGCTTTTATTTCTTGGGGGAGATGGGAACAAGGTCTGGCAACCTGTCAGGGAACAAATCTTTAATCACTGGCCTTGAGTAAACCTTAGGAGTTTTAAAGATGTTTTTAATGACCTGCCTTGTCGCCGCATCGTTCACCCTCTGACTATTAGAGCCGGGGAGGACAGCAGGCTAATTGAAGTGTCACTCAATGGAGAATTGTATTTCGTCTTCTTCTCTCCCTTTCTCTCTCTTTCCCGTTGAAAGAGCTGCGGACACTTGTGTTCCACGCCTTTCCCCTCTTTTTCACTTTCACTGTGAACACAAAAATAATTTGTTTAAATAAGAAATCTCAGAGCTTTGGAGTTAAGACAAACAAAACACCAACTAATTACATGCTATATATATTGCAAGGCAACAATGAGATTGTGGAGGTAATATAATATCCCAACATTTATTTAGAATATTTTGATAGGCTTCAGGTACAATATAAAGTATACAACTAATGAATCAAACCAAATTATTTCATTCAGATCGGAGACTATTTTTCCTGCTCCTGGTTCTGACTGCTACTCTGGTTCAACATACATAACTACTGTGTTCCAAACCACTACATCTGTTAAATATTTACTGTAAAACACATGTATGATGAATTATACATCCATTCTTTAAAACATATAGTTTTGACATCAGTTAACACATGTGTTCCATGGTGTTAATATATTAATATTTTAAATGTGTTGTTTTGTTAGGCTTCCAGTGTAATGTCTTATTCAAATGTTTGCTATCCACTATCTCCTTTTCCTGCAGAAAGGATGTTAAGCCAAGTCAAGTGTGTAAGTTTTATCATAGCTGTCTCCAATTGGTCTAGTACTGACTCTGACCTGGAACATCTGATTTAAAGATGGTGCAGGACATTGCTTTTTATTCACTGCACTTGTCCTAGTAACCACACTTGCTGTCTTTGAGCATTTAATCTCCCAGGTAACAGAGAAGTGGATACCTTACCTGAAAAACACCAATGCAGGGTACACTCAATGCACACTTTACTCACACTTATCCTAAAACCACTTCAGAGCCATATTTAAAACTGAGTGTAATCCCACAGTTCACCCCGATCTACTCAGCTGTTGGCTGGTTGTAGGTGCGACAGTCGTCTACGCTCATGAAAGAGTCGATGGGGCATTCAGCCTGAATATTATTAATTTCCAAACATTACACAGTTTGAGGCCCTCTACACAATGCAGTTACCATCAAAACTAGATTTTTCTTCAAGAGACTGAATGATGTTTATGCGATTAAAACAGTCTCAACAGACAAAACAAGTTTCCTCCATGTCAAGAGGAGCCAGATGGGGTGGCTTGAGCATCTAGTGAGGATCCCACCCTGGTGAGGTATTCTAGACAGATTCCTGTAAGAGGTGGGCCTAGAGAAGACCCAGGACATACTGGAGAGACTATGCCTCTCGGCTGGCCTGGGAACACGTTGGGGTTCCCCTGGAAGAGCTGGATGACATGACATCGTGACTCATTATGTGGTGTAGCAGTCTGGTTATGTCACATTGTAGTAATTACTCAGCTCACTTGGCACTTTGGTAATCAAAATGTGAAAAAGGTGAGCTAAGTCAGATACTGTCTGGTGGAAACCCCTGGTGGTTAACAATGGCAGAGTGGCACTGTCTCCTTATTGTCCTGCTCTTATGTCCTTTGGGGTATCTAGTGTCAGATCGTAAACCTCACACACCTATTTACTATTGCTAACGCAGTTGGACAGTATCCATTTTTGGAAGGGGCTTAAACATCAGTTGCTCTGTAACTGTGGCATTACAATGGATAATATGGTTCCTCTGACAGCTTTCAGCACTCTATCCTTCAGCCACATAAAACCTACTGAAATCTAAGCTCATTATATTTGACACTGACATCATAATAGCATTGAAACTGCAAGATACAATTATGTACAAGCACCAGATGCACAGGCAGTCCAGGTGTACTTGTCTTTCAGTGGTTCCTTTTATTTTTTGAAACATAATTTTCTCTTCTCCTGTTTTACCTCTGTGCCTCCAGCTTCAAACAGAGTCCAATCAAATATCAATACAGAATCTAGATTACTGGTAATCCTATTATTATCCCTTATTCTGGTCTATATTTATTTATTTCTCTAACAAGGACAATGGACATTAATGAACAGTTTTCACATAAATGTAAATGAGCCAGATTTAGCTATAGAGAGAAAAATTGCATCCAGTCCCATGGCAGGGTATTACACTATACATAATACCATACACAGTATAGTATGAACACAAAAACAAATACACCAAAATACAAGTAAAACATCACTGCACAATATCTAATCTTTACAAATAATCCATTCATGCACGTGTGCATGTGTGGACCAGATCCAGAGTTGATGGCCCTATATTTATACAGTGGAAAATGTGGATGGTCTAAGCCTAATCAAATAACGTATTATTTGAAATGTCGCCTGCACCTGTTCCAGGCTTATCAACATTGTCAGAGGATGCCTTTTCAGAGTGAAAGTTGAATCCACAAAAATAACAATATGAAACAAATAATTAGGCAAACACACAGAATGTAGGAGTGTGTGCACCTTCCTAAGGGGTTTCTAGCAGTGGCGATTTGTGATCTTTCAAAAAGGGGAAGCTCATATTTGCTGTACATCATAAACGTGTTATTAACAGACATCCCAAGTTCCAAAAAGTCATTTCAGGGAGATGTTTGTCGTCTATCGAGATGTTTACCGGAACTTCTTTTATACTACGCAAGTGTTTTTTTATATAAATATGCAATGCAAGTGAGAGCGTGCAGGCAAAACAGTAACTCGTGAATCGCTTTGCTTAGATTGCGCAGGCACGCGAGTGAGCAAGAGAGAGAGAGACGCGATCGTTACACTTCTCCCTGAAATGACTTTGGAACCTGGGGGTGTCTGCGTTATCTAGTTTTGAAACCTGTCATTCAAACTACATTCTGCTTTTCCTCCAATCACCATGCATCACCACTACATTCTGATTTTCCTCCAATCAGCGTGCGGACGCTCAGCGTCCAGGCCCCGCCCACACTCCATTGACTCCCAGAGACGCTCAGCATCCGGACGGGCTCTAATTTTCAGCATTTTTCCAATGGGCGCCGAGTTTCGAGGCGATGAAAAAAAAGCCCCATTCACTCTGAGAGACACTCAGCGTCTATGGGGAAATGCATTGACCAGAGACCAGGAAGCGGTATGGGAATGTACGGACATGTAATTTATTTATTTATGATAAGTAGCTGATTCTGAAGAACTTGTCTTCAAGATGAACATGTTCTAACAGATTTATTGTCAATAAAATGTTAATACAGCTGCACAAATTTGGCCATTTATTTTTTGACAGGGCAGGGGAAGTTCAGCTTCCCTTGCAGTCTTATAGAAATCGCCACTGGTTTCTAGTCACCAAAACCACTAATCATGATTGATATTGCACATATAACACTACTTAGGCCTCTGTTGACCTAGCATGATACAAAAGTAACAATGATACGATCCATTGATTGTTGATCAATGTGCTTTGCATCCTGTACTGCACCACCCTGTAAAGATTATTGAATACTGTTGAACATTTCAGATAACAGATACTTTCAGATAAATTTATAGAAAACATTTCTGTTATTCATATTGATTTGATATATACATACACACACACACACACACACACACACATATATATATATATATATATATATATATATATATACTGTATATACATACAGCTCAAATCTTCCTTACCTACATAGACTAATTGTGGTCATCATGGTCATATTGCATTTTGTTCTAGACCCCGCTTCCTTGTTGACTACAATTGTAATTTGAAATCTAATTGAAAAATCTTTCCCTTTTTTTATTTGTATTAATTATAAAATGATTTGGTAATTTTATTTGAAAACATGTGTTCCATATATGGCAGAGTAAATATAATGTTCCTTTCCAGTTAGTTTTATATACACAATCTTTGCACAGACCAATCTCTAGTTAATCTACTTTTACTGTACTCATGGCAGCCTACACAAGCATACACACTGAACAATATTGCTCATTTGTAACACATAGTATTTATAACAGGCTGCGTCTGAAATCGGGACTACCCACCTATGTAGTAGGCAAAAATGAGGAACCCATTATCTAGAACATCCGAATACCTTAGGGCAAAGATTCCCAAAGTCAGTCAGTCATTTTCTATACCTGCTTATTCCTCATTAGGGTCGCAGGGGTCTGCTGGAGCCTATCCCAGCACGTTACGGCGAGAGGCAGGGATACACCCCAGATGGTCGCCAGCCAATCATGGGGCACACACACCATTCACTCACACACTCACACCTACGGGCAATTTAGAGTCGCCAATTAACCTTAGCATGTTTTTGGACTGTGGGAGGAAGCCGGAGTACCCGGTGAAAACCCACGCAGACACGGGGAGAACATGCAAACTCCACACAGAAAGGTCCCAGACCCAGGACGCAAGGCGGTCTTGAACCTGCGACCTTCTTGCTGTGAGGCAACAGCGCTAACCCCTGCGCCACCATGTCGCCCGATTCCCAAAGTGTGGTGCACAATATAAAATTGTGATGGTGGTCTGGAGTGTTTTTTTAAAAATGTTTTCAAAGTGGGATTTTCCGACACAATAAAGACATCTAAATAAACGTATTTGGCATATTAAATGGATATTCACACAGCAGTCGAGTCGATTCACTGGAGTTGCGCTCACATTTCTGCAAATTTGCGGAGATGTGGTTGAAGCAGAGACTCCACACTGGTGAGATGTTGAGTTGTTTATATGAAGTAGATCTAATATATCATTAAAAAAAAAAAAAAAATCCTGATGGTCGACTCAACAGTGAGAACAGTATTCTCTCAGCTGAGGTGGAGACGCTCAGAGAGAAAGTGAACACCAGTGGATCAGAACCATCTCTCCCTCTGTACAAATGCTGGTTCTGAAATATAAATAAATATAAAATGTACATTTGTTCCTGTGTGTGATCCAGTGAGCATTCACACTGTATAGAACCAGACCAGGGTAGAGCCAGATCAGGATTCACTTGATGAGAACCGAGACCCCCAATTCTCAAGCAGACCAGAGTTGGTTTGTTTGGACCAGACCAGAGTTCTGTGAGTTTTCACACCTGGACAAACAAAGTGGAACTATCCACAGAAACAAACTCTCGTCTGTTTAAAGTGACTAAATAAAGACAGTGTGAAAGCACCCTCAGTGTCACATCCTTTTAACAAGATGCATGAATGATCATTCATTCAAAAAATCAACCAAACGGCAGCCATAACATAATATCCCGTCCCTTATCACCAGACTAGTGTTGCTGTGGTTTAAATACCCTGCTCCCCCCAGCATACTTCCTGCTGCTAAGCCTGTCATCTCCTGATAGAAATTTTCATGTGCTGCATTATTTTAAAACTTTGTTACATTTCAATTTAATTCAAAAGCTCTTTTGTTAATGTGATCATTAGATGGTGTGTTCTGGTTGAGCAGTTTATTATATATATACAACATATATTATTAAACATGCTGCTTTAAGACATTTAATTGTGTTTTTTGGAAGGTGTGCAAAATAGGGGGTGCATCAACCAGGTTGGGATCTAGATGAGGGTACACGGATAAAAAAAAGTGTGGGAACTGCTGCCTTAGGCAATAAATAGGTATATGAACGGTACCTGGATGTTATTTTTTTTTACATCTGGTTATATTTTGCAGAACCACATCCCTATCCCTATTCAAAGTCACCGGGAGGGGCAAAATGGCAGTGCTGTAGTTTGTCCAAATTGAGCCTTCTACTGGCTAACTTACAACTTACTACATAGAAGCTAATACTGTTGGAGTAGTAGCTACTTATTAGTAGGCAGTGAATACTAAGGTTTTGGATGAAGCTACAGTTATCCAGCAACACGTCGGCAATAATAGTCCCGCCAAGCAACACAGTCCAATAATAGTCAGACAGCTGCTCAATTCCTATGGCTTAACCTGTGGCTTAATTTGCATTGATTTCAATTAGCATATGTGTCGACCTTCTCAGCCACTATACTACTCACAATCAGTGTAGCATAAGACATAACACAAACCTTGAGAAGCACTTTGAGAGTTCATTGTAATTTAAAATGTGTTATACAACGAACAAAGGTTCAATACATATTGAGGTGTCAGCCTTGATTCTGCTACGATGTCAACTATTATGTGGATTATAAAATGCAGGTGGTATCTTTAGCATTCACAGCTAAAATCTAAGATAAAAAAGTTTATCATAATCTAATATGTCTACATATCGAATGAATAGATCAAAGTGGCTTTCTGTGTGATGAGTTTATTGAAGTTGTGAACAAAGGAGACAAATGCATACCCCTATATCACATATAAAAGGGTGGACATAAAGCAGTGAATGAATTCTATAAAAACTGTCAGCCTTACCTGAACATATATAGGTAGCTTATGCCCGACTAGACCAAAACAAAATATAATCTTCTGGGGATCATTGTAAGAAATTCTCCTTGTAGTGGAAAAGCCTGCTGCTACTGCTGCTGTATGGCATTCTGTGTGTTCAGAGCTGGAAAAAGGCCATTTGAACTATCCGTGGACAGCTTGACAGATGTCCTGCGTAATATATCTCGGTTGATATGCGATCTTAGTTAGTTTGACTTGCACCAAATAAATAAATTATCACAAAGAAATCATTCGAATATGAAGCGACACGGAAAGAAAAGAGGAGGGAAATGATCCTTAAGGATAAACAGACAAAAGCCAAAGAATGCAAGGTTGGGGAGACAAATCCACTGGGTCAGTCTGTGTTTGCCCTCAGGCTCAGGCTTTACTACCCATGCTGCATTTCAAAACAACTCAATGTGATGTGATACACGCGGCATGTAGTGATATAGAAAATATAAATAGCCTATGAATTAGAGCTCCTTTTAAAGTTTGTATTTGATGTTCCATCTTATGGGAGTAAGGATGTTTTGCAGCACGCAAACATGCAATGCTTTTTTTATGATTCGGAAAATCAAAAAGCATATGAAGTCAATTATATTTACACTTTTCAACATGTTTCTATCCATTTGAAGAATTCGGATATCAATGCATGTATGGCTGCATTTTCACCGGATCAGGTAGTGAACACACTCGGCCAGTCCATTGGTGGAGGGAGAAGCAGGATGAGGAGAAATAAGTTTTCAGGAGAACTGAAGCATTTCCAGGTCACTCGTTTTTTTTTCCCCTTATTTTCCATATATTTTTCCATAAGTGGAAAATCGCTCAAGCGTTATCCAGGTTTTCCAGGGCACGTGGGAACCCTGAAGGCTGGACTGCACCCCAACACTTTATTCACCGCAATACACCAACATGACAATGCATCACCAAGCATATCTATTGTAAATCTATTGTAATAAAACAACAAGAGTGACACTATTTAAATAATATAAACAAAAAGAAAATGGAGAGATTCTGACAGAATCTATCATATTTTAAGATAACCATAAATCTAATAATTTAACATGCCCATGCCTTTCACAACATAGACTATTTATTAATGCCAGACACAACTCCACAAAGGGTAGTTTTGCATGAATTTTCAAATTGTTTGATATTTTGCATCAATAATTACAATACTTTCATAAAATGCATAAATAAAATGAAACTATTGTTAAAAGTACAAGGAAAAAAGCACTATTATGGTCCATAAATGCCCTATATATAAAATATGGATTCTTTGAGCTATCTAGAAACAGTCAGTCAGTCATTTTCTATACCTGCTTATTCCTCATTAGGGTCGCAGGGGTCTGCTGCAGCCAATCCCAGCGCGTTACGGCGAGAGATACACCCCAGATGGTCGCCAGCCAATCGTGGGGCACACACACCATTCACTCACACACTCACACCTACGGGCAATTTAGAGTCTCCAATTAACCTCAGCATGTTTTTGGACTGTGGGAGGAAGCTGGAGTACCCGGTGAAAACCCACGCAGACACAGGGAGAACATGCAAACTCCACACAGAAAGGTCCCAGACCCAGGACCAAGGAGGTCTTGAACCTGTGACCTTCTTGCTGTGAGGCAACAGCGCTAAACCCTGTTCCACCATGTCGCCCTATCTAGAAACAGTGAAACGTAATATAGATTTTATATTATATATATAAAATATATATTTTTAATGTTTAGTAAAATCTTTTGTGATGTCTTTTTTGAATACATAGACTATTTTAGAATGTATGTGGCATTAAAACATTGAATATGTGAAAAATACGCACAAAATATGCATATATATGGTGTTTTTGACATGAATAAGATGTCAATAAGATAAGATTTTGACAAATCCATTCATAAAAGTCTGATGACTGTGCTTGTTATCAAAAGAAAACACATTAAAACATTATGAATAATGGGTGATTAAAATATAAAATGTAGTTTTGAAGCATAGTTTTAAAGTCAACATGAATTCAAACCAAACCGTGTTTTATCTCTCTTAAATAAGACAGTGTGAAATTAATCAAATGCAGTGCACACCGACTGGCAGGGGGTAACATCTCAACCTGCCGAGCACTTAGAAGCTCTACAGGATATTTGAAACACAGCTTCATGTTCTTTCCGTGTCTGGAATGTAAATGTGTGTATACTCAGTTCAGGCTTTTGGTTCAGCCCTCGAGCAGTGGCTCCGGAAAAGTGCTGCCGTGTGTGGAAAAAACTGCACTAAAATCGAAAAACGTTAAACTTCTAACCTGAAACTCTGCTACTAAAACAACCAAGCCAGACAAGCCGATGGTGTTTTTTTTTTTTTTTGAATGAATAAATGTGAAGGATATTGACATTGCAAGTCTGACTGAAGGGTCTGCCGCTGAGGAACTGTGACAACCAGCATGAGGAAATTATCCACCAGCTCAGCATACGCAGCCTTCTGAGAGATCCAAAGCACCAGGACCAACAAGACCTGACAAACTATTGTACTGTACATCCATAGTTTTCTCAGAAGCGTTTCCTGTGTCATGGCTGAATGCAATAATCCATGTCTTTTCTTAGAATTTCCTCCAATGGGGGTTGTGGGTAGAGTGCAGGTATCATCAAGGATATTGCAATAAATATATATATATACTTATTAATATAAAAGGTTTACAGAACAGGACCCATCTCTCTCTCTCTCTCTCTCTCTTTTTAATTTATTTTGATCAATTTTCATTTTCTGCAAACAAATGCAATAATATAATATAATATGTTATAATAATAATATTTTTATTTGGATTTTTGGGGAAATGTTGTCAGTAGTTTATAGACGCAAACAAATATGTTCCTTTTGCCCAAGTCATATAATGGGATGTATAATGATGTTTGGACATGTTTGCACTTTAACCAAGTGACCTCACATATCAAAGGAGACCTACAAAGGCTAAATCCTGTCTTTTTTCAGACAATGGAGGCACTAATAAGTGTCGGCATTGACTAACAGTAATACTGTTACGCTGTTTTCTCTCCTGTTTGAGAAAAAACAAATATCACAAGTGATCAGGGAATAGCCCTCGGCTCTCCTCCTTTGATGTCGCAGCAGCTGCTTGTTAAAATGCAGCTGAGCTAAAAAGTAAAAGACTCTTGTTGCATTAATAGAGAACTACTGAGATGCCTCAGGAAGTGCTTATGGCTCAGTGGTCTACCTTCACATTAAAACCCAGTATCCATTACTTTCATCATGATCAGATCCAGGGTGCCACCTAAAAAAGACCATACTGGATGTCAACTGTGTTTTTACACACCTTTTGGAGCAACACCACCACGGTGCTGAAGTTTTCATTGGTGCACAATTCACTCAGACCCAGGACCTGACAAGTGCAGATGACTGGAGGTGTGTGGCGAGATGCCCTTAACCCTGATAATTAGCTCACCGGAGGCAAAACACTCTCCAAACTGATACAACCACACACCTTCCATCTCATTGTCGATTCCCAGTGGCCTTGCCCCCATGCAAACACTCTGACACAAGGACACTTGCGAGATAATAAAAAAGAAAAAAGCCTTTGTTATGACCAAGCTTTTGTCTATTAATAGTGTTTGTATGAATTCAGTTCCTGTGCCTCAAGTCACAGTCACAAGGGGGGGATTTGAAGGAAATGAGAAAGGTAGAAGGCAAACAGACAGGAGGAATAGCACAGCCAGTTCTCAACTTAAATTGATCTTAGTAGCCATTTTACTGCATGATGAACAATGGCGTAATGCTGCCTCATTGTGCTGTGTATAAGGTTTAAAGGTGGAAAGGGGCAGGGGCAGATTTGTTTCGCTAATACAGCGGGAAGGGAGGTAGACAAATTGGTGGATCAGCTGTGTCACTATTAATGTTACACACAATTTATTTAACACAGAATGAACAGATGTACTTCTCATCAGCAGCAGTCATTGGAAAGTTTCAACCTACAGCATATCACTTGGTGTTCATTGGCTGGTTTACCTCATTCTAGCTCTCTGATTGGCTTTGTGTACATTTTATATGTCTGTCCACTTATATTACCCAACGTGCCGGCAGCTGTCAATACAGAGATATTCACTCACCAGGCAGTAAAATAAGTTTCACAAATGAGAAAAATATCTACTGATTTAGATGATGTAAATGTTATAGTCACACAAGATGCTGACACTGTTGCATCACAGATGACGTTGGTCACATCTCTGATTGCTGTCTAAAAGTCACACATGGAGCAGCATAACACCAGCTTGTTTGCTTCAGTGTAAAATGCACAGACTGAGGCAGAGGTGGAATAATGGGGAGTCTTCATTGCACCATTATTGTGAGATGTCTGTGTAAAAAGGGCTATTGACGGTTTAATAAGACATTTGAATGGTACCCTTTTTGGCCACTTGGTGAGACTCACTCAATTTGAAAACCCATTATAGCGCTACTGCTTCAAGTTCGTTCAGTTCCAGTCTCACTATAATGAATTCCTTTTGAATTGTGCAACGTGCTATTGGATCCAAGAGACTGGTGCAACCTCATGGTCCATGGTTTATTTATTTATCGAATAACAGCTAATAGGTGCTTATTGCCATATTTACTGAAAGTAGCATGCTGCTGACTAGCTAACTGTAGTCCTCACTTATTTTTAATACTGCTTTCTACCTTTGCTTTTTTCAACTATAATCGTATTGATGTTTGATATTTACATACATAGACACATGTACGCAAGAGCAAATGAACAAAAAAACAAGCAGAAAACAGGAGCCTTATCAACCAGAGCACACACTGAAACACATAAACATTTTCTCAGACAGATATAAAACAAGAAAAAATATGCATCTTATGCATATACATATGTTTTTCTAACATTCAAATTCAAGGTACATCCTACTCATAGTCAAATTACTCATGTTGCAAGGTTTACATCATTCAGTGCTCATTCCTCCCCTTCATCACCTGAAATTATTTTAAATATATCCTGTTTCCATTGTTGTATATACATCAGTTTTCTAAAGTAAAAGTTGTTAATATTTGCCTAACTCAAAATGACATATTAACAGGATTACACATAATTACTAATTGTATTTCTAATCATATCTTCCAGGTAAACCTCACACTTGGGGATTCAAGATCTTTGTTTGAGCAGGTGTTTATGGGGAAGTGTATGATTTCCTGGCATACACTGGAAAGATCATGTTTAGCTCAGATCAAGGTCCTGTCAAAGATCTTGGAGTTGGAGCCAAATGTTTTTCAACTCTGCAAGACCAGCAAGAGTTGTGAAAAGGCTGAAGGGATGTGTGTATGCATACATATCTCTCAATATGATCCAACAACATGATTTTCCAAGTCTAAAGTTGGATTTTTTAAATTTTATGTCATTTTGTAGATGATGAACATCTGGACGTTCATCTGTCCAAGGATATGGAGAGAAAGCAGCAGAAAGACCTTTAGCACAAGAGGACTGTTTATATGCTTGATGGACAGTAGGCCTACTGTGCATTTAGACCAGCGGTCTCCAACCCAGGTCCTAGAGAGCTGCTGTGGGTGCAGGCTTTTGTTCAAACCAAGCAGTAATGCACCATATTCTACTGAGGGCTCTAGTGGTTGATTAGTGTGTAAAGTCTTTGTTATGACAAAAGCCTGCACCCAGGTCTATATTATAAATAGAATATTATATTGCTTTTTATTAAACTACCTCATATCATATTTTCCATCTTCTATCCATTTTCTAATATAGTTGTGTCATTGTTTTGAGTTTGTGCATGGTCTATTTTTTTTTTTTAACTTATTCTTCATATTGGTGTCTTTAAATACACTATTATATTTTCATTGTCATTGATAATATTTGCTCAGATTGTTAATATTTTATCAGTTATTTTTCATATGAGCATGTAATGAGCACTGTAATGTGTATGTGCACTTGCATGTGACTGTTTGCCTTTGCACATTTATTTGGAAAGGTCTTTGTAGGCTGAACCGAAAAATAACATTGTGTTAATTCTGAATATGAGTCTTCAATCAATTAAAAAAAAAAAAAAAAAAAAAAAAAAGTTTGAATATGGGCGACACGGTGGAACAGGGGTTAGTGCTGTTGCAGGAAGAAGGTCACAGGTTCAAGACCTCCTTGGTCCTGGGTCTGGGACCTTTCTGTGTGGAGTTTGCATGTTCTCCCTGTGTCTGCATGGGTTTTCACTGGGTGAATTGTGTGCATGCCCCCTGATTGGCTGGCAACCATCTGGGACGTATCCCTGCCTCTTGCCGTAATGCGCTGGGATTGGCTCCAGCAGACCCCTGTGACCCTAATGAGGAATAAGCTCGTATAGAAGATGATTTTGAATGCACTTACTAAAACTTTGGAAGAACTTATCTCAGAATATTGGCCATAGAAAGAAAATGTCCATGAAGCTGAGACTTTTACATGCGCACAGAAAACTCTAAATGTGTTTCTGGGTCATTCTGTGAGAGCAGGTCACATATGCTTTTTTCTTTTTTTTTTTTTTAAATCAGCTAAAAAAATGGAACTGCAATATTCTTGCAATATTTTACATAAATTTGTATGCACAAAATGTTCAAGACATTCAGGGTAAAGGTTGCAGATGCACTTATTCACAGTGTAAAGAAAGGAAAATCCTTTGACACTGAAAAGGAAATTGCAGATGGGCACATTCCACTAAAAAAATGAATCAAAGACAAACAGTGTATTTTTCTTTTTCCTGTTCCTTGTTATTGTAATACTTTCTATGCAGTTGCTATTTGTTAGACAAAACCGATTTAGTAAAACTGAATAAAACTAATTTAAAATTATATAAAAGATCAGTGGAAACAACAACGTGTTATTACTCATTATGAGATTAAACATCAATATGATTACCAATTTGTCTCTGTTTACCTTAATAGGGCAAGAATCCTGGGAGATACAACTCATAAGCACCAGCATATTCACACATAAAATGAAATGAATATGTGTGGAAATGTTTTATTCAAAACAGAATAAGTAGTAGCATTGAATGATTGTTTACATTTTATTCTCTACTAGTGACTCTCTAAGGGTTAAGAAAGAATCTTTAAGACAAATGAAACATGTTCTGCCTCATATTTCTGCCATATCACAGTCACTTCTGCCTACCCAATAATCTTGGGTTGAATATGAAGATAATTGTGTGTTTTCCAGTTCAGCAGGGAGGATGCCTAGGGAAAGGACTGAGCTGCTGTGAAGGGGAAAAAAAAATGCATCAACATAAAAATTATAACCCAGGACTCTGCTTCAAAAAAAGCCAAGTCAGACAGGCCGATGGCAGTGTGTTTTTTTTTTTTTATCCAGACGGTCTTTCTTAGTTCTTTCTGGAAGCAGAATGAATAATAGCTGAGGATGTTGACAGTGACATTACAAGTCTGACTGAAGGGTCCGCCGCCGAGGAACCAGCATGTGGAAATTATCCACCCGCTTTGAAAAGAAAAAAAAAAGCCTTCTGACAAAAATGCAAAATAGCAGGCGATTAATGAGAGGCAGTTTAAAACAGAAGACACCTTTAGGTGTGTATTGCGTGTCGTGGCTCGTGGCAACCACACCGCATACCCACCACTAGTGTTAGTGGTTCTCTTTGTAGCGCCGTTAACATGCAAACATTTAGGTAATGACACTCTCTTTTTATGTATTTATATTGAAAAAAAATGATACTGTTGTAATTTTAGATTATTTTGTAAATAAATTACCATTCATGCTTTTCACAAACAGGATCTCTTTTCTAACTGTTCTGCAAGGAAAAAAACGTGTTTTCTTTGCCACTTCCCTTGCAGAAGTTTTATTTGTTATTGCCTGCAACATAATGATAGCATAATCATGCAGCATAATCATAATACAATTTCCGGTTCATACTATTTCCGTTTTTTGTGCACACATACACCTAGCAGTGCTTGTGTTTGAATATTTAGTCTACAGTGTTGCTGCTAATGCGCAAACAGTGAAATAAGACCATCATCTTTATTTATTTGTGTGATCTGGCCCTTTGTAGTGATACTGAAACCTGACTGAACACAAACAATTTAGACATAGCTCCTGTTGTGATGTCACAAAGAAAGTAGTAAAATAATCACAACCACCCATGGATCCATGTAGCCACCCCCTCCTCCCAGCAGTAGGCCAATCACAACAGAGTGGGCGCTTCATTAAGGGGGGGGTAGGATTCAGACTGAGTGTGTGGGAAGGCTGACTGCATTACGGCTACAGGTCTAACTATGTGCTTTTGGACCATAAATCCATGCTAAAATAAAGTAAGTTGTTTTTTGTGGTTTTATCGCCACTCTCATACTCCGCTTGCTTCCTTGCTAACTTCTTTTTACTATAGCAACTCTATAAATGTAAAATTACTGGTGCTATTTTAGGAAGCGGACAGGTCTTTAGGTGTAGAACACAAAGTGCATTTGACAACAATGTTCTTCATATCCTCATGTTTCATAAACATAAGGTAATGAGCATGTGCCCATGTGGAGAATGTGCTATCCAGTGTTTTCTGCAGGTTCACTCATCTCCATCCGTCTGATGAGCCAAAAGGAAAAGGAAGTGGAACATGTTTTGCACCGATATTTCGCTGCTGCTGATCTTGCAATGATTTTATCAAATTTGTATGAAGAAATCCCCCCAAAAAACACTTCAATCCAGGTTAAAAATGCATTGTAATGCATGTTTGCTGACTTATGTATGAAGTAAAATATGTATATAATAATTATTGTGTGTGCAAGTGAAGAAAAAAAATAGTTCAGAGTTCTGTCCATTTTATCATAAACATTTAACCCAGCAGTGTTACTCAGGCTTGTGTAAGTGAGCCATAAATATTCCATGAGCGCCTTTCAATTCCCCAAAATCTAGTCCAACCTAAATCTCAAATCAAAATCCACTCAACATTGGATTACTTCACTCAGAGTGCATATGGAAAGGATCAGCTGTGGAGAAGGAAAAAAAATTGTGTGATAATGAACACATCACCAACTATTTTAGTTTTCATATCACTGCAGTGCACACACTGTGGGGTGCAGTGCTTAACAGAAAGTTCTGGCTTTATGATGCATGGGTGTTCATTGAAGTTGTTTACGTGTTGTTTGTGCTGCACACATAACTTCCAGAAATAAGAAAACTGGGAAATAAGACGGTTAAAAAAAAAAAGTCAGATGGTGCCGAGCTGAACTCCTTTCAGCTTCCTGGTTACAAGTGACCAGGAACCCAAGTCTACATACGCCACTCGTCATGACTTATGCTGTCCTCTAACTATCAAAATGACTTGGACACACCGGACACACGCTGCAGCTATCTTACATTTACAAAATCCCAGATGATTGGTAGGCGGGACGATCTCTGGTCGTCTGGTATGGCAAGGCTGCTAATAAAAGGTCACTGCAAGTAATGAATGTGTTTGTATTTGAATCTCTATGCTGAAAGTTCATCTTAAATGTCACTAGTAATCCATAGATTGTTTGCTCTTTTACAAGTCATGAGAGACAAATATGTTTTCTTTAACTCAAACATGAGCTGGAATCAAATGCTGCTGTCATCATTCTATATATATATATATATATATATATATATATATATATATAAATATGACAGGCAAAGGTGGATTTTATCCCAGCATGCATTGTTGTGCAGGTGTGGAAACACCCTAGAGAGGTGATTTGTCTCAAGTTGCATACTTTTGTACATAACACTTGCTATTTTGAGTGTATTAGGTGCGTTCACACTCACAATGATTTAAAAAACAGCACCATGAGAGCCTAGATGGTGTCAAAAAGTTGAGTGTGGAACACTGGACACTGGCCACTAACCCTCAATGGTCATCATCTTGCCAGATAGTGGAAGGGGAGGGACCACCTACCTTCACCTTCAAATGATTAGTTGATTAATGTATTCGTTGCCAACTATAACCTTAATCGCCACCTATTTTGATAATTAATCCATAGATGTCAAACTCAGTTTAGTTCATAGGCCCCATGCAGCACAAATTGATCTCCAGTAAAATTTTCTGCATAGATAACACAAATTTCTCCCCTCTTTATTATGTAAAGAAATACATTATAAATATTCCCACAAATAATTTTCCTTCAATTTAAGAAACAAGAAAGTCATAACATAAGAAACAAGTCCAATTTCAACAATATGATGTTTCAGTTATTCCATATTCACATAGTCTACTGTTGCATTTCAATTCAAACGTTTTTAAAAAGCAGGTGATGTCTCCTGCCTTACAAACCGTTTACAAATTGATTGAAACTGTAAAGTTTTGATCCTTTGAGCCTTGTAAGTATTATAAATTCCCTCTGTTAATTCCTTTAATAATAGGTAGATGATTTACATGTTGATTCACACGTCATGTGCAATATAATTTTCAGTACGTAATAATAATTTAGTCAGGCGCTTGAGAGTCAGTCCTGCAAGTTACGTTGTTTAAGTTTCGTTTTGGGTCCTCAGGGAGGGAGTTAGCAAAAGGAAGAGGAGTAAGCAGCGTGTGATGTGTGTGCCTGTTTTTTCCCGAAACTTCATATAAAAGAAGAAGAACGAACAAAATTGTGTCTTTATTCTCTAACCGGAATACCGTCGTGGTCAAGAGTCCCCAGCATTACAGTCCTCCCCAGCAATATTTAATAGTAAGATACTCACATTTTCAAGTTTTAGTCTTCTATAATAGTCTTCTTTTCACCGGGTACTCCGGCTTCCTGCCACAGTCCAAAAACATGCTGAGGTTAATTGGAGACGCTAAATTACCTATAGGAGTGAGTGTGTGAGTGAATGGTGTGTGTGTCCCACGATAGACTGGTGATCATCTGGGGTGTATCACAGCCTCTCACCTGTAACACGCTGGGATTGGCTCCAGCAGACCCCTGCGACCATAATGAGGAATAAGCAGGTATAGAAGATGAATGAATGAATGTTGCATCTTTACCTTTGGGAAAACAGTAATCGACACTACAGTATGTTATGAACCAGACAACTAACCGGTAATTATTTCCATTATTGGTAGATAAGCTAGATAACCATCAAAATGATTGTTAGGTGCAGCCCTAGTATACTTGAGTGTGAACATTCCACTCACCATGCCTTTAATTGTTAATTTAATGCAGTAGGCAGTATGCAGTATAGTTGAACAGAAGTATGTGATTCCAGACCAAGCATCCCAGAGAGTACAAAGTCCACATTTACAACTTTCAAACACATCTAGAGCATCAGATTTTATGTTCTCTGTAAAACAGATAAATCCCCCTGTTACACCTCTGAAGTACAGGACCCATTCTATATTACTTGTTATGGGATGTTAGCTGATGTGTTGCTGATATGCTGCACTTCACCTAAGTACCCTCTCATGACAAACTAAAACCCACAAGGGTTGAATCATGTTTTTCTTTTGTTTTGTTAGATGATAAAACCACTACTACATGTCAGCATTGACTAACAATAATACTGTTACGCTGTTTTCTCTCCTGTTTGAAAAAAACAAAAAAAAACAAAGCAAAAAAAAAAAAAAAAAAGAAAAACAACTAATATCACAAGTGATCAGGGAATAGCCCTCGGCTTTCCTCCTTTGATGTGGCAGTGGCTGCTTGTTAAGATGCTGCTGAGCTAAAAGTAAAAGACTCTTGTTTTTAAGTGAGCACACACTTACCATAAAAACCAGCTGTGACTTTTGCAGGTTCATTAGCCGGTGTTCGTTGTCCTGTTTATCAGAGTGAAAAGAAGCGTATGACCAAAGAAGAGACTATTAGGTTATAAATAATCCCCTTGGTTCCCTTAAGGAAGAGATAGAGGTACAGGGTGTTATGGGGGAGTGTGCCATCATCTCCTGCTGAAGAAGATGCTACAGTCATGTATGGAGGCACTAAGTGCTGCATCGGTAGCCCCCTGTCCTCCGCAGAAGCATCCATAATGTTAAGTGTGCATGTGGCGAGGGTGAGTTTACCCTTATCAATTAATCACTGAAAAGTTAAAATGATGCCAACAACGCCTGCTAGGGGTTTAAAAGGAGTCTTGCACTCCACCATACGTAAGCGGCACACAGGTTCTGAAGGTATCAGGATATTGATTAGTGGAGTTGAAACACACAGAAGGCAGACTATAGGATGATTCTGCAAGAGGATTATCAATATATTAAAACATATATATATAAAATCCATTACTGTAGTTTTGTTATTTGTACAAGTGCTGGAAAACGAAAGTATTAAAAGAACAATGTACATTTCTTATATTTTTCTTTATATATTATATTATTATTTACTTATTATTTATTATAATATACATTTTGAATAACTAGAGTAGCATTGATGAACCAAATTAGCAGGAATGGGTTAAAAGATGATAACTTAAGTGATGTCAAATGAAGGGATCTTTTAAATTAGATATATAGAATGGAAAAATAAAAATGAGAATCAGAAATTAGAGTCAGAGTTAAGTATTGCAAATAGAACCTCTTGTAACTTGTGAGATATGTCTCTTATATGTGGTTTATACTTTGTCATCATTTTTGTTTTTGAAATATGGGCATGTGCAGTCGTAAATAAGGACTCAGACTCCATGATGCAGCCTCTAACATATAAAATGCTTTTTACATACATGTTTGTTCTTTAAAGACACAGCGTAATATTTGTGTCTAAAGCTAAGTGAACTTAAGACTGAATTTACAGGTTCTGCTATGCAGCAGTGGGAGGAGCAGTGATGTAATGAAAAAACTAATCTTAATTTTAACATATAGAAGTGGCTCATTCATAACTCATATACTTCTCTCACTATCAAAACCAAAAACAAACATTTCTGCAGGTCAAAATCATAATACAAATCATAAATTTGTATTTGTGGATATACCAAGACGAGCCACTAAAAATCATATTTTAAATCACCCTCTGTCAATTTACAAGTACTATATATATATATATGTAGTTCCAACAGACAGATATATACAGTAAACAAAAGATATCACTTGGCCTATGGATTATACACTACAACTACAACGTGGCTCTAAAACTTGGCCTGGTCATGGGACAATAGCAGCTAATAATAATTAAAATGCCTCAGTCACTAGTGATTGAGGTAACAGTGCAATACAATACTAGCACAGGCAATAGGCAACCACAAATAGATTATTGATAAATATAGATTGCAACCAACAGCTAGACAAGTTGAAAAATGAACCTCTGGCATCCTCTGGCTCCAGGGCAAGATTAATAATAGTGCCAGTTACATGTAAAAACGTGCACCTTTAAGCCAGGTAGGTAATAACTTTCATCATTTACATCGCAAATAACCTCTATGAGGTCTACATGAAAAACAATTTAAAAGAAAACAAAATTATGCAGATGCAGAGCGCTTCTCCTTCACTCACTCTGTTTTCTTTTTGCTTCCTCTTTTTTTTCTCCTCGCTGCTTTCCACACCAGTGATGCTGAATGACGCACACAACAACCTTACAGCAGCTGATTGAGATTCCGATTACACGAAACCATGAAAAACTATTTTTAAATTAACCAGCAAACTGTTACACGACCAAAATCAGTCACAGTGCAAATAAGATTACATAAAAAATCATCTTACCTTCACGCAGAATCAGTTTCTTTCCATTAAATTGAACAATGTTTTGAACTTGAAGAACATTTTAGAGTGCCTGGAAGCCAGGTCAGCTGGCTAATACGTGAATGAAAAAAAAAAAAAAGCAGCTGTCGGGGAGGTTTGAAAGTGGCAGAAGTCAATCCATTCATGCTCAGGCCAGAGCGCACATCCATGAGACTGGAAAGAGTTGTAATCCTATGCGAAGTGCAGCTTGAGCGCATCTTCCTGTTCTAAATTCTCTCAATACAGTCTGAGATCACCAACCAACATGTTGAGCTGGGGGATATGAATTTTATAGGACTTCCACTGTCATAGGTGGCCTTATAGCCACTGTTACAGTCACCCTGGTGTTTTGCTGTCTGCATAAACCAGGTGTATGTTTCTTTTATCATGTAGTCCAGATTGTTTGGAAGAAGCTGCATTGCCTTGCATTGCATTGCATTATGAGCCACTATATCCCGTGAGTGGCAAATGGACTGAATAAGCTCCAAAGTGGGCCGCTTCTGTTTGAGAAGCATGAAAAGGGAGTGATTTTTTCCGACCTTAACACTTGCACTG
Organism: Lepturacanthus savala; assembly: GCA_030544235.1. NCBI lineage: Eukaryota > Metazoa > Chordata > Actinopteri > Scombriformes > Trichiuridae > Lepturacanthus > Lepturacanthus savala. Next base: position 19,521,712 of record CM060479.1, on the reverse strand, counting down.
TCTGTAGAAATCCCCACCATATGTTTGATGCCCAGGCCACATTCACTCAGGAAAAAAAAAGAACTGCATTTGATATGCCTTAAGCATCACCAGTCAGAAAATCAACAAGCCTTAGTTTGTACTGACAAACTTGTGTTTCTGTGATCAGTACTTCACATGTATGGAGAGGAGCTAGAACAGATATGTTGGAACTCCTTGGAACAGCAAAAGATTTCACACTTGGCACACAGTGGGAATTGTGCTTTTCTGAGACACCATGTTTATTCAAAACATTAAGATGAGCTCTTATTTCTGTGTTACAGTACTTGCAATGGGCTTTGGAGTTGTCTGTTTGGACAGGCGCGATTCAGGTTTTAAGTTGAGGGTTGGTCTCCCATTCCTTCCTGTAGGATTTTTTTTTTTTTGTATTTTCCACACTTTGCATGATGCTGACTTAGCTGGGCCACCCGCTTTAAAGGTTTTCTTGGAACACGCAGCTTCCTACCATCTACCCAGCCCAGAGTCACCAGAGCAACAGATAATGGCTACCACACTTCTAGCAACTGGCTGCTGTCAAGAACCCTGTCTTTCATTGAGTGCTTCTCGCCCTTCTGAGCTCCTCTCTCCTTGTCTTAATAAGTGTCTCTCCTTGTCCTAATAAGCGCCATGATTCCTAACCAGTCCCGGCCACCTCTGGGTCTTAAAGTTGCAGTCCAATTAGGAAGAGACATAACTAACAGCAAAGCAAGGCAAGCAAGCAAGACTGACCCTGTCATAACCAGGTTGACTTCCTGAGCTCAACAATGCACTTAATTGAGCTCTGATGATGCCACCCTCTCTGCAGAGACAAAGCGCTGTTCAAACAGCACATCTCTGCTGAAATAAATGATGGCAGGATTATGTGAAAGTCTGGCTAACCATTCCCAACTAAAACAGCTGAATATACCGATTCCTTTTCACTTAAACCACAATAACTACCTGATAAAATGGTCATCAATTGTGGAAATCCAAGATGATATCCAATAATTTAAATTGTTGGATACATCACCAATAATGATTTAATGTTCTTCAAGATGTCTGTGAATGTTTTCATTCATTCAGGTCATTGTTCTCATTCTCGAATTGAATCATAGGCAATTGGGCTTGTATTTGCTGAATATGTTTTGCCTCCTATCCAAGTGTCTTCTTCAGTTCATAGACTTCGGTCTGACTAGTCCACATAAGTCAATAGTTTTTATTGGCAATAGGGAAGGTTTTTTAGGAAGTAGTTTCACTCAAGCAGTCTTGAGAGGGTAGTAAGGAGGGGCATACGTTGGCGGAGATGGACTGTAGAAAGATGGAGGATCCAGGGTCTAAGTGGCTGTAGGTAGCATGCTATGAGTTTATAAGTTTAAGGGCAATGAGAAAGACTTCAACCTGACATCATTAATTTCAGCAAATACTATTGCTCCACAATTGCTGTCCATAATGTGCTATCCTCTGGGTAAGCGAACACATAATCATTACAGTTCGGCAACTCACTCTGCGTCACAGTTTCCTCTGTTGCCTCCATGTGTACGCCTTAAAACGTTACGTAATTACCCACATTCACTTGTCAATTTTTTTAAATTAATTTTTTTTATTTTTGTATGACTCACAACTATTGTGCTTACTCAACACTTAGAAATGAGGCCCCTAGATTGATATCACTTATGTACCTTCATCAAAACCCTGCCTGGTGCATCATTCTTGATAGATCTATGTTATCTTACTAAGACTTCTCTTATTTCTCACCCATACCATTCCTCCTTATTCACATGTTCCTGTTCCTAAAAGACCAGCAGATTTTGCATCAGAAGTGGGGTGGAAATTGGGAGGTCCAGAAAATTTCTCAGTTGGCTGGCTGGCCAAGAGTCTTGACAAAGGCATAGAACATGTCATTGAGCTAATTTATACTGCCATACTGCTAAATGCCAACCACATTATGACTTTCTGTTCAACAGTTAGAAATTCTGTTGGTCCAACCTTAGTCATTTACTCTGTATAGGTGCTGTGCAATCTAATGGATAGATTTCATATTTTTGCGAAAACAAGTGTGAGATTTCCATACAAAAAAAGCCCTCCATAATCTGGGGCTTCACTCAGATAAAAAAAAATAATAATAATAACAAATAAAATAAATAAATAAATAGTATTACATTTGTTAATTATATATGAAAAGAGGTTGTGGGTGGGATGGGCCAGCAGTGAGCTGGCAGCTGGTGTGGTCCTAATATTCCCTGTGGATTTTAGTGTCCCAATCCACCCCTGTTTTGCACGGTGATCCCCCCCACCCCACAGAGAGATGGCTTTGGCTCCACTCATAGCGTGCGGTCATGAATCAGTGTTTACTCATTCACAGTACAACATGCTGGCCCTGATGTGACAACACTGCTGTCATTGCAAAAGATAACTGAGGGTCCTGTTGCACCACGGTCTCAGCTGTCGCTCTGTCTGGTGGGCTGCTGATCACAGCCACATCTCACTACACTGAGGCATGACGAATTTCCACCACAAGTTGTGTAAGCGCATTAAATAATCTGCTTTATCCAAGTAGCTGCAGTTTGTCCTGTTTTCTGGGCGATATGCACCGGTGAAGAAAGTTTGCCTCGGGGAAATCATGCAGCCAGAGCCCGGTGGCTCTCCTCACATCTCTGGTGAGTGTTGTCAGAACAATTTTTCACCAGTACTGAGTTTGTTTTGCACAGCTTCAGAATAGAACCTGAGAACCCCATATTGTTTGCAAAGTGTATGCATATCACCCAATAGGATATGACAGTAGTATGACATATGACAAGTATGACATAACAAAAGTGATGCCTGATATTATCAGATATTTCTACTGTATATCATTGATCTTTGTCTGAATATTGATTGGTTTAATTGATTTCAGGTAAATTCAGTACACTGCATTGGAATTGGGAAGCGCGGAACCAGAGAATTTGGACATTTCCTTTATAAAAGTGACTCAAGTTATCAAAAAAGTTGTCAATTAATATAATAGTTGGCAACTAATCGATTAACCGACTAATCGTTGCAGCTGACAGTACAGTGAGTGCCTTCCAGTGGGGCAAATATGCTGAGGTAGAACTGTCTTTATCATTCTCCCTCACATCAGACATGAGTGGCAGACTTTACTTGGCAGCACCCAGACACCATCTGTAACCTGAAAAGCAGGTGAAGAGCCTGGAAAAGGTGTTTCACTGCAGCCTGAGGAATACAGCTCGATGCGATGCCTTTCCTGCATTCTATTCCTTGTCCCGCACAATTGCAAACACAACGTAACGGAAACCGACAACTGTCTACTCTGACACACAACATGCTTTTGTTTGATTTTGGCAAAATCATTTTAATGGGAGACATCGCCTGTCCATAGCAGCTTGATTTGAGATTCGATTAAGTCGTGTTTGAAATCATGACGCCATAGAGAACACACTTGAATGTATTCACTGTTAAATAAGAAAAAAAAACTCACTCACATACTCTGCATACCTCACTCCACACTCACAGAGAGAGAGAAAGTAAGATTTTAAAAAAGGCTTTTGATTCTACTGGGCAAGAGGGATTATATTATAAGATCCCCCAAATCAGTGCAGAGAGTAAACTTTATGACACAATTAAGTTAATGTATGTCAGTGATAAGTGTGGAATGGGGCAGTTACCTCTGAGCTGGGAGACATCAGGGACATACTACACCCTATGTTCAGCTAAAATATACTTACAAGGCTTATTTATGCTAGTTACAGTTAGTGTTTATTATATTAATCTTTTACATCTCCCATATATGTTATTTTGACTCATTCAACTCCAAGTCATTTTTCACATTATAAAAAAATATGTTGTCTTTGTGATAATTTCATAATTTGGTTAAAACAGGGGTGACATGATGGCGCAGGGTTTAGCGCTGTTGCCTCACAGCAAAAAGGTCGCAGGTTCAAGACCTCCTTGGTCCTGGGTCTGGGACCTTTCTGTGTGGAGTTTGCATGTTCTCCCCGTGTCTGTGTGGGTTTTCTCCGGGTACTCTGGCTTCCTCCCACAGTCCAAAAACATTCTGAGGTTAATTGGAAACTCTAAATTGCCCGTAGGTGTGAGTGTGTGAGTGAATGGTGTGTGTGCCCCATGATTGGCTGGCGAATATCTGGGGTGTATCCCTGCCTCTCGCCGTAACGCGCTGGGATAGGCTCCAGCAGACCCCTGCAATGCTAATGAGGAATAAGCAGGTATAGAAAATGACTGATTGTTTATAACAGTCATCCAATGTTCTTTTTTAAGTCATGAAGCTTTATATTCTGCTTTTTAACAGTTAGAATTAGTAGCCTACAACAGTGACATCTTTTTTTAATTTACAGTGAAATCCTTGTTATTGACTGTGACATATTTGTTATTTGCAGTGAAATATTTATTATTTGAAGTGACATCTACGTTCCATAGATGCAATAAGCATAATGACAGCAGCAAGTGGATGATCTAGTTTGACTTTATTGCAGTGCTATAATTTTGCAAAATGCTGTTTGCTTTTGCAATAGATGTTTATGTTTTGCTGGTTTGCTGTTAGGTTTTGTGGTCATTGTGTAAAGCTATAGCACATAGTTTCCCAGATAGTGGCTGAGAAAATAGAAAACTCACCTTCATGCAGCCATCACTCTCTCAGAGTTTTTCACAGTATTTTCTGACACTGGCTGTTTGATGGCGTGTGTCAAAGCGGTTATGTTTTGTCTGAATGCTCTCCAGGCTTCCCAAACAAATGTCACGCTGTGCATCTGCGTCCATTTACTTTCTCTGGAAAACACTGCAGCACAAAGTAACCACACCTCATGAGGGTATGTGAATACCCTGGAGAGAAATAACACTGTTTTGGTATTCAGTGTTAACCAGGACAACCCTGTCAGTGTCATTACTGCTGGGTGCATTCATTAAAAATACATGATACAACAGCAAAATGTCCAGGTTTGACCTGTTGATCTGCAACTCAATTTTTAGTCCACCTAAAAGTCATATTTTTGGATGTAAGGATTTCCTTCGCAATTTTTTTGGTACAATAGGTGTTAGTTGCTGAAGACAGGGGCACCTGAGCAATAGGACAAGTAGTGAAAATCTTTGCTATCTACAGTGACCTTTTGGTTATGTACTGTGACGTTTTGTTATTTACGGTGATATGTTTGTAGTTTACGGTGGCATCTTTGTTATTTATGATGACGTCTTTGTTATTTACCGTGACATTTTTTAGTTATTTACAGTGAAGTCTTTGTTATTTGCTGTGACATCTTTGTTATCTACAGTCACATCTTTGCTATTGAATGTGACATATTTGCAAGCGGTGGTATTTAGGGACCAAGGGACCAAGTTTTTGACTGACAGAACGGTGAGAGACTGAATCCAGCCAATCCCTCACAACCTGTTTGAATAAAGATGGGAAAAAAAAAACAAAAAAACGTCAGTCCCTCTCATTAAATACAGGCATCTGCCTCAAACTACTGCCAATATCAAACTTACTCTGAAACAACTTCCCCTGAGGAGACACAACTTCTTCCCTGCATTAAAACGTCTTTCCCAAGTATGCCATCTTTTACTGAATCAGAGTTTTGCCGCTGAAAATATAGTTTCAATTATTCAGTTCTTGTTTCATTTCATCCCTGTCTGTTTCATAACCTTGCCTCATCATCATCATCATCATCATCATCATCATCATCATCATCATCATCATTATCATCCATGTACTCTTTGTTTAAGTTGTGTTGTTGTAATACTGAATATAGTAATTATATTGTCAGGGTTAATGTACAAAAATGATTAAGCTTTTAAAGCTCTACCAACATGTATGCAGCAGACATGATATGGCCTACACTGCAAAAAATGAAATATAATGTGGTATTATTTGGTTTTAAAAGAGTCATATCCAAAATCATCAAGTGAAATTATCACTATTGTATTTGGTATAATTAGTCCACTATTGAGTACAATCAGTTTTATTATTCCATTGTCAGGTAATGCATCTTATTTTAAAAAAATAAATAAATAAAAATAAAAAAAGTGTCCAGAATAAAAAAAAAAGTCAAGACTAATGTTTTCTTAAAAAAATGACTAAAATCAGGTAAAAAAAAATTGAAATAATCTGAATTATCTGACAAATAAATAGGAATATCCTATTCAACATTGGAATAATTGTACCAAATACTAATAGTGATGATTTTATTTTATTTTAGTCATTTTAATCATATTTTTAAGAAAATGTAAGTCTTGAATTCTTATAACAGATCAGGAACAAAAGAAAAACTTAAGCTTAATTATCTGCCAATGGAATAAGACAGTTCTACTCAATATTGGACTAATTGTACCAAATACAAGACATATTAACTTGCTAAGATTTAATTGTTTGCAGTGTAGGAGCAATGCAGTCTGCCATCTCACACACTCAAAAAACAAAACCAAAACAAAAAAAAAAAAAAAAAACAGCCCTGGCTAATATTAGCACCACTGGGTTAAAATAGTTAAAATAGTTCAGAAAGCAAATGGGAAGTTATCTACTAAATATGACAGCACCTCAGGGCTGATTAACAAGTCCAGTTTGTCTCCTGTGACAGCAAGTGGACTTTTAAACTGGATTGATTAGTGGCATAACCATGCTGAGAGGACATAAAAACATTGATCTATGCATTGACATTTTTTTTTCTTGGCGAGAGGATGGATTATACGCGCGTGGTGGGCCAAGTTTTGTTAGGAACACTTGTACGTCTTGTAGTTGGTATAGCAGTTTTTAGATAACGTTACAGACGGTTAACAAGCCTGCTCCGGAACATTTGCTGCACGGCTGCTGCACGTTAATGAAAGAAAAACACTCTATATTTAGAAAAACGTATAGCATCATCAATTTCTCCATATAAAGGTGGCTTACAAAAACAGTATTTCAGCAATTTTAACTAATATTGTCCACCATATTATCCAATAATGTTACAACTCACACCTCACCTCAGACATTAGTCTGAGGTGAACAAATGAGCAGCAAATGTATGGAGCTAAATCAAGGTCAATAGTTTTACAGTCTGAAAGAGCTTTTCAAACAGAAATGCATTCAGTAATGTCAGAATGTAAGTCATGAATATGCAAAGTGTTCAAACATACATCTACTGATAACTTCTACAACCTGCTGTATATTTCAATGAGGTGATATGACACTTTACTGTCACTCTTAAGACCATGCCCCTCGAAGTTAATGCGATGCCCCCTATGCCATATTAAGGCCAAAAGTCTGAAAATGAAAAAAAAAAAAAAATCCAGCAATGGAAAAATAAAACAATCTGGAAATTTTAAAACTGTGAAAAAAGAAGTAAGACCTGAATAAAATCTGCTACTGAAAAACACAAGACTGAAAACACTTTTTCCTTCACTTATCGTTACTTTGAATTTATAGTTTTATTTTTCAGATTCAGAAACATAGCTTGAATTTTCAGTTTCAAACTGTAGTTTTTTCCAGTTACAATTCTATTTTCAAATCCACTATTTGTCCTGATTTAGCTCAATACTACTTTAGTACAATACTACTCAATTAACTCTAGCCGTCACGTTACTATCAAAAATCTAAAAAGCAACTTCAGCTTCTCTGCTAATGTGAAGCTGGGGATTATATATATATAGTTTTTTTTATTGCTGATGCAGATTGTGCTGCATGTTATGATATGACAAATGTCATATAAGTAAAGTTTGTTGTAATTATAAAGAATATTCAGGGACTTGGTTGATAAATTAGAATTTTTTTTTGTTACAGTCTGAATTTCCAGCAACTTCATTGTCGACTCCACAAAAGAAAAGTAGAACATTAATAAAGATACCAAAATAAGCATCAGGTGGACAATAAATGCAACCAATTATAATAATTATCCAAACTAGAGTCATTCAAACTCAGTTTTATAATAATAAAGCAACACTGAGTCTAGACTACATAGGTTGAAATGCCCCTCATGTTTTCTACATGAATACACAGCATTATATTAAATGCACTGAATGGAATGATACAATATCATTATTGAGCCATATTTCTAATGGAGCTGAAATTAAAACTGAAATGTACATCTTAAAATCCACAGATAGAGTTAGATGGTCACAGTTTTTGGTAGCTTGTGCATGTGCAGACAAAATATATTTTTTGGCCTTGATCTAGTCATAGAGAATTCATTAAATTCCTCTTTGTTGTAATAATTGCACAGAGACCAAGGTCTATGCACCAAGGTCTATGCATTTATTACAATAATCCTTTCTAATCGGATCAAAGAAGGAGTTGAACATCATGTCCTGGTTGTCATTTAGATCACAAATAACTGCACATTTGCCTCACACAAGGTAGCTTGACAATACATGTTATAATATACTGTATACTTCTAGAGATCTTTAACATTTTTTTTTAAAAGTAAGTGATAGTCTAGACAGACATACCTGGATTGGTGAGGGTGCATGACTAGATTTTAAAACTATTTTTAAAAAATGCTTTTGTCATGAAAAGCACATTTTTTGGCTATCCCCTAGACTATTTTTTGTTTATTTTGAGCAACACTCAGCAATAATCAGTGCATGAAAGTAAGGCTGTGTTTTTGATAACATTTACAGATAGACACCCAACATTTCCCTAGACCAAGCAATGAAATTGGAAATAAAATAAAGAAAATATAAAGAAAAACAAATGAAATTGTTTGACTTTATTACCATAATGTCTTCCTATATGTCCTATATATATTGCAGCCCTCGTTATTAGACATGTGGGGAAAATGCACTGTGCCAGGGATAGTTTGAAGATATTTGTGAACACTTCAGCCAACTGTGCAGCACGTATGGCCTAGAACACTGTCTTGCTGTGATAGATTAAGGAGCCTTCGCTTGTTGGAGGGTTTGACTCTGTCCTGGTGGCACCTGGAAGCTGCAATAGATCCTGTCACCTCATCCTCCATATACACCATGAATCAATACATTTCTGTTATTCCAATTAATGTCAAACTCAACTTTTTTCCTCTTCTAAATGTATTGTTTCCATCCTATGCACACATCTTGGCCGGGAGTTTTCACTTGTACAATGCGAGGGTCTAAGGACAGGAGATGTTATGTTGTTATACAAACTGTGAAGGCCATTGAGGTGAATCTGTGAAAAAAAAAATATGTGATTTGTTATTTTGGACTGTAGAAATGAAAATTTTACTAGAATTGACTCGAAACTGCATCCAGATGAGCCACTTTTCTGTATGTTGACATTATGGAGTGTGTGTGTGCGACATCAGTAGTCACTACAGTGGCTGTTGGAAGTTGCCATTTGAAAGGAGGAGCAGGCATGATAGTCTCTGTTCTCTCTACCTCATGGCAGCCAAAGCAGTGTTTAAGCTGGTGAGGCGGCACTGCAGGTGGTTATAATTGGTAATGTGCTGTATAGCTTGTCATGCACTGCAGGGTCTGAGTACCTCTCAATCTGTCGCCTGAGGGCTGCTTTGGTCTGTAGTCTCCATGAGACAACAATATTTCTCAACATTTGTCACCATATCTATGGTTATAAAAAAAATATTTAATATTAACGTAAAGCAAATGGAGGAGATCAGGGTGTGTTGTCAAATGAGAAAGTTGTCGCATTGCATATATCTTCACCACCAGAGGGCACAGCTAAAAAGCGGAATAGTTTTTCTTTTATTTTTCCTTTACATGGTCAGACGTCAGAAAACAGCTTCAGTGGTACATGTTGACTTGTTAGAGGAGCGATTAAAGCATCCTGTGATACCTCATTCATTGACGTGTTTTAAAGAGCATAAGTAATCTCGTCTTTAAAAGGCCATTTGAAAAAAGCTGTGTGAGGATTTAAAATGTTTTTCAAGACACAGGGGCACATATTTAACTGAACAAGTGATGATTTTGACCATAAAAGCTTAAAAACTGCTTCTTTTTCATTATGAGAGGGAGTTCTATGCTAGCCACTGCTGTAACTGTGTAGGAGTCGCTAGGCTACCAGTCAGAGTTGTGTTTTAGTGAGTCAGTGTTTGTATTTGTTTTGGATTATGTTAATAATTTATCAAAAACTATAGTAATTTATTGCGTTTCTGGCCCTCATCCTAACAGAAAAATAAACAGTGCTGTCTTCCATGTCTGTGTTTCCGTTAAAGAAGTGATCGTGTTAACTATAGACAAGCATTTTCAAAAAACCCAACTAGTGAACTTATAAATATAATTTTGATAAAAATTTGATCAAAACGCATTGGTTTAAAGGTTTTAACCTAAAATAGTCTCTGAAAAAACAATTTTTTCTTAGTGTTTTTTACTCACTTAGGATAACAATAATAATCAACAATCAACTGTTTTTCCAAAATAAAATAAATAAAAGTAAACATACTGCTCAAAGACACAGAGCCATCTAGAGGATTTTTTTAGCATAGCACAACTAAACCAAGTAGTAGCGATGGCTCATTCAGGTTGAGTTAAGCTCATTGCATTATTCAATGAGATATAGTGACTCAAAGTGTGGTCTATCAAATGGTTACACAGAACCTTAAAGGGTTAAGCTAACTTTAAGCTAGCGCTACCTTTAGTAAAGACATTATTTTGGGACAAAATGCTTGTAATTTTGGGATTAGTTGTCAGGTTTGAATGTAATTCTTTTTTCTTTGTTTTGTAGTTCAATCTAGAATTTTGAATTTAAGAAATGTAAAGATAAAGCCAAACATAACAGCTTTTTCTGCTTTCAATCATCATTGGCCATTATATTCATCATGTTCATTGGCTATGTTCATAACTTCTTCAGGCTCAGTGATAAATATTTTCTTTGGGGGAAAAAATATTTAAAAAAAATAATAATTTTGTCTTTGTTGTTTTAGTTACAAAATCCAGTGGTAGACAGGTGGCCCTGCAGTTAAACACAGGAGGGGCCACCATGGACCCTGCTGACAAACCCACTCAACACAACCCAAACTTAACCTTAATTGGCCCCACATGTGAATGCTGGCTGGGATTAAAAACCACACTCTACACATTCTATTGGATTGCCTATAACTTTGCATTGAAACAAGATATGAAAATGGCATACCTAAATACAACAGACTTTGGGCTTTCTTTTGGGAGATGGGTGCTTGTTGTCACACTTTTCACACTCATATTCTTGGAATTAATACATCATGTATATAGGTGTCACTAGTGTCACTATTTTCCTCTGCCAATCACATGAATACGGTGTGTCATGTAAAGTGTTCAAACATACTTCTACTGATAACTTCTACAACCTACATGTCATGAAGATGATATGACACTTGAATACCTGTCACTCTTGATTCCACATCCCTCAAAGTTAATGCCACAACCCTTATGCTAGATAAAGGCTAAAAGTCTGAAAATGAAAATAAGAACAAAACAAGATATGGGAATTTGAAACTCTGAAAAAATGAGACCTGAATCAGAAAACATAAAATGTTCAACTGAAAAAAGACTGAAAACACCTTTTCTTTTGCTTTTTTTATTTTTAACACAAATTTTATTTTTTCCAATTCCAATTCTGTTTCCAAATTCGCTAAACTTTTGACCTTGATTTAGCTCCATACAATGTTTACCGGGCGACACGGTGGAACAGGGGTTAGCGCTGTTGCCTCACAGCAAGCAGGTCGCAGGTTCAAGACCTCTTTGGTCCTGGGTCTGGGACCTTTCTGTGTGGAGTTTGCATGTTCTCCCTGTGTCTGCGTGGGTTTTCACCGGGTACTCTGGCTTCCTCCCACAGTCCAAAAACATGCTCAGGGTAATTGGCAACTCTAAATTGCCCGTAGGTGTGAGTGTGTGAGTGAATGGTGTGTGTGCCCCACAATTGGCTGGCGACCATCTGGGGTGTATCCCTCCCTCTCGCCGTAACGCGCTGGGATTGGCTCCAGCAGACCCCTGCGACCCTAATGAGGAATAAGCAGGTATAGAAAATGACTGACGATGACCAAAATAAAAAAAAATGCTTAAAAATCAGCTTCCTTTAGTCCTCCAGTGCTGGGATAGAAAACTGACTTTTGTGCTCATGTAGGAAACCAAACTACAGAACATTTAGTGTGTCTTGCCCTAACTCTCCAAATGAACTCCATATGAATCTGAGCACAGGGGAGGATATATATATATAAACCCCAGCAATCAAATTTTAGGTTGCTATTATTTTCCTCTAATATTAGTTTTATTAAAATGCTCCATGCACAAAATTATTTTTTGTGAAAATGAAATGAATTATTTTTTATTATAAGGATTTTTTTAACAGATATATATCCATTTCATGACTTGGGCTGTGATTGCAGACACTTTGCGACACAATTTCACGGAATGTGTCAGAATTGATTTAAAGATTTTGACCCATTACCTTTTGGAGGGTAGGACATCAAGGTATTGAGCAGAGCTCCTACCCCACACATACTAGATAATTGTAGCCTTGAGCGTCTTAGGCAGGTTCACTCTGGCTGCGTGAAGTCCACATAAAAACATGTTGAAACCAATACATCTTCGATGTCCTTTCGAGACCATTCATTTTGGTGCCTATAGTCTAACAAACACAAAAAAGCAACAAGTTTCTCACATTACAAAGCCGCATGCTTTAAGAGCTCTACATCATTTGATCTCTCTCTAATAGCGCTTCTTGCTTTCACTGAATTTTCATCCTTGGTGTCAACAAAGACAATTAATGTTTTACTGTCCATTTGTGAAAAGTGCCAAACATCATGTTAGTGTCCCATTAAATGATAATGCAGATCGTTCAGGGGATTTTTTTTTTCCCTCGGTCCAGACTAAATGGCAGAGGCAGATGAGCAGGCGGAGAGAGGGGAGGAGCCAGCTTCCTAACATTCCTCACTGACTGTAAGAGAGAGAGAGAGAGAAGCAGGGAGGCGAGAGGGAGCCAGCGAACAACAGAGCAGAGTCAGAGCGAGTATGGGAGCCAGAGTAGTAAAGTGAGCCTGACGCACAAGAGTGAACGGAGGAGGAGAGCAGGGAGAGAAAAAGAGAGAGATGCTCGGCAGTGGAGACTGAAGGAGAACCGAGAGTCAAGACTGATATATAGGAAGGAAGAAAAAAAAGGAGAGAGAAACAAGAAGTGAAGAGGTGCTGAGGGGAAGCTACAGTGCCTCAACTCCACACACACTCTCTATATCCCCCAATTCTGCCTTCAGCGGCATCAGCAACCTCACAAGAATACATCTGTGTACTCCATCTGCAACAATGACTTCCTGGCTGTTGCTTTTTCTTCCACTCTGCTGCTGCTTCACCATCACCGGTAAGTGAACAAATGTCTTTTTTCTTTCTTTTTCCCTCCCCGTCCTTGTTCCTCCATCACTGTCTGCAAGTTTGGATGCAGTTTGAAGCCTCACTCAGCTGCTCTGAGCAGTAAGACGAAAATCCCTTTCCTTTTGGGGGGTGTGATGTAATATCAGCTTAAGTTTCTCTATTGAACTGCTTGAATTTGTCATTGGTTTTCTTATGTTTTTTTTTTTTTTTTTTTTTTTTTCTTACATCCCGACACTCCTGCTAAGGCTGTAATGTCTCCTCCTAAGTGATATCTCAGTTTTGTAGTGAGCAGGCTGGGCAAGCAAGAGTGATGATTTCTGTGAATTATTTTTGGGTTAATTTGCTAACATGATGACCACAAGAGCTAATAAAAAAGTAGAAGCGTAGAAGAGACAGTACAATGCACAAAAGAGCATTAAGAGAAGCTGTGTTATCTGATTCACTGCAGTCTGAGGTGAGAATTTCATGCACAGTTTGGTTCATGGATGCAATTCTGGTTACAAGGGGATTTAAAAAAGCAAGTCCTCAATGCTGTTTGTAATTGCTATGGGTGCGTTATCACATTCAGCACATGCAGTGTGTATGTATTTCAGATTGTATGTTGACTAGACATGTCTGATTTCTCCCATTCTCGTAACACAGTGAGAGTCTGCGTTTGAACAAGGCTGCAACGCACACGCTTTTTGTTCCGACCAAAAGTTTTCTTTTATCTCCTCCGAGCACCCGCTGCCAGCGCAATAAATTGCGAGGAGAAGGAGTAAATGAAGTGAGAGTTTAAAAAGTGCTGATTGGAAAAAGCTTTAAAAGCTCCTGCCGGTCTTATTGATTTTTGTTGCCTGCTGTCCTGTAGCTAGTGATGACTTCACATTCGCCTGCAGCTGGAGTCCATTCACTGAACCTGAAATGGGCTTCGACTGCTGCCAGAAGTGTGGCATAAATATATTGTGACTTTGGAGCTCTCTGTTGCTTTCAGAAGCTTGCGAAAATTATCCCTTAACACTTATTAACCTGGATTACTTTTTGTTTTCGTCCGCTCTGCTGCTGATGAGCAGAAGGCTGACTCTGAAGTGGATTTAACACCAGGAATAATAAAAAAAATGGCTTTGTTTTAATTAAATTCCTTTTGATGCATTTTTAAGTATCACAATAAAAAAGGTTGGTGGGAAAAGCAAAATTTGAGGGGAAAAATGTCCTCAATTTTATAAAAATGCTTCTTTGAGGTGTTTTTTCTTACCCTCTTTTCCTATAAAGGTGAGATGGAAATAACTTATAACTCTCATTGATGATCTGTTGTTCCGGCTGACGGATATTCGCCTAATATTTGTTTGACCAACAGCTGACACGAAACAACTTATAACTTCATTTAACTCTTGTAGATGAACAAGGAAACTAGTTCCGTTTCCAGTTCCCAACTTCTATTCTTCTTCTACTTCTCTTTTTTACAGCCATGTATACCACCATCTTGTCACCAAACTACCCTTTGCATCTAGTTGATACGAAGTTTTCTTTTTGTGAGATTTTAAAGGTTGGCTTGAAATTTGCTGGACAATTAGATGGAAACACAGCTAATGAACCTAATACTGACTCTGAGGCAGCATAGACTGATCCATTTATGCTCCTTTGATAAACCATGAGCTCTTCTTCATGCCTGGGATTCAATCCGATTTACCCGTTGTGCTGACGACTACCTGCTTTAACTTCATGGACTCGAAATGTTAATGCTCAACTTAATTCTATTTGTGACGTCTGATAGAAAAAACGGCCTAGTCATTGCTGAATCTTACACACACACACACACACACACACACATATACATGCGCACCACAGGTTGTGGCACATCACCACTAATTTGAATCTGACACTGGTAATAAAGTCTTTAATATGCCTCTCAGTAGCTCTCTTTCAGGTACCGTACATCAACTCTCAAGAGGATAGCAGCTTTATTGCCTGGTTTTATGAGCGAACAAGTGTGTGCTGGTGTCTGAACCAACCGAGTCACATTAAACATGGGAAACAGAAGGAAAAGTGGAGAGTGGTCTGGAGAGATTAGAAGAGGTACAAAAATAAATAAATAAATAAATAAAAAAAAGAAGGTCTTAGCCGAGCGTCGTCAGCTTAAATAGTACAAGACCATCTCCAGAAAGCCTGCGGTTCCTGTGCAGCTGCAGCCAACATCTCTGGACGTGGTCGCGAGAGGGAAAATTGGCTCGAGATTGAACGCGATTGCTCAAATGGCTGTGCTTGATTGTAGTTATTTCCTCCGATGGCTGTGCCATATTTTTTATTTGTTTTGTAAAATCAAAAGCACAAGAGTTATATTCGGTGTGAGATAAAGAAACATGGATGAGATAGATCTCCACACTGTAAAAAATGAAATCCTATTGGGGAAATATATTGCATCACAATATTGAGTTCAATATTCTAATTCAGCAGAGAGCAACAGATTTTTAATGACTGGTAACTGTAGTAGCTGCTTGCATGAATATTCCCATAATCATAATCCCAGGTAAAAAATAATTTATTTTTTTTTGGGGGGGGGGGATTCTTGAGACGTGAAGGATTAAATAGATAAATTATATACTAATTTTAAAAAATGACCTCATTCTGAGAAAAGTTTGTCTTCGCCATGTTCTCGGGAGGCAGGGGCAGGAAGTCGATGACCTCATATGACAAGAAGCACTTGGAACCTTTTTTTCTTTTTTGTTAAAACCTAAGTTGTCATGCCATCAAAAACTGACAAATATTAAGTTTGTGTTTTTTTGTTTTCAATAGAAAATGCCATTCCTAGTCAATGCTGGTGGGCTTAAACAGATTAAGATAAAGAAGTCACATTCAATGAATTAATTTAATTTAATCATGTTTTATAAAAAACATGAATAAATTGACCAAAATCCTACTCATACCTAACTTATATTTTCACTTAAGACATTTTTTTTTGCAGTGGTTCACTTCCAACTACAGAGACAATTGAGTTTTTAAAAGTAAAATGTAGAATTGTACCAATATTTTCAGTGCTACGGTGTCTAAACAACTGCATAATTTTCCAGGAGTGAGGCTTCACAGCAAATGCGCCAAAACAAAAAGACTTATTGTCTGGGGGAAAAAAAAAATCGAACAAGTTCCCCACTGCTTCAGATAATCTGCTGCGTTTGGGAACAACACAGGTGAGATCAACTCGCTTCAGAGTTTGTGGGTTTCTCTAATTAGGGAGTCTGCAACATTAGGTGTTACTCAGTCCTCTGGGTGTTTGGAACTGTAATCCACAGGAGGTCGGAATCGCACAGGAGATAGAAAAAAGATAGAAGATAGAAAAAAAAAAGCATCCTCCAGAGCTGTAGCTGTCAGAGCTTGGACAACCTAGAGCCCTCGTTAATAAAACCACACACTCGGTGCCAGATTCCCCACGCCCAGCAAAACTGCTCATCTTGCACCATTTAAGGAGATTGCAGGTGAGCAACCTCTTTATGCATGCAGGAGCACCCCTCCCCCTCTCCCCTCCACACACACAAACTGCTGTCACTTCCCCGTTTGACAGAATTGATCAAGTGTGATAATTAGCATTTCTTTCGCGTGGAATCAGAGAGTGAGGACATCGAGCCTTAGTCAAACGGGAGAAAGGAGAGAGACAAAGAATCCTTGCAGCCGTCCAACTCCATCTCCTTATGGAGATACACCCCCCCCCATAAAAGGCTGGCTTTGGCAACAAAGTGTTTGGTGATGTGTCAGTGTCGACTTTAGATACATTTGGGGATAAAAGTCACAGCATCAGGTTGCAGGGAGTTCTCTGTTTAGTTTGAGTAAGATATTGCACTCATCGAATATGTCATGCAGTTTAATGGCACCAATAACACAATCAAAAAATACTGAATCGGTTGTAAATGGTCGCGACATCTCAGTTAACGTTTGTTGTGTGCCGCAGCCCCACTTTGTAATCGGGAAGTGTTTGTGAGCTGGATTTTTTTTTTTTAAAATAAGAAACCTTGCGCAACTTTAAAGGGGATTTAGTTGAGTGTCCTTCGGTAGCCAAAGCTAGTAAAAAATATATATATATATTAATGCAGGGATATGAGAAAGAAAGAGCTCAAGGAAACGACGGCCACATGAAAGGATGGAGAATATTCATATCTGGTTCTTGAGCTTGTGAAGGTTTTTATCTTTTTTTTGTGATTGTCGAGGACGTTTTTTTGGTTCCTGCAGTTGAATGAAGTGGCGGTAAAAAGGAAGTTCACTCATGGTTCACTGGTTGGAGGCTTGACAGTGAAGAGGAGGAATTATTTTAATCCTTTTCCTATAGTGCTATTCACACTTATGGAATATTAACAAACCACCTGATACAAAACATTTATGTTAAAATACAAACTCTTTCTTCATTATCTTATCTCAACAATCTCTCCATATATGTACAAGGTGCCATTTGTTCAATGTGTATATAGATATGTGTGTGTGTGTAGGTTTACGGTGTCATGGTTTCAATTTTAAACCTATATATAGATGGGGCAGCTATGGCAGTTCGATTCCATCAGGCTGCATGTTGGTGTCACCTTGGGCAAGATACTTAAGCCCAAATTGGTCCCGACAGCAGCTCCGTTGGTGTTTGAAGGATTAGATCCCCCTGATGAGTGGCAGCCACGCCTTCAGTGTATGGATGTGTGTGACTGGATAAATCAAGACTTGTAGTGTGAAGCGCTTTGAGTGGCCGAACAAGACGAGAATGGTGTATTTACCTTATATACAAACTCATTAAAAAAGTTGTTTTCTATCACAATCAATCTAACTTATTATATTGAAAGTAAAAATATAAAAAAAACAAAAAACTGTTTCAAGTTTTCTAAATTAACACCTCATAAATAAGCAGATGAAGAAAATACATTTTTTAATTAAATATGCACTCATTTGCATATCCTGTTAATTTTTTTTTTCACAAAATCTTTTTATAATATAACAGTTTGTATGTTTTTTGATAACAAGCACATTCGTCAGATATTAATGAAGGGATTTGCCAAAATGTTTTTATTGAATTATGATAAAAAGAAAAACGCCATATATGTGCATATTAAGCATTATTACCACTTAAATATAACATAAAATTGAAAATATTCCATGTATTCTAAAAAGGCTGCTCATAAGGCCTATGAACCATTGTGTGAAATTCTGTCGATGTGCCTCCTGGCTTCTGAGAAAAATGATTTGGTGTGAATGGTCAAAAAGGTCAAGAAGTCATTTTGAGAGAAAGGCCTTTAAAGAATGAAATGTTTGCTGTAGCTCTGGTGTCTGGCCTTAATAACATGCATGTTCCATATTATTTATAATATTGTAAAATCTAGGTATTCTGCCTTTTTTTCTTTTTTTATTGGAGCTTGCTCCTCATGTTGACTGAATCAGCGTGTCTTTTATTAGTATTCAACAAATGTAGTTAAGTAAAATAAGACCCAAGCTCTGATACTTATTTCTTTATCCTTTATTAAAGATTAACGTGTTTAAATCTTGTGTTAGGTTATTGTAAATTCTATTCACTCCTGGTGCTTAGTGTTTGCTGATAATGAGCTTCTTAGATGATTATATCATGAGCAGTCGGTGCTGAGTTACCACTCACTGCTCAAAGCAAAGGGACCCTATTATGAAACAAAAACAACACTTTTTTAGTTTGTAATTATTTTATTCTCTGGTGTACCTGCTAACACACAAACTGTGATATAGGACTACCCACTCATTCTGTTGTGGTCCGGCATCCTTGTTGCAGAAAGATGACTGAGAAATGGCTCCGGTTGTGATGTCAGAACAGGAGTGGATGTCAATAGTAACTGGCCTTTGGATCCATGTAGCCATGTATCTTTTGAGACGGCTTCTACTTGACCTCTGTTTGTCCGACCATCCTCAGATCTCTAAGGGGCGGGACATTTCCATCAGACCTGGACCTATCACAACACAGTGGGCGTTTTGTTTGATAGATGAGATGCACAAACAGGGTTTCTTCAGAGTGAGTGGTTGAGAATCCAGATTTCATTGCTGCTACAGGTCTACCTAGGTTTGTTTGAATATATATATAGCTTTATATTGATAGTACTCATGCAGAAAAACATGAATGGTGGAGGCAAAGTGAGGGGGAATGACCTGAAGGAAAGACTAGCCAATGAAGGATTCAAACCGGTATGAACTGTTGCCTTTCTGCATGGGGTGGCTGCCCTACTCACTGTGGCACTTGCTGCTCCTAAAAAGGTCCATTTAGATCAGAGGTGGGCAATCATGGTCCAGAAGGGTCAGTGTGGGTGTAGGCTTTTGTTTCAAACAAGCAGTTGCACACCTTTTCTACTAATCAACCATATGAGCCCTTGCCAAGGACCTTCATTAGTAGAATCAGGTGTGCTACTGCTTGGTTGGAACAAAAATCTGCATCCACACTGGCCCCTTCTGGAAAATGATTGCCCACCCCTGTTTTAGACCGTTAAAGCATCCACATACAGCTCTTGGAAAATAAAATAATAAGAGACCACTACAAAAGAAGGTCAAAAGGAACATTTTTGTTTAAGTCTATAAACTACTGACAGCATTTCCCCCAAACTCCAAATACTACAAATAAAATTCCATATTATGGTTGAGAGCATTTATTTGCAGAAAATGACAAATGGTCAAAATAACAAAACAAATATACAATGTTTCAGACCTCAAACAATGCAAAGAAACAAGATCAAATTCATTTTAAAACAACATAATAATAATGTTTACACGTCAGAAATCAATATTTGGTGCAATAACCCTTATTTTTAATCACAGCTTTCATGTGTCTTAGCATGCTCTCCACAAGTCTTTATCATTGTTCTTGGGTGACTTTATTCCACTCCTGGTACCTCTTTAAGCAGAATGAGGTGTGTATGTGTTAGAATTCAACAGATGCTGGAATGGAATGGCTGTAAAACATGGAGAGATGCTGACTTCAGAAAAAAAAATCAGTAGTCTTTTATTTTGCTGTATAAAGCTGTATTTTATAAAGAGACCACGGACATTAGAATATTCAACCGCGAAAATGTGCCCCCTTAACAGAGCACTGTCGCTGTGTGCTTGTACATCTTTAGCAGCTGTTGCCGTTGTGAATTGATGGCAGATTCATCCATAGGATTTGCAGAAGGCGACCTCCAGATAACACCGCTGTCAGTCAGGTGAACGCACGGTGACACAACACTTGAACCCGTTCCTCTCGGCCCTAGTCGGAGAAGACAGGGGTTCCCTCAGGGGGCGCGACCGGCACGTCACCTCATCTTCACAACACAGGGAAGCTGTATTGACTTTCCCAGCGGAGCATGATTGTGCTTGTTTATGCCTCATCCCACACCTTTTTTTAACTCTTTCCCCGTCAGCATCTTTTTTTTGGCCAAATTTGATTTTCGACACCCCCAGAATATTCAATTCTATGAATATGTAAAGGGAGGATATGTCAACTGAGAGAAGATTTTCAAGTTTTAGATACAAAATAAAAAATAAATAAATAAACATTTTGGCTTGGATTCATTCAGTCTTTTATTTACAAGTACTTAGGTCTTCCAAAAATCCACTTTGCAGACAACAAGCTGAGAAAACTGCATTTTGTCAGACATTTTCAATTTTAGTGGATGGTTGATGTGTCTTTTTGGGCATAAAACCATGGCGTCATATAACATGTGATGAGTTAAAACACTGATTTATCCCCTTTCTGTGGTGACCAAATTTTGTCAGATGACTCATAACAGCGCCTCCTATCTTATAACAGTGAAAACAACTGACGAGATATTCCGTCATTGGTGGGGCTTGAATTGTCAACTGCTGTTCACCTTCACTTGATTTTTATCTTAGCTTTGAACCACTGTTAAAACACTGCTAATATATAAAAAAGCCACTGTAAGGAGGGTAATGATACCAAACCATGACGGTATGAATCTACTTGGAAATGATACTTTTGTGTCAATATCAAGTATCTTTCCATACTCAAATTTGATTAATCCTTCTAAAAAAAGCTTTTACTCTTGTTTTCAGGACATAAAAGCCCCTGAACAACCTCTTATCCATCATAGCCTGGTGCTTATAACCCTAAAATGAACAGTTATCACATTGGGTGGGTTAACAAATTCAATCCAATAAAATAACACATTCGTCCTTGCAAATGAAAATTGTAATTCATAAGAAATTAAACACACTCATGGAGACAGTCATTTATTAGGGTATCAAATCAAATAAGGTTGTCGCAGCGCTGTCTTAGATTTTGTTCAGAACATCGGCTCATAGTTTGAGATTTGAATTAGAGTTGAATGAGATTTTAGATTTTTATATATATATATATATATATATATATATATATATATATATACCAAAATAAAACAGCCTTTTATAAGGCAAGAAGACAAAAAGATGGAGACAAACATCGAAAAAACTACTTCTGTTATTGTGTTTTACATTCTGTGCATTGCATTTGAAAACAAATATCCATACATAAGTCTAACGTCCATTTTTAGTATTTTTGGTCCTCAATATAGTGGCCTATATATATTTCTCAAAAAATATGATGATTTTCTCTTAGACTGAAATTGCAATAAAATGTACAAAACAGTGAAATTTATTTTCCTGAGTAGTCTGATCTCTGGGTGCTCAGCAGTTTGACTCCATAAACTAAAGTGTAAAACATTTTAGTTTAATTCAAATTTAATGTTTCGATTAAAAAATAATAAAAGGATTGTTTTTGAAGAAAAAACAATGCTTGATACTATGGTTATATTCAATGTTCAGTGTTCTGGTTGGAGAATGAGGAGACTGCCTTATAGTAGAAGATTGCAAAAAAAGAACAAATAAAATAAAATTTAAAAAAGAACATATGAGCAATTTCCCAATGGAGTTGGTGTCATTATCGCATAAGCAAACTTGTTGGTAGTGTGGAAATGAAAATATCGTAAAGTGTGAGAACAACACCATATCGTCTGTAAGAAAACTACTGCTTAGAGCCCTGGTAAACCTAATAATATTAGTGGTGTGATAACACAGCAATATTGTGCTGTAAAACCAATAATGTAAATGCTCAGATGTCATGTGATATGTCAGTCTGATCCATGACTGGGGGTGTGTGTGTCTGCACATGGATTTATTATATTCCTTCTATTATTGTCATAATTCTTTAAATTTTGATAATATATCTTCAGCTTGTGATATTTTGGTGTATTTTTCCAGTGTGGGTATATATATATATATATATATATATATATATATATATATATATATATATATATATATCCTACCTGTTTTTTGGGGTCTAGGCTACAATGTTTCTAAAGCCGTGATATTGTTTCCATGCTTATTTATTTTTATCACTTTTGTTATTTATTATATATTTATTACTAGATGTGCCTCTAAATAATAAGCTTCCTTTTTTTCTCGTTTTCTCATTACTTTTCTAATATTGCATTTTATCATTCTTGTTTACACCTGATTTCATTTAGTTTATTGGTTAATTTGATAGCCAGATACTCCTGTCTTGCGATGCTCAGATTGTCTTGATCATGCTCCAGGCATCGTAGGTTATTACCCTGCTTAATAATTCTGTATATAGTCTTTTTGAAGTTTACTATGGAACTTTGTAAAACATTTCTGTATATAGTATATTTTCTTGAAGTACTGTTGTTTGCATTTGAAGTTTAAATGGAGGTTTTTAAAGTGCGTTTACGGTTTATATTTGCATTTTCTGGTTTATTACATGACCTGACTGTTTTTTTGAAGTGTATCTCTTGTATCTCTATTTGTTTCATATCTGCCCAAAAACCTCACCCATGGTAGTATCCGTCAAGTTTTTGATTTCACAGGATGCAACAAATGTCATTTTTGTGCCTGTCGGGAGAAAATACCACATGGGTCACAGGGGGAGAAAGTCAAGGTAAAAAAATTGCAACCCGCAGTAGAGTGAAGTAATTGTGTGCACATCCAACCTCTCAGAAAGACTGAGCACTGCAGCAATATTAGACCCAGTGATGAACGTGAGCCTGTAGCACTCCATTTTAAACAGGCCGGGCATAATCTCAATTCTTTTCGGTACATTGGTGTTGAACAAGTGTTAAAGCCTCTTAGGGGAGGTGACTGGGGGAAAAAAAGGCTCTTGGCTCCTTCAACATAAGACTTTCGGGATTTATTCCCTTAAAACCCTGTCCCCCAATGGTCTAAATGAGAAGTTTGACATCAAACCTTTTTTATAGAACCCCCCTGTTTTATATTATATAGTCTACACATTCCTGTAGTCTATACATGGTCTTTTTTAAATCCTTTGCCATATGCTATCATTAGTCTTCTCCTCCATGTATCTGTATATATTTATATATATAGTATGTATGTATATGTATGTATATTTGCCATTTGCCTGTAGGGTCAAAATTAATTATGCTGTAGTTCAGGGATAACAAACTGGATGACTATACAAAGTGTGACAAAAAAATCCACCAGTTTCTAATTCTATGCAGAAATGTGAAGTCATTGAGCATCTTTTAGGCATTCAAATATGTACAGTATCAAAATATGTACAGTTTTGATTTGTAAATGGTTCATAAGACAGGAGATAACTTCACCTGCTTATTAAAATAGTAAATGTTATTCAGTGGTTCAATGTTTTGAATTGAAAGGAAACAGTAGATTGACTGAATATGGAATAACCAGAATATCATATTGTTGAAATTTCACATTTTTTTTTCTTAGGACATCTCTCCTGTTTTGTAAATTCAGGTTCACTGACCATGTAAATATTTTAGAACTTATTTCTTTACATAAAAATGGAGGGGAGAAATTTGTCGGTGCTGTTATACGTAAATTATTACTGGTCCAGCTCACTTGAGATCAATTTGCATTGTATGTGGCCCATGAACTAAATTGAGTTTGACACTCCTGCTGTCATCTAATAAATGTTTGGAGCTACTCCAGTGTGCGGATATTATTTTTTTTTTCTTCAAAAAGTTTCAACACAGCAGACCTTGCCCTACCCGATCTTCACCAGGAAAATGTATTGACATTGATAGATTACTGAATGGAGGCATTTCTTCAATTAGTTTCAGGGGTAATATTTGGAGCTCAGATGTCAGTCCCATGTCAGTGTGCAGTTCGATGGCTCAGCAGATTGATGCAGATTTCTAACTTTTTTTAAAGTGGTCCAACATTTCCGAAAATTCCTCCAGCTTCCATGCAAAAACAGTGCTGTCATCAGCATTAGAGAATGTGTTCCAGCGGTGGCGCATTCCGAAAGCGAAGGTGCATGTTGCTAAGCATGGGATGACAAAGTCTGGGATGTATGGCCACATGGTTCAGCTGGCCATCTTTGATGGGCATTAAAGATGAGCATAAAAGACATCATAACTACAGGGAGACTATCATGGGCCACCCCAAGCACTCTCTCTTAGCATATTCGAAATTATACAGGGTGCCTGTAAAACGATTGCTGTAAGACACACCACCAGATGGAAATGGCACCTATTATAACTCCACAATCTACTCGAGCAAAAACTGGGTATTGGGTGCATATACAGCTGACGTCAGCTGATCTACTCACTGATCACCTTCACTGCTAAACAGTACAGTACTTGCCAATCCCAAAAGAAGTGAGCTCATCCTCTGCATGTCAAACGTTCAGCTTATTAACTGTTGGAAGCTGTGAACATCAGATTGTAGAAAAATGCATAAGATATGTATGTAGCAATAGCAAAACATATGCTCTCTTTTCATTGTTTGTCTCTTTTTGCTTTCTCTGACCTTTTTATGACTCCGAATCCGAGAATATCCACTCACACTAATCCAAATTAATTTCCAGATTCAGATAAATGCTCCACTCCAACGGCGGAGGACGGTCGCCACTTCAACACCCTGCTCTTTCCACCGTCCTGGCCAGCACAAAGATCCATGAAGCTGGCCGACCACTTGGTTATTCAAAGTTTATTAATGCTACATATGTCCTGTGTGCTAATTGTATGTCATATTTGTATGAAGTAAATAAAAGAACAGAGAGAGAGACAGATAGACAGACAGGGATTCTTTCCTTTTATACTCAGCCAGTCAGATAATCTATACCTCATTATAACACCGTGCTAAATTAGATGAGGTCAAGGTGCCAACAGGGTGTTATAAGATCTTATCTAACTGCAGAGACACTCTTCTTTATTAAAAACAGGGATTTAGAATCAGCAATTTTGCAACTTCAATTTTTGTATAATTCTTATATGTGGTCTGTGTTCTGTTTTATTGTTATTTATTTATTTATTTTTTGCATTTTTAGACCATGA
The DNA here is from genome assembly GCA_030544235.1 of Lepturacanthus savala. Taxonomy (NCBI): domain Eukaryota; kingdom Metazoa; phylum Chordata; class Actinopteri; order Scombriformes; family Trichiuridae; genus Lepturacanthus; species Lepturacanthus savala. Next base: position 19,496,195 of record CM060479.1, on the reverse strand, counting down.
TTTAGAAGCTTCATTGGGCTACCTTATTTAACATCCCAAACAACAGAAATTATGTTAATATTGCATTAGGCTATTTACAATAATGCAACTGCAAGCTATTCTTCTGAGATATATGGCTTAGGCTATTTGAATAAATATGTTAATAACCTATTCATTTTAACTTATTTAATTTATATTTATATATTCAGAAAGCCAGACATAGGCTATTGTTCTTTATTTGTCTATGGAACAGACATTCATTCATACATCATTTACACATTGGTTTTCTGAGTTTCTATTTTTTTTTTTTTTTGAAGGATATTTCACTAACACACTAACAAAGATTATCCATTTCATTCCTTGTCAATTCACAGATTACAGTACATTTTTAAATATAGAGCAGGCCAAGGCTATACTTTTATAATGCTTACAAATAGAGACCCAACATTTCCCCAGGAGCAGGAGAAAGGACAAGGACCGCAAGGAAAATGCCATGTTAGTAACATACATTAATAGGACATGAGTGTAAGAGAGAAAAGCTTGAATGTATCTCATGTATCTGTAGAGTGTATCTCATGAAGCCACCCAGTGTCTAAACGTATAGCAGCATAACTAGTTGCTAGACAGTCCTGAGCCAGTCCTAACTATATGCTTTATCCAAAAGGAAAGTTTAACCCATGTCTTAAACATAGGAATGGAGTCTGTACCCTTATCCCTAAATAGAAAATGGTTCCACAGGAAAGAAGCTTGATATTTGAAGTCACTGCTTCCTGTTCTGTAGTGTTATAAGCTCTATAAGATACTATGGTCCCTGATGATCAAGAGCTTTGTAGGTGAGGTGGAGGATTTTAAGTTCTCTTCTCAATTTTACCGGGTTACCCTTCATCTCAGGTTCAGTACCGGTTTAGTCCTTGGTGCCAATATTTCTCTCTCAACAACATATAAAACTTTGGAACTGAACAAAAAATATTTACCTGCCTTAACTTCGTGATCCTGATGTTATATGCACCAAGTTTGAATTAAAAAGGTGCTATTTCCCTATTTTCCCAGTTTAACATTTTAATTTTCATGGCCTATTTATAAAAACATTGTATGATTTTATGCTCCTAAGCACCTAGTTAGACCCGTAGCAGTGATGCAATCTGCCTTCCCACACAGTCACCCTGAAAAACCCTGCCCCTCCTCTGCCTTCCATTACAAAACGATCATTCTGCTGTGATTGGCCTAGCGCTGTTGAAACTTTTTTATCCCTTAGACAGATCAGAAGGTCGGCCTGAGGAACAGAAGTTAAGTTCAAGCACTCCGGACAGAGGGGGTGGCTATGAACTCATTAATGTGACATCACAAGAGGACCCATTTCTAAACAGCTTGTGTTCATCCAGCAACGCTTACAAAGAATGGGCAGATCACAACAGAATTAGAGTGTCTTATTTCATTTGCATTCACATGCATTTATACATTCATAGATTATGCACTGGCATGGACGTTAGACGAAAACTTTTACACTTAAATTTTTACACATAAATACTGAATAGGTTTTTGTTTCTAATAGGGCCCCTATCTGAACCCATGTGCCTGTATATACTTTGGCTCTCCACTGTTACTCTGTATTAGTGTGTCAGAGATAAATATGTCAATGGTTTGATTTGAAAAAGTTAAACAGGAATCAAACAGTGAATCTCACCAGAAGACATGTTAGCTAGGTCCTCCTTGTGGTCCCATTTCAATTCCTTATTAATGACATTGTTTTAAAAGTAGCTGACTCAATAGAATCTTGGAATATTGAGAGAAAAATCCAAAGTGGCACTACACTGAAATGGTGATATCTTATCAGTGATTGGTTGGTTTTAGTACAATTTCTCCAATATCTAGTACAGTTATCTTATTCCATTGGCAGATCTGTTGTTTTTTTTTCAAGTTTTTCAAAAAATATGGGATTCAAAAGTCCAAAATATCAGATAAATATTTTCAATATTTTGCACCTTTAATGTAAGTTGCCAGACAGGAAGTAATGGAAAGAGCAAAGCTTAAGAGTAAAGCTCTTTATGGCAAGCGCTCTACCCCTACACCACTGCAGCACACCACTTAATCTTATTTCAAGAAAACAAGACAATATTGACCAAAGTACAGAAAGAAAAACTTAAGATAAATTATCTGCTAATATTTCAAGATAATTTTAGTCAGAAGATTTCAATTTTTGCAGTTTATAATATATCCACATTGTCTTGCCTTATGGTTAAGTTCGGTTATTTCCATTTCAGACTTTACAACCATACACTCAAGTTGCAAAGTAAAATGTTTCTGCAGCCTTCTGATGCAAAAATCATGACTTTTGTGGACATCTTGATGTCTGTTTTTTAATAAAAAAAAGTGAGCTGATGTATCGGTCCAGCCTCGCAGCACAGCCCATACTGCCATCAAGATATTATTGGAAATCACAGCTCAGAGGTATTATGGCAGCAAGATTCATTAGGCTTCTCCTGCTGCCTTAAAAGTGACAAAGTAACAAGATAGCAGGGATGTCATATTGAAGAGGGATTTCTCACCCTCAAAGCCACTCCGGCTCTATATACCTTTCATTATACAGTGGGAGCTCTACCTATAAATGTCTGGCTGAAATTGTGTTCGTATAAGACTTAATACTCCACAACGGACGTCGACTATCTTGCTTCCCCCATTCTCACTTCACCCAATACAATCTGCTCTGTCAAACAACATATTCCAAAGCCAACAGTGAGTATTTGAGGGCGGTGGATGTGCTGCGCCCTGAAGGATGAGCATAGCTCCGTCAATCCTTTAACGCGCCCGCGTTTCGGCTCTTCCAGATTACCGATGGATTAATGGCCTCGAAACAAGTTAATGTACAGGAATTTACGGAACGGAGGATTCAGAGGCCATGTCACGGACATTAACCTCTCCCCCAACGCCAGCAGAGGAGTACATAATGACGAGACGCGGCCGGGCCGTTACCTCGTATCACCCCGATCAACTGGAAATCAATGCACATTGACCAGGGTATGGATTAATTGTTGCGATGCGGGGGGGGAGGAAGGGGACAGGACGGGAAGTGAAGGTCACAATAACGACGTAGTGTGTTTGGCTTTTCTGAGATGAAGTTAATGAGAAACCCCCCTCCCCCGCCCCAGTTAATGATTGATGTCGCACTGTTGCAGCTGGAGAAGCTGAAGGCTGAGACACGCGTGTGTGTGTGTGTTATGTTTGCAGAAGGGGAGGGTGGGGGAGGGGTTAGGGGTCAGGGAATGTGGGTGATTGCCAAAACATGCTGTATCTTCTATTTCTTATTTACTGGGATTTAATATTTTGTCTGTTGCTGCAATCGTTTCATCACTCAGCGGTTCAGCCGGAGTGGTGCAGGGGATAAATAACACAAACATCAACATATTTTTTATTTTCTGTATAATATTGCAGATGTGAATCTTTTTTTTTTCTCTCCAATTCGCTGAGATCTACGGGGCCACGCGCACTTTTGCATTTTTTTTTTCAAGGAGCCGCAGCTGTTGACAGAGGTTGAGTTGAGCATGCAGGCCCACGTGTGTGTGTGTGTGTTCCGCCTTTGCGGCGATGGCGGCGGCTTTGAAGGGCCGAGCCGCCGATTCGATACAGCGAGGTAGCGTTTGCCCGACACGTTTCGCAGCGAAGCGCTATCTATCTGGCCAGACCCTGATTTCCACATAGTCAATGCAGATACTTGTCTTTTTTTTTTTCTCCCGGTACTTATATTCAGAACTCGACTCACTCGCACTCACACTCATTCAGCGTTTAAGGGGATCTTCACACAAACAATGTTATTTGCACACGTGTGGGCAGAAAACGTGTGTGGAGACTATGATTGCGCGTGGATCAGCCTCCGCGGCACCAATTACAAACCTATGCTTCGATTTTCCCAATATAAATGTAAATTAGTCTTTTAAATTGTACACAAGAACTCTGGGGGAGGGGGGGGGGGAATTATCTCACCTCCAGATAATGATGTTTCCTTGCCATTACCATGCACCCATCACAAAGGTGTTGTGCCACTCAAATATAGTAGTAGTGCGCCTCACGTTTTCCTCGTGAACGCACGTTCAGGGGCTCTTTCTTGTACATTTCCAATCCAGTTGCTGCATTAAAACGGGCTCTTCTTCTCAGCTTGGTTGGGAGGCGGCGGAGTCGGGGAAGAAAGTAGCTCAGCAAGTAACTCAGTTTACTGACCGGCGCCTCGGTGGCGTCATCGTGATTCTCTTGTCATTAACGCTTGCCGTTTGTCTCTGATCTGACGCCCATGAGGCACAAGCCCATCTGAGTGCGCTCTGTTTAATCCTGCCTCATTATTTTTCCACACGGTAAAACTGGGGGTGGGGCGGGAGGGAGTTTTGATGCCATCTATTTTAATGGGGAGCAGAAGCATTCACCAAGAAGGCTTATAATAAGCTTTCTCCTTTCTTTCTTTCCGCTTTCTTTCAACCTGTCACCTTCAACCTCCGCAGAACTGAGATGGTTGTGCGAGGCGGTGGGAGTCCATCTCGCCGGGTTTTTCAAACTTATCCGTTTGCAGGCCAATGGGCGTCTCACACTATCTTGCGACCACGTGCCCGTGATTGATAGCGGCAGACAGTCGATCCATCCGCTCACCTGCCAAGTATCCTTATTTTGAAAGTGCTGCCCTTTTCCGAAACAGTTTTTTTTTTAAGGATGATTCCCACCGTCTGGCCATGTCAGATTAGTGCACGGCAAAGACCTTTTTTGATAAGGCCTGATCAAGTTTGCTTCTGAAGTTTTCGCGTCTCATATATCATGGAGGGTTTCAGACATGTTTGGCTCTTTTCAAAGTCACGCCTCCCCCGGCTGGGTAAATAAGATTGATTGATGGCGGCGACATTTGAAAACAGTTGTCTTCTCAACACCTGCCCGTCTCCAGCAGAACAATTACAACTTACAACTGCTGATTACGCGCCTGCACCAATTCTCGCTTCAGATCGAGTGATCAGGGAAAAAAAAGAGGTGATTTAAATTTTTGAAAAAAACAGTGGATATTGCCTCGCTTGATTGGATGTTCAATGGTGAATTATAATCACAAAGCAGTGGCAGGCACCATTACCATAATGCCAATCACTGCTTATTCTGTATTCAAGTAGCAGACATGTGTGTTGTATTTAATGCTTGGTGTGGGAAACAATTTACAAAGATGAAATCAAATACAAAAAAAAAAAATGTTCATCACATTTTCTAACATGATGTTCTGTAATAAATTAACAGACGCTCAGAGTCCAGATCGCCCACAAAAATACAAATTACCATTCATGACACTGATCTAAAGTGCAATGATAGCAGCCACCTGCTTATGGTCAAGCAAGTTAAGTTATAAGCATTATATTCATCTCCATTATGGGTTATTTTACCCTAATGTCAGAACAATAAACTAGACATTATTACTGTAAGGTCAGGCTGTTTTATGGGACATTTATACCTTAATATCTGAACACTTTAAAGCATATTTTTTCAGGACATTTTAACCTTAATTTTGGTACCAGACTTTTTTACCTTAATGTCAGAATGTTTAACTAGCCATTATTACCATAACATCAAGGACTACTCCAGGAAATGATTACCTAACCTCAGGGCATCTAACCAGAAATTATTACTGTAATGTAAAATTTTACTGGAAATTATTACCACAACATCAGGTCATTTTACTGGACATTATTACCATTGATAACATCACAAACAGGTGGTTAACCCATTGAAGCCTATGAGCTTTTAAGTCTATGACTGTCCATTCATACTTAATAAAAATTCTAAATCTTACTCATGCAGCTTTTTTTCCTGACATGATAGTAGACAACTTTTTACGTTTTAAGAAAAACATTTTCCCAAGTTCCCAAGTGCTTCCTTCATATCATGTCATCAACTTCCTGCCCCTTTCTCCTTAAAACATGGCGAAGACAAACCGAGAAAGAGGTCATTTTATTTAGATTATTATGATTTTCAACCCTGACATGTCTACTTAATCAAGTCTCACGAATAATCCCCCAAAGATTTATTTTGTAGATGGGATGAATAGATTTTTGTTTACGGGCATATACAGTATGTGTAAGTGGCAACTATATTAGCCATTGAAAATGCAATTTCCTGCAAAGAAGAAATAAAGAGTACTAAATCAAAAAACATAGATCTATAACATGATTGTTAGTGACTCAACTAATATTATATTATTTGCATGAAGTCTTTGAAAAAAAATCTGGGCTTAAAAGGGTTAAAGCATATTGAAAAACAGAATTGTCATAAATTAGGCCTGTGAATAACACAAGCATTTTATCTAACTACAAATCTCCCGTTACACATTTTTTTTTTTTTTAGATGTCACACCACTTTCCCCATTTCAGCGTCCGCTATTCAATCTCCACAGTGGTGAATATGGCCGTCGTCTGAATAGAACAAAAGGACAAACTCCATATCGCACAAAATCCGTCTGACTCAGTCGGCTCATTCGGCTCGCAGCTCCTCGCCGCTGCTCGGCTCGGGCCCAAGTCTTAAACAGCCCGACATGAGCCCCCGCTGCCCCCGCATCCATTAGCCAGTACCCAGCAGGCATGGAGTGGGCATAAATGTATGCCTCCCGCTTCTTTATTAGGGGGGGGGATGACAACAACAACAAAACACGACCAAAAAAAAAACGATATGCGGAGAAGACGAGGCTCAAGCCAAGACTCGGTTACGGTCCACAAGCCTTGTCACAGTAAGTGAGTTGATAAGCGAGGACGAGGAGCGAGGCAGCCTCTCAGGGCACGCTGGGGGAGAGTGGAAGTTGATAAACAGTGAAGCCCTCGGACTGAGAGTGTAGTTTATTGTAGCCTTATCTAAAGTGATAATGGCACCACTGAGGGTCTAGTAATGAGGGATGAGTGGGAGGTAACCTTATAAAAGGCTCTAATGTCAGATCAGATAGCTCCTAAAGAAAGATGGAGGAGCGCACACTCAATATGTTTCTCTCTGCGAGGCAGGAGGGGATTTAGAGTGGGTGGGCTGTTAGGAGTGGGTGGGCTGTTAGGAGTGGGTGGGCTGCGCGTGAAAACAATGCTTTCTCTCCACAGCCGTCTGATGAGAGGGAAGTTGGGTAGACAGCTCCGCTGGAAATAAAAATCTATCTCCGCTCAAATGATGGGATGGAGAAGTCCACCCCCCCATCTCTCGCTTTCCCCCAATTTGGATTCGCAGCGTTTTGTCAAGAGTGTCGTGAGGTCTGAGAGCAGTGGAGTGTTGAGCCTGGATCAGAGTGGGCAGCAGACGGATGCATTTCTCACAGATTATGGTCTGATACTGAAGAAGCCTTCCAGCCCAAGCCTGCGACTCCACTTTTCTTTATCTTTACTTCACTCGCACACACACACACAACGAGGAGCCACAGTCTCATAAGAGCTGCAGTCAATACTACTAAATATTTTTTCTTATGAAATGTTTTGTCTAAAACACTTTTACAAATTTTGTATAAGTCTTAACCTCTGCTCTTTGTAAAAAAAAAAGTGCTGCAACACCAACATATAGTGATAAGAAACTATCAAATATCATAGGAAAAATGCAAAATCTTGGTCCAACGAATGAGAGTTCAATATTATTTGGGCGACTCTCAGGATGTTTATGGCCCGTGGTCTGTGCTACAAAAAGATTATTAAATCACACTCCTGTGAAAACAGTTATTAGTACACCTCCCACAATCCAGATGTGATGAATTAATTTATTATTCATCCGTTGCCATCCAAAAAAAAAGCCTGCGTAGAGAGTGTGGGAGATTCTTAGTGAAAAGAAAAGAAAGCGCCTCCAATCATCACATCCACACATATTCAACGCTGCCACATCAGTATTCTCCATGAGCCGTCTGAGGAGTCTGATGCTCTGCTTTTGGCAAAACTGGTACAAGACAGATCATATAAAAGAATATTAAAATCCCTGCAAGGTTAATATCCGCACAATGATTTCATCCACTGTGCGAAACAGCGAAAAAGACAATGAAATGCCCTGTTTGACCCAGAAAATGCAGCTTTTTTCTCCCGCTTGGACAGTTTTATTCTCCATCATCTGGATCTGTAAACATTACTAGAGCAGGAGTCTATCGATCAACTCCAGCGTGTTCAACGGCAGCGGTGACACATTTAACATCAAACAAATAAAACATGATCACATTGCCCCAGTTTAAGCCTCTCTGCAGCCGCTGCTGGTCAGTTGTAAATTTTATGATTTTGCTGAAGACTTTTATGAGCCGTCTGGGTTTACCTTCTGACTACATTATTGATCTTTTAAGCTCATGTGAGCTGAAATGCAGCCCGAGATCCTCGGGCGAAGGTTCTCTAAGCTGCTTGTATAGTCTTCAGTCTCCAGTTGCAGACCGAGACTTTCACACAGCTAAGAAAACTTTACCCAAGGACTGAAGACTCGACTCCATCTCACAAGGGCTTTAAAGATCGATAATGTGGTCAAAATATACGTAGGCAGAATCGGCTTGCAGGAACGATATATCAGTCTTATTATTGTATTCATGGATTTACTTTTTCCAAACTTAAAGAGCAATTAGAAGGGCTCTCTTTTATCTGACATACAAATGTGCAGCAGGACCAATACCTGTGGCTATATTTCCAAAGACAAATAAGCTGAATCACCAGGGCAGACTTCTATCAGCCGCTCATGAACTATTAACATTCCACTGATCAGCAGGAGCCACTAGTAGCCACTAAAACAGTGTAATAGTTACAAAAACTGAAAGGTGTGTAGTAGGGGAAAAGATACTCCTCTGATAAAAAAAATGCATTTTTTCAAAATATCTTTTTGTACAGTTATTCCAATATTGAGTAGAATTATCTTGACATATCCTGTTTCATTAGCAGATTTTTTTTCTTGATTTTGGTCAATTAAATCTAATTAGTAATCATTTGTTTGAATATGTAAAACTATCTGCGAATGGAAGAAGATACTTCAAGATAATTCTACTTAATATTGGATTATTTGCACTAAATACAGGATAGTTTACCCTGATACCCTGCTCCAATTTCTTGCATTTTCTTGTATTAGAGTTAACTCAGAACTGGGGATTTCATTACACTTAATGGTATCGATGACTGAAATGTCATAGTTGTGGATGTTTTTGTGTTGATTCGGGGTCCAGATTTATCCACATCAACCCCTGTTGAGATACAGTGTGGTATGTGAGGGGAAAAAAAAATCACACAAGTTAAACCAGAAGAGCATGCACCAAAAAAGAAATAGAATCGACTTGTTACACACAAGTTCTCTACGTGTTACCAGCATTATGCAACAGAAGCTCTGCACTTTATGATGATTTATGATGTCTCCTTTTCTAATACTTGGCCCTGCAGCTGCCCACTGCTCATAGTGTGTAGGATGGTTCAGAAGCAGAGGATCAATTTCCAGACAGTGATCAATAAAGTACTTCTTCTGTCTTTTTATTATTTCAAATTTCCATGATTGCTTTTAGGTATTGTAATAAAACACCCAACATACAGTCACATTCATATACAGTATACTGACTTATGAATAGCAGCGTTATGTCAGAATCTGTACTTCTTTCTCAGACCAGTGCGTACAAGACATCTGGCTCCATGCTGAGATGTGGCTCTGTTAGCGTCCTGCTGTTTTCATCCTCTTTCCATTAACATGGATGATCCTGATGCTTCTTTTGTGATGCCACATTACTCTGCCTCACATGCATTGGCGTCCGTCTGTGTTGGGGCTTTGGGTTCTCCAACCCCTGCACTGAGACCTCATTGAAATGCATTTAAAGGTCATGGGCCAGCAACCCGGGGCTTGAGCCTCCATTTGATGGGGTGACACAGCTCGGCTGTAATGGTAACACTCCTCAAGTTCTCCAGCGTGACTGCGCAGGCTTATCGGGGGAGGGCTCCATCAAGGCCCGGCTGACTGTGAGACTCCGTACAAAAGAAATAAAAGAAGCTCCAGCTGCAGACAAAAAAAACAGGCCTAATGTAACAGAGGAAATGATCATGCGGAGGGGACTGGAGGGAGCAGTCGTGTTATTATTAGGGAGAGGCAGGAACAGGAAAAAGGGTTTGGTGGGGGCTACTGATGAGTATAAACTATGAAAAATTTTGTTGATATAATCAGTGTGAACAGGATGTTTGTCACAATGTGACAGCGGCAGAAATAAGAAGGCTCTTCACCCGTTAGAGGAGACAGTTGTTATTGTCTTCGTGAGGGGGTTTTGGTTGGCTGTCTATTTGTTGATCTGTGAATAGGATTACAGGAAAACTACAGGGACGATTTTCACTAATCTCAGCGGTAGGGTATAGAATTAGCTAAGGATAAACCTATTCAATTTTAGGGCAGATACTACCTAGGGAATTTGCACAACCATCAATGTTTTAGTGGCTCCTAGTGGCTCCTGCTGGTCAATGGAATATCAATAGACTCGTTCTTTGCACTGGTGATAGTAGTTGTGGAATTTTAACCAAATATATTAGATGTGCTGCTTCCTCTTCACCACCCTATTATCTCACCATTAGGGCTGCATCGATTATAGATTAATCAATTAGTTACTAACTATTACATTATTCGACTATTAATCAATTTTGATAACCGATTAATCGATTTGAGTCATTTTTTAAGAATAATATGTCCAAATTCTCTGGTTCCAGCTTCTCAAATCGAATCACTTTTTGTTTTTTTTGGTATCCTATAATAGTGAACTGATAATCCTCAGGTTGTTGACTATTGGTCTGGTTGAAAAAAAATATATATATATTTGAAAAATAATTGATCAACTATCAAAATTGTCAGTTGTATTTGTATAATAGTAGTTGTATAATAATATATATGTTATAATAGTAGACTGACAACTATTTTGTTATATATATATATATATATATATATATATATATATATATATATATATATATATATATATATATATATATATATATATATATATATATATATATATACCTTTCTGTGAAATGCAAGGAGATGATTGTTTCTTTTGGGAGTGTGAAACGAGCAGGTCTACAGGCAGTCAAGGTTGTTTATTGCTCTCGGCGAGGTAGCGCGTTGCTTCTTGAAGTTGTGCCTCGCCTTTTGTACGGAGCTCCACAAGATCAAGGACAAGAACCCTTTGCCTAATGTTTGAGAGCGTCACGAGGCTCGAGGAGCGTGTTTGAGGTCAATGCCAAGCTCAAAAACCAGGCTCCTTCCTAAAGGCAGATGACAGAGAGAAGGTGAAAACATGTTGATAAGTGGATCCATGGATGCTTTGAGTACTGTGAGCTGACAGACAGGGCATCCGCGGGAAAAAAAAAAAAAAAATCAACTACATTTTAAACCTGGGATAATAAAGTAATACCTGAAAATAACATCATACATGTTTATTAGCAAGTGCTCAGGTTGTAGGAGTGTGGGGAGTGGTACTTTTTTTGGGGTGGGGGGGGGGCAACAATAAAAATGCTGCACTGCGAAGGTGCCACATCGAGTTTATCAAGCGGAGTGCTGACAGGGAGGGGAGGGGGGAGGGAGGAAGCATCTCTGGGGGCGCAGGAACTCTGTCAGTCTGATCATCTCACATGCGAAGGCAGCTAAACTTGGGGAAATGAAACTAAGGAATCTAAGTGTCTTTGAAAAACACTCGCTCTTACCGGGAGCGGGCGGCGTATTACGACAAACACTTTTCGAGAGGTGAAATAACTGCACATTTTACACCGGTATGCCCGAAAAAACCCACCAAAAAACAAAAAAACAGTCTTATTCAAATCTGTCTCTTTGCCTCTCATGTCCCTTCCTTTCCCTCCCTCCCCCCCCCCCCCTTCCCCCGCCTCCCCTCCTTTTACACCCCGTGGGAGTACGGCACTTGTCAAGCCGCGTAAAACTCAAAAGTCTTGACATGACAGAGCCGCTGCGACTCACGGGGTCTTTGAAATCATTAACAGACAATGGCTCAGCGAGTATAATGGCACTCAAAAACCTCCCGGTGCAGCATGCAGTTTGCAATTTGGAAAAAAAAAAAAATCTCTCCGTGTGTAGCAGGAAGACTTCTGAGTTTAAAGGAATAAGAGGAAAAAAAGCAGATAAATCAAGCAACCATAGCAGAGAGGGTGATGATTCCTCAGACTAAGTAGAAGCTTTTGAATTCAGGAGCAAACACATCTTTTTAGTTCATCCATAAGTCAAGAATATTGTATTTTTTTTTTTTTTTTTTTTACTCTTAGAGTTGCAATGAACTTTCTCTCATAACTTTGTAAGCACCTCAAATGACCCAAGTGTATTTATTGGACCCAGTAAATACTTCAGAGTGGTTTTCCCAATATTGCTTGTGCTGGGGTCGAGTGAAGACTTTTATTGACTTTGCCCAACATGTGCGAGCATATTCTGCCTCCCACCATAGCCTCGACTCTCCTCCTTCTGTACTGTGCCTTTCTATCCTCACGCTGAAAATCTATCAGTTTGTGTGTGTGTGCAAATCCACAAACGTCTGATGATTGAGAGATGCATTAGAGATCCGTCTCACACGGCTCAAATCTCTCCCTCGTTCATTTTCTCTCTGAGCACTAAATGCCACTACAGCAGAAAAAAGGTCACTCAGGATTAAATGTCATTTAGCTGAATGAATTGAACTTGCAGAGCAGAAATGTAGTCTGCAGCTGATGCATATTCTGGAAATATCCATATTGTTGTCTCATCCACAGAACTTAAACACTACTCCTGCTCGCTAGACTTTTTATCGCACTTGCACTTTGGTCGTTTGCATTGTTAATACTCTGTAGTAAAATGAATGTGTGTTATTTTTATTATTATACATTCTAAGGATGAATGCGGCCCATCATACATGCGGAAGGTGGTTTGTATCCTTGTGATGCAGGGACGCTGCTTCTCTCAACGCTGGCACAAACATTACAGCATCTATCATAAATCTTTAATGGGTCAGTATTGGATTATGTTTGCATTTCGGGAGCCATCTAAAAGCAACTGCTCGCCATGTTTTATTTTAACACTTATTTCCCAAGCAAGTGTTTGCTGAGTATGCATCTTTTCACTGTTGCTTCTTTCTTCCTATTTTTTTTTCGAATAAGCAGAGTTTGTGATTTAAGAGACAAAACCATGCAACCTTTGAAATGCTGTACATTTATAGATTATATGTATATATGTATACAGTGTCATTCTTTTTCTATAACCGATTATTCCTCACTATGGTCTGCTGGACCCAATCCCAGCGCATTGCAGGCGAGCGTAAGGGATACACCCCAGACAGATCACCAGTCCAGTCCATCATGGTACATGCAGTGTATATGGTGCCTCTCATAGAATATCATGCAAAGGTTTAGATTTTCACTGTCTGTAAGCCAAAATCCTCAAAATTACAGGAAATAAAGGCTTGAAATATTTCATTCTATGTGTATGATGCACTGATATATGTTTAATGAATAAATTAGGTCTATAGTTTATTTTGTTCTGTTTATTTAACAGATAATACAATATTAAGGGAATACAGCTCTGGAAAAAAAACAAAAAAACAAAAAAACAAACAAACATTTTTTTCTAAAATCAGCATATCTACATGTATTACAGCCATTCCATTCTAGCGTCTGTTGAATTCCAACACATGCACACCTCATTCTGCTCATCAAATGTTGATTCCTGAATTGTAAACATGTCATTTGTAAATATATATATATATATATATATATATATATATATATATATATATATATATATATATATTGACCATTGTCATTTTATGCAAATAAATGCTCTAAACAATACACATATGTCAGTAGTTTATAGACTCAAACAAAAATGTTCCTTTTGCCCAAACACATACCTATAAGTGGTAAACTGATAATTAAACTGATAATTATGCAGAGCTGTATAATAATAAACCAGGGGTGAAAAGGCACAGGCTGAAGCTATACACTATAAACAAACCTTTTCAGATTAAATCCTAATCAATTTGTAAACATAAATAACATAAATATACCCCAGATATAATTTCAAAAGCACTATTTATTAAAATCAACCCATTATGTCACCATCTTTTATATTGTAAATGTACACATGATGAGACACTGTTGCAGTTTTGGTTTTGAGGAGAAAGACAGTTGTCAGAATATTCATGTGTGAATATTGTTTTCTATGTTGTGCCATTACTTCGCTTTTTCCCTCCTACTGCTACAACTTAAGTTTCCTGTGAAGTGATGATGTATCTTTGACAGTAGAGTCATACTTGTGAAGTCAAATTCGCACTGAAGAATGCAAAATTCTGATGGAAAAAATCCACACACAATGCCTTTTTTGTACAACTGGACTCATTTACGTTTACAAATGCTTATTTTATGCACAGCTCTTCATCATATAGACCTGAATATTCTGATATCTGTCTTGCTCCACACAGTTTGTTCTGACTTTTGATGTCTCGCCTAAAGCGGTGTTAAAACAAAGGCTGTGTCTGATGCTGTAGATATAGGTATTAAGCTGTGAGACACAGAAGTGAGATGAACCCATTCGTTTCCTCCCCTCCCTGAAGATTTCCTCTTTGATATGCTCAGCCAGATAAGGAATTGTCATCTCATCATGTATTTATCCCCCCTTTTTTCTTTGTCCCACCGGGAGGTACAGTGGTTGTCTTCAAACTGTTGCCCCGTTATCTCCCTCCACGCACGGCGCAGGCCTCCCTCGACAATCATTGCCACAATGGACTCACTGCCACCGTCAAACAGACGCTGTCAAACAGAGCTTTTGAAGTGACAAATGACGATGGTGCGGTAGTGCAGCGATCCCGACGGTGAGAGGAAAGGTCCCTGCTGAAACATCAGACGGGAGAGAGCAAGAGAGAGAGAGCGGTGTCAACCTCTGCAATCTGCCATGACTTTACCAGGCAACTTTCATCTTAGTCTGAGTTGCCATCAAGAGTCAATAGAGAGATGATAGAGGGATATACCATAGTAACCTGCTTTAAAAAAAAATGGTGTGTGGTCAGGGGTTTATAGGATAATATAACAGGTGGAGCAAAGAAAATATGATGGAAATTATTGGATTGTGCTATAATGGCATCTCACTTCAGGCTCAGGACATGACAGAAGGTGACTTCCAATTAACTCCAATTTTATTTTCAATGCAACACTCCATTGTAGTAAAGTAATTGTATTTTTTTTTATTATTTATAAGTAAATATCTTTTAAATGGATGTTTTCCAATGGTTTTCAGCCTCTGAAATGGGTTAGACGGCTACATCTACTAATGGATTCATATCAAATCATTTGAATAGAGGTGTGATATGCTGCTACATTGCTAAATAATGATGTTTTATGGTGTGAAACACCTCAGTTAAGTTCACCTGAAACATTATTTAGAAACCTATCTATTATTGAAACGATTGATCAATTAGTTGTTTGGTTCATAAAATGGTGTAAAGTGTTGATCACTGTTTCCCAAAGCTGAAGATACAACCTAAAAAATAGGATTCAAGAAGCTGGAACCTGAAAAACTGATTAATTCATTATCTACAAATAGTTGTCAATTAATGTAATAGATGGCAAAAAATCGATTAATCAACTAATTTAAGTATCTAGTATTGGCACAACAGGATAAACAGGCAGGACCAAGTTTTTTAGCATTTTATATGCTTATGAAAATGCTTTTATATGGGTTTTAGAACTTTTGCCTTACTTATTGTTCCCTGTCATGTAAATTGTATTGTAACTTTCTTTTTGGTTATCTAGCCTTTTTATTGTAATTTACGTGCTTTCAGGTCACTCTTGAAAATCTGATTTTATCTCAATGGAATTCTGATATTCTGTGCATCTGCTGGATTTGCAGGATGGTAAGCAAGATAATGTATTTTAAGAGGAAGAAAATGGCCAATTCTTTTTTGTATTTTTTTTCCTTGTCCTTGTCACAGTATTAATGTCCCGAGGTTTCAGTAAAAATGTCAAATAAATGTGTTGGTTTCTTTTAGGTACAACTAATGTAGACAACATCTTCATGTCCTGGTTTGTTGAATTACAGATGATCAACTTGATGGAGGAGGCTACTTAGATTGACTTGAAAGAGAAATTTACAAGAGATTATATTGAATCACACATACAACATTTTCCCAACATGTATCATTGACTCTGAGGGTAGTAGTAGTAGGTCTGATGAGCATAAGGCCCAACACAGCACTTATATACCCCTAGTATATACTTATTTCTTTTCATATGTCTCTCAGGGTGGGTCACCTCATCCGGGACAGAATGAACAAAACCCTGCTTAAATCTCATTATTTATATGAACATATCAAAGAAAAAGAAAAGGAAAAAAAAAAAGTGGGGCAATTTAACTTCCCTTTGTCACATCATGGAAATGTCAGAGTTAGTAAAGTAATTACCAGTGGTGGAACGCAATCTGCTGCTGATAAGGTAAGCGCTACTTTTGCATGCCAATGAGCAAAAAAAAAAAAAAAAAAAATAGAAAAGGATGCACACATTTAATCATCTGCCATTGTTCCCTTCTGCCACATTAACATGATTTTATATTCATAACCCAAACAAGGAGATGCCTGCCGCACAATGCACCTGCCCAGAAAATAGCTGCGAAAATCAACTATGTGAACGCTCACTTTGCTCCTTTTTGTTATATATTTTTTTTGTGTGTTTTTCTTTTTTAAATCATGCCGCATTTGGAGTCGCCGAGCGTTAATTACCGAAGTAACACAAAGAGAACAAAACGTGCTTCGTACCTTCACAAGACCACATACTGGAAAACAGATAAATAGCTTGCTCGTCGGGCTCGGTCTGAAGCCGACGAGACAAAACAAATGATTATCCATTCAGGAAAACTGATGCAAGCTTCCCGCGTTGGACAATTCTAACCAGTTTGTATTCGAGTCCCTAAAAAATGTTATATCATGAAGTGATGTCATGAAGTATTTTATAATCCAAACCCTGCTGAAACCGCAGCTCTCTGTAGTCTTTCAAGCCTGCCACATATTCATATATATGTATATATCATCCGCTGCTGTTTAAACCTGTAGAGCAGCGCCAAAACAAAAGAGGGAAAAAAAAGGAAAGGAAAAGGACAGGTGAGCATCGGGGGGAACAAAAGAAAAAAAAAAAAGGACATCTCATTTTGGCAGCTAATCTCATTACTCACATTTGACTTAATGTCTTATTTCAGTTTCGGCACTGACTTAATTTAGACACACTACCTCGAGTTAAACAGTCTGCGAAGGCTCCGAGGTAAATCACTGTATCTGCATGTACAAATGCACTATATCACCCTGAGGGATAGTCTGCAGAAGGAGTCCAAGATGGTGGTCCCAGTCCTTAAAGTACACAAACCTTCTGTCAGGTTCGAAAGTCTTTTTTTTTAATGTTAGCCACACCAATGAATTATGGGAGGAAGTGCACACTAAGCAATGATAACATTATTTTGGTGCCCAGTGGAAAAAAAAGAAAAAGGAATGAGCAGTATGTGTAATATTGGCACATTAATACAGTCTCATCTGGCAGCTGAGGGAATAGAGTCAAATGCTTGTGCTCTGCTGGTTTCCTGGGAGTAGCTAAGCTTAATGAAGTAGTTAATTATGATGCAATGTATTGAGATTGGTCAGCCGCCATCCAATTACTCCTACTGGAGAGGAAATATGGTGGATTTCTTGGTGGCTCGTTCCTCAGCAAACAAATCACTAAATAACGTGTAGCCAAGGTGAGTGTCCTGGACTGTGACCGTAAGAAAAAAAAACAACTGCAGTAGAGATACGATGGTGCATGGTGACACTATTACTGTATATGTCCCATGTTAACCTCTGACCTCTGTCCTGCTGATATGTATTGGAGGAAGTTGGATAAATGATGTTAAAGGTAATTAATATGGTGCTTTCCTTTTGCTTAACCCCAGGTGGGCTGTCTCCACTGGGTTTCACTTTCACTTTTTTACAGCAAACTGTTCTAATCAGTCAGTACAAATCTTTGACTTGATGTTTTAAAGCATTTTATCTGTGTTGACTCAGGCTTCTGTAGACAATGAGCATTTTTTTTTTCTTTTTTAAAGAAAAAAAAACAGACTAAAAGCTAAAAGCTACTAATTCAGTCAGTGGCATCAATGACTTACATTGATGGTGCACAGTGACACCATAGGATGTACTTTATACATCCTATGTTGACCTCTGACCTCTGTCCCACTGTTATACAGCTCTGGAAAAAAGAGACCACTGCAAAATTATTCAGTTTTTCTAAATAAAGATCTTTTAGAGCATTTATTTGCATAAATAACAAAACATATACAATTCAGACCTCAAACAATGCAAAGAAACAAGATCAAATGAATTTTAAACCAACATAATTCTAATGTTTACACTGAAGAAGAGTTTGGAAATGAATATTTGCCCCAATAACCCTTATTTTATCACATCTTCCATGCATCTTGGCATGCTCTCTACAAGTTCTTCACATTGTTCTTGGGTGACTTTATTCCACTCCTGGTTCCTCTTTAAGCAGAATGAGGTGTGCATGTGTTGGAATTCAACAGACGCTGGAATGGAATAGCTGTAGTACATGTAGAGATGCTGATTTCAGAAAAAAAAAATGCAGTGGTCTCCAGATTTCCAGCGCAGTGGAACCAGTGTTTTTTCCAGAGCTGTATATTGGAAGAAGCTGGATAAATGATGTTAAAGGTAATTAATATGGTGCTTTCCTTTTTGTTTAACCCCTGTCAGTCCCCACTGGATTTGACTTATTTAGCAAACTGTTCTGATCAGTCAGTACAAATCTTTGACTTGATATTTTTGAAGCATATTATCTGTATTGACTCCAGCTTCTGTAGACAATGAGCATTTCTTCTTTTTGTAAAAAAAAAAAAGCCAGTCATTAGCGATGATGACACACTTCAACTAAAGCGCCTTCCTGTTTAATTGTGAGGAGATGAATCAGTGGAGATGGCGCACGCCAATCCAAAGCGCCTGCCTATATTAGAAACACCATTTAACTATTCATGTCGGTATCAACATAATGGAAAGCGGGAAAACCAGAGTGTGCAAAGTGCACAAATATAATCTCCCATAATGACTAATTACAAATTTGAGTTCCCCACTGATATTGTGGCCATGTATAATATTCAAGTGACGAGATGCTTGGATGAGACCCAAAACGGGTATCACACTCCCTCATCAGAACGATCAGTCAGGCCAACAAAACGCAGCAGAGAAACACTCAGACAAATTTATTCCCTGTCGGCGTGTAATGTATATAATGCATATCCATCCGCATATTAAAGCCGGCAAGTTTAGTGCTCAGTGACAGAAAAACCAGGAATGACAACGGGGTGAAAAAAGGTGCAACACTGCATTACACAGCACTGCGCTGTAGGTAACACAGGTTAATGCCCGCTCACGTTTCTTTAGTCGGACACTTGGTTACGCCGCGTTTAACCATAGATACGAAACGGGTCGGGTTATATTGTCATGGATCTTTGATTGGAGTCAACATAAATTGCAGGAACATGCTTTACTTCTACAGATTCTTGTCATCATTCTCCCATTTACCCCATTTTTTTTAAGATTTCAAGGGGAGGGAAAGCCAATGCAGTGCAGATCAGTGACAAGGGAAAAAAAAGGGATCATTTTGCCAAAATCGCAGCCATCTGGTCTCACTCACCACTCAGAACCCTGTACACATCTCGCTTAAATCCTCTCTATCTACCATATGCAGTGTGCAGTGCCCTTAATCCCCCATAGCACCCACCAACACTGCATCTCGCTGTGTAGCTCCTGGCTCCTCGCCCCTCCCTCACTTCTCACCGCTCAGCACGCTGACCCCCGCCAATCCATTGAAAAACCCCCTACGCACCCGAGTGTTAAGGCGATTTTTTTTTTCCTTTTCTTATTACATAGTCTCCAATCATTCTTTCATGGGAACAAGATTGGAACGTAATGCGGAATCTTTCGGAGGAAGAAGGAGAACATAAGAAGTGGGAAAAGTGCGATAAGTAGGCCAGTAAGCTTCGGATTGAGAAACGATAGATTATGAAGAAATCTCTTGCAATTGCATCACATTGAGGTTTCAGATATTACAGAATGTTATCACTTTGAATTCAACTGTTTATGAATTTTTTATTTTATTTTTTACAAGGATTCCCGGCCGGGGTTAAGCCCTGAACAAAATGAATGCTTGTTTATATTACTGAGTGTAGTATATGTGCAACAGTGTTTCTTCTGAATGGTTGTGACCTCATAGAGTGCAGCTTGGACTGTGACATATCGAGGACTCTCTGTCACTGTTTGTCCTGGATGGTGGAGATGGAATGTCCATCCATGACCTTTTGGCTACTTACACATATTTTGCTGTGTCAAGCTTTTGGACAAACAAGAAACTGGCAAGGTCAGCCGGCTCCAGGCACCGATCGGCAATGAGCTCCAAAGACAAAAGCAAACATGACAATATTCCAAGATACAACAGTTTAAACGTTAATTCCAGGTATTTTCAGCGCTACCTGTCATTCTACTGAACAGTCGGGGAGAAATGTGAATTAACTTGAGAACTGTGTGGAAATGTATTTAAATTCATTTAAATTCTCACGCAAGGTGAAACTAAATAGATTGAGTCTTATTAACACAGAGCCTTCATTGGATGCAGTAGACGTTTACAATTTGAACAAGTTTACATTTGAGATAAAATTAGATTTTCATTCAAATAAAGAATGTAGAGCTGTAGGTTCTGCTGTTGCTATGTGGTGTCAGCACACATATTTTTATATAACAATAATGTGCTGGGGTTTGTTTGTGTTTATTTCGAATAGAAATAGCCACGACTTATTATAACATGCACATTTCCATCATGTTTTCATCATGTTATTTCTCATAACTACAAGTCTTTCAAGAGTTTTCACTGTTAAACAATGCATGCTGGGAAATATGCTAACCTGACAAATGAGTTGAGTGAACAGCTCATTCAACTTTTTTAATTTAATTTTGACTTTTGACTAATTTTGAGTCAAAAGACAAAAACTAGAAATCTTAGGTCAAATTATCTTGAAATTATTCAATTTATTTTCATGTTCAATTATAAGTTCATTCCACTAAATGTATGGTACTAAATGTTGGTATTTTATTATCATTATTATTGTATTTGGTGTAGCTAAACACAGAAATAAATTAAAAAATGTATTGGTTATTCATAGGAAAATTAGGCTTAGGTTTCAACACATCTATAAAAAGATGTTCCATTGTTTATAAAATTGTGCTTTATTATAAAATTACAGTAATTAAATATGTTAGAATCTATTAATCTAATCTGTAGATACCCCCATACACACACACTTGTTGATTTTGTAGGATTTTCTATGACAAAGACACTGTGGTAGACAACTATGTTCACTTCTCTCTCATAATACATGGAGGAGAGCTTCAATGGCTGTGAGAAATAAAGCATTGTTGTTACACAGTTGTTATGTATTAACTTAAAAATAATAACAAAAAACACAACATAAAATAAAATAAAATTTGAGGATTGGAAATGGGCTTTTGTTCGTTCTAGTGTTTTTGCATTGACTGCAGCAGTAGTTGGTAACTTCAATTGTTTTTAAATCTCTGTAAAAAACATGTATTAGAAACTTTCTGCTGGTTATTACTGCTCAGTCAAAGCAATTGATGAGAATCTCATTTCCAGATATAGGTCATTTTTATATCCATATAACAATACATATCAGGATATATGTAATAGATTTTTTTTTAAATACTGTGCCTATGTAGAAATGGATATGAAAGTATTGTTATGATTTTAGCATCTAAGAAATAAAATGCTGCTGATAATTTGACAGGATTATTTTTTGGACCTTTGAAGATTAAAATCTATGTGATTAATTAAAAATACTGGAGTGAAATTCTTCTTTCACTGCAGTTCTTTCTTGTTTTTGTTTTCATTGAAGAAAAAATAGAACATTTTTATATTAGTTAACTATTTTAATAATCAATTCAAGTCATTGTAAAAAGAAAATGTCCGAATTCTCTTGATTTTGGTATTTCTTTTCTGATTTCTTTCTTTTTCTATAATAGTAAAGTGATAAACAGTTGGTTGTGGACTGTTGTTCTGCACAAGGAAAAAAAAAATTGCACCTACATTTTGAAAAGGAGCGATCGACATTTACACCATTTCATGACCCAACCAACTAAACAATCGTTTCAATAATCAATAGTCTAACAGATTATCAAAATACTGAAAAGTTGCAGCCCTAATTGATGCACAATCAATCTTTAGGTTTTAAGCAGAGATAATGCAGAGATGGTGTGATGTGACTGCAAAAACAAAAGCGCAGAGGACTGCTTATGAGCAGTGAGGACAGAATGAGTCACAGTCCAGAGAGAGAGAGAGAGAAACAGAGATTAAAACACAAATATGAAAAAACTCTATTCTCTTTTCTTCTGTCTAGCTCAGTTTGTCTCTGGACGTCCGGGAAGTTTCATTGAATTAAATCGTTGACGCCAGCTTTGACACAAACTTTCCCTATGAGTGAATAATTGCACTAAGCATTTATAACGTCGCCTTCGCCACATATCTGCCTGATGATCACAGCTCTGGATCTTCTGGCGGGATTTATTTCTATTTTCCTTCAAATAGCACGTTGAATTATCTGGTCGATGCTCGCCGTTCGATTGTGCTGCTCTCCTGAGGAGCAGTCGGGAGAGCTTTGTGTGTGTGAGAAACAGAACTGGGGTGTGAGGAGTGACAGATTAGGAGTTCAGCCTTTTTCTGGAGAAAAAAAGGAATTAAATTGGAAGTCTGCAACATCTTCAGGCAACCTGTTTACAGCCACGAGGTCATTACCGCACAGACGTTGGCTGTCAATCAAATGTTATGGTGGTTATTCTGAATGGAGAAATGCTACCCTTAAGGTCCAGACAAAGGTCTAGAGACGGAGAAGTAGTACTGGGTAAAAGTTTAGACATGAAGCTAAAAAGACACAAGCTGGTGAAGGACCAACCTGTTCTCCATCCACCGTGTCACATTGCTGTTGCTTTAAAGTCAGCGAACTCAAGTTTCTTTCCTTCAGGAATATTAATGCCCTGTTTTATCTGATTAGGATGTGAAAAGTGTAAAGTCAGCATTGGCTCTTTGAAAATACCTCTCTAATTTGCTAGTGTACTAAGCTGCAAAGCACATGTTTGTGTACAAGAAAGATGTATGTGTGTGTGTTTTTGTGTGTGCACTATGGACTGAGGTGGAGTGACAGGAGAGGGTGCAGGGGGGGTTGTGGTGAGGGGGGGTATTTGATAAAGCCAGTGTTGCTTAAGGAGTGGCACTTCGCTGTGATGAAGGAGATGAAAGCCAAAGGCACGTTAATTATGCATCTGTCTCGGGTGGATAACACTCAGAGGAGACATGTCCTGATTCATTTGGCAGATTATTCTTCACTTCTGCTCTGGGATTTCAAGGAGATGATTTATTGATTTGCTCCAACTGTGTCCTGTTGTTATTGCTGAATTCTGATGTGCCTCTGATTATGGACTGCCTCTGTCTCATAAGAGACTGCAGCTGGAGAGACAAGTGTGCACGGCAGGACACCAGCAGCCTCCGCTCGCACAACATGTTCTTTGTATAATCTGCCGATATAACGTGGAGACGGCAGAGATAAAACTGTTAAACCCCTGTTTTTTTTTGTCTCTTTTGACTTTTCCGTCTTTGCTTGTTTCTGCGCTACCTCCGTTGTCCCGGAGATCTGTTAGTTAGACGATGCTATTCCGCTTGAAAGCACATCAAGCACCCCTCTGACAGACAACTTTGTAAAATCCAGAAGCCATAAAACCACAGCTCACTGGCATCTCTGTGTAGTTGGAAATATCTTTACTGTTCCCGTTTTACAGCTCTGAGAGTGACGTGCCTTGTAGGGACAATAGTTTACGCTTAACTGATAGCCGTGAATATGTATTTGACAAATATTGTTTATCGCACCAAAAAAAAAAAAAAAAAAAACACTTGGAGGAAAAAAAGCTCACCAGTGCTTTTTATTTGACTACGGATCTAAACAGTGAACAGCATGGAGCTGGGGGATGGGAATAATGATTTATGGAGCGGCGGGGGAAAGTGACAATCACTGATATTTCCTCTAACTGGTATCCAAAATAGATTAGGGTGAAGTAAGCAATGTTGTGTAAATGTATCGAGATTCAGTCTGCGGGTTTTGGTTTTAATGCATACATTGGCATATTTCATGCCTTTATTTGACAGTGAAACTGCAAAGAAGGAGTCTGGCCAGCTGGGAATCAGACTAGGGACTTACTGCTTAGGCCACCCATCTATGAACATGTAGTCTATGAGCATATGAAAATTATTTCTCAGTGTATCCTGTGTAGTATTGACTAGTATTTCTTAATTAATATTGATATTTTGACCAGGAAATACTGACAGTAAGACCTACTTGTAGTTGATTCGCCACTGATCCCCCCACCTTCTTCTCTAACAGGTGGCTCCTTAAATTAAGTTCAAATTCGGTCAAATTCTTAGGTGTTTCACAATTCCTTTGATTTTGCCCATAAAATACAAAATAACCGGTTGCTTTTTAAATTGTCTGTCATGTATATTTCCAACTTATCCTGTCCAATGAGGCCATTGTTTGTGTAACGGTAACTAGTCAAACTTTAGGCGAGGTCTATGATTTATATAAAAAAAAAATAATAATAATAATAATACTCATAACAAGGGCCATTAATAAAAAATATGCTTATATTCAAATTATATATCAAAGTTTGGATTCATAGCCCCTAGTATTGACCAGTCATGTTTGAGCAGGCTTGGGTTACAGGAAAGATACACAGAGGAGGACCAATGATTTACCTTTGTACCAGCTTTTATTAGCTTTATTAGCTTGTACAGCTCCATTCTTGCGTCTCATGTTAGTAGTTGGACTGCTTTCAATGATCTAAGGAAGTAATTCTTGGACCAGATGTCCACTGGCTCC
This sequence comes from Lepturacanthus savala, assembly GCA_030544235.1. Taxonomy (NCBI): domain Eukaryota; kingdom Metazoa; phylum Chordata; class Actinopteri; order Scombriformes; family Trichiuridae; genus Lepturacanthus; species Lepturacanthus savala. The sequence goes on along the minus strand of CM060479.1, from coordinate 19,471,280 downwards.
ACCAGATGTACAGAAATACTGGCGCCTGCCCCCATTGGAGTAGGACTGTAGTACAATATGCCTCTACATTAGAAACTAATGATATTGTATAGTCTAACAATGTTGTGGTTAAGGCATGGTTAATTTGGGCTCAGAATATCTATGACCTCTAGCAACCACCATGAGCTGGCCAATCAAGACACATTGTCTCACTCTGTCCTGATTGAGCTCTGTTTTCAGACAAAGGCTGAACTGAGGGCCAGAGACAAATAAGGAGTTTCCTTTTTAACTATAAATCATGCAAAAATATTCCTGTCGAGGCCCATATTAATAACACAGACCTTGAAGTGTGTATAATATGTCTTTCTTTAATTTATTGGTGTGCCAGAGCTGTATCAAGGATAACAAATTCTATCAGAGGCAATTTTCATGCAGATCATATTTAAACGTTTCTCCTCTGTCCATACTTTTTGTGAATAGTTTAAGATGAGAATTGGTTCTAATGGTTAAATATCTTAATGGAATTATCAGCCCATTTATCAAAGAATGCCTAAAATGCAACTCTGCCAAACGGAGATAAAGGTCTTTTATCACATTTACAACACATATATGTCCTTCCATGTTCAATTAACACTGTTGCTGCTGTAGATGCAAAATGTGATTCAAATGAATCATATAGTAGTTAGGAGGTGGACCTAATGAGGCTTCTGTTACTGTTGCTCAGCATTAAAACAAGTAAAAGTTGTATCATTGATCAGTCGATTAATTGACAGCTATTACATTAATCAACTATTTTAATAATCAATTAATCAATTTGAGTCATTTTTAAGAAAAAAAAATGTCCAAATTCTCTGGTTCCATCATCTCAAATCATTATTTTCTGGTTTCTTTAGCCTTTTATAATAGTAAACTGATGATCTTTGGGTTGTGGACTGTTGGTCTGGACCAAAAAATACATTTTAAGTTGAATATTCAGCTTTGGGATCAGTGATTGACAAATTATCGACAAATTACACCATTTTATGAACCAAACAACTAATTGATTAATCATTTCAATAATCAAGAATAATCAAGTATCTAACTGTTAGTTACAGTTAGTTGCAACAATCAATTATAGCTTTATTGAACAAACCACTGGTGATGGAACCTGTTAACTTGTCATTTACGTGACAGTTTTACAAACAATATCCTTAGACAAGCCTGTTATGAATTCTATTCAGACTTCTGTCTTCAATCATTGATACAGCAATCAACTATCAAAATAGTCATTAGCTGACACTGGGTCATGATGCCATTTTTGAAGTTTGTAGGTAGAAATCTTACAAATGCTACAAACAGTAACAGCTTGCAGGAGAGAAAAAGAAAGAGAAACCCACTCACTGAAGAGAGAAAACCGGAGCCTGCGGAACAAGGGTTAGATGTTTCTTTTAATGAACATGACGCTGATTGAACATGATTTACTTCAAGTGTATAATTTGTGCAAGACGTGCACACTCATTAGCCTCTGACCAGTCGATTCATCTGAAAGGGCGAATCATGAATTGTTCTCGTCTGCAGCTTGCAATACGATGCTGACTGGCTGTGTGCTTAAATAAAGGTGGAATCATTCACAGAGCTCCAGGTATGTTGTTGTTGTGGTTTTCACACCTGTAATTCCTCAATTTAATGTTATTTTTTTAGGGAAAAAGGTTAATATTTTAACGTCATGTAAGCGTGTTGCATAAATTATGAATATCTGCATCACAAAAGTTTTTGTTTTTCTAAAAAGTGATACTATATGCTTTAGCATGCAGTATGTTACCAGTGGGTGTGGTAATTGATTATTTCACTGATGCGTATATGAAATCCTTTCATCAGCTGCAGTCAGTGCCTCCTCTTCTCAGATTCATCTCCTTCAGCTGGGCTCTGTCAGAGTCCATCTGTCAGCGTGTCCATTCACGTTTCATGATTGATGACCATGTGTACTTTAAGGCTGGGGATAGCGCTCGTTCCATCTATTGCAGCATAATTAGCCAATAGTGAATGTTTTTGCTCTAGTTATTTTAGCTTCAATAATTTCCACATCATTTAGCCTCTCAGCTGTCTTTCCTCACATGATAATGATCTTCCACACTCCGCTTCTCGGTAATGTGTTTAGAGGATGCAAAGTTTTGTCAAACAACATTATAGAAAACCCACCGAACTTAAACGATTTTTCTGGAATCAATCCGGAGTATCAGCTAATTATGAAATGGACGCCTCCATGGCCCCTTCAGAACTGTGTGTATATGATGGAGAACACTCACTGTGGTAGACGAAAAGGATTCATTAGACCCTGGGTGAATTTTGACGTGACATTTACATTCTGCTTCTTTTTTTTCTTTTTTCTTTTTTCTTTTTTTTTTAGCAAGACAAACGAACTAAACAAACAACTGAACAGACTGGCTAATGCAGAACTTTTAATAGGATTCATAAATGGCCTTGTTGAAGGATTCTTAGCGCAAGCGACATAGGTGGAATTTTAAAAATAAAATTTAGGAGCCGCTGTTTAATTCAGGATCTACTTTATAGATACATTTGGCTTATTAAAGTAAAAAATACTTAATGACGTAAATGACTGTTTAACAAATGAATCACCATATCATCAGTGTTATGCTACCATTCAAAAGTTTGGGGTCACTTGGAAATTTCATGACTGTTTTGTTTTGTTTTACACTAATCAGAAATACATTATATACATTGCTAATGTGGTAGGACATTAGCAAGGACTATTCTAGCTGCAAAGTCTGTTTTTTGGTGCAGTATCTACATAGGTGTATAGAGGCCCCTTTCCACTATCACTCCAGTGTTCTAATGGTACTATGTGTTTGCTCATTGTGTCAGAATGCAAGTTTTCTATTCATTTTACAACTCATGGTGGTAAATAAAAGTGACTTTTCATGGAAAATTGTCTGGGTGACCCCCTACTGAACATACACTACCATATTGGTAGTGCATGTTCAATAAGGCTATAACTAACGACTATTTTGATAGTCAATGAATCCATCAATTATTGAAACAATTAAATGGTTAGTTGTTTGGTTTACAAAATGGTGCAAAATGTTGATCACTGTTTCCCAAGGCTGAAGATGCAACCAAAAGAGTCAGTGGTCTGGTGCGTCTGTAGGAGAGCCTCAGGTAGCTGATGTCACATTAGCAATTACTAGAAGGGCACTTGTAGAACACTTCACCAGCAGGACTTCACCAAGGCCAAAGGTCAGTCTTCTATCCAACATGCAAATGTGCAACATAACCAACATGTGTGGTAGTAGAGAAATCTATCACACATTTGTGCTTTCCGAAAGTCTCACTGTCTGAAAAACTGCTGAATACCAGGGACAAGTGTGAGGTCTGAACACCAACAGGCTGGTTTGGTGCTTAATCCTTTTTGCATGGACTTATCTCAGCTGAGGATTGCAGACTCACTGACTTTGCGTTATTCTGTCATTTCACAAGTGTGCAATTAAGGATTTCCACTGAAATTACTGGCAGCATACTGTCCAGGACCTGGACTTTGAGAGGGGTTAGGGTTTCTGTATTGTACCGACTGATTCTAAAGAGATAATGTTTTCTTTCCTACTCATCTCCATCCAACAGCCCCTTCTACATTCATACAGAGGCAGTTCTGTCGACAACCTGTGCTATTTCAAGTTCTGGTTCACTGAATCTATAGGCGTGGAAAAACCGGTAGGATCTGTGAAATATGCAACACCTAATTAGCATAATAATTTCATTGGCTCTCACCGACGGCACAAATCAGAAAGGGCGACTGTAATCTCGTCCTGTCAGGCCGATCACCACCGCAGTAAATTTCTGATCAATTCTAATTAACGGGCTGCATATTTTTCTCGACTGTTTGCAGTCAGTCGTGATTTATGAGCGACCTCCGCTGCGCATTTGCTCTCTGCCTGAGTTGTTATTTGGCTGTTATTAGGTGTGGAATTCATGATGGAACACCTCAGAAGGCTTTAAGCGCTCGTAAGGCAACTGGCTCAGAAAAGTTGGGAAGAACCATAAGTTTGACCCACGACCGTTATTTTATTTATTTATATTTATTTATTTTTTTTAAAGAGGGATTTCTAGGTGTTTCACCCCACAGTAATTACCCTGTCAGAAATAGAAGAAGGAGATTAAACACATATACTAGATACAGCAATATGTGTATGCTATATGAAAAAAGTGAAAGAGGCAGACATAACAAGGTCAATTGCAGCGATAATAAAGTAGCATTCCTAAGCCAGTGTTGACATTTAATAAACCACAGCCTTTAAACTTTTGCCCTGTTAGTTGTTCCAACTACTTGAACATGATCGCCTGAGAAGAATTAACAGACTTGTTCCAATATGAGAATCAGAAATGCCAACCGACGGTGCCAGCGGGTACGCAAATCTACACACCGATCTGATATCAGGTAATGTTTAAGCCCTAAAATGAAACCCTGCTGCTTCCCAGCAAAGGCCTTTACACCTGGATGACACTTAACAGAGTTTCTACTGCACAAGTAGCCAGTACCAAATGGAAAGTGGCATGTGTGTATTTGACGAGTTCATTTGCAAAAGTAGTCAACTGATTATAGATGTTTACAAAACTTGATTGAATTTGATTTTGCTCTCCAGGAAATATCAATCAAACCAAAGTTTGTTGGATTTGTCTGAGTAGAAATGATTTAACAGCCCTTGTTGGAGCAATCTCAGAACAAACAGTTAACAAGAGATCCATCACCAATGTTATGTTGACAGTTGTCTATTAATGTAATAGTTGGCAACCAATCAATTCATCAACTAATGGTTGTAGCTCTGGTGCCCACTCTGATACAACAAAATTGAGGTATCTTCTTTCTGTTTTCATTTAAACTATTTTTGAAAAGGAGATAACCTCAACAGGTTTTTTTTTATTTTTATCTTTTTTTTGTCTCACCATAAGTATCACCATCAAATGGAGCCATATGACTCTGTGCAGCTTCTAATGACATCATAAAACAAGCAGGTGAAGTTCAGACTAAGTGCAGGTAAACTGCTACAAAAATAAAATACAATTAAAAAAAGGACTATGCTGGAAAAAGAGAAGGGCTTCTCTTTGTTGATTATTCCACTAACAGTGGAGAAAAGGAAAAGGGTAAAGGAGTTTGATCACTTCATTGGATCAGCTTATTCCACCTTCTCACTGCTTTACTCCAAGTCCCATCTGCCAACATAAAGTCTTACATCAGCTGGGGAATCCTGACGCTAACTAACTAGTTTGAGAACATCAGGTTTCTTCACCTGTTTTACACAGCTTGATCATTGGAGTAAGTGCTGGTTGGCAGGTTATGAAAGCCCGTTGGATCACATGCTGCCTCTGGCCAATCAGAGTCAGTCTCAGGCTGAATCAGGAAGTAGATATAGCAAATCTAACAAAAAAAAAAAATCTGTACCATGAGATCATTTATAGATCTGGAGTAGAAAATAATGCAAAAGATGTAATATCTATCTATATTCTCTAAAAAATACAAATATAAATAAAAACTAAAAAAAAATAAATGAATAAACACAAAATATGGTTCAAAAAATGTTATTTTTAATTTGAATTCATGGGTTGCATTCAGAATGTTGTACTTTACAAGAGAAAAAAGACAAGTACTTACAATTTTTTTTTTCATGAAGCTAAATGGAAAACCTAGCCTCTGGTTTGTGGGGAACATTATGCACTTGTACTGATAAAAGGCTATGGAGCGTTATTACAACACAAAGCATGACGACAGTACTTCAAGGACATTTCTGCTTCTGGACCTTTCATGGTCTGGACAAAATCAATGTTTTTCAAAGTGGTTCAGCTGCACAACTGCAGGCCACTTTCAGAAGACCCTGAACTGATAACGTGTTGCATTACCTTCCCTGCCGGCTCACCCATACCAGAAAAATGGAGTTCAGCCACCAAGGTGAGTCAGGAGATAAAAAATGGTAATATACAAAGTGAATATTTAAAATTGAGAGAATATTAACACTATTAAATTTATTCATTGAAATATATAAGTAGATAAAAATGTAAAAAAAAAAAAAAAAAAAATAATAAAATAAATAAGGATTAAATAAAGGATTTAGGACCAGATCAAAGGGGCTCACCGACCGTATACAACTCGGGGGCCAGAGGTTTGCACTCTTTTGATTTGATCCTGATTTATCTTGAACAGATCAAAAGTTAAGTTAAAGTTAAGTTATTAAGTTGGTTTTTGGTGGACATATTCTGCATCCTTTCAAATGAGATTGAGAAGGATTCACCCACAGAATATGGTAATGTCGATTTATGAAACCCAGGTTAAAGCAACACATGAATATGCTCCAATATAAAGCATAGGAAATTTTCTCCTTATTCATGTCAAGTTCATGCATCTTATTTGTACATTAAAATTTACTGGAAGATACTTCCTGCCAGGTGCACCACAGCGGGCATAATGACCGGCTCCACAGGTGAATGTTTTTATGTGACCCTTCCTTCACGGCTTCTCTCTTGGCTGCTCTCTCCTCTGAATTTCCGAGCACCGCAACATTGTTCTGGCAGCGGCAGCCCTGTTCTTCATCCAGCGTTTGGCAACGTTGCAGAGGTGATCTTTCTTGATGCCTGGAATTATAGAATAAAATCTATCAGCACACTGCTACACTGCTCCCTCTCACAAAGCTATAATTTAAAAGCTTTATTTTCTGGTAAGTAACTAGTCATCGACAAACCTGCCTTTGGTTATTAATCCTTTTTTTTTTTCATTTTTATACATTTATAGGAGAAAAACTACAGTTCATGGTTCAGGGGCAACAGCTAACCTCCCCTGCAAATACTTAGCTGGTAAAACTTTATGAAACAGTTTTAGAAAAAAATGTTTTCATTTATCAGTAGCCAAAATGTCATTGGAATTCTGGCTCCAGAGATAGATGGAAAATAATAAGTTAATTAAGTGGTCATCATAAATTATGCTTTTCAGAGTTGGATTTTGTCCTGGTGTCCTGATGCTTATTTTCAAATCAAACTCTAGTTGCCACGGACACCAGCACTGCCATTTGTGTGTCACGTTGGCTAAATGCCCTGCGCAGATTGGCTAAATTGATTTATCGGCTTCCAGTAACAAACAGCTGTGGCACATGTCCACCCTGTTTTAACTCATGTTCTTAAATTTTAATTTTAGCACTTGGAGTTGCACTCTGTGCATGACTGATGCTCTATAAATAAAGGTTGGTTGATTGATTGACTGATTGATGTCAGCTTCTGCCACAAAACATGAACTTTGAGTCGGTTTACAACAGACAATGGCAGTTTTTGCACCAAAATGGATTTTGGATCCCAAAATAGGGCTATGTGAAGTGGTATTTATAACTGTTTTTTAATTTTTAAATTTTTTTCTAGAATGGCATTTATCTGTTTTGGCAATTTAATTCTCCTTTTGTTCTTTGTGTATCTATTGGGTGACAGGAGGGATATGTTGGATCCAAAGTGTAAAAAAAAAAAAAAAAAATCAACTTTGGGACAAAACAGACATTCCCCCCCCCAAAAAAATCGATCCTTATTCTCTAATAGCAGCATACACAGCTGCGCTGCCAGGAACAACTACTGTTTCAGAGCGTCAAAGTCAAATTGATTTCCGGGATAACATCCAGGATTTCATCCTCTTTATCTGTTCATGTTTAAAAGGTTCTAACCTCAGCACAACAATAGACATCACGTTCATACAGGGTTTGTTATACAGCTATTCAAAAATGATTATATATAATATATCCATGGAGATCACCTGGCGCTTCTTACCACTACTACTATCATCACTTGCCTTAAGCTTTGACCCACTAGCTTTGGCCTTTGCTTTATCAGCCATGATAAATAAGGTTAACTTGTGCAGAAATGGTAAAGTATTCAAGGGGGTATGAAGCCTGATGTGCTGAGATGCTCAGCTTGGGGAACTGCTGTATATATATATCTATAAATATATACACATTATATATATATATATATATATATATATATATATATATATATATATATATATATATATATATATATATATGCAAAAAATGAAGAAGAATGAAGAATATCTCTATCTCTGAAGCCAAAAGGATAAATAATAAGAAATTGAATCTCCACTACAGATTAAAGTCAGTCAGTCAGTCATTTTCTATACCTGCTTATTCCTCATTATGGTCGCAGGGGTCTGCTGGAGCCTATCCCAACACGTTACGGCGAGAGGCAGGGATACACCCCAGATGGTCGCCAGCCAATCGTGGGGCACACACACACTCACACCTACGGGCAATTTAGAGTCTCCAATTAACCTCAGCATGTTTTTGGACTGTGGGAGGAAGCCGGAGTACCTGGTGAAAACCCACGCAGACACGGGGAGAACATGCAAACTCCACACAGAAAGGTCCCAGAACCAGGACCAAGGAGGTCTTGAACCTGCGACCGTTAGTTCAAAACCTGACAACAAAAACACATGAATATTTCTCAAATCATGAATCTGTCAAATAGGCATACAGCACATCTTACCCTTTTGGGGACACTAACTTTTCAGTTTTACTGAAATGTATCAATTTACATTCTCAATGTTCACTGCTTGTCTTTCACTAAACGGCTGCTGCTGTACTGCTCCTGCTATGTTGTGTGGTTTATATGTGTGTCGCCCTCCTTTACTGGCGTGGTGGCAGTGATGAGATTCACACCAATAAAGGACAACACACAACACTACGACAAGACATGAAGCATAGTTGCTATGACAACCACAGACAATACCGGTGCAGGAATGTTACAGTCATTACAGCAAGCAACAGTCTCATGATCCAGATTGGAACTATATGTCCACCTACTGTGCAAGTAGTAGCCAATGACTACTTGTATGTATAAGTACAAGTAGTACAAGTCTGCATTTTGAAAAGAAAAAAAAACTAAAAAAAAAATCCAATGAAAAAACAAATATTTCAAAATCAGCTTTTGGGGGAAAGATGCCAAAAATACAGAAAAGCTGGTATTTATTATGTTGTAAACATGTTAAAATCAAAAGATGGTGAATGTGTGGGTTTAAACCTCCTTGTGTTTTTTTATCATTCAAGTGTCTCTTCATGTGTTTCTTACTATTGAATGAACCTTTGGAGTACAACTTAGCTTTTCTGAAACATCTTGCAGTGAACAGGAACATGTGCTGGACTGTTGCCATCAGAGCCTCCTGCAACAATGAATAACCCAGCAGACAAACCATGTGGGAGGAGAGCAGAGACAGCTTTGCAGGGAAAAGCCTTTATCTCGTACTTGTATGTGCTCATCTGCTTGAAAGACACCCACACTGTTAAGAAAAACCAAAAGTCCAGCCCTATCATGCTAGTGTTAAAGTGTCAACACTTATAACATCAAATTGAAACACCAAAAACAGTCAAAAAAAAGGAAAAAAAAGGAAAAAAAGGAAATCCTTTTTTTTCATTTTATATTTCCTGCAGCCTGTAATCCCTGATCCTTCTCCATCGTAAATCACTGGTTACAGACAGCAGCTCTAAACAGAGCGGTCCTCTGCTTCCTGAATGATAATAACAATTATAAAGTATTTGTGTAATACCTTTCATACACGAAATGCAGCTCAAAGTGCTTTACCACAAAGAGATTACATGAACAGAGTGTGTTGTGTGGAATTTAAAAAAAAAAAGTGTGTGCTGTCAAAGAGAACATGAATGGAGTGATAAAAACAAGATGAATGCTGAAAACTGGGCAATGAAGCCATAAGTGCTCAAGTGTCCGATAGGGGTTTCACACCAGCAGGGCTCGGTGCTGGTTCTGTGTTCCTAAACCCAATATTGAACCATCCAGCATGTTCAGACTGAAAAAATAAATCCTGAAAAGCTGGTTCTCTGTGGAACCAAACAAGATTTTATTTTTCCTTGGAAACCATGACATCATCAGTGGGCTTATCATTGACAAGCTGGAAGCTTGGGCAACGGAGGCAACGGAGGACAACATGGAAAAGAAATAGTGGTGGTTTGCTAGGGAAATGAAATGTTTGGTGGTGATTTGGGTATCTGTGTATAGAGATCCAGGAAAGAAAGACAAAGAAGTAAAAAAAAGAAGACGTTATATTCTGAACATGTGAAAAAGATGGATTCTAATCCGAGTTCCATCATCTGACTTTTGTTCAGTTTGGTATGAATGTGGGCTGGTTTGCCAGAAAGCACTGAGGTTCTGAGCCTTCAGAATGGAACCAGAGGGTTAGGGTTCCAAAAACAAAAATAAACAAAAAACAACTGTTTTTTGGTTCCATTTTTATTTTTTAGTCTTAACGTGCTTACCAGTTCAAAATTGGGTTTGGGACCTGTAACTGGCACAGAGCTCTGCAGGTGTGAAACTCCTACCAGAGGGCCTACAGTGGAGCTACTTAGTTTATAGTTTTTTCATGCAGTTTTAAGGTCTGGTAAGTCCAGTGGTGCTGATCTAAAAGGTAAAAGTCAACTAATGTTCAGTTTAATCAGTGGATCAATGTAAAAATGTTCCAGAAGCTGATTTAGAGAAGGGATAATGGCCACACAACCCTCATAAAAGTCAGTCGCCTTTTACCATATACATTCTATAGATATTTTTTAGTCAGACATTTTCTATACCTGCTTCTTCCACACTAGGGTCACGGGGGGCTGCTGGAGCCAATCCCAGCACATTCTAGGGGAGAGGAAGGGATAGACCCCAGGCAGGTCGCCAGTCTATCATGTGGTATAGAGATCATTCACTTTTACCTATGAGCAATTCAGAGTCAGTCTGTCCTCAGCATGTTTTTGGACAGTGGGAGGAAGCCAAAGAACCCGGAGAAAACCCACACAGACATGGTGAGGACATGCAAACTCCACACAGAAAGGTCCCAGCTAAAGGTCTTGAACCTCCACCAAGTTACCCAGTATGTATATAGGTAATTTAGTTGTACTACTTTTATTGTTTCGAGCATTTCACATCACATCAGTTAGTTTTTTATATATATATATATATATATATATATATATATATATATATATATATATATATAGTGTGTGGGCATTAGTTAATCTTTGTATAGTCAACACTTTGTTTTATATATTTCTTTGAGTTACTGGTGGAGATGCTGTTGCTACTTGGAGTCCTGTCAACCCTGGGGAAAATTACAGATATTAAATGGAGGAAGTTGTTGTTGTTTTATTGAGCTGTTAGGATGTTAATTTTGTCCAGTTAATTTACTTAATATTGACTTTATGATTTGTGGGTAAAATTGTGTTTAGTTGACATTTTTACAAACAAACATATCCTTTTGAACGATTTCTTTGGATGGATTTTTCTTTTTTGTTTTTAAAGGGCACCTATGTTGCCTGTTTCCTGTCTGTCTGATCCTTTACACCATTAATGGTCTCAACACCTTTCTCTAACACCCTAACCCCCTAACGCCCATGCACATTGTTCTTCAGATACAACTATGGCTACATTACCCGTATTCATCCATGTTCTTTTCTTAGGGTTAACCTTAACCCTATAGTTAAATGACCTATGTTGCTTAAATAGAATCACCTGATTGTTGGGACTGTGTGATGAAAAGAAGATGTATTTTTAAAAAGATAAAAACTAGGGAAAGCAAACACAAGGAAAATTGTGAGCAATCATCACACACACCACCACAAATAAGAGAGAGACAACTGTGGCTTTGTTGAGTTTCAATCAAAACAGACTAACCGCAGTGAAGCCGGTGAAAGAACGCTGCACTAATTGTGGTTACCTTCCTCCATGTTGAGTGTTTAATGAAAGGGAACTCCGCCTCTCGTACTGCCTCTTGACTTATGTGGGAGCTTTGACTGTGAGAGGAGCCAGATGCTGGTGCTGACAAACATCACCCTGAACCGAGGAAATGAGGGAACCTGCAGAGTCCTGCAGAGACTCGGCTGTGAAGGTAAATTACTGCTGATTTAACGTGTAGCACAGGCTCCCAGAAGGAGCAGCAGCTGTACCATTCAGCCGACCAGATCCCTCTCAGGGAACTCAAGTGGAAAAACATGGCAGACTGCAGACCAGTAAAACTGAAAACATGATTGTAGATTGTCGAAATCATACTCCTGTTGATTAAAGTATGTAACCAAGGACGACGAGTGCAGACGCCTGTGCCATTGGCTCTCTCTGTTGTCTCTGTTGTGCAGTGGAAATTAAATTTAGAATTGAGCCATTTAATCTTTGCTTTTGTGCAGTGATAAAGCAAATATTGATTTATCACTGCACATGAGTCTTTGAGGTATAACAGAAGAAATGTCAGTTCTTTTAATAAAGGATTCACATAGGAAAGGTTCATCATGCACTCTTTGCAAATGACATGAGAATATATGTATTTTATTCAGACTTATATAGCATATGTTGTCTTCCCAAACACTATTATGTGACTCATGGCATAATGAGTCACACTATTGAGCTGACTGATTATGATCATGCACACATACATGTACTAACACAAAAAACACAGAACAAGAGAAGACAACATTACATATACATGGTCTATTGACATATACATGGTCTATTTGTCCAAAAAGAAATATAAAACCTCTGGCAATTAGTTAGAATGCAAAGTAGTTGGTTAAATAATGTAAAATAAGGAATTAGGTTATAAATTATACATTTATTATTAATAAATAATTATAATAATAAATAAACAGTCATACAAGATAGGGTTCATTTTGATCTGGAGGACAAAATGTGCAACACCAAATGGAAGACAACACAACATGTATCATGTAGTCCTCTGTAGATTTGACTGATGGTGGTTGTAGATATATTGGTTTGGTGTTTAGGTGAGACCCCCCCTCCCCCCCATATGTATCGCTTTGGTGCTATTTGGCCCAGTGGTGGCACTAAAACACAAAGTGTTATGTTTTCGGCCTGTAAATTTTGGTAGCGAAAATCTCAGAATACTTTTTTTTTTTTTTCAAATCCTCTATATCCCTTTTGGACTATATCTATTTCCTGCCATTTTGAATTTTGTCTAAAACAATTTTTTCATCATTCCTACAAATTTGTAGCTATCGTCACCACATTTTGTCCAATCTTCTGCTATTTCATACAGTTTTGCTGTAGCTGTCACAGGTTCAAGACCTCCTTGGTCCTGGATCTGGGACCTTTCTGTGTGGAGTTTGCATGTTCTGCATATTCTGCATGTTCTGCGTGGGTTTTCACCGGGTACTCCAGCTTCCTCCCACAGTCCAAAAACATGCTGAGGTTAATTGGCGAATCTAAATTGCCCGTAGGCGTGAATGTGTGACTGAATGGTGTGTGTGCCCCCCAATTGGCTGGCGACCATCTGGGGTGTATCCCTGCCTCTCGCCGCAACATGCTGGGATAGGCTCCAGCAGACCCCTGCGACGCTAATGAGGAATAAGCAGGTATAGAAAATGACTGACTGACTGACTAATAGATGTGTAGATATGATGTCTGAGTGACAATGGCTAATTTGGTGCTGTTTGGCCAGTAGGTTGTGCTGTAGCAACATCATCTTTCTATAAAGAAAGGGCTCTCTGTAATAAACATGATTGTCCTCTATATATCTTTAGAACAATTCATCAGCTCAACATCACACTTGGAGTGTATTGCTGAGGACCCAAGGGAGTGCTCTGTCAAGCAATCGGCCCCTTCAAATGGGCAATGCACTGATATGAGTAAAGAATTGCTGTATAGTATGATGTATAGTATGTAATATAGGCTCCATTGATGATGAGATATGTCTCATTTGGTGAATAAAACATACCATATATTTTTCATGTTTATTACTCAACATTTTGGGACTAAAAGTGAGTCTGCAGGTTGACCATTGAACTTGAGTCCAAAGCAGCAACTGAGCCTCCTCTCCTGCTCTTTTGGCTGCAGAAAGTCAGAGTTGAACAACAGCTACTTTAGGCCTCTGCAACACACTCAGGCTTTCAATGGTTCCAAAGAGGCACGGCGGGCTTCCCATCGTGAGTCATAAGCCTCTGAGCACATTTTGTGAATTAGGCTCCTCTGGTTACGCTGAAGCTGGCATCGCCGGACAACTTCCAGCTCTGCTACCCACCATGCACTCTGCTACAAGCTCCTACTCTAACAGGATTATGCACCGTCTCACACTTGCATTTTTTCCACTTTACTTTTTCATCTCATACCAACCCTGACACATAAATCAAGTAGTAAATTATTCTACAGAAGACGGACGACTTCATAAAACTAATTGTAAGCCCATCACTGGGACTTAATGCACAGAGGTTAATGCACTGACTGTGAGCTGAAATACAGGGACATTATTCTGCTGCTGAGTGCAGATGTCTGATATTTAGAGAAATTACTATTCAGATTCCATTAAGATTATATTCCTTCACCACTCACTGCGTCACATGTTGGCCTCCCGTTAAGAAGTACTGCCACTTTTTTGAATGTGAAATTGTAATGACAGATAATGTTTAACATAGCAATCGCTTACAGTCAATAATGACGTTAAAACACATTTTCTCACAAGATATGTCAATGTATTCATGTTGAGCACAGATGGCATCTTTTCATTCAACATCATCTTATCTTATTTGAGGGGAAAGGAAGCAGAATTGCAGCCGATTGTTTCAAACATATCTCTGCTCACCTCTTTTCCAATTGTTAGTGTGAAGGATTTTGAGCTACCGTTTCTCTAAATCTAAAATGTGTGGCTGAGACATACTTAAGCATATTTGGGTTTGCAATTTTCCAACAGTGTTAGGTTACATGTAAAAACAACTCAAGACCTTATTACCAATAAATATGGCAACCACCAGTTATAATATTGATCACTTAACTGCAGTAAATATGTTAAATGGCAATAAAATGTCTCAATGTTGTGGTTAAATTGTAATGAAAATGGAACAATGGTCTTATCTACTGCTGCTTTTGCAATTTTTGCCACATGCACATTTAACCACGTCTAGCAAAAAAAACCCCACCAAAAACCTACTGAAAATGAGGAAAATCTGAAATGATTGCATCAGCATGAAGCACAGTTGTTAGACCCTGCGTGGAGCTGGATGATGCTACACTATGATTGGCCAGCCTATGTTTGAGGGTGGGACTTAGCAAGGGGTGAATTTACAAACGTTACGAATGTACAAAGATCTAAAATGTGTTGCATAGCTTTCCCTTTGTTTTCAGTACAGACTCAATGAACAACACATTAATAAAAAGTCATTAGTCCAAACACATAAGATGAGTTTTCTTAAAATGAAATGGGAAATACAGGAAAATATCACTCCCGCACTTGGTTATGGCCAATTAACACATTTCTCCATCAGAATTGGTTTTCACCACAAGGAAGTCCTGTTATTAAGTTTAATGTCCCATTAGAAATCACAGGCAATGTGGCATTGCACCTTTTAACTAAGTTGGTGGCTCTGCCAGTCAGCAAATGAAGTGTAAATGATATTTAAACCAGCTAAATATTGCAGGGTGTCTTAAAGGTACAGTGTTAAGTATTTAGTAGCATCTAGTGAAATGGATTTGGCAGAAACAAAATATCGTATTCAGTATGTTAATTAGTATATAATTCAATCAAATAAGAATTATTCTGTTTTTTATTATCTTAGAATGAGGTGTGTTTATCTATATGTGGAGCACACTGCACAAATAAATAAATAAATTAATAATAATAATATTAAAAGTGGAAATATCTTGAGATATACAACCTTAGAAAGAGGAAAAAGTTGCCTTTCCAATGATTCAAAGATTATCTTTATACTCAAAATATTCTCTGAGACCTGTTTTTGACCTCTTCTTTTATGTAATTTTGGTCATGTCTTCTCACCATTTCCTGTGTGAAACACTGAATTCTGCCCTGTTGTCCTACAGGTCATGTTCACACAGTCTATCTGTGTTATTGGTGATCCATCGGATAGAAATATATTGTTTATCCTTGTGACTTTCTTTTCATTTTCACCATGATCTTTGCAGACTGTGGAATTTCAGTGAGTCTGGCTTCTTACTTTTCTCCACAGGAAAACTATAGTTACCATTTGATTTTCTTTTCTTTAATTTATATATTATACTTATATATTTATATATTTATTTTATATTTTGACGTTTTCTCATATTTTTTTAAATATGTAAAAGTAAGCAAGCCTAAAGTCACTAGAATCAAGAAAAAAATCTAATAAGCATATTTATGTGCCTATAATACAATATATGATAATTCAAGATGATTATACTCAATAATTGATTAATTTTACCAAAACCAAGATATTTTTACTTGTTTTCATTTTTTGCAGTGCAAGTCTCCCTCCACAGAGACCCCAGGTTTCTACAGTAGCTAAGAATGGACAAAGCAAACAATGCCTGTATAATACCTACAGACTTTTTCATTTTTCCGTAGTAGATTCTCAAAATCGCTTGGTCGTCAGTTGGTTGCAATCTGCAACCTCACCACTAGATGCCACTAATTCTCACATGCTTTGACTTTAAGAACGATAACGTGCCTTGTATAACAAACCCTGGGTTGCAGTGCCTCTGCATGCTCTGACAGTCAGATTGGAAATCAAAGGTCAGCGTGGCTAATAAGAAACAAGCAGTTTCCATGTGGTACTAATGAAACACACCACACATGGATGATCAGAGGATCAGGTGAAGTCAGCAGCGGATTCTTTTAAGGTATTTGAAGAGTTCTCTGGACATAATGACTGGATCGAAGAGTGTAGCTTTTCCAAACAACCTTCCAATTATCAGAGTTATGCATGCCTTGTTTAGAATTAAGTTTTTATTTAGGGTCTTCCTGATTTATGTCTTTTATAATATATGTAAAGAATCTTGAATTACCATTGTGAATGTGGTTAAATGAGCCTCTCCATGTGAATGGCTGTGAAGTGGAAGCGACTGTATTGTTATGACATCACAGCTTCAGGGAAGTCCCGATGGTTCATTTTAAGACACAATTTTGGAATATGATGTGTGCATTTCTGAGTTTTGGAAAATGTAACAGTATTCCTATGACACCCGGACCTTCTTATCTCTCTGAAATGGTTAATATTTAATCTGCTCTCTTATCTAGTGACACGACAGGATTATGCACCAAATCATGTGGTATCAAACACTGGATTTGAATCTGGATATTTTAAATGGTTTGGCTGTTGTGGAAAACTAAAGATCAATGTTGAAATGTTCTTCAAAGTAACTATGTAAAACAGATAAACCTCAAAGGCCAGCAATGACCAGTGCAGGTGGGAGAAGACGAGGAGGAGGAGAACAGATAGATGGGAGGAGAGGAGCAGACAGGTGGGAGGAGGGGAACAGATAAATGGGAGGAGAGGAGGAGGAGGAGAGGAACAGACAGGGGGTTGGGATGAGCAGACAGGTGTGAAGAGAGAAGACAGGTGGGAGGAGGTGAGGAGGAGAAGAACAGATAGGTGGGCGGGGATGAACAGACAGTTGGGAGGAGAGGAGAACATATTCCAAGTAACCCTTATAATTAAAAAAACATCTTGATTCCCATTGAAGAAGAAACCTATGTATAGTCTTAAGAAATAAATTTGTGTGCAGCCTGTATGTGGTGAGTGAGTGAATGAGTAAGTGAGAGAATGGGCTGTTTGACAGATATTGCTTCTTTTCTGTCATCCTCTCTTTGTTCTTACTGGAGTGAGATCGAAGCTGAGAGAAGAGCAGTCAATAAGACTAATGAGTACTGCGTGTTGGATCAGAGCATAATTCATTTTAGCCTTCTTCTCCCGCAACAGGGCCGACTTAAATATTGGTTTGCTGAGATCTTAAGTCCCGGCTCAAGAGCTAAACAAGCCAGATAATATTTGCAGTTGACTGAATGGCTGCCACCTCTACAGTTCACAGTTTATCTCAGAAGAGCGAAGGGGATCTCATCTTTAAAAAACAAAAAAAAAAAAAAAAAAAAAAAAAACACTTGAGCAAAGACTGTCCTGAAAAACCTTCTTGAACGACCTTGAAATGTCCTGCTTTGTGTTCCATTGTGCTCTGAAGCACAGAACAAAAAACAAAAAAACATGCAATGGAAGTAGACATGGACTCTTTCAATTAGTTATATCAACAGTTAATTATAGAGAAGAACATCTAATATGATATACTGCAGATAGTCTGTTTGAGATTTTGGAAAAATAGTCAAGCTACAGGTATGGTCTAAAATTTAGGCAATGGTAATGGTAAACTGTCCACTCCATTTTCTTCCTAAAATGACATAAAATAATAAAATGTATTAGTTAATGATAAAAATAATTAATAAAATTCACATAAAAGTGTCTTTAGCTAACTTATTGGCTCATCAAATGTGTCAAATTTTACAGAGAAAGACAATTTGAATGCCAACATAGCTTATTAAGCTAATGTCAAGTTTAAGATATGCATAAGATTAACATAACATTATATAAAGTAATACCTGTATATTGTTACTGTTTTTGATATGATGACCAGGCAGATGGTGGGGTACTGGATACACAACCTTAGATGAGAAAAGGTTTAATAAATCCTCCTGTTCTATCACAACACTGTATTCTACAGTACTTTTATTCCAGCCTAAGCTTTGAGATCAAATGTCTTTGGACAAGGCGGGACAAATCAGCCAGCACCCTAACAGACCATTTATCATGACCATGTATCTAGTTTTGGATACATAACCTCTTTTGGGGGTAAGGATCAAGGGTTGAGTTCAAATCATCACTCAGTGAAGATGATGATGATTAGATGATGATATTATGTTATCTTTTGGTATTGCAGGTTCATGTGCTACACTGACAATGACTGAAAACTCTTTAGCATTGCTGCAGTGGCAGCAAAGGGCTCATTGCTGGAGTAGCAACTGACCTGTCAGAGGGTACATACATCAGTCTGTGCACAACTCTACACAGGCATCAGTAGAAAGCCAATAGTGAAAGATGAGTCACACACTGGGGAATGTTTAGAAGATGTCATTATGCGTGATTTTCTTTCACCTTCGTTGCTTGTACGCCCCCACTCACACCGATACACTAAGTAATCACCTGTCCCAGCCTCACCAAACAATCACTTTCCTAATTGACACTAACAGTTGAGGTATGGAGGGCACCTCTCCCCAGATCGAGTCATTAACAACAACAATCTATCTCTGGGTCTCTGTGTTTTATCACTGTGTCGTTGTTATTGCTGAGTCCACTTGACCCCGAGGCAACATGAGGTTGATGGTAAGTGATCATCTGTCACGTCATAGACGAACCAGCATCTCAGCTTATCAAGACCAACCGAACATGGTATAATCTGAGAACCTCTAAACGTTGCGATGGTATAATTATTAATTAACCAACCGATGACTGACTAAAATCACATTAGTTTGAGTTTGCCTTCGGATAATTTTTCAGTCAGCAATACTCTAGATTTAACCATTTATTACAACGAATGGAAATATAGTTATGATTGGTTTTGCGATGGCTATGGTCTGAAGATGCTCCATGGAATAGCTCGGCAGCATGTTTGAGCCAAAACAGTGTGGCAGCAGTGGAGGGTGGTCAACAGCAGTGGTGAGTACGGGAGCAGTATTGAGTGTGGCAGCAGCAGTGGGGAGTGTAGTAGCAGCAGTAAGTGATGCAAAAGCAGTGGTGAGTGTATCTAAAGCATCAGTAAATGTGGCAGCAGCGGTGGTGAATAGACTCCAGTGCATAAACATCATAACCTTTATCATAACCTCAAGTGACATATTTCAGTTTAATGCAGACCCAATTTTATTTATGCCATGAATGACCGTTGCCACTGAGATTATGTTATGTTAATAAAGTGATTAAGGTCTGTCTGTTAATCCTGCATTCTTGCAGGGTTCAATACCAAGAAATACCCACATCAAAACATTTCACTGCGGTGGGATATTATCTTGGCAACCCCTTTTCTTTTTCATAATACCTTCTAGCCTTGCACAAAAAGTAATATGATAAGATGTAGTGCGTAACAGCTGTGGCGTGCAGCTGTCAAATTTACGGTTTGAAGCCGGGCCACACATACACAAAACAGAAATATCAAACAATAGAAGTCAGGGCTTTTGCATTCCTTGGTTCGTTTCTCTTATAAAACATTTACAGCTGCATACTGATGATACACATTGGATAGAGATTTTCTGTATTTGCAGGAATTTCATCAAGTTGTCTCCAGAACTCACAGGTCGACATCACTATACAAATGAGGAGGGATCTATGGCAAATCTGGGCTTTTCAGCGGAGACCTAAATCTGCGAATGCAAATCCAACTAACCTGCTTTCTCATCAAGTGTGAAAATGTAGTAAGACAATCAAAAGATTTATCGAAAGAAGGATACTCATGTATGCACACAACATGCACATGAAAGAGTCTAACGTGTTGGTGGGAAATTATTGGCAGTGTCTGAAGGAAGTAGAGCTGTGAGAGAAAGCCCAAGAGATCAACAGAGAAACAAGACATCCAGAATAGTGAGCGTGGATCACCATTAGGTTTCTCTTTTTGACAAATGAACAATGCACCTAATCACCGGTCCGACCAGAGTAGCCTGACTCGGTGACAAATAGTAGAAAAGAGCAGAAGTTATCTTTATTGCGTTAGATGCAATAAAATGACAAGTCATGTTTGTTATCTGTCACTGTGACAGCAAGTCGACGAGTGATGAGTGAAAACACTGATTCATGAATTCGACCATTTTTCTTGGCAATATAAGATATATGTACCAGGTACAGACAGGGAAGGCTCTTTAGACAAAGTTTTATCATGACAACTAGTAAATCTCGTAGCGGTTTCAGCTGCAGAGTATGAGTCAGTTAACAAGACGGCTTGATTGATTGATTGTCCACTACAGAGGAAATTTGTTTTTTGGCCCCACTTCTCAGAGACAAAATGTTCATACTACAAAGCACAGTATGTTACATCATAAAATATATATTTATATATATATAAAAAAAATAAACTAAATACCTGCCAAACTAAAAACAAAAAAAGATATTTTAGCTTGCATCTTTAGCTTTGGCAAACAATGATCTGTATTTTACACCCGTTTATGAACGAAACAAAATTTTCATTAATCGTTTCAATAATCAATTGACTAAACGACTATCAAAAAATTGTTAGTTGCTGCCCTAATTTCATTCTAGTAATGTTTGTATTTTGGGATCATATGTGTGAAAATACCCAATAAAGTCATACCTTCAATCATGCATTCTGTCATACCTGGTCTTCAATTTTTGTTTAAAGAAACATGGAAAATTGGATTGTGAATCGCATTGTGAGTTGAGCCTATTGTTCTATAACTTTGCTATTAAATTAACATATGGCAAGACTTGACATCAATCAACACTCATTTGTATTCATTTACAGGATATGTTCACATATGCAGCAAGCTGTTCACAAATCTAATCAGGTCATGTAAACTGCAGGGATGTGAGTGTCAAGTTTCTACCATTATCTGTAAAGTAGTACATTAGTACAAAGTAAAGTACATTGAAGTTACCATGAAAAGTTGGTTCCATTCCATGTGCTGTGAAAGACACTTAACTGAATGAGTCACACAAAAGGGATGAGCCACCAATCGTAGTGTGCTGCCAGGTCTGAGGCAGGCTGCACACCAGCCCGGTGGAAGCTGTGGAAGTCTTGCTGAGAATGCACATCCTCTGGATAGCTCCGGCAGCGCAGCTCAGACAGAGGTGAGAAGCTTAGCAGAGGGGAAAAAAAAGTACAACTTCACCAAAGGAAGGAACAAAGCTAGAAACAAAAAAAGTTGCAGGATTGTTGCAATCGAAAAGTTGCAGAGAAACACAAAATGAGAAAAATCTTCTATGGAGATGGCTTGGGGTCTGTGAGATGAAGGGATGAGTGACAGCTGTTCCCTCACCTGCTAACACTCATTTACAATTCAGACATTATTGCACACACATGCACACACACATACCACCTTGTAGTGTTGCCCCAAGTGATAACAGTGGAACAGAACCAATTGTTTACCCCCAAAAAAGTAAGAAGATAGTTTTGTTTCCCACAGTTTCAAAGAGTCACTTGTGCTATATTTTAATAATGTCATAGTGCAATATAAAACAGACTGCTTGGATTTAACAAAAACCTAACACAGCAAGATCTGCAGAGAAGAATAAAAACAGTCAATGTTCCGAATCATTTACATTTTTGTTTGACTTCTGACTTCACTGAGGGGTGTTTCTGGTGCCTCCATTATATATATATATATATATATATATATATATATATATATATATATATATATATATATATATATATATAAAAACTCAAGCTGTGTCTGATTTATTTCTTTTATCTTAACCACTTAGTCCAGATAAAGGTAAGAGTCTGACCTTTCCATAACATCTAGATAGACCATCCTGCAGGAAGCAACACTGACCTTTATTAGGCATTCACTCTCTCAGTAGGCCATCAATTAACCTTCAGTAAGGCAGAGAAACACTGGAAAAATAACTCTACTAAAAGGCTTTTGAGAAATCATGAATGAAGCAAAGTTTATATTATTCACTTCATTGAAGTTTTTGTTGTTAACAGCCCAGCACACACAAAGCTTGTACAAAGATTCAGGTGTTTACTACGTCTGGGCATTTTTACCATAACATCAAGGTATTTTTACTGTATCATCAGGATATTTTACAGTAAACTCTGGACATCTTCATTTGCCCTTTTTACTCAGACATTCCACTATAATAGCAAAATGAAGGCTCCCCATTATTTAGCCTCTGCTGTGCAGAGACGTGGGTTGGGTTAAACAAGTAGACATACATATTATGAAGCCAATCAGAGAGCTAGAATGAGCTAAATGAGCCAATGGGTGCCTACACAGTGACATGCAGCAGGTTGAAAAGACTGGTGGCTGCTGCTAAATGCTCTGATAAATATAAATCTACTAATTTGAGTTTGAAAAAAAAAAAATTTTAGCAGTTGCATTACTTTAGTAGCATTACTTGAGATGTGTCAGCTGTGTGTATAAGGCAAAAAATAATCATTCACATCACAGCCTCATTCCGGCATGCTGGCACACAGATGGCATAACAGAGCTGATCTGCCAATTTGACTTCCTGGCATATAAATGGAATAACTCTGACCTCCGTTTTGCCTTTGTACTTTGTACACATGCTGTCCTTTAACTGGACATTTTTTACTGATGGTTGCCATGTTCAACCATGTTTGAAGTGATCATTTTAACCCAAACTTAGATTATTTATTTATTCATTTTTTTTGTGCCTAAACCTAACCAAAATCTAACTACAGTGTTGTCGGATCATGTTCATCATAGTTTTGTTACACAACAGTATATTATGATCATATTCCAATGGGTTGATATGCCCTTGATAGGCCCCATCTAACAATAGTCATTTAATAGGCCAGATAATGGTAAATTTATAGGCTACAAGTATTTTTTTTCTAGTCTATATTTCAACGTGCTATGTCCATATAGAAAGAATCACACAATTTTAGAGTTGTTTTAATGGGGTCCTATTCTTTCCATATTTAGTTTAGAGCACCAATCAGGCACTGTATAAGATGTTGCCCCCTTTGATGTTATGACATTGCAGAAGATGTGTGGAAGGAGAGTTTATTCAGAGCAGTGATGGCACTTGGACATGTACTGTAGCAACAATGTAGTCTGCCTTCTCACACACTCACTCTGTAACCCCCCTATCAACACCCCCCTGTCAGAAATGTCACAACTCGGGTCGGATGGAGAAACAGAAGTCAAGTGCAAGTGCTCCGGTCAAGGGGGCAGCTATGTAACTTCCACTCCTGTTGTGACATCACAACAAGAGTCATTTCTAAAGGTCTGTGTATATCTGACTAATGTTTCATGTCCAATATGGTTTTGTAACATTTATCATGGTTGTTATAAGCCAGCCCTGATATTACATGTCAGTAGACCTGCTGTGGGAACCGTCCCTCATGATACCAGCTCTGTAGCAACAACATCGACCAAAAAGGGTAATAATAATAGTACTTCATGTACTTTCACAAAGATTGAGCTTTGGGGGGGAGAAAATGAAGTGGGAGAGCATCTGTAAAATTACAACACCCGATTACCATTGTTCAATAGTCCTGTAAATCATCAGCCTGACTGATTTCTTTTCTCTCCTGGCAGCGCTCTTCTTCATTTAATGCATGAACCTGTGCAGTAACAATACTACTGTCAGAGGACGGCATCATGCACTGCACACATTCACAATAATAAGGATCTCTGAGGCACAGTTCAGTGAGTGAGCTTCTCCATTATCAGACAGTTTCATTGTTGTTGCTTCTGCTTTTTGTGAGCGAATGGGATCATTTTATGCAGCAATCTGCTCACAAGGTGACAGGTCATTTTTTAAATTAAAATGAAGCAATCTGGCAAAGGAACTGTAATTGGAGGCAACATTTTGAGTAATTGTATATACAGAATGATTATACTGTGTGACTGATGATGAAAGACTTTCGGGCTTATTTGAAAACAAATTACCAGAGTTTTCTCCTTGAAACTGTGGATTCTGTTTTCTTGCTGACTCCCAAGTTGTTATTCACGGTTCTTAAGAAAACGTCGGAACGTGTTAAAAGACATGTATTAAGATATATGTAAATAGTCTACATTGAATAAAAAAAGTTGTGTCTGATTTGTTTTTTTCCATCAAAAAATAGAATTATCTTTTTTTTTTTTTAAATTCATTCAATTTTCATCTCCTTCTTCTCCTCATGAAAGCCTCTTTACAGAAAAAGAATGCGTAGAAACTATAAATATGCAAATGTATTTCATTTCACAAGTTGAACTTACAGAGTGGTGTTTTTGTTTTCAAAGAAACTTCAATGATTTATGATCTATATTTGACTTCTATGGATGATTTATGCAACCTATGATGTATATCTGACTTCATTTGCGTGTGCCGCCTGTATAGTAACTTGGTCTTGATGTTAATTGTTTCTGAATTTTTCATAGAGGGATGTCCGCTGCCCTATGTGGGAGTATCAGACAGTTTTGTGATTGGTCTGGCTTGGGAGTAGGTTGACTCTCAATCATGCAGATCACAATCACCTGTGTGATGGATTCTACTGTGTCTAAATACTACTTGTTCTGCCTTGTGATGTGACTTTACAATGCCTAAGAAATATGGAAACATTACATAAATAAAATTACTGGGAGCTTTTAATACAGTGTGCGGATCTTTTGGTTGATTCTGGTCATCCTGCCTGTCCTAGTAAACATCTAACATTGGTTTCTGTATTTTTTTGTATTTTTTTTTTCTTTAATACATTCATGTTTCTCCTGATGAAATATAGCTTTATTAAAGTTCAGTCGTAGAAGATAGAAGGTACTCCTCATTCCATCTTTATTCACATCTTTCATGTATGCTCCCATAACTCCCTGGCGTCATTACCCAGTGCTCAAATTGAGTTATCAGCTGGTCCATTATTCACTGGCAGCGAATAACATCATTGTTAGCCATTGTCATTTAGTTGTTGTTTTACATAAGCCACACATATAACTGGTGATGGTGTTTAGTAACATGATGTCACATCATCAAAACTTTGCCTGTGTACACTGCAATTTTACTGTTATCATGTATTCAAATTATGCTCATGTTCTGTTTAATGTTCATCAAAATCCTAATAACATTGTTGATGTACAAAACCATAGTCCACCAGATGAGCCCTTTCTCCCTAAACAAGGAAATGAATATTCATTAAGAGATTGATTTGAAATTTCCCACATCCCCTGGCAGGGATCTGGATTGACAGAACCCATGTTCAATTCCTACATCAACTTTCCATCGGTTGATGATGATTATAATTAGTTAATACATTTTATTAGGTAGGGGCGACACAGTGGAGCAGGGGTTACTGCTGTTGCCTCACAGCAAAAAGGTCACAGATTCAAGATCTCCTTGGTCCTGGGTCTGGGATGTTTCTGTGTGGAGTTTGCATGTTCTCCCCGTGTCTGCATGGGTTTTCAACAGGTTCTCCGGCTTCCTACCACATTCCAAAAAATTCTGAGGTTAATTGGAGACTCTAAATTGCCCGTAGGTGTGAGTGTGTGAGTGAATGGTGTGTGTGCCACACAATTGGCTGGCGACCATCTGGGGTGTATCCCTGCCTCTCGCCTGTAATGTACTGGGATTGGCCGCAGCAGACCCCAATGACCCTAATGAGGAATAAGCTGGTATAGAAGAAGAATGAATGTATTAGGTATTTAAAACACCACAAGATTCCATGAAAATTAACAAGAAGAACTTCATTGTTGTGTCTCCTCCTTCGCGTCTGTAAGATTTGAGAGCTAATTGGTCTGTGGGCTAGTATGTTATGTTATTATCATGTTGACTTTCTACAGTAATTCAAAAATCACTATCAGAGAAGAATTTAATCATCCGGGCATCAGAATGATCATTTGAGATTTAATATAAGGTTTAATGTTTCTTTAAAAGGTCAAAGTCTAAGAAAATGTCCAAATTCTCTGGTTCCAAGTTCTCAAAATGGATTATGACTGATGATATTTAGAGCCAATCCCCGCGCATCACGGTGAGAGGCAGGGATACACCCCAGATGGTCGTCAGCCTGTCGTGGGGCACACACACCATTTAGTCACACATTGACACCTACAGGCAATTTAGAGTCTCCAATTAACCTCAGTATGTTTTTGGACCGTGGGAGGAAGCCGGAGTACCCGGTGAAAACTCACGCCGACACGGGGAGAACATGCAAAATCCACACAGAAAGGTCCCAGACCTACGAGGTTTTGAACATGCAACCTTCTTGCTGTGAGGCAACAGTGCTAACCCCTGTGCCACCATGTTGCCCTATGAGCTCTAGTTTGTGGGAAAAAAACAAAAACATTTTAGGTTTCAGCTTCAGCTTCAGCTTTGGCAAACAGTTATCATTTAATGAAGTAAACAGCTTATCTGTTACTTGTTTTAACAATTGATAGATTAATCAACTATCAAAAATACTCATTAGTTGCAGCCCTAGTAGTGGCAAATAAGAGTTTAGCAATAATCTGTAGAGATGACACCTCCACTATTTTGAATCTGAAATATATTCACTGCTAGTTTTCAATGACCACAACCTCCTTATCTTCCTGAAGTCCCTTCAAATCCCTGACCAGAGACTGAAGAGTTTGGCATTGTGCCTGCAGCCCAATTTAGATATCTGACATAAAAGGTCCCATATCATGCATATTTTTTTTTTACTCTAGATAAGGTCTAGGGGTTATATAAAAACTGTCCCATGCATCAAACACAGAAAAAAAGAGAAATGTACACAGGATGGATTTAGAATCTTTAACATTCATTTCTTATTTCTATGATGTCCCTGCCTTGACAATGGGAGCAATATGGTGAAAGGATGATGGGTAACAGATAAAGTAGACAATTTATGGGGACAAATTAGAAATCTTAAATGAAAGTGTCTGCTTTAACCGAGCTTCTAATGTGTACTACAAGGTTCCTAGTGGAAGTCCGGTCTTATGGATGGAAGGGGGAATAGTTACGACCTCTGGTGCTTTGGACTCAGGGAGGGTCGTTAAGGTAATGTGGCGGCACCTGTGTAGGCCTTCACCAAGACTACAACTAACCGGCCTGATCTCATTTCTCTCCCTCTTTCATCACATCTCCCCGTGTTAATTTTTATGGGAACAGTACTAGTGCTGTTAATGAACATTCACATGTAAATGGATAATTTCCATCCATAGTTCCAATGGCAGGTTAGTGTTAAACAAAAATAATAAGTGGAAAAAGCACAAAAGGCAGGACTGGAACAATAAAGCAATGCACCATGATACCTTTAATATCATACATGAAAAATTACATAAACAACATACATAGACTAATCTCTAACTGTATTATAGATTACAGAGTAAAGATGCTAAGGTTCTAATTAAAGTGCCATGTTCTTAAGTGCCAAGTGCATAAAGTACAATATTGAATTGGATTGCACTATGCCCATAGCAAATTACTGTACATGCAGATGTGTCTAAATATTACACAATGTTTCTATACAAAAATGTGTTAAATGTGTTAAATGCTATTACTTTGATTTTAATTGGCATACATAAATGTACATATGTGAGCACAACTAAGCAAACACAGAATTGTGCCCCATGCAGTTGGACAATTAGACAAGAAAATGCAACAGGATTATGATCACAGGTCTGGTTTTCCAACAGCCATGCCTTAAAAATGTTGTAGAAGTGGTAAGAGTTGGGAGTTCACGTATAGTGCTAGGTATTTGTTTGCAGGTCTGGGATGCCTGAAAAGAGAATACAGCTTGACACAAAGCACTATTCCTGAGTGGTTCAACACAATCACCTCTAGAGCTTTGTCTGGTGGAGGTAGAGGTGGAGTTTGACCATGAAAAATTTTGTAGATCAATATTGTGTTTGGATTCACATGCTGCTACCATTAACAAGAACATGAAGATTCCTCATTCAGTCATACATTCATACTACTGATGCAACTGATCACCACATCCCATGCTTTTATAGCTATGTTGGTTTCAGTAGTGGCTGCTGGTCTTTCAAGGAGACGAAGCTCATCTTTTGGCCTACATCAACTTGTTAGCTCACTCACTAGCTGCGGCTGCCGTGCAAGGCTGTGACCACCTGTGAGAGCTTTGTGCTGGCGTAAGACTCACAGCTGCAGCCCCTACTTGTTGGAGAGAATAAGAGTAGAGCAACAAAGGTCAGAGTGTCCAAACACTGGTACAGTCTCCAATAACACCGGAAAAACATTCTGTTACAGTATTTTTGCAACAGAATGGGTGGGATAAAACACAGCATTTAACTAATGAGCGTCTAGTTTCACTGCAGTGGAACAACCCACTCTATGCTTCCCAATTCAAGTGTATTGATGCTGAGGTTTAACACTGTTTAATGCACACTGAATGAATGAGTGTAAAGTCCCATCACTGATTCACTGAAAAGTAGCTGATTCTAATCTAAAGTTTTTCGTCAATGAAATGTAAACACATAGTACATAATTGACTGCTTATTTCTTGACATTCAATCTTAGAGCAATCACCACTGGATGGTTTCATTTACAATAAAATATTCTTTGGGCACTTAAACCTGATTTCAGACATCAGCAAACTTCACATACACTACTGTTTAAAAGATTGGGTTCACTTAGATATATCCTTATTTTTAATGAAGATTTTAATGAAGATAACTTCAAAAAATGTCAAATATTATTTCAAACACAAATCATTATTTCTAACCTTGTCAAGGTCTTGACTATATTTCCTATTCGGTTTACAACTCATGGGGGTAAATAAAACTGTGACTTTTTCAGGGAAAACACAAAATTGTCTGAGTGTTGCCAAACTTTTGAACAGTATCTAGTATCTTGACTCGATTTTTTAGGGTTTTCTGGAAACTGCAGATATGCTTGGCCTATTTATTTTTTAAAGGCAAAATGAACAAACAGCATCTATGATTATAATCAGGGTATTCTTGTTAAGAAGTAGGCTGTACAAGGACAGGAAGCGTACGAACAAAAGTGCAACACCAATGTCCTTGACACTGTTTGACAGCCAATTGCGTGAGAAGTTTAGACATTATCATAGCTTTAGCATAGAGAACATAGCAGTAGGAGGGCAAGACAGGATAGAACTTTAGAAGAGGGGCTCTCTATTTAACACATACATAGCATGTATTGATCCAATGCTGGAAACAGCCACGTAGCTTTCTGAATGTGGTTTTGCTTTTTTTTTTTTTTTTTTTTTTTTTTTTTTGTAAGTAGTTAGTTTAGAAGTTATCAGGCTCACCTGTTACAATAGACACTCTGCCCTGAAGGCATTACTGTTACACCATCTCTCATCACCTTTCCCTGACACAGAGTATTAAGCAGAGTGCGGAACAATACATGCACCATGCTCTCAAAATATTGCTCCTGCTTCATTCTGGGTCTGGAGAGAGAGAGAGGGAGACAGCCATTATAAAAAAAGTTATGCTCAAGCCGTGCGTGGGAAGTCAATAAAATGCATTTTATTGACCTTTTGATTTTACTACTGAACGAAATCCTTCATCAAAAAAAGGAGCCGGAGAGAGCTGAGTCTCTCGATTTCTGCAAGGTCCAGAACATTCCTACAAACTATCGCCACCATGTCCCCGGCTGTTTAGATCGACTCGCCTCTTGGCGCGATGATTGACCGCGTCCACCCACAGTATACTTGCCATTTTGACTGCAGTAACCATAACTATTGTCACGGGGTTTTATCACAAAGCATCAACGCAGTCACCCTTAGAGGGGCACAGGAATAATGCTCTAATTATATCAAACACACACACACAGATGAGAGTACATAAAGAAGTTGCCTCACAAGAGAAAGGAAAGAAGCACATGTTTCCTCTTCCCTCGTGTTCTTTCTTTGGAAATCACAGTTTATGGCCCCATTATAATTGCTGAACCGTGGGGATGTCAGGGCTGCCAGGCTTTATTGAGGGCGATGGGTGAGAGAGATTACAGCCATCAATATAGATTTGGATGTTACTCACACCTCTGCAGAGCAACGGGTAAGCCCATAGGCTCAAGCCTGTGTGTGTGCGCGTGTGTGTCAGCATGCAAGAGGGGAGGTAGAGGGGGTTAATGCCAAAGAAAAGTGGGGAAGTGCTGAGCTTTAAAGGATGTGTGTGTGTGTGCACACAGTGAGATGTAACCAGGTTTTCTTCGTCAGGTCAAATGCGTCATTAGTTCTTTGTGTTGATACTGGAACGTGTCAGATGTGGCAGCGGGTTGAGGGAGCTCAAGCTCCGGCAGCGCCCCGCTCACAGAGGTGAAGAATCATTTATTATCATCATCCCACCGGTAAACGCTACTGATTCACTCAAGGTGTGGAAAAAAAAAACAACAACTGAGAGGTGTTTCATAGATGAGCGATAGAATAATATGTCACCGCACAATAAGGTGTAAGAGTGCAGGCAAAAATATTACTCTTGTTTATGCCAAAATCCTCCTCCTCCTTCTCCTCTCAGCTGAAACTGTATTATTCTGAGTTTCATCCCAAGATGGAATCTATTTTTGAGCTCTGTCCCAAATAAATTTTTTTTTTTTGGGGCTCCAGGGCTTCAGGAGTAATCAACAGTGAATATTCAAAGCTTCTTTGGGTTGCAACTCTTTTCTAAGCAAAGTAAGGGTATGTTTGGTGATGTGTAACATTTCTGTTACACTGTAGCTAAGTTTAGTTTGCTGCTGCTTTTGTTTTGGCATTACTAGAAGTGATCCCACATAGCTCAGATCTTTGTTATTTTGCCTCGTCTTGGCCATGGTGAACTGAATCCTGACATCTGACACTCACAGCTGTGACTGAGAGGGATGTCAGGCACCCAAGTTGAGATTGTAGATTTCACATTACTGATCCGACAGCCCCTTGCTACCAATAGTTTTTGTATTTTTTTTTTTCATTCCATTTTGACCTTCCTGTATTCAGTTTCAGTTTAAATTTCCTTAATGGATTTGCTACGATTTAGATTTTATTTTTTTGCAATGCTTAATTTTAGATAAGCTTTATTATTTTATATTGTTTGTTTTAGTTTTAGTTTTAGCTTTTTTTTCCCCTTTTTTGTTGTGTGTGGTATTTGTCAGGGGCAAAATTAAAAAAAAAGGTCAGGAACATTTTTTGTGTAATAAAAAGTCAACAACACCATCCCATTAAAACAAAAATGTATTCACATGAGACTGATGAACAACCATCCGGAAAAGAAAATTAGTCCAATAGCCTACACAGCATGCATCATAAATAGTGCTCAATCTGTTAAAAGACCAAAACAAACAATGTTTTTTAAAGGCTAAATGCCCCAAAAGGGATGAAACTTTGCACTATCAGGTCATGGACCTGATAGTGGCAAAATGTCTCCATATTGCATCCTAACATCAACCCCAATATTGTGTTTGCACTACATTTTCTAAAATTGGAAGACTCATATATCATCTTCAGACCTACAAAAAAGTCTCTTTTAGCCATGACCTAAACCCAACAAGATATCTGCCATCTTGGAAATTTGGATGGGTTTCATTTTAACAAATTCAAATGACAAGATTCTTCTGATTAACCTGAAACTTGGCTGGTGTGTACAACAACCTTAACAATGAATAGTTCCAAAAGGTTTGCGCAGATTCCGAATTGTGTGGCCTTAATTTTTATGTTTTGCCACTATCTACCCCAAACTTCATGTCTTCTACAAGTATCAGGACAAACACATCTGCAGGCCAATATTATTTTATCGTCATAGCAATACCTACTTATGACTGGACGTTATATATGAAGTTGTTATGAAGAATTGGAGGACTGATTCCCGGCTCAAACTCCCTCCAGGCTGCATGTTAGTCATGTCATGTCAGTTGGGCAAGATACTTATCCACAAATTGCTCCTGATGGCTGCTCCATTGGTGTGTGAATGTGTATTAATAATTAGTTCCTACTGATGTGCAGACTGAATCCAAATCTCAAAATGACCCCATGAATAAATATCTGAATAGACCAGCCCTACAATTTTCTGACGATACTTTCACATCATGCATGTTTGAAAAGGGTTAATTAAGTTACTGGTCTAGTTATCCAGGCCATAAATGTGAAGAAGTTAATACATTCCGTTCGCTAAATGATACTAATTATGCTACATTATGTATATGCCCTATCATTATCTCTATTTCTCACTGTTTTTAACCCAGAGGTCAGGAATATTTATTCGTAATTTCTGACGGACAGGCGTATTTCCTGCTTTCATTATGATCACCTTTGTAAGATGAAATCATGGCTTTACATCACAGTGTGATAATAGAAACTGGCATATGAATCGATTTTCTTGAAATATAATTACCACGTATATTTGGCCTGTTTACCTCAGGACTACAAACGGAGACCAAAGTTGAATCCTCGCCTTTGTTCAGCACCGCATGACGGGTCATATCTCGGTAAATATGTTTGGAAGAGAGGCAGAGTACTGAAGAGAAAATCTGTTCCATGCTGAAACTTTAATGGTGACAGCTGGCCGCCATTTACTGAACGCTCCTAATGTTCATATTGTTATCAGCCCAGTGCTTTCAGACTGATGCTTGTGAAGCAGACACATATTGATTGAAGTCCCGACAGCCAATGAGACGAGCTGCTTAGCTCATCCTTCCCAGCAGCTACATCTCCACTACCTGACGTTCATGTCGATAGTAAGATGCTCTTTATTTGAAATCTAAATGCACTTTTTTTTCCACCCTCCAATGCAGCAAAGTCATCCACTTTGTGTGCCTCTATTTTCCTGCCAGTATCTTTCTGTCTTGGTGCCAGTGTGTGTTTGTGTGTGATTGGGTAAGAGAAAAGGGACATAACAGCTGATAGTAATGATGTTAGGAGGATCCAGGTTTTAGTAATTATTAAATCCATCTTAAATATTTTATTCAGTTTCATTTAAACCTTAATTTTAATCCAAGCTGTTGCATACATTGACATTTAGAACTTGCTGAAGGATTTTATGCATTGGACATTTGTGTCTTAAGTTGTCACTGAAATAAGATGAGTAACGATTAGCATTGAATAGCAGTGTCGAACAGTGTCAGAGAAACACATTTTTTTTTCTTTTACATGAAACTGCTTTATTCAGTGCTTTGTTCTGCTTTAGTCATTGGTTTTAATCACTAAGTCTGCTTCTTTTGAAGAGAAAAAGAAATATGCAGATAATATGGCTTGTGGTAAAAACTTCTTGAACATCTAGATTTTAAGTTATCAAAGAAACAAGTTGAGCCAACATAAGTAGCACCTTGGCGTCTCTTTTACTGTCCCATTTACTGGGTCTGTTTGTTTTAGACAGTGTAAGCACTGAGGATAAATTGGTTCCCAGTAAAGACCTCCTGGCTGATGAAAACTGAAGGTCTCTTAACTGGGAGAAGTTGAGCACAGAGCAATGAAGACAACTCCCATGCTCCATCACAAATGCTGCATTCCATTTGTACTGGGACATCAGGAATTTCCAAGTTCAGAGTAGGAAATTTCGACTGGAATGCCTCTGGAAGAGTTGGAGATGATCACCACCCCCTCTGATGTGTTCATTTCCCTTCATCCATTTGGGTTTTTTGGTACACAGCTGTTCAAAAGTTCAGTCACCCAGACAATGTATTTTTCAATGAAAAGTCACACTTTTATTTACCACCATGAGTTGTGAAATGAATAGAACATATAATAAAGACACAAGGAAGTTCAGTTTTATAGCTTCTCTAACCAGCTAAACTGTTGCACAAG
This sequence comes from Lepturacanthus savala, assembly GCA_030544235.1. Classification (NCBI taxonomy): domain Eukaryota; kingdom Metazoa; phylum Chordata; class Actinopteri; order Scombriformes; family Trichiuridae; genus Lepturacanthus; species Lepturacanthus savala. The sequence continues at coordinate 19,437,122 of CM060479.1, read as the reverse complement.
GGTTTTCTAATCATCCATTAGCCTTCTGATGCAATGAGCAAACACATTGTACCATTAGAACACTGGAATGATAGTTGCTGGAAATGGGCCTCTATATACCTATGTAGATATTGCACCAAAAATCAGACATTTGCAGCTAGAATAGTCATTTACCACATTAGCAATGTCTAGAGTGTATTTCTGATGAGTTTAAAGTTATCTTCCTTGAATAAAAGAACTGTGTTTTTCTTTTAAAAATAAGGAAATGTCTTTGTGACCCCAAACTTTTGAACAGTAGTGTTTATTTGTGGGTGATAATAATATTTACCTGCCCAATCATCTGAAAATTATAATGTTAAGATTGTGCGCTAATTTGATTTGTCATCAGTCTATCAGTCTATGGTTGTATTTTATTAATGATGGTGGAATAAGATGTGAGCAAAGCCGCATGACATATGTCACAACAAAACATTAGCAATTGGTTATGTCAGATCCAGAGTGGCTTATATTTAACCACACCATATTGAAGCTGAACAATTATCTTTTTCTTAACTCTAAGTGAGTTTTGTGCCTTAATCTAACCCGTTGTTAACCACAGCATTGCAGCTACTAGCAAGTGTTATTCTAACTCATATCTATGAAGCTGATAACCACTAATAATGCACATTTAATGATAACAAATGGGTGGCCTGTGACCTGATGCATGTTGGAACCAAAATGATATGAAGATGTCAGGGAAGCAGGCTGTGTGGGTGGTATTTGTTGGTAAATGGAAAACACTGAAAAGCTATTTTAATTCATTATTAGGTCTGACTTGACTTTTTCTCTCCCTCGCACACTGGTTCTATAAATTACTTGTTCAACTTGCCTCAGTACCTGCAGCAATGTGATGATATTTCATCCCCGCCAACCATTTATGATTTCATTCCCTAGAACAATTTGCATTTCAATCCCTGAATATTAGTATTTTTGTAGGCATTAAAAGAAAAATAATGAAATAAGAGCTTGTTTAGTGAGAGGTGAAAAGAGAGGAATATTTAGTTTTACACGACGTAGCCTGAATTATACGTGACCTGTTCTTTGTCACTGCCAAGTTATAATGAAGAGTTCCTTTAAAACATGCCCGAACACGAGCTAATATCCTCTGATAATATTCTTGTTCTCATTTAGTTTAATGGGGGTTATCTGTTAGTGCTGCTTGTGAGGTGACAGCGATTCCTTCTGTAATCTCAAAAACAAAGATCACATTCACATTGCTCTATCATTTAACTGCACCAACAGCTACATCACTCCAGCCTTTCAACAGATTAATGTACATGTACAGAGAAGCCGACGAGGACTGTTAAACTTCCCTGGATACCATCAAGTACGTATGAGTAAATCCCTCATCGCTTGGAAAATAACTGCAAAGGGCACATCCATATAGACTCAACTGTCCAATAAGAAATCTTAATCCAAGGTGCAGTTTTGCTTTAAGGCACTGATTTCAATTTCAGGACGCTAATTATCTTTTAATTATGCTCCCGCTCACTCCTATTATCTTAGATGAATGGATGGCGGCAATTTAGTGAATTCTTAGCATATAAGACATGTTGAAATTACAGGGTGTAGAGGTAGAAGGGGTTCTTTTTATATCAACTGCTTTTCCACCATATGATTTGTTTTGACACTTTTGAGCATGAAGTGTGAGTTCAAAATGTAAAAAACGTGGTTCATTTGGAATTTTTATTTTACTTTTATTGTTCTTTTCCAATGAAATACATTAAAAAACACACACACAGACATATATATATATATATATATATATATATAGAGAGAGAGAGAGAGGGAGAGAGAGAGAGAGAGAGAGATGATGCAGCTATAACATGTATAACATTTAGATATATAAACATATAATATTTATATCTAAGGCTTCATATGTTGTTTCCATTGTGTTTCAGAAAATGTGTTTCATGTTTTCTTCTATATTATTATTCTCTTCTCTTACTCAGTGTTGGAAAAAATGCATGTTCAAGGACAGCTTTCAATTTATTTCGGATATGACTTGAATAGTTGTTTTTTGGCTTGGGAATGTATTAGGTTTCCTGAAAAGAGCTAGCGTCTCTCTGATGCTGCCCTCTTAATGTCATAAAGCGTGCGTTGAAGGGAAACTTGTCAGTGACTTTGTGAATGTCACCGCGCTCCTCCTTTGTAACAGTTTTTCCGAATCAACATTTTTCATCACCATAATTCAGTGTGGCCTTTCTCTTTGCAGCTCTCCTTTCCGAACCTCTTTAAACTGTTTGCATTTATCTACCACAGCGGCTTACCACTCCCCCCGCCTTTTGTCTTTGTAAATCTCTTTGTGTCCGGTCTCTGCCTTGACACTTGCCAGAATAGTGGCATAAATCAAGCGTAAATGTAAAGCTATGTGTTCAGCCCGTCCACTCTGCTGTATGGAGGAAGTTCATTTGATGGATTTGAAGTGAAACCTTGAGGCGAATACCAGCTCCAGACCTGAGTCTTTTCTGCTGACAGGTGAGGACAGATAGGCCGCTGTGCTTTAACAGTCTGAGGCGTGAGGGATGTAAAACTATCAGCAATGACACTGACCCTCCCGGAGACACCAGGAGAAAAGCTCATTCACCTTTTCAAGCGTTCAAGTAACAAATTGGTGCAGATTCATAAAGACTTGTTGGTGTTGTGAGATTGGACCATCCACACATGTTAGATTGAGTTAACTTTGTCGCTATTTGTCCCCAATGGGAACAAATCACTCTGTAGGAGTGAGGAGCTTAAAAACACAAGGAATATAGAAAAGAAACATACATAGCATAAAAACACACAGGCACCGAATGCAGACAAATTAAGACAACAATAGATAATCAACAAATTAGATGATAATAATCACACTAGTCACCAATAATCACAGATGCAGCAGCAGCAGCATTCAGTGTTTCTAGTTTCTCCAGTTTGAACATTATTACTGCAAAGGATAGTATGAATGTAAGTGAGTATGGATCAGTATGAGGAGGTCCAGGCATCTTTTCATTTCAAGAATAAAATTGAAATGTGGATAATATACTTCATAAACGGTTATAATAGATATGATTTGTATATACATAGCACAAACATAAAAGAAGGTGCCTCATTTGTGCGAACAGCTGTAATGGACAGATGTGAGGGTATCCATGGTTACACCTACGTGCAACAGAGAAAGGATGTGTTGTATTGCAGAATTATATTACACAATAATAATAAGACGATTGATCCTAAACAAAGCAAGCAAGATGTTGATTTGCTTGACTGTAGTGTTAATACAAGTGGCTCTTGACAGGAAGGAGTTAACTTGATTTTTTAGTTTTACAATATTTTTATTTAATTTGAATTAAATTATGTTTTTAAGGCTAAACATATTTTCATTGAAGAAAATTGCATTTTATTGGCTGTTACACTTTCTACTTCCAAAAATATGCCCATATACAAACAAAACTATTTATCTCATTTACAAAATATTTTTGGCAGGGTTATTCAAAGGACTTGTCTAGTTAAATAGATATATACATTTCAGGGTTGAAAATCATGTTAAATCTAAAGAAAATTACCTCTTTAAGGGAAGGTTTGTCTTCTTCATGTTGTTGGGAGGAAGGAACAGGTAGTTGATTGACTTGTTAACTTTATCTGAGAGGAAGTACTTGGAAATGTAAATTCTTTGTTAAAAATCTTTTTTCTAAGTTGTCTACTATTATGTCATTAGAAAAAAAAGCTGTATGAGTAACATTTATTTATTTTTTTAATTTTAAATTAAAAAATGACAGTTATAGACTTAAAGGCTCATAGGCTTCAATGGGTTAATTTTTTTACAAATAAAATTTTAAAATAAAATTTCAAATTGGATTCAATATCTAAATATATAGCTGCTATCATATGGCTTCAGTCATTTTACATGCACAATCTGAAGGAAGCTTCTGCAGCGACAACTTTTCTAATCTTAGTGTTTAAGCAAAGACGCATCTGTATACGAGGGGGAACCGTGGGTACACTGCAGTTCCTTTCTTGTGAGCCGAGTTGTGAGTTTGATGTGTATGTGTGGTGCTCCATTGTGTGCTCGCACATACTGCGTCAAGGAAAACAAGGGGAGGACGAGGAGACTGTGGAGGGGAAAGCAACAAAAGCAGATGCTGTTAATGAAAAAAGCAGTGAAGCAGGCTAAATAAATAGGAACACCATCTAAGGCTACTTTTGATTGCATTTCAGGGAAAGAATGTGCCGTGGCCACCCCAGTGTCTTTTACACATGCTCATTTGCATTAGATGCACTTCAGCAGAGCATCTTTCCGGAATGCAGATCACCACCAAGACAAAAGAGACAGAAGAGAACTGTTTTGCTGGAGATGAGCGCAACTCTCACAAGACTGTGCGAGACTCAGGATGGTAGCCCCCGACTGCTAAAACAAACAAACATCTCTCCTCAGAGCTTAAACCTTTTCCTGCCATTTCTCTTTCATTTTTTTTCCACTAAAAAAAAAACAACCTGGTCCATTCAGAGAAATATATTGATGAGTCTCTGCACCATGAACCAAAAACCAACTCCACTTCAGACATAAAAAAGAAAAAAGGAGCCATTCAGGATATATTCTCCAGCTCAGATACCACATCCACACCATCCACATCTCAGAAGCCACCAAGCTGCAACATACTCAGGCCTGTAAGTGCTCCAGGGCCATGCCAGATTTCCAGCATATCGAAATGTTTGCAAAAAAATTTTAAAAATACGGTTTGACAATCAATGAGACGATAAGCCTAATTTCAACCAGAGGTGGAAGCGCAGAGGAATGTCTTAGATGAGTCTGTGATGTGATTACCAGTGCAAATAACTGCTATTAAAATCAATGAGATAGTTTCCACCAAGAGCGTCCCAGGCCAAACTAGCAATGTCCCAGCCACAGCTCACAGCACCGCTGTGAATCTGTAGCAGGTCTGTCTTTTCAAATCACATCAATCTCAGGTCATCGGATCGCACACACAGGTTTCAGCATAGGACTTCTGTCACCTTTCAAATTAAAACAATATGCCGATCATACTTTATACAGAATAGTTTACTTATGGTGGAAGCAGAAATTCATGGAAATATCAGAAGATGAAAGCTCTTGTGCGTTGCGGAGGCAAAGTAAAGTATTCCTCATTGTAGTTGTTTCTGTGCATAATCTGTTTATCACGGAATCCAGCAATCTTGTGGCATCAAGATCTTGTGATATCATGAAATTACTGCTGGCTTTCAAGTTGCCATTATGCTCCCAGTGTGAACTGACACTGAGTCAGAGTATGGAGCTAAACAAATTACATAAAGTTTTGTTACACTGTAGATGTCAAAAAAATACATATATATTTAAGTAAATGTTGCATATTTTTCAGAAAAAAAATAAGTCTCCTTTTTCATGCCCTTTAGTCAGTGGTTACGCTACTAATCAAGTCTTTGTTATTTTTGAGTAATATATTGCCATCTACTCACCTTTGTTGGTATGGCTGTAGTATTTGTGGTCTCAGTATGCTTTACAAGCAATACATATGGAGCCGAGTGACTAGTTACAAGCAGGGATGGATTCCTGAACAGGCTTACCAGGTCAAAGGTTCCAAGAGCTCTGGTGCTCCAAACAAAGATGCTATTGTAATATAGGCTTGTACTGGGTTTGCCGATCTCATTTTAAAATAATGTCCATTTATATTTATAAAAGTCATATATATCAATATTTAATTTAATGGATTATTTATCAAAATGTACTCCCAAGATAGCACACCCCTGGATCCCATTTACAATTACGTTGATCGGGGCATTTATCTTGACTTAGGGACCTGCTTACCTCCCAGGGAAAAAATCAGGCTCAGTATTGTGTTTTTTGTTGTTTTTTCACCCCTGGATACTCATTTCTGGAACCAAATAGTCACATTCACTGAAGAAAACAAATCACTGCAACGCTCAGTCAACACTATTGCCAGATCACCCTCACCTCTGTTAAGACCAAACAAAAAAATACACATTATGGATTATGGATTGTTATGGAAGTACACAGTATGGGAGAAAATTTAGTTTTCCCAAGGAATCAGAGGAATTCAAATGACTCAAACTAGCTGCAGAAACCACCACCAACATCATATTTCACTGCATCTAAGTGTGTGATCTATAACTGACCAAGGGAAATCATTGCAAATTACAAACCAAAGCAGGAGTTCACATCTTTTTCTCCCTGGGTCCTATATTTCCCAGGTCCTATGTTCCCCACTTAAGGGTTAGGTTTAAGGGTTAGGGGTTACAAGTGCACACGATTAGAGAAAATTTGGTTTTTGACCTGCATAATCCAGAAAAATCAGTCAAGGAATTTATTCAACTGGCTTAAACTACCAGAAGAAACTGTTAAGAATATCACATATCATTTCCACAGTTTAAATCAGTAACCGTCAATGGACAATCATTGCAAATTTAAAACCAAAGCATGGGTTCAAACATGAGATTTTTGTTTTTTATTGAAAAGGTTAGATTTAGGATTTAAGGGATAGGATTAGGGTTGAGATTGGGGTTAGGCGGTTAGGTAGAGTTAAAGGTGCTGTGCCCAAGAAAGGGTAGGGTTTAGGTGTTGATGACCCCAAAAAATCAGCTGAGGAATACATGATCAATCAAATTAAACTACCTATAGAAATTGTCAACAACATCACATTGTGCTGCTTCAATGTGTGGGATCAATAATCGACCATGGGCAATCACTGCAAAATTTGGACACTACAAGCCAAACCAGGGGATCATCCATATATTGGACCCTGTTTTTAGAAAACAAAGGTACGGGTATGGTAAAGATAAACGTAAAGGTGCAGTCCCCCCATAAAGGATTAGGATAATGTGTAATTAGGGTGTTAAGGTTAGGAGAAACATAGGGCCTGGGGAACATAAGAACTCTACCCCAAAGCAACTAGTTCAATGACATGGCAAGCAGCTAAAATGAAAGGAGGATGGAATCATTGATCATTATCTAAGAGAGATTTTCCAAAGAGAAAAACAACAATTTCAAACCTGAAAACAGGCAAAGGATGGAAAAAAAAATATTGATGGATAATTGTAATGAGATAAAGATGTAACCCCCTGGTTCTTCTCACTGTATCCTAGAGTATGTGCCTTGATCAGAAAAGTATTCTCTAGCCTGCATTCCATTCTGGTTTTTTTTGTTTGTTTTTTGAATGCAGTCTACTTTGTTGCTTGTGTCTGTGTGTCTATATTTGTTTGTATTTTTGTTTTATGCATTGTGTCAGCAAATCTTGTTGCGCCATACACATCACATTTACAACCATACTCACACACACTCACATTCACACTCAGGCACACAGTTTATGAATAATATTGGACAATGTTGGACTGCATTTTTACTCATCGGGTTGTGGAGGAGGTCATCTCACAGCTTTGGAGGCTCTCCTGCTGCTGACTCGGCTGCTTTGCTTAAAACTTTACCAGGGAATTATAATGGATAAGGGGATCTATACCACAAACTATATCAAGGAGAGATGGGAGAAAGAACTGAATGATAAAGTAAGCAGTCAACAGTGGGAGAAAATGTGTGAAATGACAGATACCTTCTGAAAATATTGACTGTAGCAGCAAAAAAAAAAAAAGCAATTATTCATAAATGGTTACAGAACGGCCCACCTACAGGAGATAATTGGCTCCAAATCATCAAAGAAATTCATGAGATGGAAAGACTGACTTTCCTACTGAGACTGAGAAATGATTTACACACTGCAAGATGGACAAAATGGATAATATATTTGAGGGAATAAAGAATGTGGTTGGTGTCTCCCCCAATCCTCACTCAAAATGTAATTTACCTTGCTTCTTGCTTCAGCATACTCTGCCAACCAAGAAAATTTATATACAAATGATATAGTGTTGCATAAAGAACCCTCTTTCCATAAACCATAGTATGTATTTTTTATGTTGAGTCTATGATATCATGTGCCATGCTGTGAGACAATCATGTTGGTGCAACTGTGCTGTTATTTTTGACAAAAATGTATGCAATTTGATAGTGACAAATACAAATAATAATAAATTGTGAGGAGCAAAGTAAGATCATATGTCAAACACAAATAAGGATTTCAGCATATTCAAAACGATACTCAGATCTACTTCATTTATATAATTTTAATTGTTTTTTTTTTTTTAATTTAGAGATGCAGTTTGTAGTTACTCTTCTGGATCAATATTTTCTCTAATATATCGAATTTGATATCCAATTATTTTTTTGCCTTACATAGCTTCCTACATCCATCCAGTCCGTCTTTTATTTAAAAGATTATTTAAGTTTGTAAATAATAAAAGTAACACTGTTTGACACTAAATTTCTCTGTATTAGCTTGACATTTCGAGTGTCTTCAGATTTGTTTTTCTTGAGTTGTTTCATGACAGTAAAATCTATTTTCAACAACAACAACAACAAAATAGACCTGTTTTACCAGCCTCTATCTCCCAATTTGATTCTGTTTAGTTTCTCCTATTGTGTTTGTTCTGTCTGAAGTTTGAGACAGAAAGGGTTAATGTCTAAATGGCTATTAGAGATTAACCCTGCTGAGATGACTCTGCTGAGGCTGCCAGGATTGTATTCAAGAAAGTACGCATAGATTTCTGTGATTGCATTTAATTATCCAGTGTTGCTTAGAAACCAGAAGCGCCGGGCTCCAGAAAGCCCAGATGTACATCCATAGCTGCTGATACACACTGGTGATTTAGGTGGCTCTGAATTACTCCTTGACTCTCTCAGCCTGCAAACTTTCATTTGATGAGCACATTAAGTACTTCCAGAACAGCAGTTAAAGTTGTGTCACCGGTCCAGTAATGAAACATTGCCTAGCAAACTTTAATATAATGCTTTATCAGTGCCTCTGCCTGTAATTGTCAATAAGGTAAAGGGTTTTACCCATCTGACTTTAGCTGTTTGTTAGCCTTCATGACAGTCCACTATCAAATGTGAAAGCTAAATTAGCCTCCTGGGTCGTGAATGATGAAGTGATGGCACATCTGGATGATATATAAACCAGGCCTTCCACCATCACTATTGTAGTGTGATAGTATTGATGGCTCAGAATTAATGACATGACACGCTACTGGGCTCAATTCATTTCAGGAATTTTGGAAGATATACTTTATAATTTCAAACTTGAGTGCAAGGCATCTTAATTTGATTACCCGTTTCAAATGTTATCAGCCCATTAAATGGGCATTATTAGTTGTTATCAGCCTCCTAGAAATTGGTTAGAAGGGGCCTGCTACATCTGCTAGTAGGTGGATATCAACCCAGTGGAATAGCATTGTAATATGCACTTATGTTACAAAATAATGATGACTTGCTGAGCTAATTGGTCTGTGGTCTAGTATGTTATGTTATTACCATGTTGACTTTCAGGAAATGGTGTAATTGGGGCCATATGCATCTATATGCCATATACTTTCCTATAGTGATTCAAGAATCCTACAGTAATTCAAAAATCACTATCGGAGAAGAATTTAATTCTCAGGGCATCAGAACGATCATTTGAGATTTAATATAAGGTGTAATGTTTCTTTAAAAGAAAAAAAAGTCTAAATTTGGTCTAAACCAAATTCTCTGGTTCCAAGTTCTCAAATTGGATTATGGCTGATGATCTTTAGTCAGTTATTAGGGTCACGGGGGTCTGCTGGAGCCAATCCCAGCGCATTACAGGCGAGAGGCAGGGATACACCACGGATGGTCGCCAGCCTGTCGTGGGGCACACACACCATTCACTCGCACACTCACATGGACAATTTAGAGTCTCCAATTAAGCTCAGCATGTTTTTGGACTGTGGGAGGAACCTGGAGAGAACCCACACAGAAACAGGAAGAACATGCAAACTCCACACAGACAGGTCCCAGACCCTTGCTGGGAGGCAACAGCGCTAACCCCCGCTCCACTGTGTCACCCCTTGGTCTAATATAACAGTTAAAAAAAAAAAAATGATCCTATATTATGGTAAAAAAAGGACCCAATAAGAATGCTCCCCATCTTATGCTCCCGACATAATAGTAAAAATGTTTCAACATTATAGTAGAAAGTCTCGATATTACATTATTTCAGTTCCGTTCTGCATTTTTGATGAGGAAACAATGTAATTCTAACACCTGGACTAGCAAGTTCTTCTGTTACAATTCATTTAGGTTTTGTGCAAATCTGTTCACCCGTTAATAATGTAACCACTCTCGTTGGTGCCTCAGTCTTTAACGCATGCACAGATCACAAAGGAAAGATGGTGTTTTACATCAAATGGATGCATATATAGTTAGATTTGGAAATGCATCATTGACATGTGACGTGTTGCTAACAACATCTCAGTGCAAAACAATCAGTGTTTCTCGCCATCTAATTTCTGAGTCAACATTCAGAGTCCAACAACAAATCATATCCTTCACTGTATAATTATCGCACACTTCAACCCACACAGCAATGTTATAAGAACAAACAACAGTAGAGTACGTAACCTAATGTCCTTGGCAGCTTATATGAGAAAAAAATCACCAAATGTATGTGTGAAAAAGTTGCAGTAGCAGTCCTACCGCAATTTACTCTTCAGCGAATGACTACAGAAACAGCATCTGGGTAGGTCATTCTGTTCGCTTAAAGGGATTATGTGATAATGAGCAAATGACTTGAACTCACAATGTCTTCAGCACTTCTCACAATGCACAATGGGACAGGATCTCTCACAGGACACAATCTTTGTACTGGTCCTTTTACCTGGTCCATCTTTGCATAGGTAGAAACCATACGGTTTCCAGTTTCCAATTAGCACTTGAATAGCCACTCAAAGTGCAATTGCTAATTTGTGGTTCTACTCCCCTACCCAGTGGCTCCCATAGAGAATTTAATATGCAACAACCCACATTTAAATACAAAGTTTTTAAATATGGGTTGCTACACTGTTATTCTCGTAGCTTCTTCGTGATCTCAACTTGCAAATTTTTGCAAAAAAAATAAAATATTATTTTGTTGGTTTACAGGACACATGCCAGCCTGATTAGTTGCTTGTTTTCCCAAGGCTCGCCACAAATGTCCTGATGAGGCTTTCTCTTGACAGACAGCCAAGCTGTGACTGGGCTGCTTTACCTTCCGTGTTGACTTGCTGCCTCCTCATTAAAATAGAAATAAGCGGAAGAAATCATTGTCACTCAAATGGCGCGGCTATGTCTGCTCACTCCACTGAGATATATATAATGAATCCCCTTGCTCATGCTCTTGTGCTACAGATACCCTGCTTGTGTGCACACGGGGTGACTCAGGTGATCGCGATCAGCGCCTTCGGTGACAGAGGTCGGCCATTTTCACACTTTCCACTTTGCCTCCAAATAAGGGGCGTCGCTTGCAGGAAGAAAACATGTTCTGCCTGTCATGCTCCATATATAAGACACAACCTGAGGAGCTCTGCTACATGAGCGTCCTCAGAGAGTGACGAGCTGTGCAAAGTACAAGAAGTCATGTTGAGTTGCTTCGGCATTTGTCGGAAGGACTCAAAATATTTCCCCCACCTTCATTACTGAGTGCACCATGGGACATGAGAGAGGCACATCAACGGTCCCATATGGAAAGCAACATGGTTTATGAATACTAATATAGTCAGATGTCGTCTTGTTAATGCAGATATGTTATTACTCCACAGAGGATGTTGCTGTGAGGGCCCTCAGCAGTGTGTTTTTTCTTTTTTTTTCATCTGCACATTGGCTCTTGGTTTTTTTTTTTTTATGCTTACTGTTCTGACCAGAATATATTAGTCTCAGCTGCCAGCAGAGTGATGTTTGGTCAGCGGATTGGAGCGCAGAACAAGGCCAACAATGACCCATTGTGTCTTTTGAGCTGGTATTGGCTTTCTATCAAAAGAGGTGAGAAGGGAGGGGGGAGCAAATGGGAATTGACAATTTGTTTGGCTCATTAGCTTCCGTCCCTATTCCACGATACACAGCTCCAACGGTGTGTGTGTGTGCGCGCTGAGGCGTGTGCGTGCACAGATGGTCAGCCAATGAGATGTAAAGCAATCATTCTCCGCTGCACCATGACATCATATGTTATTGATTTATCACAGGCCTTATCTTCCGTTTTTCCATATTCATCTTCCAGGATTCTGCGTCTCTCGATTATACTTCCTCACCAGGAAATCGAAGATTGCATTTTTTTTTAATCACATGGATCAATTGATGATTAGAGGAAAAATGCTGTCGCTGCCCATTCTTCTTGTGTTTGGTGGTGTCATGTGATTACTTTCTCGGAGTCTGAGGGATATTAGGAAATACTTTGCCCCTGTTATTTAGTTTTGATCAAACATTTCTCTTGGTAATAACAAAATTGTTCTCACAGAGCTTATTGTTGAGATCATGGACTGACTTGTCAGGAAGGGAATAACAAAGATAAACTGTACAGTTATTTTTTAAACTATCTGTTCCATCCACCTTGTATCTACTATTTAGTACAGTCCCACTCCATTCATTGCAATTATATTCGACCAACAAACAGTTCTGGTATGTACGGTATAAATATATTTATTTTTCATTGTAGAACAGGAGCTAGAGATGAGTAGAGCGAAACTTGCTGTAACTTGCAGTAGATATTTCTCCTATCTGTTCTGATTATTTGAAGACCCCTCCCTAATCAAGTGTCAGTGTAAGCGATGGTGGACACAACCCAATCCTTATAAATGCTGTATAAAAAACTTATCTAAAACTGTTATTAACCTTCATCCAACCAGATTAATCAAATCAAGAATAAAAGTTACAGTATTTTTCAGTACAACAGTCCTTTTTTTTGTTGCTATCCTTCCACTGAAGCTCGACAGGAAAAAAAAAAAAAAACAGGGAAATTTAGGGAAAAAGAGTGAAGAAATGTGGAAGCCTTTCACTTTTTCTAACTAACTCAAGAGAGCTGAAGCCTTATCTAAGCATCAGATTATTTTTTAATACATTTTTGCACAGAAGGAGGACTTTTCTTCTTTATTCAGATTCCCATTAGCTTTGTTGCTAGCCTTTGGTCCAAACATGAGAGTGAAAATCTCATTGATTAACAAAACAGGATTAAGAAATAACGCACTCAAACTGACAATGCATAAGTAGTGGATGAAAAAGGAAGACTAGGCTGTGCTTCGAATTTTTTTATATCGACATGGACATTTTGGGCTAGACAGCCTTCTATTGTTTTTATAGGCAATTTCACATCCATAGTCAACCTATCAATGCCCACAGATCTGTTGAGGACAGCAATAAGTAACGTGTGTCCAATATTTGGCAGATTGTGAAATTGCCTCTACACATGGACATTTCTTGGAAGATATCCTCTAAAACTGTGGGCAAAAATGAGGTCCGGCATGCTAAACCTTCTATCCAGTCAATCCTTGCAGAACTATTCCTGGTCCAAGGGGGTCTCACAGCACTGTTTCATCTTCTAAGTCTAAAAGCCCAAGCCATTTATTTAGATGACCTCAAACAGCTAGCGGGCAGAAGGGCATCTATAAGGGTTTAGGGTCACAGTCAAAACTGGCATTATTGAGGTTACTCTTTCTCACCAGGCTTGAAGCACAACAAAGGCTCTGATTATTGTATGAGTACCAAACATTTGTCTCACAAGGCCCACCATCTTCTCCTCGGATTGACTCCGCTAGACCTGTGGAAATAGATTATCCAGACTTCATTATGGCAGCTGACTCCGCTGGAATTACACCTTTAAAGTAAAGGCTTGATTCCATAGATTTAGTAAAGTAAGTGTAACATAAGTGACAAAATGATTGGAGATGATCCCAACCACTCTAGGCAATTCTTGTGTTTCCAACGGACTACTGTGAATGTGAGAAATCACACGTGATTTCTTAGTTTTTTATTTGTAATACATTTGGAAAAATCTCAAAAAAACTTTTCTCACATTGTCAATATAGGGTGAATTTTGAGTAAAAAAATTGATTTAATCCATTTTGGAATAAGGCTGTAACAAAATGTGGAAAAAGTGAAGCGCTGTGAGTTCTTCCCAGATGCACTGCATTAATTAATCAATTAAAAACACAGTATCCTTTCATGTTCTCTATATACATCTGTGGTTGATACATAGGTGATCACAGAATCTCGTGACTGCTTCGCTACCGTGCCCTGTGGAATCCAGTGGCTAACCTACTGAAAAGAGAGAGACGGGCCTTTGAACCAATATGACCTTCACAGACACAAGAGAGGCAATTATCACATTTAACACCAAGCTGCTTGGTCTCTGTGACCTGCTCAACATTCCTGATGCCAGAAAACAACACCTGACAGACAGTATGATGGAGGCAGCAGCAGCGGAAACATTGACAGTGTGTTATTTTCCTTTGCTCATTATCTGTATTGATAGTGGAATGAAAGTCCCCGCTGTTCCGTTGGCTCTCTAATGGACTGAATCTGAATGTCTTTCCTAATGGAAGAAGTTCTTATTGGTTGATGAGTGGGAGTGCCTCAGTCATATTGTCATTGATGGCTCTTTTGCTTGGGATAGAAGGCACAAGCCCGTTTCTTTTCTTTTTTTTTTTTTTTTACTCCCGCTGATGTTAGGCTGTGACCGTCACACGGTATTATCCACGTCGCTATGAGAGAAAAATGGACACATTATCAAAGCTATCAACCCCTTCTTGTGTGTTTGAGAGCGTTTTCACCTTTCATCACACAGAGCTTTTGTGAAAGTCCCTCTATCGTTTACGCCTGGATGTTATCTAGTACCTGTATTAAATTAATCATTCTGGTGAAACAGCCTCTCAGATTTGTCGTTGCACTACAGCGTCTGAATTCATGATTAGATCCACTATGGATAATGCTCATTTGGTCGTCCAAGGATGAAACGTCTCTTCAATCTGTCTTGAGCGGAGCATCTGATGAACAATCAGCATATTAAATGTAAGGTCTCCTGGAGGGGACAGAGCCTTGTGTCTGTGTGGGCAGCATACAAATAATTACATGAATGGGTCGTCACTGTAATTAATGTTAGGGAGAGGAGATGTGTTAGATCCTGACCTCTCCAGGAGATGTACGTCATACATATAAGTTATATGCTGATTGAGGGTGTGTTCAACAGCATGGCAGGTGATGTCAGGGAGCATTCTGGGTAGTCTTGTAAGAGCAGCCAAGGCAAAGGCAGACGGCAGGCGATATGTGGCGTCACCAGAGTTTGTAGAGTAATGATTTGGTATCACGGAGGTCCACTTTAACAACATGGCTGATTGGTATTGAACAAGGCTTGGAGAAACAATTGCACGCTAGGCTAAACTAAACACAATGAGAGGGCCCATTGTTGCATAGAGAATAATATTCCATTTGAAAACAGCCAGTCATGCGACACCATATTAACTCTGGAGTCAAATATGTTCTCATTTACAGCCAGCACAGTGGAGGTGAGGGTTCAGTCCACTGTTACATTTTGGGACACGCTGATTGGGGACATGAGGACATTGTAGACATGAATGATTGATTCAACATTAGGTTACTTTCCTGATCTGTTAATAACCGTGATGACACCAAACAATGAGAAAAGACAGCAGGACTGAATACATCTGTAGCAACCTTGATGTTTCCTCTCCATTATAAATATATTAACAAAGATCATTGTGGCTGATCTGTGCAGCAAACTGACACCAACCTGAATGATTTGGTTCATTAACAATCACCTACGGCAGCGGGCAGGTGAACACACGTTCATTTTCTTTCTTAAAATAAAGACGTGCTGTTTTGATGTTTTTTGAACAAAAGGAAATGTCCCCAGAAAACCAAAGTTGCTGTTTTGTGAAGTCAACCACATCATAATTAAAGGGTGTCAATGGCTTGTTAATGTATCACTGGAGATGAGAGTGAAATGAGCAGAGCTTTCATGTGGTTGCATAGCAACATGTTGGCCAACATGAATAAATAGTACCTGGAGAGAAAGAAAACATGCAGTAGTTTGAATAGATAGATAGATAGATAGAACATGCTTTAGCTACTTTTTAACATGCAAAATACTATATATATATAATATACATGGTACTTTTGTACAGTAAAAAAATGTAATATATAGTTTTTCATCAAACTAACAAAATAAATCACAGTCAGATATGTGGTGAGCTATTGTGTATGTATGTGCGTGCTGCATGCATGTATGCATATTTGTTAGCGAGTTAATTAAGGTACAGTGTGCAGGATTTCCCAAGCAACAACCATATGCTAAATATATATATATATATATATATATATATAAACTAATACGACACTAATAATAACTAGAGATGGGTGTGCCAATTGTTTTCGGGTGTTTCTGAATGTCCCTGTCCACCAAAACAACAAGAAAAATAAAAAACACAGGCAGCAGGGTCTCTGCACATGAACACACTAGAACACACCTCTAGTGGATCATAAGAAATGATTGAGAGGGATGAGTTTATGTTGTTTTTTAGCAATATAGCAGGAGAGGGTGTCCTTTACCGTGCTAAAAATTATGATAAAGGACACCCTCGAGCATAGTATTGCGATTATAAAACAATTACCATCAAAATAAAAGATATTGTCAAAATGTATTCATGTTTTGGTTCAATTCACTTTCAAAATAAAATGATTTTTTGTTTGTGTAATCTCCATTTTCCCTGGAAATACATGGAACCGTGACATGGAAAACAATCAATCACATCAGTTGACTCCTGTGTCATAAAACCTAGGACTACTCCAGCCAGTAGAATATCCCTCAGTAACTACAAACAGGTCCTACATTGAGGTAGCCTGTCAAAAGCTAATGGATTTGAAAAAAAAAGAAAAACATACATAACATACCTATACACATAAATCACACACACAAAAAAAAACTACCAAAAATGTCAATATGTTTTCAATATTTGGGAAGGAGTTTATGCTTAATGACCCACCTTTAATGCATAAATGATTGATTTGGCTTTTGTCTGTTAAATGACTGTTTGATTCAATGATTGTTCCATTGTTGAAGATATGTGTGTATATGTTTATAAGCCAAGGCGTGAGCAGCATAGTGTAAATGGCTACTTGACCAATCATATTGCTTGAGCAGAACTAGCTATTATATAAATAACATGAGGCTGGATTGCCAGCATAGCAAGAGGGGCTGAATGACTGTTGGGATGGATAATTACAAAGACATGATGTAACTGTAAAGTGTCAAAATGAGAAAAAAAGTAATTTTTGCTGATTGTGAGCAGCTTAAACTTTTAATTTTTCACTTTTGAACAATAGCGAAAGGAAATTCTAGTAAAGTCAAGCAGATTGCATGCTTTGATAATAAACTGGTTTGGAGTCTTGACATAGCCACTCAGATAGTGTCGGATTCTCTGACATCAGGAGTGAGCAGAAAACTGATGATTTCGCTGACAAATTACGCATATACAGACCCCCTAAACATTATGCATGACATGTAAGGAGGCCACAGAACAGATGCCGTCGGCGGTTAAGTGTTTCACTCAAGTGCGAACAGTGATATTGTATCATCTGCACATGTGTCATCAGCAGTCAGTTTACAGTCTGCCACTCTCAGATTTGTCTGTTTCTTCTATAGAGCAGGCCGCCGGTCCGCTCCGTTGATTTTATTGTGTTTCCCATTCGCCATCCCTGTCAGGCCCTCGCTGTCAGAGCAAAGTGTATCCTCTCAATACTCCGAGCTGGTGGTTGCAGCAATCCAGCCATCTAAAACGACTGTAAGGGAGCCATTACACCATGGCTTAAAGGGATGGATGAATGCAGGAAGAAATTACCCATTAACACAATAGAACTGCATATTCTGCAAAAAAAAAAAAAAAAAGAAGAAGTAAATTTGAATTCTGAACCCCTAATCTATTATGGATTTTGGTGATTTCTTTTTTTAAACATTATCATTTATGGATTATCATTAATATACAATGACCAATACAAACAAAAAAAAATTAATCTTGTAGCCTACTGTGGTGTGACCAACTCAAATTAGATGCCATGTTTTCTTTTATGCTCTAACATAAAAATCTGTACTAAATATCTCTTTTGACAACAAAGTCTGAATCCCGGAAGTGTCTTCATCATCCATGAGACACAGCTATTTTGCTTTTGTAACTTTTCTTCTTTTCGATTAGTGAAAAATCAGGGTTTAACATCACTCAGTAAAAAAATAGCATTTTACCCTATTCCCCCACAGTGTCTCATAACACTTTTTAAATTCTCTATGTAAACAGCTGCTGTTTGCATTAGGTTAATTCATTCATTTTGGTTCCAGACTATTGTTGTTGTTTACCCAGTGTCTCTGCTGTAACCTGCACACCTGTCTGCTCACTTAGAGGCTTAATAACTTACACCTTTTTATTTTACTTCAATGAAAATGCAAAAGGGAAAACTAATCATAGTAGCATGATAAAGTGTTCACATGACCTATGTTCTGTTTGACGGTGTACTTGTGAACATATTAATATAGTCCATGAGTAGGCTGCTTCTATTTGTAAACTTCCCATTTGCAGAAATGTTGCCTGTAACAGTTTGTATGAAGGCGTACATTTTTTTTTTCCGGTCTTCTTTAAGCTCCGCTTCGCAACCTTGTAGTACTTCACTATGATGAACATGAAACATCCGCTGCTGCAGCACCAGTCAGCCAATAGATGTGTCCACTTTGCCACACAGTCACACAGCCTGGACATCCAGCTTGACATCGTTGCTTTGCCTACAAAGCATAGCATGAGATTGTTGATGGCGGCGGTGTGGCTTCTCAGTTGGAGGTAAGACGTTAATAGCTGGGCTTGGGTAACAAAGAATAATGGGGGGCTTGCAGTTGGGAGCTCAGGCCGTTTAGGCTACACAATTAGAAGTACTCACTGTGCGTGGAAACAGGCACTATTGCACCAGTCAGCCAATCAGTGTTTCCATGGTGCTACACGGGCAAGAACAGTCATTTAATAATCTTCTCCATCAGCTCAATATGGTGCTTTGCCTCTGCCTGACGTGAGACCCTCGACATTGGCGGTGCGGTGGCTACTGCACTGGAGGCAAAACAGCTCAACGTGCATAACAAAGAATAATGGGGGTGCTTGAAGTTGGGAGCTGAGGCCATTTAGTTCCCTTGTGGAACTTCCCAATTATACAATTAGCAGTGCTCACTGTGCGAGGAAATGGACAACACCTGGGCCCGTCAGCTGAAACATCCACTGCAGCCACACCAGTTGGCCAATTGGTGTGTCCGTGATGCCACACGGCCTTGACATTTATTGAATAATCTTCCGTGTCAGCTTGACAAGGCCACTTTGCCTTCAAAATGCAGCTTCTCGGCTGGAGGTAAGACGTTAACAGCCGGACCTGGACTAACAAAGAGTAATGAGAGTGTTTGCAGTTGGGAGCTGAGGCCATTTAGTCCCCTTGTAGTTTTTCCCAATTATACAATTAGCAGCTCTCACTGTGTGTGGAAACAGGCAACGGCTGGGCCCGTCAGCTGAAACATCCGCTGCAGGCCCACCAGTCAGCCCATCGGTGTGTCCGTGACGCCACACAGCCTGGACATTCATTAAATAATCTTCTCCATCAGCTTGGCATGGCCACTTTGCCTTCCAAAGTGCAGCTTCTCGGCTGCAGGTAAGATGTTAACAGCCAGACCTGGGCTAACAAAGAGTAATGGGAGTGTTTGCAGTTGGGAGCTGAGGCCCGAAAAACAAAGCGCTTCCGTGTCATTTTGCTCCATCTGACAGTAATCTATTAATTAAGCATGGTAAAGGCTGTAATTGTGACCGTTCTTGGAGCCAACCTTGCGGGTAACGTTGGGGGGGGGGGCTCGCAGCGGTTGCCAAGCATCAGCTGTCTCCGAGGTGAGTATACTTGACTGCTCGGAGGGCCCCGGGAGGCTCCGCAGCGGGGATTGGTACACCTCCTGCTCGTAGCAGATAACAGCTGCTCCTCCGTGGTCGGCTCCCAGCCGCTCTAACAAAGGCCTCACATTTCGGTTGGGGGTGGGGGGTGTGGTGCGCGGGGGGCGGAGGGTAGCGGCTTCTTTTTGCATTAGCTCGCTGGCACCCACAAGACGCTCTTATGTACAAACACATAAACAGGTGCAAACGTAAGCCACCGCCACGCACTAAAATGCCACTTTGGCAAATGCATCAAGAGTGTACAGTGGCTCTCACAATAGCGTGGCTGTTGTTACGGCCACAGTGTCCAGCTGGCTCTGGACTCCTAACTCTAATCTGTGTTCTGGCACCGCCGCTGCTGCTGCAGAAAAAAAAAAAAAAATGAAAGCATGTGTCATCCCGGGTCCTCCTCTGTCCCGACTCAAATTAACTTGAAAGTCCAACAGATATCAAAGGATTTTTATGAGTTCATGACAGCATGCCAAACACTCTAAATATCTGCACTCCTTCACTCGCATGGGGTCTGTGAATGCACTCCATCTCGAAACCCCTTTGCGGGATTCGTACTGCATTCGTGCTGAATAATAAATGTACCAATAACCACAACGGCTGCTGTGTTTTATGCATTGTTTCAAAGGAAGATAGAGGGCGCACGGAATAGTTG
Organism: Lepturacanthus savala; assembly: GCA_030544235.1. Taxonomy (NCBI): domain Eukaryota; kingdom Metazoa; phylum Chordata; class Actinopteri; order Scombriformes; family Trichiuridae; genus Lepturacanthus; species Lepturacanthus savala. Next base: position 19,416,607 of record CM060479.1, on the reverse strand, counting down.
ATAAATCACTGCACCCGTAATAAAAATACCAGTTTAATGTTGTATATGGAGGAAAAATACAGATAGCAGCAGGCGGGAAATAAATGGAGCTGAGAAAAGATGTTGTCTGGATGAGACTTGGACTTATCTCCCTCGGTTAAATGCAAAGATCTTCTCGCTACGCTTTCTGTGAACTCAAGTAGCTAATGTAGTGGATGAAATAGCGCAGCGAGCTTCTTCAATGTCTGCGATTCGATTCGCTAATGGACTCTAGAGGCTGTTTTGTTTAACGCCTTATCTCTCTCTTTTTCACTCTCTCTCTCTGTCCCCTCACTCTCTCCCTCCATCCTTTCCCTGCCTCCGTCCAGCACACTGAATCAGTTCCCAGCATCAGGCCCCAGTGATGCTGCAGTTACTCTGTGGTGTGCTTTGCATGATGGGAGAATTATCACAGGCAGTGTCCATGAAGTAAGAGGTAAATGGGAACAAACGAGTTGCTGCTGGCTAGTTTTTTTTTTTTTTTTTTTTTCCTACCCTGCACAGATTCAAATTAAAGGGACAATCTGTACTTTTTTTAATGGATTTCAATATTGATTATCTTCAAGATCTGTATCTGCCTGATAGGGCTGCCAATAATTATTGACGACTCATTGATCAGCTGGCCAGCTGCTGATATATCTGCTATTGCAACACATTGCAGTATATGAAGGCTGACAGGAATGTAGAATTATGATTTGAATACTTTTCTGTGTTGATTTGTTCATCAATTGATTAAATCTAATTAACCTGTATTTCGCTGTAATGCCCAGAAGATTTTAAATTAAAAAAGTCCTGAGCTTTTACCTATATATTACTATGAATTATGAAACCACTCTAGATGGTCAATACAGGTTCTGTGAGTTGCAATTGTAAATCTCCAGAATGCGTCTGTCCCTGTCTTGAAAAGGCAGATTCCTGACAACAGAAATAATAGAACCTTTAAAGCCTTTTAAATCCCAACTGAATTTCAAAACAGCTTAGGAGACAATCATTTCTCATATGCGCTAATATAAATGCTAATTAAGAACAATAAATGGTCCATGTTCAAGTGCCAGTTGAATTTCAACAAGGACCACAACCAAGGAAAGATTGTGATTCACAAATGAAGACACATAGAGAGTTCAAAGGGAGCTTTTTCCCGGCACCAGTGTAGATAAATCCGAACCCTGCAACAGAGGTTTAAGCTGGATATCTGCTCTAATTAGCGTCCTCATCTGTTGTGAAATGCGACTTTGTTTGTGTCAATTATAAGATGTTGGTGAGCTCACGCAAAACAAAAGGAGGCAATTATTGTATCTGCAGCAGAAAGCAGGATGAACATCATTATATAAAAGTTATTTTTTGCATCTTTCTCGTCCTTATATTAATCAAGCATGTTATCAGGAGAGGATACAGGAAATTAAGCCATTTCAAAGTGGATTTTAGCGTTATCATGGGATAATTTTTAAATAATTGCAGGACATTTTCAAAATAATATCAGTTTTAGCATAATAGCAGGGCGCTATACATTTTAATGTAATGTCAAGACATTTTGACTTCTCTGTAACTCCTGTAATGTCAGGATATCCTTAACATAATGTGAAGTGAGTTTTTATCGGAATACCAGACTTTTATTTTTTTCCCATATTTATACAGTTCAACAGAACAGGATGGTACATTTACATTTTTTTTTATTAAAGATAGTAAAAACATGTGCATCATAATGAGCTACAAGGCAAATAGATAAATAGATGCAGAATATCCAGGTGGAACTGGAGAATTAGAGCTTAACTTTAATCCTTAAAAGGCTTCCAGAACTCAAGTTAAAAAAAAAAAAAAATGATCAAGTTATCTGCGGAGCCAACTAGTATGACTCTCAATTTAAGGAACTACTGAGTCCAGCTTGGTGGATGAGGATTTTTCCAGTTGTGAAGGATGTAACATCAGACTTTTTACTGCATTTTAAGCGATGGTTGCCATGTATAACCCCATTTGAAGTGAACATTTCAAACCAACCTATCATCTTTTCCAAACACTGACCAATTGATTTTTCACCTAAACCTCACCAGATATTAACCAGAGTGTTTTCCGACCATAAATAATTATTTTGTAACAAACTCGATATTACAGTCCCAATTGGTTACAGCAATAACAGGTATAGCAGACCCCTTCTTACCCATCGCTATGAGGCTGACAACTACTAATAAGAACCATTTAATAGACCGATAACATTCTAAATGGGTCATTAAACATTACCATCAATTAAACCAATTGTCCCTGTAAGTTCGGTTCAATAATAATTCATTTGTTAATGTTGCATACCGGAACCCTTCCGAGTGCTTTTTGGTGTGTGTTTTAAAAGGAAAAATGGGGTGCAGACATCTGGCAGCTTGTAGTAGTAGAAAAGCAGCATGTTAAGTTCCAGGACATGAGACCCTGTACGAGAATGCTCAGCAAGGGGTCGTGTACTGATCAGGCGGCAGGCCTTTAGCTGGAGATGTTCATTCTGAATGCTGCTCTTTAGGGAGGGATACTTTAGAAAGCGTGTTGATAGGAGAAGCTCTATTCCGCAGCCAGTCTTTTGAAGGCAGCGAGCCTGCTCCAGGAGCTTATTAGGTCCCGGAGAACAGGTTTCATATCCATTTGTGAAGTGTGATCTCGGAGTACACTATAGCTTGGGGCCGTTAAAAGACATTGAGTCAGCTCATTACTGACCATCACACACCCCTCCGTTATTACAGGATGGCGGTTTGTCTCGTTCTTATGCCTCCGATGTTATTTCATCTAAAATAAAGGAGTGCGACAGGGAATAGGCACAGATCATTACACACAAGCAATGTTACATCTGCAGCACTGACCCATTTACTCCCTTTCTGTTCTCTGTGTGTCAAACAGATTCTTGGTTTCATAATGTTTGGGGAAAAAAAGGAAATTATGAACCCCAGATGGCTGACAGAATAATTTGTCAACCAAATTAGAGAGTTTGGTGAAGTTTTGCTTTTGTCGAGGCTATTCTAATGCAAAAAAAAAAACGAACAGACAGATTAATCACTCAAGAGACACTGATGCCACCAAACTGAAAGAAACTGGAGTAAAGGATTCCTGGGCAAAATCTTTTGCACACACCAGATAAAGGAAATCGATACCACCCAGACATCCCTCCACGCTCTCTCTCTACCGCCTCTTTTCTGTAGCTGATACCTCAAAATCACTGATGGCTAGCGCTCGCCCCTCAGGTGTCAAAAGTGACGGAGGAAAGACTCAATCTTGGTGTCATGTCAAGTCGTAGCACAATGCCCCGTGGGCAGGGAAGGCACCGCAACTGCACAGTGGACGTCAAAGCTTGAAAATCAGTAGCTCACTTTCTGACCATCCGTTACGGTTGCTCCCTCTCTCAGGCTCTGAAATCACTTGATCGATCAACGTTGTGCCGCTTCTGAGGCTAAAACGGCGCACACTCACCAACAATGGTCATGGTCTATTTTCATCCTGGACTCAAAGCAATCCTCACCATTGATTACAGCCATCACCACACTCTCAACAGTCCGGATGAGAAATATTTATCGGAAATGCTTGTTATGTGTGATTCAAACATTCTTCTCCTTCCAAATGCAGTATTTAAAGCCTGCGCAGATAAAATGATCTGCTCCTTTGAACAATCTCTCAAATGAACCTTCATTGCTTAGTTTATTGGATTGTGTGGAGTTGCTACAAACGCCATAATATATGATTAGAGAGTATTTCTTTCAGCTCTGTCTGTTATCCTGTACTCTTTTATATTATAAAGTACTGCAGTGTGAAGAAAATGTCTACTTTATCCTCAGTGGGACACTAAGGCCCTGTATGAGTTGAGTTATTGATTGGATTTTTATTGTCGTTAAAAATGGCCAAATGACAAGGTGCTTATACAAGCCGATGGTACCATACTGAGGAATGTCATTTTTCGTAAGAACAGACCCTTTTTTTGTTCATCGAAAAACTACAAAATCGAAAATTCAATCAGTGACTCATGACCTCCAGCTGCTGCAAAAGTCTCCATAACCTTTATATTATAGTTATTTAACCTGTAACCAGAAATCAGCCCCCTGTTTAGTAGTTTTCACCATTCTGTCTGGCAGTGGATCCGCTGCAGATTCTTTTCTGTGAGATTACTTACAGATACCTAATAACAGTTTTATATTCCAAAACCAAAGTTCAGTGATTCATACCACTTCACATTAAGCATTTCACCCTGGGGGGGGCATAAGAAAATCCAACTATTTAAATTGGGTATCATGAAAAAAAGAAAAGTTTTTCAGAGCTTGTGTGTAAATATTTTGGTGTCTCGTGGTACTGCTAACAGGTAAACTGTGAGATAAAACAACAACGCATAAAACACCTGTCTGAACAGCCATTTAGAAATGTCTGGTTGTGATGTCACAACAGAAGTGGTTACCAACTGCCCCTGGATCCATGTAGCCGCCCCCTCATTCCAGACAGAGTAGGCATTTCAGTAGGGCGGAAAACATTTTTTTTTTCAAAGTGTGTGAGAAGGTAGACTGCACTGCAGCTACAGGTCAAACTATCTGCATTTGGAACATAAACAATTCTAATTATTTCTGCTTCCCACTGTAGCTTTGGATTCCCCCCCCCCACCAGTGCTATGTGGAAACTATAAGACACCATTGAAAATTAGACCAATGACTGTCAATTAGGGTTAAGAGGCCCCAAATGTGTCAGGGGTTTGCCAGGCATACAGTGCAGCGTAGCGAGACACCTGAAGGCTAATGGAAATTGACATTCCTGCTTGGTTGAGTCATGGACTCGGGCCACACCGACAGTCAAGTATAGCGGAGCCCAGGGCTCCAGGCATCGCCTCCAATTAGCCAGGCCATGCTGCAGGCCTCTGTTTGCTCCCCATTAAAATGTTAATCAAATGGAACAGAAACCTGCCTGTGGTCAGCATATCCTTCCAGCGAAGGCTTCCATAAATTCAATTAAAAAAATCTGCATGTGATGTCAGTGTCTCAGTGATTCCATCTCGGTGCTTTAGATAAGATGCAGAGAGCATACATACATATATATATATATATATATATATATATATATATATATATATATATATATATATGTACAGTTTTTTTGTCAATTTAGCTTACAACAATAGCAACAACAAACAGCAAGCAATAAGTGAGTATGAATGAAAAGGTAGGGTGTGACCAGTTCCTCCTCTTGCTGTTTTTCTTTCATCTGTCCTCTGTTGTCTTATTAATGATAGCAAATACTGCATCAAAGCCCACATACCTCCACCCCACCAGCCTCCCTTTATTTTCCCCACGCAAAGCCGCCACCCACCCTGTCAGGAAGACAAACCATTAGAGCTCAGATCCACAGTGCGATGGAACTACCCTTTGGTGCCAGTTGTGTGTGTGATATACAGCTCTTTTTTCATGGTGCATATGCTAGTGCATCAGTCTCGGGCCACAAGCAAACAAGACAGACAGCACCATCCAAAGAGCCAAGTCTGGTACTTGTTTCTTCATCTTGCATGTGTTTCCTCTTGTCTAAAGCCTGAGATGACCACAGTCGAAGAATAGCGAATACAATCCAGGTCTCGCCATAGCTCCACATACTTTTCACGCATGTAACAACCTGAAAAGGGCACTCCTGAACCACTACTGAGCTCCTGGCTCAGTAAATCCTGTTAACCAAAAGGAGCCACTAGTAGCCACTAAAACAATCATTTTTCAAATTGAATAAGTGGGATCCAACCCAAAACTGAGTCTTGCTGTGGCCACCTCCATTCTACCCCCTACCACCAAATTTCACAATGTATGGTATGGTAATTTACAGTAATTGTACCGTACTGTGTAAAATGTAAAATTACCTATACATCCTGTTTGTTCATTGTTACTGATTCAGTTCAATCAAATAGTCAATACCAGCAGGAGAATAAACCTATGATGGCAGAGGAATTTGGCACATTTCACATGGAGCTTTGCCAATTTCTCAGCTGTGCTTCTCATCCCATAAATGCATGATCCTTACAAATGGAACATCATTATGAATAAAAAATAAATGTCCTTTGATATAACATACAGTCACAGCAGAGATATAACCATCCAAAAACAAACAAATTTCCAAACTTTTTTGTTTTTTTTATTCGTCTGTTTCGCTGATTGTAGACAAGAAGCAAATTAATGCCAACAAACTTTAATTATTCATACCCTTTGTTGCTTTTTTGGTATGCCCCCTTTTTGCTTTTTGTTGTTCTACAGTGTTTTTCTGTATAACTTGCTGCCCACCAGTTTATAGAGAATATGTGCTATACATAGACACATACTACAAATACCTGCTTAGTTAACAGACAACCAATGTCAATTTATTGTCATTAACTTGCCCATGACTTATTCAGAGGAAGATATTGAGCAGAAACACATGAAACTTCAACAGAAGTGAGGTTACTCTTGGACTCTATTATGTATTTTAATTGCTTTTGAAGTTTTCCCGTATGTTCCTTGTCCAAATTCACTTCAGTCACATTTCCAGAGAGACAGTAGCAGAAAAGAGAAAAATGAGGGGCTGTAAAACCCTGAGTGGCAACTGATGAACTGGCGATTAAGTGTACCGCTTTGCTTGGCGACGAATGGGCTCAGGTAAATCTCCTATTTGGTGACTTTCAAGCACTGTTTGATTGCTTGAGGACCAGTCCTCCCCTCTTTCTTCTCCTCCTACTCTCACACTTTGCTGTTACTTGAGGTCAGTGCCAGACTTCCCACAGAGATGAAAGCTTGGCTTTAGATTGCATCAGGCCTTCCTTTAGCTCCAGCTTGGCACCTACAGCGCTGCACAAACTCAGCTGAGCTATTGGTCACAGAGTGGGGTTAATGTGAGAACGATAGCACGCTCTTGAGGGGAAAAGCCCCCCTATTAAAGCTTTTCATTATTCTTTCAGCACACTGAATTTTTAAAGACCTCTTTAAGGCTAATTTCCCAGTAGCTCATTTTATTTAAGTCCACAGTACAAGTTCACATCCCAGGGTCACACTCGGGTGAAGAAAGAAACCATTACACAATATATAAGCTATATGTCTGAATGTGGATTGTGGATGAAAATGGCGTCTGTCCAATCCAATGCAGATAAAACGCCTGACGGCAAACAACATAGAACTATACAAAGCAAACATATTGTGTTTTGCAAGTACATATTCAAAAATAATTTCACAAAATATAAATATATTTTGAAAACATACAACTACAACCAGTTTAAACTCCAGCTAGCTGTAAAGGTGAAAATGTCTATAATGCTGTATTTTATAAAATGACACATGAGGAAACATGTCCAATAATCATTATAAAAAATAAAGCATTGGTTTAACCTAAAAGAAAATGAGGGAACCTTTTCCACTTAATTGTTTTGCCAACTGCTTGGCAGAATTAGATTAATTCAATACAATATATTAACTATGATGAATTAGCTTTTTGGCCAAAATAAATAGGATTCTAAGCAGCACGAATTTAAATACTCATGATGTTGAGAGTTGATCCAACATAGTGTTTCAAGTTAACTGAAAATATCTAAGTGACGTGAAATTGAATACTGCTTAAATACATACCCATGTTGACTGTTGCTAAGTTCATCTAACATAATATGAATTCAAATATTTAAGTTATGTTATTCTGATTCCTGTCAGTCATGCTTTCAAATCTCCATCCCAGAATTTTTGTAACAAATTTTGGAAGGTTTGAAAGATAATCCAGAGGTTTTGTTTAATGTGATATGAAGACTACTCTTCTCAGACCTCTACATTTCTTCCCCATGGAAGTTGATTGGTTGCAGCGAAAGACAAAAACTAAACTTTTTTTTTGTTGTTATGCTCTGGGAGTGAAAAACAACAAAACCGTAAAACAACAAAAAGAAAAAAAAAATCACTGAAATTGCAATAACATTTGTGTCATATTGTGACATGCGGAGGGATACAGTAGATATAGTTCCTGTTCCTGCACTACACAAGAAATTTTACATCAGCTTTTGTGGATGTGAAGACACTGCAGATTTATGTTTAATGTCCGTGTTATGGCTGTAATTTCTCACTCTGCTCCTGTGCAGACACTTACAAAACAATCATGCCGTTAGGAGACAGCTGTGTACTTTGCTCTGTGTTATGATTTGCATACAATATTTTGTGTCCAGTGAAGATGCAGACACCTGAAATTGGAACACTGCTGTATCAAAACCTTAAACTGCGATGCAGAATGACAACATAAAAGCAGTTAACATATAAATAAAGTCTAGAACAACTTTTAACTAAATTAAGATCATATTAAAATGTAAAAACAACACATGAATACTTGTTTCTGTTTGCATAATTGCCTCCTCATGCAGCAACAACAATTTATTTAATCTCCTTGTGTAACTTCCAGTTTGTGGATCCCCCTGTGAGACTGTGTGTTGAAGTGTGTTCAAGTTTTGCATATTATAACCTTCTTTTTAATGGCACTGGGTGACTATATTTCAACATATAGTCATGTATATAGGATCTCTCGTGTGCTTTTTTTTTCTATACTTAAATACACATGAATGATAGAAGCACCAAAAGGTTTGTTATATTCATGTACGACCACAAGCATATGACATCATATCTAACATGACATGCAAACATTTATCCATGCTTATAAAACCCTGACAACATCAGTTATTAAATTATATTATACATGTGGCTGCAGAATAACAGGTTTTTCCACTGATGGAGCCGGAACACAATACAGCAATGCAGATGCACTAAAAGCCCTTGGACCACACCACACACACATACAACCAAAACACATCCGGGCAGAATCATCCAGTGTAATATCTGTGATCAATCCGCCTGGTTTTGGCTTCTTATATGCACCACTCTCTGAGCCTAATGACATGTGACAGAGCTGGCACCTCTCTGTCCTAAAAGATCCATCATGTCACACACACACTCACACACACCCACACACACAAAAAAACTGGTGGGAGACCTGCTCTCCATGTAGATAAAAATGGGTCAAGCTTGACAATAAAATACCATATTTATTTGATTTAATTATATACAAATTAAAACATACACAGCATTAAAATAGCTAAATATTACATAGTGGGCCTTTAAATAATGTGTTAACAAATAAAAGTATTTCCGGGTGACCAACACAACATGGATTAAATTATTCTCCAATTATGTTGAGGTCTCAGTGCCATTAAAATCTAAACTCGCTTCAAAGTCAAGTGAGCACTGGTAAACAGGGCTGCTAAATGATGATTTTTCAGGGTTTAAATTCCAGACTGAATAATACAAACTGCTGTGCAGAGGTTTTTTTTTTTTTTTTTCTAATCTACCTTTAAATGCCCAATAAGGGTATTACATTCAAACAAAACATGATGTTCATCCCAAGATATGTTGTCATTAAATAAATTATTAAATCATATTGTTTGATTGGAATGAAAGCCATGTTTTATAAGTTTCAAGCACAAGCTATTAAGAAACAGCACATATTTCAAAGGAACAAAATATTTGTTAAATGGTGGTATTTTTCATTACATCCGAAGATGATTAGGTAGGTGTTTTAAATTATTCACAATGACTGCTAATTTTCAAATAAAGGTGCAACTATTGCTTAATCTAAAATCTGAATATTTCTTCTCTCTGTGAAACAAAATCCAGTTGAGTTTATGCTTGGCTCATGGGATACAAGATATTAGAGCAGCTTAGCCATGCATTTTTTTTATTATTGTGCCCTCTTACGTCACCTGAATCAAGGGAAGGGCAGCCAAATGCTGCAAATCATGTGCACCCCCACGGGCAAAATCTGTCATCGAGGTGCCAAAAGCTGGCCAAGCTCTGTGGCTGAAAATTAAAGATGTGACAGTGAGAATATGCTGACTGCAAGTTAAAAATCAAATGCAATTTTCACAGCTCTGGTTTGCCTGATACTTGGGAAACCACAGGATCAATGCTGGTTTATTGGGATGCAAAGATGTGAGAACATGAGCACATCACACGCTGTTGCAACCTTTAAGCTGCAGTTTGCTTACTGCAAAGAAGAAAAACACTATATATGATTCATATCTAGATTCTTGCTCAGGACTAGAGCTGATATACCCGGTAATCCAATTAAGCAGCTTCTTAGGGCCCTGCAGCCACTAGGGTTACCCAAGCTCATGCATCAATTGGTGAATTGACACACTATATTGACATGAAATAGAAGGTAACCACGGGTATTACCAATGATATTACTAGTTCTGTTCCATTCCAGGCAAATAGTTGTTGTTTGCGGTGCCATTGGTGCCAACGAATAAGAAAAAACTTGGTCGGAGAGTTTTTTTTGCCAAGGATGAGCCCATTAAATTTGGGGTCAGATCCCACCTACAAGATTTGCACGACAGTGGCTCCTGTTGGTCAGTGGCGTCTAATATTGTGATGACTTTAATGTTGATTCATCTAGGCATGAGCCTAATTGTTTTTTGGGCAGACATATTGGCTATTATTCATATTTGCATGACATATAGAATATTGACTATTAGCCTTGTTTAAGGTATGCTCTCTCCAAGTGCCATTCTAAAACAGGCAAGGCATGCAATACCTTCCTTGGGGCTGACTCAAAATGTGGGAATCCCCCTCCACTGTATTATTATTACTAAACCTTTTAAAGATATGGCCATGGTAGAGCATCCGCCCACTAATCAGAAGACTGGTAGACTCCTCCAGTGTCCAAGTAAATGTGGGCAAGATAATGGGGGGAAATGTACACTGGAAATGTAAAACATTGTTTCTATGGTGTGACAAACTCAGAACACATTTATTATTGCTTAACACAGAATTTAACAGACTCATACTGCATATCAAGAATCATCATTTGGGGCATTTTTGCTGTATTTTAAAGTGTCAGTTGGGTATGATGATTGATGAATGGCAGACAGTAACACAGCCTAGTTGATTATCAGAGCAACACGGTTTTGAATAAAATATCAATCAAATGTATCAAATTAATTGACAATTCACACTTCCCTTAAATGATGAATGGCAATTTTGTGTTATGAATGATAAATAATGAATGTAAGACAGAGAAGATAATGTAACATGGCTCAGAATTTATCATATCCCAACTGTTTTAATCAAAGCTTTAAATTAATCAAATCACTTGATAATTAATCACTGGATCATTGCCATGTTTATCAAAATACTTATTACTACCTCCCCTCATAGTGGTAATACTGTCAAACCTATCCTACTTAGGGCCCCCACTTACGATGACTTGAGAAGAGGAACGTAATTTAGAAGATGCAGGGCCTATGAAAACTATACAGTCTCAGAGCTGATTGCACGAGTTTAATATCACCAATGCAAAGCTTGAGGAGATTTACTGGTATGAATTTAGCCATTAGAAATTAAGCACTAGTGCAATCCCCCTTGACTTCGTTGTCCTCCTTTATGATATTGTGCACATTAATTTCTCATTACTTTAATGCCACCTTCTTCTTCTTCTCCTTTAAATCAATCAATCAACCATTCCTATTTGTCACATATGATCCTATCAGTTCATTCAATTGTACATTCAAACATAGCAATGGTAGTTAGTTATTATTAATTAAAAACAACAATAAGAAATATGTATACTGCTGATTGGAGGACAAGGGGGTTGGGGTCGGGTAGTTTAGACAGTGACCTCATTCAAAATCCTATTTACCTGAGGATAGAAGCTCTTCCTGAGCCTCTCAGTCCTGGCCTGGTGTATCCGGTACCTTCTTCCTGACCACAGCAGGGAGAACAGGCTGGTACACTGGTGGCTCAGATCCTAATTATTCTCCTTTTTTACCACGTTTTGTCAGTTTAACAAACCACTCTTTCCACTCCCTGGGGTCCTCATCAGTGCATTTACTGTACCAGGCAGAGATGTTCCCCATCAATCGGCTCTTGATTGTGTAGGAGTAGAAATTCCTCCATATATGAAAGGAATCACAGAATTGTCTCATGTGTCTGAGGGGAACCAGTCCACTCCGTGCCTTTTTCACCACTTAATCAGCCCCCAGGTCAGACCTTTAATGTTGTGGACATCAAGGTACATGAAACTGTCCACCATCTCCACCAGTGGCGATTTGTGATCTTTCAAACAGGGGAAGCTCATATTTGCTGCACATTATAAAAAACGTGCCAGTTTATTTACAGACATCCCAAGTTCCAAAAAGTCCTCCCCTGCTCCACCCAATGTGAACTTGGCAGGGTCTCTCTCTCTCTCTCTCTCTCTCTCTCGTGCCTGCGCAATCTAATTGAAGCGATCCACGTTTGATGCACAAGTTATTGTCTTTCCTGCATGCTCTCACTCACATTGTATTAAAAAAAAGAAAAAAAAAACACTCCCTGGTATAGTATAAAATGAAAAAAACTCATGGGCACCATGGAGCCACTGTCAATATCAGGGAGACTTCCAGGAGACTTGAATGTCTATATTTATATGAAAACTCTTGTTTGCCATCATGACTACTAGCTGGTCACTCGGACCTAGCCGAGTATATTTGCACTATCGAACAAAAGGTAATTAAAACTAGAACAACAATAACAATAAGAACAAGAAAACATTATTTAAAGAACAAATAGTCTCTGCTTGTCATTTGACTTCACATGCAAAATCCACAATGGGACTTAAATCATTCGGCTGAGGTGACGTTATATATTTTTGAAACCTGTCAGTCAAAACTACCATATTTTCCGGACTATAAGTCACGTTTTTTTCATAGTCTGGAGCGACTTATGTGTGAAATTATTAACACATTATTACCGGTATATCATTTCACATGTTATTTTCACACTAAACCGCAATAGGGCTCTAGGTTTGTGTTGATAATTTCAACATTGACGGTAACTTTTAAAACAGCTGAGAAGGGCTTAACAAAAACGGCAAGAAAATCATATTCTGCAGATTATAAGCTGCAAGTAGTAAAATATGACGTCTGACATCATCGACGTAGAAGAGGAAGCGTCGCGTCTTCTACCTCTGGAGTTAGAGGACTTGATGAAAAGCGACACAAAGGATGAAGATTTCATTGGATTTTAGTTACTGGATATTTGGAGTGACACAGATGGTTTTGGAAAACTTCTTAGCATGTTATTGATGCTATAGTTATCTGAATCACTCTTAATATGGTATGTTAACATACCAGTCACGTTCTCAGTTGTGTCAAGTAACATCATCACCGTTCAGCCTGTTGTTGCCTCTATTTTTATTTTAAATTGTTCGTCATTTAAAATTTAAATGACATGTCTGTTCTTGGTGTTGGATTTTATCAAATAAATTTCCCCTAAAAATGCGACTTATACTCCAGTGCGACTTATATATGTTTTTTCCTTCTTTATTATGCATTTTATGGCTGGTGCGACTTATAGTCCAGAAAATACGGTACATTCTGTTTTTCCTCCAATCAACATGCCGACTCTCAGCATCAAGTCCAGCCCACACTCCATTCACTACCAGAGACGTTCAGCGTCCGGGCGGGCTCACATTCTCAGCATTTATCCAATGGCCACCGAGTTTCGAGGCGATGAAAAAAAAGCCCCATGCAGTCCCAGAGACGCTCAGTGTCTATGGGGAAATGTATTGACCAGAAAGTGGTATGGGAATGTACGGTCAAGTAATGTATTTATTTGTGATAAGTAGCTGATTCTGAAAGAACTCGTCTTCAAGATGAACATGTTCTAACAGATTTATAGTCAATGAAATGTTAACACAGCTGCACAAATTTGGCCATTTATTTTTTGACAGGGCAGGGGAAGTTCAGCTTCCCTTGCAGTCTTAAAGAAATCACCTCTGATCTCTACCAAGGATAAGGCTATGTTAAGGGGGGTGTAGTTCCTATCATGCTTCTTCCCCAAGTCCATTATAAGCTCCTTAGACTTGCTGACATTCAAACGTAGGTGACTGACCTAGCACGTGTGAGTCTGGCCCTCTACCTTATTCAGGTAGATTGAGATTCAGATACATTGTTAACTGTAATCAGGCCCATCACAGCTGTGTCGTGAGCAAACTTAATGATGTTGGAGTTGAAAGTGGCTATTCAGTCGTGTGTGTACAAGGAGTACAGCAGGGGACTTAAAATGCAGCCCTGGGTTGCTCCAGTGGTAAGGATGAAGGTAGAAGAGGTATGTCCATCCATCCTCACAACCTGTGGTCTGCCCATCAGAAAGTCAAGGATCCACATACACAGTGTGGGGTTTAATTCCAGGTCTAAAGGGAACTATAGTGTTGAATGCTAAACTGTAGTTGATAAACAGCAATCTCAAATAGCTCCCTTTCCTGTCCAGGTGAGACTGGGTGGTGAGAAAGATGTGTGCTTTGGCGTCAGCTGTCATATGGTTGGGAGGGTCAACAAACTATAATGAGTCCAGTATGATGGGTACTGAGGAGCAGATGTAGTCATTGACCAGCCGTTCAAAGCATTTCATCATTACAGAGGAAATTGCCACTGGACAGTAACTATTCATGTAGAGTGGGTTGGTTTTCTCGGACACAGGAATCATGTGGGCCTTCTTGAAGCATGTGGGCATGACAGGATGAATTTCCTTGGAGATACTGGCGCTAGTTGGACAGCACATTGTTTGGGGACCCACACTCTAATACCATCTGATCCCGCTGTTTAATTTCAGTTTGTATGCTTGAAAGCCCTCCCGATGTCATGCTAATAAAGGGTGATAGGTGTTAAAGGTGCACCCACCCAATCCTTCAACCTCTGTTCTTGCCTGTTGGCCGCCGATGGACTCAATGTGAGCATACGTTATTTGGCTCACTTGCTAGAGATGCATCAGCACTTCACAAGGATAAGGGACCTTGTAATCTGTCATAGTTCTTAGACCTTTCCCACATTCCTTTTGGATTGCCCTCCTGGGATTATAGTTCTACTTTCTTTTCATAGTCCCTTTTTGCTCTCATTACGTTGTAGGCTGCTTGCTGTAATTGTATAATTGTTTCCTGACTGCAGCCCTAAATGGTAGGATGTTATCACTGTATTGAATGGGTGTTATTAGTTGTTTTCAGTTTCATAGATATGTCAAGGGCCGGCATCACTTGCTAGAAGGCTATTATCATTCACTGTAAGCAACTGTCAAGCAACTGTACTAATCCTGACTTGGGGAAGTGCTGTATTTCAAATGATGTAGCTATGAGAACACTTCCTTGGCAGGAAGAGGCAGGTAGGGAGATTAGTTGATGGATTTCCGAGACCACCGTTGACATTCTGTTTAACTGGACATTTTTACCATAACATCAGGACATTTTTATCGTAATGTTGGGACATTTTACCATAACGTCAGGACTTTTTTTTTTTTTTTTTTTTTACTTTTCAGTGTTGTTGTTTTACCACATAACCTTTCTATTAGGCTAAAATGGTTAATGCTTAGTTGTCTCTCAATAGGACAGAGAAATGTTCAAAACGTTATGTTATTAAATGAGGAATTGTACTGAGGATAAAATAATGATGTTCCCATCAAACAAAGAACATTGTATTCCACTAATGTTAAAGCAACTTTGTCTTGTGATGGAAAAAAGTCCATAGTGGAACAGCTTCAGAAATGAACTGAAAAAAGAAATCAGTTGCTACTACTGATTATTATAACCCTGATAATACAGTACAACAAGAACCAGACAGTTATTGATTTTTAAGACAGGACTTCCTTTGTTGTGGAGGAAAGGATGAACGGATCATTGACTGTGTTAGGCTGTTATTACACTGATCAGCTTAAAAAGCGCCTACTCTTAACGATGTGTTCACGATCAACAAACGCTTGTCTGAATGGCCTGCCCTCAAGCCATCTAAAACTACCAGTTAGGTTTGCTGTGTAAATCTCACACTTCTCTCTGTTAAGTTTGTGTAACTGAACAGTTGAGACACAAATTCACAAAACCAATTGTGTATCAACACAACCATTGATACACAATTCCTGACACACAACAGCTGACACAACCACTGACACAAATGCTGATACAACCACTGACACACAACCGCTGACAAAATCACAGCCGCTGATACAACCAATAGCACAGTTGTTGACACACAACCTCTGAGACCACTACTGACCTACAACCACTGACATAACTGCTGACACACCTGCTCACACACAACCACTGACACAAACGCTGACATACAACCAGTGACACAACCAGTGACAGCCATTGACTCAGCTGCTGACACATAACCACTGACACAATCGTTGGCATACACCCGCTGACATAATCACTGACACAGCTGCTCATAGATCCACTAATACAACCACCAACAACCACAGATAAAATCCCTGACACACAAACACTGACACAATCGCTTACACTTAACTGCTGACATAGTCTATGACAAAATCATTGACACACAAAGACACAACAAATTGGCACAACTCACACAAAACCACTGAAATAAGTTCTGATAAAAAAGATGCTCTTCAACAACCACAACAGTCACAGTGCCCACCCTGTATCAGAGATGTTGTGTTGGAGTTATTCCTACTAAGTGCTCTTTGAGTATGTGCTAGTTGGCTATCAGCTAGTTGGTACATGTCTATACTCCCAAGAGTAACATAAAAAAACAATTTTCACATCACTTTAGTAACTAATTTATCTTCAGTGGCTTCCTGCTGTTTCTGTTACTTGGCACTCTTGTTGGCACTCATTCTGCGATTCTGCCTCAATTCAAATGTCCTTCTGTTTTACAGACAGTTTTACATTTACTACTTTGTTCATTCTTTTGTCACATAATAAACTTCAATCTATTCCTGTCACAGTTAGATGTACATTCAGCTAACCTTGATTCAGCAATGTGCCATTTCCGTTACTGTCACAGGGTTTATTTATTCACTCAGCTGTTCTCTCCTTATTTCAATAACCTTCTAACATTACTGGCACTGGGTCCCCAGTTAGTTAACTTGACTAATCTTTCCGTAGCTCCATTGATTATGCCATTACAGATACTAGGTTGCCAGTTTCGCATTTTAGAAGCTTCCTCCTGTTTCCAATATCTACAGTTAGCTCTACAGCTCTACAGTTAGAGTTGAATACTCTACTAATATCCTCCTACCACCTTCTTCAGAATGCCTATCCCCAGTCCTGTCACTTACTTCCAACCAACTTCTTAGTCAGTAAAATATAAAGAAGAAAAGCTTAGAGCCACAAATTCAAATTATTCAGACTGAATTTATACAAAGTTTTGGAACATTGCATAGAAATACAAAAATTCCCATGGTACTACCCTGATTTACCCTCTTTTTCAAGATAGCTAGTCCAACCACATGGCCAACAATGCTGGTTAATCCCACTTGACAGAGTTCCACTACCTACAGACTCTCTCCATACTCATTATCCTTTTTAATGCTGTACTCAGCAATTCCTTCCCTGTTCTAATGTATTGTATTCCATCCTGTACACATATCTATTGCAATCCTGTCCATCCTGGAAGAGGGATCTCTCCTCTATTACTTTTCCTGAGGCTTCTTTCTCTTTTCTCCCTGGTAAAGATTTTTTAGGGAGTTTTTTCTTTGTACGTTGTGAGGGTCTAAGGATAGGGGATGTTGTATTGCTTTTGTACAAACCATGAAGCCCATTGAGGCTAATCTATGATTTATGATTTTGGGCCATGCAAATAAAATTGACTACCAGATCCCTTAATCAAAATGATGGCCAGTCTGTAGTGGCATTTCAGACCCATGCAAAGGTCAGTTGTCTCTGTATCCTCAAGAAGGCTGCCCACTACTTAGACATTTTCTTTTCAATAGACAATTTATTTGCATCTCAGTGGTGGTTTGATCCTTGCTTTTATAATTAAGATAATGTTGTGACGTTACTTGACGGGTGAGTTCATGACACCTTCATAGCAGCTGTCATAAACTGCACATAAAGCATTCATGACTGTTTCATGATACAACATTCATACTAAACCTTTCATGATTGTTGAAGACAATTAGTCAAAAATAAAAATACAATTGCAAAGCACCATTGCTGTTTTTATTCCAGACCTCTTACCTGATTATGTCACATCTGAATCAATGGTTTAGTCCAGTGCCAAGGAGAGTGAAGTGACATTTGACGTAGATAAGATATTCATGAAATATTTGCAAAGGCTGGAGATTAAATTAATGGTGTCCTTAAAGAAATATTGGAATATTGGAAATTTAAATCTTTTCTATAATTTCTGATTGTGAATAATAAGTCATTATTGAAGTGTTCTATTCTTTAAAGGTGCAGACAACAATGATTTTTTTGTTGATGTTGTTTTTGTTTTTCAAACTTCAAATTGACAGGTTATTAAGAGGTTTTACATGCGACTCTGATATTTCATAAAGGATACCGTTAACCTAATCTCCATCTTTGTATATCATGAATATCTTTTGAAGTCATCATATCTTTTGAAATCATATGCCACTTTACTATAGAAGTTGCAAAGTATTCGTAATCACTGAGTTTAACACTGTGAGGTAAACTAGCCTACATTTAGCTGACTCGTTTTTGACATTCCAAAAAGTTGATAAAGCAAACGAAAATGAATTATCTGCAAAGGTTACATTATAAAAAAATATGTTATTTTTATTTAAAGAAAACTATTTGTTTGCCCATGTTCTGTCTCTTTGGCATTGAACTAAGCCATTGACTCAGATATGACCAGATCAGATAAGAGGTTTGGAACAAAATTGACCATGCTGCTTCACAATTGTTGGACTTTTATTTTGGCAAGTTGTCATCATTCTGTCTTCCCCATTCATCAAAGGATTGGTATGAATAATGAGTCATGCCTCGTGAAACAGTCATGAATGCTTTATGTACAGTTTATGACAGCTGCTATGAATGTGTTATGAACTCACCAGTCGAGTAAAGTGTTACTGATAATTTCAGCTAAAGCTGAGGAGAGGACCACGCCTTAAACACTCCTCTTCCTTGTCATACATTTATAGAACTGCCTTCCCACTCTTCATGCGCATTCCTTCTTGTTATCTGTGCCCCAGCCTGCCTCCCTCTTGTTTCCTCTCTCCCTTTTATCAGCCCCCTGGGGGTCTGCCAAGACTTCTCCACATGGTAGCCATCTCCCCGTTTCCCTATTCTCATCCACCAGTCACCATTCATACGTTTCATATTCAATAAACAACTTATTCACATTCCAGTGGATGATGTGGACCATGCTTGTGAATGGTTAAGTTGGTTTGCTTAAACAGTTATCTGGGAGCTAAGAGAGGGAAAAATTAGAGGATGTGAACAATTCATTGTGTGATTTCCTGCAGCCTGTCAAGCTGCAGTTAATCACTAGAATGATGTGTCTAATTTGCTCATTTGCAGCCCCTATTACCATACCAACCCTGCGTCCAAATGAAGGGTTTCTACAGACCGCCGGTCTCTCATTTCCTCTTCATTTCCATTCACTTCCTCTTATTATTGTATAATTTGATTGAGGCATAAATTGGTCTGCAGATTTATTGTGCAAATGTAATGAAATGCTCACAAAAATGCCCGCTAACAAATGTTAATACAGGGAATCAAAACTGCGATTTGAATGCCTTCACAGTGTGTTATTTATTTGCCTTTCAGAAAAGATCCACCCATTTCTTATAAATAATACGGAAACCCTTCCTGTAAGCCACCTACACATTACTGCACTGAGCCCATTAGCACAACAAGTAGCACTGTGAAGGGGGGGGGGGGTAATTAAATCACAACCAAACACTTTTGTTCCATGAGACACATTGACAGAGATAACAGGATTGACTAAAATTGTCAGTAATGCAAACGTTCACAATCAAGGCTCAATAATTAGTTTCAGGACTTTAGCAAAGCAAGTTATGAATTTCTTGGTAAAAAAAAAACAACAAAAAAAACATTCAAACGCTCCACCTGGAGTTACTGCTTTTATTCCAAAAAAAAATAAATAACAATTAAGCACTGATTACAAAGAGCAACTGAAATTACTGATGCTTCTCAATGTGCAGGTGGTTTGTATAATCAAGGGACCTGCGTGTTCACTACAAAAAAATACAATAAGGTGTGTTGGTCTGGAAGTTTTTTTCTTTACAAATTATAAAGATCAGAGGGGGATTAAATACCACTGATGATGCGGTAACGGTTTTTACAAATCGCTCCAGGTCTCCTGGTAGAAACGGTCCCATGTGAAAAGGGCTTTTATAACAGCAAAGGAGATTGTGGAGGAGAGCCTCGGTGGGGGAAAAAAAAAAAAAAAAAAGGAAGATGTATTGTTATTAGCAGCAGTTGCTCCTGCAGAAATCGCCTCCATCCTCCTCCAGCCTGCGGAGCTCCATGCTGGTTGTTGCTGTGCGGCCTCCTACACCACTGAGGATTGTTTAATGAAGCAAGGGCAGGCTCACTGACAAGCATGGTTAGCGAGTAACTGACAAGTGTGGTTATGACATGCCCTGTCTTACCTTGTGGGAGACGAGGGCAAATTGGGGCGTGTTTTTTGCGTGCGCGTGTGAGCACACAAGCATACTCTTGCGTATGTGTAATTTGCGAAACAAAAAAGGAGGAATGACAGGTACATATCGAGGGGAAAGGGGAGCCGAAAAGAGAGCTTACGAGTCTTGACATTTCTATTCCGAGAAAGCCCGTTCAGGTGTGTCTTGGTGAATTGTGCCCAGGTCGCTGTAGTGGGAGGACGTGCTACTTAACCCGCCTGAGCGCTCTCCGCTGACACTGAAGCAGCTCGCACAAAAGGCTACAGTGCAGACTCATACTAACGTTATGTCATTTCACCTCAAATGCTGAGACCTGTTCAACGGAAGCCTTCGCAGTCACATTCGGCGCTTATTTTTCCAAAGTGACGTGAACAAGTTTCCATTTCTTTGCTGAAGTTGATTTCACCGCAGGCCTTTTCAGTAAAGGAGATGTTTTTCAAGGATTTTTTTTTTTTTTCCTGGCTGATCTAATAACTCCCGAGTCCTGTCTATGCAGTGATTTGGATATTTACAGTAACTAAAGGAAGTGAAAAGAACTTTCAAGCCAAGGATAGTCTGCAGTTGGATTCTCAAGACAAGAAAACAACCGTTGAGATTTCAAAGAGCTCTGAGTGCAGCTCAAAGTATTTCTGTTGGCAGTTGCCAGCACAAGAGCAATTATAATTGAATAATTATTCTAATTGACTTCCATACACAGACGAGCTCCTGATGATGATTATCTCCTAGGATATTGAATAAATGAGAGAGACACGTTTTAATGATCATGAATTCTCTGGAATTTCTCTGGACTGAACTGCATACCTGACATGTTAATGTCAGACTGTAACAACATATAGTTTAGGATAGAGGCAGTGATTTTCAAACTCGGCTAAATTACAGCAATGACAAGATTTCATTCCGAGAAATCCCCCTCACACATCAGCATGTAGTCCTGCGTTGCCACTTTCACAGTAAACATTATACAAATAATAAGAAGGATGAATCTGTACTTTTCTCCCAATGTAGAAATAACATTCACATACAACTAGTGTACATGTTCAGGTGCCTTTGCTTATATTATATGGTCATTTGGTTGTCTGTTCCACTACTTTGGTCCAGACTGGACAATGGAATCAACTAATATTTTAACATTGACTTAATTTAAATATATACATTGTATGTGAATGGTGTGTGTGCCCCAGGCTGGTGACCATCTGGGGTGTATCCCTGCCTCTTGCCTGTAATGAGCTGGGATTGGCTCCAGCAGACCCCTGTGACCCTAATGAAGAATAAGCAGGTATAAAAGATGAATGAATGAATGAATATACATTTCATAGTGTCTATGTAATTCAAGATACAATTTCTAGTTTTTACTTCAATATCATTTCAGAATGCATATTTTTTGAGTTCTTATGAATCCAAGAACTGAACTTCCATTCGTTGAAATTTGTCCATGAGTTAAAACTATTGTTTTAATACACATTAAAATACTTGCTGACTGTTTCCTTTTATAACAATAAAAGCAATAAAAATCTACTATTCAAATTAACAAAAAAATGTAATTAAAAAACAAATGTAATCTGAATCACAAGAGTCACAATCCGAATCAAGAGTCACAATTTGGACAACACTTTTTTATTATTTTATTTATCACAATTATATTCATCTATAAATAGTCAATAGATAGATTATTCTCCTTTAGTTATTTTACTGATTGTCGATGCTTAATAAATGGTCTGAAAAACATCTATCAACATTATTTGGTTGGCCATTATAAAGTTGCATTTGATCTTTACAATAGTCATGTATTGGTTAGTAAATGCTTTGTAAAGCATTAGTACACTTTTAATGTTTAAATATGTTTTATAATGGTCATTCAAATAACGCTTATACAGTTTTTTCAAATCAATCACTAACCATTAACATACATTAAAATACTCATAACTATCCCGTGGCCATAACTATTAATTACCCATTATAGATGATGGTTATTATAAAGTGTTACCACAATTAGGTAACTACAAAATGCCTATGTAAAGAACATCTCTTAATCACGTTATTAGCACTATTTGAATTTTCCAGGTATGACTTCATAAACAGCATCAACAAGATCAAGTTCCCATTTGCTTGAGTTAACTCTGGTTGTTCTTAACTGACATACGTTTTAAGCTGAAACAAGATACATTTTACAGTGTAGCTGTAACCTTAGTTAAAAAGCTAAAAAAGTCAATAACCACAAATGTTTTGTATAAATACATCATGGGACATTTTTTTTTCCCTTTTATGTAATTTAGGTAGCAGTTACATTTCCTCCAAAACTCATTTGTCAAAAGTATCACTCTACACATGTATCTGTAGGAGATGGAGACACTGCAGCTCTGCCTCTAGTCAATCTGCTTTCATCATATTAGACCTCCAGTGATGCATTGGCCGCTCATCAAACTGTACAAACAGCGCGGTGACCTGCTGAACTTATCACCTCCGGCTCCGTTCTCCTCCTCAACACGCCCACATGCTGCCGTCTCCATGTGGAGGTGACAACACAGATTGCAGTGGTGCATTAGCGCTGATAAGGTCAGCCATTCAACAGCAGAGTAGGCCATAATCTTCCCTGACTTGACCTTTCCAACATAGATTAACTCCATTAGCCATGCAGGAGAGCCGTGTGGAGGGGCCGCCTGTCACCGCTGCGTTACTTTCCAGTGCTGAGGAATGGAAACGGGATTGCATACGTATATATAAATATATGAGTAGAAATGTTTGGGAATGAAAAGCCCCCCAAGCGCTGAGGCTGTCTGGCAGGCAGAAATAATGCAGTCACACCAATTGTGCAGAGGCCTCACCCGAAGGTATGCCTGGATGTGATTCATGTGTCACAATGACTCTGTGTGATTTCCACTACATCAGCAGAGGGCTTAAATTCACTTGATTTCTTTTTGCTGCATTCATTCACCTGTGACCCCCCCTCCCCAGAACCAATGAATGGCCCCGGAGAAGATGAGAGAGGAAGGAAGCAGGAATATCATTCAGCTTCACAGGAAGACAGTGAATATCTGATGCCGTGTCCCAATGCCATGCGTCTCCGTGATGGCTTTCTTTTTTCCCTTCTTTCCTGTTTCCTTTTCTTCTTTATTTTCTTTAGAGGGACAGGCAGAAAGAATCAGAGGGACAGGCAGAACAAAAGAGAGACGGGCAGAAAGAAAGAGAGGGACAGGCAGAAGGAAAGAAAGGGACATGCAGAATGAAAGAGAGGGACAGACAGAAAGACAGGCAGAAAAAAAATGAGAGACAGGCAGAATGAAAGAGAGACAGGCAAATATAAATAGAGGTACTGGCAGAAAAAAATAGAAGGGCAGACAAAGAAAGACAGGAACAGATGGAAAGAAAGAAAGTGGCAGACAAAAGAGAGGGGCAGGCAGAGAGAAGGAGAGGGACAGAGAAAGAGAGACGGGCAGAAAAAAGAAGGACAGACAGAACTCCTGCAACCTACAATAGGTCTTGCATGATACAAAGTCGTATTTCTATTTTTTTGTTTGTTCGTATTTGTATTATTTTTTATTAGAGGCTTGACAGTTAATCAAAAATAAGATCAATATATTAAGTGATGATGAAAACTCTGCAGCTGCAGATTTTTGCTTGAGATTGCAGGCTGCACACCAATTGTCGGCATCTTTAACAATCAGTTGAGTATAATGGTAGACGTGGATAAAATACTGCTGCTTCAAACCTTGCTTTTTACATTTTTACATGTAAATGTGCAGTTACTCCTCCACATTGTTGTTGTCCCTGAGTTAGCTGTTTCACACACATAAAGAAGGACACACAGCTGTAGTGAGATCACCCTAGACAGGTTTTTACACCACCACCTGAACTCCACCCTATGAAGCTCTCCTCTGATCACCACTAGTCACTTTAACCTGTGACTGGGTCAAAAGGCTACCTGGTCCTTTGTTGTGACTCTCCTCTGCTGGATGCTCACCTGGGAGCTGTGTCTCACAGACTGTAGCCCTTTTTTAAAAGCTATTCCACCATAATGGTGCAATGAAGACTCCCTATTATTCACCCTCTGCCTCATTTTGTAGATTTTATACTGAAAAATGTATGGACTATGCTGTCTCGTGTGTGACTTGTAGACAGTTTTTACTGTGATGTACTTAAACATTTACATTGACTTAATCAGCAAATTTTTAGTTGTTTTCTATTTGTATCCTGCTGCTAATGTTTTCTCCCTGTGAAACCCTACTAGCAGCTGTCAACATATTGGCTAAAACAAGTGGACAGGCATACCTTGTAGCCAACTGGAGAGCTACAATATGCTAAACGACCCAATGAACACCTATACAGTGATATGAAGTTCATTACGAGGTCTCTGGTGGCTGCTGCTAAATGCTCTGATAAATAAAAATCTGGTCATTCCCAGTTTATTCCCATAAACTTTTCAGTCAGCAGTTTAGCAACAATTGGACTCAACATGTGGAGACATTGAGAAGCTTCACACTCAGTTATTGCAGCGTTTCACAGACTAGTAACAGTATAGACGTATGTGTTCTAACTTGTGTGTGTGTAACATGTGTGTCAGCAGTGTGTATATGGTAAAAAGTAAACATTTGAGGAAATTAGAGAGGAAAGGGTCATCCAATCATGTTGTCAGAATGTCCATGCCCTGTTCCAGCATGCCGGCATTACCTTCTACACAGCTGATCCTCCAATTTGACTACTTCCATAATGCCACGTTCAAAAGGCTGTGTTAAAGGGGTTTGTGTGAAGAAGAGTGTAAAGCTTTTCTGTCAACTGATTACATCAAAACACAAACCATTTTTGTGCATGTCTCTGAAATGCAGTAAAAGACAGAGGAACCTTGATTTGAAAAGAAACCTCCTGCATGACATACAGATCACAAGCTAAACCATCTTGTCTATTTTACAGCAACAAACTAACTGCTTTACATTATGAGCAGTTAATACAGCATCTGACATATCTCACTTTGTTATAATATCAACACAACATATTTTTGGAGCAACAACCCCTCTGTGCATATGTGGCCATGAGCGTCTAATATGTTAATGTGTTTCAGACCTACTGCATGGGGCAATGGTTCACTGAGAGGCGAGGCAATCTAAAGCATTGTAGAGTGGCCTTTGGCAGCGCCACAGGCGATATTCCCCTTAAGGACAGAAGGGAAAATAGTGGAGCATGCACAAAAAAAGAAAATAAAGAGGAGTGGGGAAACGGGTGGAGCTCAGGGAATAGAGATGGAGGGGGGAGGGGTTTACCTGAGCCTCCTCCTCTGTTTCAGAATGTACTGCTGCTCCCAGGTTGACAGCTGAGGTCAGACAAAAGACCCGGCAAAAAGCCCTCCAGCATTCCCACCACGCGCTGCCCGTCAAAAGTCTCATGAAATTCACACAAACACGGAAAATGTACGAATAAGCTGAGGCAGCCTTTTAAACAGGGATGAAGGGTAGAAAGAGAGAGAGAGAGAGAGAGAGAGACTCATAAATTGTTTGTAAAAGTCTGATTCCATCAGCTGCGCGTGTGCATTGTTACCAGCCGCTGTTTGAACTGCAGTGTTTGATAAAAGCATTTTAAAGGAGGCGGAACGGGACAGAACCCAATGTTCCTGAAGCTGGCCAGGCTTTGTGCTCTCTTCGTATTCTCACCACCTCTGCGCCTCTGTGTGTGTGCACTTCTTTCATGGTTGGCAGAACAAGTAAATGTAGTTAGTGCCACAAGACAGACATAAAGAGCAGTCGCCTTGAATGTGATTTTTTTTTTCAATACAATAATGCTTTTTGTGTTTTTTTTTTTCTCCATCACGCTGCCATCCACAGAAATAATTACATAAAGATGTTTCCTTAACTTTGATTAAGGATCTTTGTGAAGTTAGTAAAATGAAGTAGTTATAATGTTGACAGCAGTATTTTCTGCTTAAAGAACATGACAGTGAGCAGAGTTTTAAAAAAAAAAAAAAAAGCTCAGATACAGAGAAGCAAGGACAGAAGACAAATTTTAAAGATTTTATAAAAAAATATAGAAAATATCTAGAGACAGAAACATAAATGAAATACACATTATATACATATCATAACAATTCTGTTAATCACATATGGAGTAGATGGCATCATCAAGCTGCATGGTTTCATGCAAGTTGCTACTAACATTAGCTCAGCTTGTTTCTCTAATAACTGAAGTTCCAGATGTTCTGGAGGTTTTTACCAGAAGCCGAATTATCCTCAGAGGTGTCTCCAAAACGAACTGGGTGATTAAACCGGCAAAAACCACAGAATAAATAACATAAAATACTGAAGTGGTGGCAAGCTGCAAACATTTGCTCACCTTGCATCTCTAATAGTTTAAGATCCAGACATTCAGGAGGTGGATTATCTGCAGATGTCTCCTCCCCTCCAAACCAAACTGATTAAACATTAAAAAAATCACTTGATTAAAGCAGTTTCACATTCAAAATCCATCCCAGAGACAGTCTGATGACTAAAGCCTTTCTTCTAGTTAAAAGCAGTATTGTAAAAATGTGGCTGATGAGAAAGGGAATTTACTAAGAGAACAGAGGGGACTGTGATTTAAAATATTAATTAGGAATTAATAAAAGATGATGGTACACCTAAACAATGGATAGAAGAAGTAAAACAGGTGTAAAGGTAAATAAAAACAAAACACAGATGTTTCATTCTAGAAAAAATATTTATTGTGCCTTTAATTATGTCAAATAAATTTGAGTGTCATCAGTATAAGGGCATATGAGTTCCATAAGGAATATTCAGGGGAATAATAATTCAATAATTATTATATTCAGGGGAAAAATAGACTATTCTTCTCTTTCTACACTACCATTTAAAACATTTGGGGTCACCCAGACAATTTTGTGTTTTCCATGAAAAGTCACACTTTTATTTACCACCATGAGTTGTAAAATGAATAGACAAGAGAAAAGATTAGTATTTTAAATAATAAAGTTGTTTTTTTTCCCTTCAATCTTTGGAAGGTCAGTTTTATAGCTCCTCTAACCAGCTAAACTTTTTTCAGCTATGCTAACATGATTGCACAAGGGTTTTTTAATCATCCATTAACCTTCTGACACAATGAGCACATTGTAACATTAGAACACTGGAGTGATTTGCAGCTAGAATAGTCATTTACCATTAGTAATGTATAGCGTGTATTTCTAAGTAGTTTAAAGTTATCTTCATTGATAAAAACAGTGCTTTTCTTTAAAAAAAAATAAGGAAATCTCTAAGTGACCCCAAACTTTTGGACAGTAATATATATATATCAGATTTTTTTCTTTTTCTTTTTTGTGTGTGTGTGTGTGTGTGAAGAAACCACATCACTTCACTTTCGGTGGATCAAAGCCATCACACCGCAGATCCTGCCACTTGCTGTGTGTCATGTATGCAGTGGCAGACCTAATCAAATTATATGGATTTAGCAGCAAGGATCATTGCTTAATACCAACAGTGCATTTGCACAGGTAATTTTTTGGTTACGACAGGGAGAGTTGTCTACCGTGACAAATCGCGGCGGGCAGCTTCAGCACTACAGACAGTGTCGGATTCTGCTCGTCTGCCTGTTTGTTCATCTCGAGGACTGCTCATCCGATCTAATTCACACTTGCTGTGTGTGTTGTATGGCACACAAGGAAGTGCAATTGCTAAGTATAATTTGATTAGATCCGCCACTGCATGTATACTACACAGAAAGCAGCGGCTTCTGTAATGGGATGAGGTTGATGAGGTTTTTAGACTTGTTTTTTTTTTGTTGTTTTTTTTGTTTTTTTTTTTCTCATAAATGCACACGTTTAATCATGGTGGTCTTCTCTGATTATTGGCAGTTATGTACACAGATACTAGGATACTAGGTACACGGATACTAGGATGCAGTATGTCTATATCTTGGGGCAGTGCAAAACAATTGAATCATTGAACAGACACCTACACAAACAGTTATGAGACACGTGTTATGGGAAAGAAATACAGACCACAGATCTCGGAGGCAAGATACTCCTCCACATATTGATGCTAAGCTGCATAATACAACAGCAAACAGCTGTCCTTCAGCCAATGTCATGTTTTAAACTCCAGAAGCCATTTCAAAGAAGTAATAGTTCAATCACAGCATTACAACGTGACATCTGAGGAGAGTGCAGAGGTTTTGTATTAACAGTAGGATCTAAGAGGCGTTTTATTTTTTTTTTTTCTCTTGAACTAAACATCACAATGTTCTTCAAACATGAACGGTGCCCTCCTCTAAACATGATGAAGGCTGATGGGTCACACCAGTAGGCATGATGTAAGCAACTAAGTAAGTAAAGTGTATTTATACAGCACTTTTTCACAGACAAGAGTCACAAAGTGTTTCACAATCAAAGACAGCTCTATTAAAAAGGTTTACGTGCACGGATAAGATGGGAACACCACAATATAATAAAGAAATAGAAAAGAAAAATATCAGATCAAAGTGTCAATACAATACAATACAAGTTAGTCTTAAGGTCAGTCAGTCAGTCATTTTCTATACCTGCTTATTCCTCATTAGGGTCGCAGGGGTCTGCTGGAGCCTATCCCAGCACGTTACGGCGAGAGGCAGGGATACACCCCAGATACACCCAATCATGGGGCACACACACCATTCACTCACACACTCACACCTACGGGCAATTTAGAGTCGCCAATTAACCTGAGCATGTTTTTGGACTGTGGGAGGAAGCCGGAATACCCGGTGAAAACCCACGCAGACACGGGGAGAACATGCAAACTCCACACAGAAAGGTCCCAGACCTAGGACCAAGGAGGTCTTGAACCTGCGACCTTCTTGCTGTGAGGCAACAGCGCTAACCCCTGCGCCACCGTGTCGCCCCTAGTCTTAAGGTGCTTTTTAAAAAACATCCATAGAGGTTACAGGACAAATAGACAAATGAAGGTCTTTCATAGTTTGGGGGTTATGGCTTGAAATGCTCTGTCCACTTTAGTTCTTAGCTGAGCAGGAGGGACAGCGAGTAGGACCTGGTTTTGAGGACCTAAGTGACCTGGTGGGGGTGTAGTGGCACACTGATGTATTCCAGGGCAAAACCATGGAGTACTCTGTAAGTAAAGAATTTTGAAATGGATCCTTAAGTCTAAAATTTGCCAATGCAATTCTGTAAGAATGGGAGTGATGTGACAGCTCTTGGGAGCAATCTAGCTGCAACATTCTGGACCACTTGAGATAGTCCAGAGATACTGTGCAAAGAGACAAGAGAAAGGGGAGCTGCAATAATCTAATCTGGAAGTAACAAACATGGAGTTTTCAAGAAATATTTGGAGGTGAAAAAAATGAGTCAAATGTTAAAATGATGGTTAAAGCTCATTGCCTGATCTAAAATCACTCCAAGATTCCTCAGGAAGGGCTGTAATTTAGTAGATAGGGACTGCCAGCTCTGGGTAATTCCTAGAATAAAACTGTCTGAGGCACTAAAACGGACCTGAGTTCTATTTGGGTTCAGATGTTGATGTTTTTTTTTTTTTTTTATGACAAAAAGAGACAAAGATGAAATAAATGCCATTAACTCCTGACTGTGCTAAATTCACACACTTGTTTTTAACAAAAAAGACTAGATGTAATCTACTTAATTAAATAAAAACTTGATAGAAATGACAGAAAAATACTGTCTCTTTCTTTTTTCATCACAGACTTTTTAAATTACAATCCAAAAAGTGCCTTCAACTGGATGTTCATCACTTGTTCTTTTTCTCCACTAGTACTGCTGCCAGGGGTGTGTGTGTGTGTGTCTGAGTGAGAAGCAGCCACCAGCGCTGTCGGCACTAAATGTGGTGACACAATGAGTGCTTCTCCAGTAAAACAATCAATTCACGTGCTAACCCACGTTTCAGTAAATGTATTCCTGCCTGAAACACATTGAAAATTAGAAGATAAAAACATATCATTCTTCATTTTAGATGTCATACGGTAGCTGCATCTGGATCAATATGAATACCTGTCTACTTAAAAATATAAAATTGTGTGTAGTCTTTGGCATCAGCAAGTTAAAAAACATCAAAATGCATTGACTTTTTGCAGCTGCTGATCTACAATATCTATACATGAACTACAATAAACTAGATTACAACTGACTAGATTATTTGATTAACAATACTATCAACCTGATGTCAAAGACTAAAGAACACCTATCAACTAAAGCTAGACTAAAATACTTTGGAATTTCTTTAACTAAAACTAGACTAAAATACTAGGACTTTTTATTGACTAAAATGTGCCTGAACATGTATGTACAAAGAAGAATAGAAATTCATAAAATATGACTAAAACTACAATTAGCATTTGACACAAGACTAAGTCTAGAGCCAAAATGAAAATGAACACTACCATATCAAAGGCCGCAACAAGATCCAATAATATATCAGCCATTCTCCTGTCTGAACTTATCATAATATTACTTGATACTCTCAGGAGGGTTGATTCTGTGAAATGCCTCTGACAGAAACAGGACTGGGACATGTCAAAAATGTTATGTTCATCTAAAGTAGCTTTGAACTGCTTAGTGACAACACCCCCCCCCCCCCCAAAAAAAAAAAAAAAAAACACTGAGATAAAAGCTAATTTATGAATAGGTCTATAGGTATTAGGCAAAGAAGAATTGAGGTTTGAACAGCGTGATTAAAATATAACAGGACACAAAATGATTGGAAAGAACAGTAAATGTTTTCTGCCAAGGAAGGGGCCAGCAGCCTAAGTAGTGTTCTTTAACAGTGGTGTAGGACAAATTATTGGTTCAAGGAGGTTTTCATAATGGCTAACAACTCAGTGATGATTCATAGGGAAATGAGTGAAAAGCTATTGAGAATCGATGATTGGGATTAACAGAGATGTAAGAAGGGATGATGCCAAAAGGCCTTTATAGTAAAGGCAATGAACTTCTATGTGCAAATAGAAATAGAAATGCATTTGAGGTTGACATTTCAATTATGACTTTTTTTTTAATCTCAAATTCTTTGAAAAACTTGAAACAATTAAAATTATCTCCCAGTGGAATTAAATAATTCAACATAATTCTACTCAATATTGGACTAATCGTACAAGATATTCTCCCTAAGATTTCATTTTTTTTTTGCAGTGCAGTAATGTGACAGAAGTCAGTAGCAAAACTTCAAGTGCTTTGTCCATCATCTTATCAATGAAGGTGACACACACCAGGGGCTCATGACTCCCTCATCACTCACAGCTGATTTGGAGGAGTGTGTGACTCTGGAGCCAGAAACATGTTAGCTGGATTCATATTTGTCTTCATCTATCACACAGGGAGCGAGATTCTGAGTTCTCGCTGTGGTTCCTGTATTGAGATTTAAGGAGGAGTTTTGGAAGAGGAACAAGTGACTACGATACAGCAAAGGAGACAGTCTGGAATCTAATATTATTATATATTCAAAAGATAGGATTATGAAAAGGGAGCGAGAGTCATATCTACTCACAGGAGTGGCTTTAATTGATTTATTTAATACATCGTTTCCTGAATACAGATCACTATTGGAATCTGACCACAGCCGTCTTTCCATGAAGAACCAGGCTACATTCAGGGTATAATGCTTTTTAAAACTGTTTTTTTTTTAAAAAGGCTGCATATTTATTGGTGTTATTTGTGAATCCCAACGCCCCCCCACAACATCACAGCTATACAAACACAACTCAGTCTTGTTCTGTGCCTTAGGCTGTGTTTGGAAGCCTTTTTGTTCACACAGCAAAAGGATCAATCCATGAATCAAAGATTGTCTATAACTATTTCTTCCGTCTTACCCTCTGCCCTCTTTGAAGTGGTGCAAGACATTTATTTTTCCAACACGGGGAGCTGAGAAACTCAAGAGGCCTGAAAGGAAGGACAATTTTCCACATTGTCTTTTTTTTTTGTAAACCCACACTGTTATCTATCAAGGCCTGTCTGCAACATGCAGCAGCAAACACTTTCATTTCTCAGAGAGAGACTCAGGGGAGTTCAGCACACAGCGTTTTGTGTTTGTAACGTTCTGTATTTTTTTTATTCTTTATCATTTTATAGGAGATTAGAAGGACTTGGCTGCTTTTTTGTTGTTGTTTGTCCCCCCCCCCCCCATCTCCGTCGTTTTAAGTTTAGCATCCCAAGCTGCATCAGGTCAAATTCCGCCACAGACGCTTCGCGCCGCTCTGTTAGATGTGTGTGTGTACCATTGAAATCCATAATGATCCAATTACCCAGGCTGGATTAATTCAAAACCTATTTGTTACATTTATTTCCTGCTTATAGGTCGGCTGTGTTCTCGTCTCACTGCAACATGAAGCGGGAAGGTGGAATGAATGTAATGCATCTCGTCATATTTGGGGTCTAATCTGTTTTCTTTTTTTTTTTTTCTATTTTTGGTTTGCCTGGTCTCAATGTGTAAAAATTCTTGTATAACCTCAATCCTATATGGCACAATCAAGTTTAAAACTCTTAAGAAATACAGCTCTTAAGAAAATAACCCTTATTTTTAATCACAGCTTTCATGCATCTTGGCATGCTCTCCACAAGTCTTTCACATTGTTCTTGGTTCAGGTGTTTACCGAACCAGTACCTCTTTGAAGTGTGCATGTGTTGAAATTTAACAGACACTGGAATGGAATGGCTGTAATATATGCAGAGATGCAGTGGTCACTTATTTCTTTCCAGAGCTGTATATATATATATATACATATATATATATATATATATATATATATATATATATATATATATATATATATATATATATATATATATATAGTACAGAATATATGTGCTGCAGTTCACACAAATATATAACTTGTTATCATAAAAACAAAAGAAAAATGGAATTTCACAGAAATGTCTTAAAATTACACAGCGGTCAACAATATCAAGCTTTTGAAAAATTGTTCTCCAAAGTCTTAGGAATCAGGGGGGAAGTAACTAAACATTCTAGCCAACACACATCAAAAACTATTTTATTTTTACAAGAAAAGTGCTTCCGTCCCTTATCCAAAAAGCTATTTGTGCCTCAGAGCAGTTCCTGTCTGCAGGGCCACACTTAGAGGTCACATCACTCTCCTTACATGTCCAAGGGGTAGATTGACAGGTTTGTTTTTTTTTTGTTATTATTTCATTTTTTCAGAACTTGTTAACACAAGCCTGAAAAGGAACACTGCCGCTCACAGCTGTGTTACAAAAGCTCCTGAAAGTGTAGCGAAGGCACAGGAGACCTTGTTGAAACGAAACCGTGCGACTCAGATGGCCCTGGAGGCTTTTTACCATGTTGATAACAATATACAATCTAGAGTTGTAAAATGGCTTATTGCAAAGCTTTCATTTTGTATATGATATCAGTGAAATGTGAATGTTAAGACGGTTACTGACAGCTACTGTACAGTAATTATATCTCGCTGCTCATAACAGCAGTCCTGAATGGATCTATGTTAGGTAATAAGTCAACACCTCATTATGGCCTTTTTCTTTGTCCTTTATTCATAAAAAGCAAAATGGTTATCATGGTTACAGTCCTGAAATTTGACCTTTAACATTATAATGAAGTCCTTTTCAAAACCAAACCAAACCTGTTATTACAGCTTTTACAGATCCACAAACAGCAGCAACGTGGTAGTTTTAGTTTTCAGTCTTTCTTATAAGATAATTCTTCCTAATCAAACATGACCCAAAAGAACAAGTCGTCTGATCTCTTCTATTCATTATGAAGCTGTAATTTTAAATGCACTACTTTTTATTCGAATTTTCCAAACACATTAAGGTTTCGTACAAAGTATCGGAATTGGATCATTATCCTCAATACCAGCCTGAATTTTAATTGGCATTGGATCGGAAAAGAAATCAGCGGTATCACAAATCACTACTTTAGGGCCAATGAGACCAGATTGCCCTGAGCACTCTTTTTTTTAAGGTGCTACTTATAACCTCAACTGCATTTTAGTGAATCCACAATCAACGAGAGAATTGATTCCCTATTAATGACTAGCAAACAGTAAGTAAACATGATGTTGAGGTGTGTATGAAGCTGGACTAAAGGTCGAGGGAGTGGGACTTTCCCACCACATTCCCCTTTGTGAACAGTCCCCCTCGCGCTAATCCGAACATGAAATAATCCCCGCCACATTTACAACTCTTCTACTTTAACCCCCACCCGTCGATAGCATCAGTTCTGAAAAACATTAAATTATATTTTCCTTTCCCTTCGAACGTGGCTGAAAAAAATGTGAAACACGAGGTTACATTAGAGCACTTCTGCTTGGAGTGGCTCTCCACCAGTCTGCTCCCCCTTTATCTCGGAATTGCACACATCTAAGCTGTCAACAGTCTCTGTGTTAAAAAACTGGAGGAACATTTCCACACCGGTGTAATCGCTCTTTGTGCCAGCCACCGATGCAATTTGGTGGCTTGAAATCAATGTGTAATGGGTGAGAGCTCTGGGCAAACGGGGGGGAAAAAGCGAGGTGAACGCTCTGGCAAGAAAAATTATAGAAAATATTTATTTAGATTTGACTGCGACAGTCGCCTCCTGCTGAGAAGCTGGGACATGTAATGATGAGATTCATTTGTTCTATTCATCCGCCCATTAGTGCCCGCCCTGCTGTGCAGACGAGTTTAGATTGTCACATTACGGTGCTCCCCATAGAGCTGTACAATCTGTGTTAGACGGAAGGAGACGCACACATGTACATATATATATATATATATTTCCCACCGTGTGTTGCTTCCATACTTCTCGTGATCTCCCGCGCTCTGTTTATGTGTGTCAAACCCGTATTTAAAACGTCAGCGTGAGGACCACAGCCTCACTCTGCTGGAGCTAATGGTTCTTATTGTAGCAAAACTACTGTTGTTAGAGTCTTCAAATTAAAGTCTGCAATGAATCAACTCTGAGTGACATGCTGTGGTAGTATCATTACCTGCATAAAGCTGCAGTGTGGACATTTACATATAAATGAACATCTGTTGGTAATAGTGATAATAGGTATGAAAAATTGTTGTTTATTGTTATTATTACCATCACTCTTACAATGACTTGAGGAAATTATATGTGTATATACATTATATATTATACATTATATATACATTACTGTTCAAAAGTTTGATGTCACCCAAACAATTTTGTATTTTCCATGACAAGTCACACTTTTATTTACCACCATGTGTTGTAAAGTGAATAAAAACTATAGTCAAGACATTGACAAGATAAGAAATACTGATTTGTAACCCCACAAATGTGGTACTCCAGATACTCAACCTGCTCAAAGGAAGGTCAGTTTTCTAGCTTCTCTAACCAGCTAAACTGTTTTCAGCTGTGCTAACATGATTGCACAAGGGTTTTCTAATCATCCATTAGCCTTCTGACGCAATGAACAAACACATTGTACCATTATAATAGATAGTTGTTTGAAATCTGTACACCTATGTAGATATTGCACCAAAAATAAGACATTTGCAGCTAGAATAGTCACTTGCCACATTAGCAATGTATAGAGTGTATTTCTGATTAGTTTAAAGTTATCTTCATTGAAAAAAGAAACTGGCTACACCATGCATGAGCCAATCGGGGTCATAAGATAGCCAGCTTGAAAGCCAATGAGGACTGACCTCAAAAGGTTCGACTAGCTTTGGCTTGATGGACAGCTGTTTGACCAAATGGAAATTTCTCAGGACTCTGATAAACTATAGTCAGGGCTATTCTGCTTACAACTTGGGCATAGGAAATCCATGTTAGAATTATTAACATTGTGGCATAATGGCATTTAAACACCAAAACAAAAACATTTCTATACATGACATTTCTTTATTTAAAAAAAACAAATACTGCATGTTTTCTGATCTCTCAGTCACAGATTGCGCAGATTTTAGAGAAAATCATTTTGGAGTCTCTTCGTTGGTTTGTAAGAAACTGATGTTAGGTAGAAACTTAATGGAAAAGGGAGGTTTCAGGTGTTGTTCTCCTCTTGCATCTTGTGGCCACTTTCTAGTTAGACATTTGGTTTAGGGGCAGCAGTGAGAAGCAGCCTGCAAAAAACAGACAGCTTCATACATTAGAGCATGTTGTTATTGTATGAGATTCATTTCTCCAGAGAGTGAGACCTCCATGGAGACACATGAAGAAATGTAGAGTTTTAGCTCTTTAGAAACACAAGGGGCAAGTCAACAGCACACTCTGTTCCTCATGTGAGCTGCAATGGAGAAAAAATAAAAACACATACTTAATGCTTCAGTAGTCAAGGACTGAAGGAGGAATTACAAAGAATGAACAACTGTACATTACTCAAAAAAGACTAAATAACCATTGAATTTAGTTGAAAAATATGAAAAATGTGATTTCTTTGTTTTCTGCGGTTGTCAAGGTTTCATCAATCATATTTACCCTTGTGTTCCCCTTTAAAGGTAGTTAGTTTTATGGATAAAATGTTCCCTTCTTAAACTTGAAACATGATATTGGTAGAATGTTTGATGTGATGCAGATGTGTTTATTTATTTATTTTTTCATATATTTATCACTTAAAACACCTCTTTATTTATTTAGGGAGAGAGTTAGGAGGTGACCTGGCCAGACCAAAAATACATTATAATTAATATTTTCTCTCACACAAAACTCACACTTATTTCTTCATAAACACAGACAATACCCTTAGAACCATATAAATACAAGCCCACTATTTTCATCTTTATTTTTTGCTACCATGGCCTACAAATACATCAATAATGAAATAATGCATCCTGGTTTACAATATTTGTTTAGAGAAGATAGAAGGAAATGCATTCAAAAGCTGGAAAATATGATAAAACTACAATGTCGAAGCCTTAACTTAGTATGAATGCCTAACGAAATAGATTGCATGCAATGGCCATGGGATTTTTTTTGTTATTCTTTGGATTTGTTAAAGATTTTTGCCCATTTACTCCACAAGAATTTGACTATCTGTATTATATATACACACACACACACACACACACACACATACACCCTGCACCCTCCATCCTGCACCCTGACCTCCATATCAACACACCCACACAATTTTTTGTTGAATATATTTATTTCATTAAACTGAAGTGCTCCAGAAAAATAGCAGCAGCAGAACCCAGGAAAAGTGCATTTGATTGATCCTTATCCAAATATAAGAAATGAGAAATTTCCTCAATATGGTATAAAATAGTAAAAAGTATAATTTTGAAGTCAGGACTGCAGGATGGTTTTACAGTTTTGCTGGAAGTCAATAGAACAAAAAATGTCCTCTGGGAATAACAAAGGAAGGCTTTATTACACAGTGAATTATAGACATATTATAAGGGGATGATGTTGGAATTCTAAAATGTATCCAAAAATATACAATGCCATATATGGGCAAAATGACAAAAAATATCACTGTGGGTGCTGAGATAGAGTGGATATAAAAAATGTACACACCCCTGGTAAAATGCCTGGTAAAATTTGTGATGTAAAATATTTACACCATGATAAATAACCTATTAACCTGTTCAATGCAATTGAAAAAGGAACTGAAATCTTTAAAGGAGAAACATAAACAATAAAAATAAATAGATAAATAAAAAACTTAAAATGACCTGGTTGTATAAATATACACAACCTTAAACTAATACTTTATTGCAGCACCTTTGGCTTTTATTACAGCACTCAGTCTTTTTAGATAGGAGTCTATCAGCGTGGCACATCTTGAAGTGGCAATATTTGCCCATTTATCTTTGCAAAACTGCTCCAAATCTGACAGGTTGTCCTCTTCAGATCACCACATAGATGTTTGACTCATGGGTCATTGTCGTGCTGAAAACAGAAGCCCAAACACTGGTCTTTGGAATTGTTATAATTTCATAATTCCCTCCACCCTGACTAAGGCCCAAGTTCCAGCTGAAGAACATGATGCAGCCACCATTATGCTTCACTGTAGGTATGGTCTTCTTTTGGTAATGAGAAGTATTGTTTTGAACCAAATGTACCTTTTGGAATTATGGCCAAGAAGTTCAGCCTTGGTTTCATCGGACTATAGATGATTGGTTGTTTTTCTTTGTAAGATAAGACTTTATTTTGCCCCCCTACCACATAGCCCAGACATATGAAGAAGACAGGAGATTGTTGGCACATGTACTACACAAGGAGTACTTGTTAGATAGTCCTGCAGCTCCTTCATTGTTGCTGTCGGCCTCATCAGAGCCTCTCTGACCAGTTTTCTCCTCGTCATATCATCAATTGTGGAAAGACGTCCTGTTCTCTGTAATTTCATTGTTGTGTCATATTTTTTTTTTCACTTGATGATAACTGTCTTCACTGTGTTCCATGGTATATTTAATTCGTTGGAAGTTTGTTTGTATCCTTCACCTGACTTATAGTTTTAAACTGTGATATCCCTCTGATGCTTTGGAGGCTCTCTGTGGACCAAGGCTTGTGCTGGAAGATGTGGCTACAATAATGTCAGGAAAAGCTACTAGAACAGCCAAACTTTATTTGGGGTTAATCTGACTCACTTTAAATGGTGACAGGTGTGCGATGACTCCAATTTATCATGGTTTTGAATGTAATTGGTAAAAGCCAAACACAGCCACATCTCCAGTTATAAGAGGGTGCGCACACTTGTGCAACTTCATTATCTCAGTAGTTTATTTTTGCTTCACCTCCCTGAAGGATTTCAGTTTGTTTTTCAATTGTGTTGTACAAGTTATAAGTCACATAAAGAGGAAAAAAGTTATTGAATTATTTATCTCAGTGTCATTTTTTTTTACATCACAAAAACCTGGTGGTTTATCAGTGGCGTGTCGACTTTTTATATCCACTGTATCTGTGCTATTCCACAAGCTGTTCTTCTCTGTGTAATTTCCTCAGCACAGTCAAGGTTAAGTGCTGAAACACAGCAACGTAATCAATAGAGTTATGAAAAGTACATTTTTCCACAAGCCTCTATTTAATAAAGCATGATGGTTGTTAAATAATACAAAGAAAATTAACCCAAGATTCTTCACAACAAAGGCACAAAAAATATAATTCCCAAATCAGACTGACTGTCCCTGGATGTAATAACCTTGACAAAACCTTTCTTCTGTCAATAAGATAACAACTCAGTGTCAGTGACTTCAAAGCTCATTTCTCCGTCACTGCTTGTACTAATATGAAATAGTACATAGCATGTAGCGCCTCTCAGCAGTGTGAATTTCACACACTTTTTTAATCTCTATGAATAGTTTCTGTGGTTTAAAGGATAAAGGATTTTCTGTTCTTATTGTCAACAAATCTCTGAGCCAATCCAACATTGAACTGATCTACAAACAAGTGTTGTCTGTGTATCCAAAGCCAGATCCAGGTCCTTCTAAAATAATTAGCATATTGTGATGAAGTTCATTCTTTTCCATAATGTAATGATAAAAATTATTAAAATTACTTTCATATATTTTAGATTCATTGCACACCAACTGAAATATTTCAGGTCTTTTATTGTTTTAATACTGAAGATTTTGGCATACAGCTCATGAAAACCCCAAATTCCTATCTCAAAAAATTAGCATATCATGAAAAGGGACTCTAAACAAGCTATTAACCTAATCATCTGAATCAACGAGTTAACTCTAAACACCTGCAAAACATTCCTGAGGCTTTTAAAAACTCCCAGCCTGGTTCATTACTCAAAACCGCAATCATGGGTAAGACTGCCGACCTTACTGCTGTCCAGAAGGCCATCATTGACACCCTCAAGCAAGAGGGTAAGACACAGAAAGACATTTCTGAACGAATAGGCTGTTCCCAGAGTGCTGTATCAAGACACCTCAGTGGGAAGTCTGTGGGAAGGAAAAAGTCTGGCAGAAAACGCTGCACAACGAGATAAGGTGACCGGACCCTGAGGAAGATTATGGAGAACGGCCGATTCCAGACATTGGGGGACCTGTGGAAGCAGTGGACTGAGTCTGGAGTAGAAACATCCAGAGCCACGGTGCACAGGTGTGTGTAGGAAATGGGCTACAGGTGCTGCAATCCCCAGGTCAAGCCACTTTTGAACCAGAAACAGCGGCAGAAGTGCCTGACGTGGACTACAGAGAAGCAGCACTGGACTGTTGCTCAGTGTTCAAAGTCTAAAGTACTATTTTCATATGAAAGCAAAGTTTGCATGTCATTTGGAATTCAATGTGCAAGACTGGAAGTCCAGTGTCAAGTACCCACAGTCAGTGAAGGTCTGGGATGCCATGTCAGCTGCTGGTGTTGGTCCACCGTGTTTTATCAAGGGAAGGGTCAATGCTATCAGGAGATTTTGGAGCAATTCATGATTCCATCTGCTGAAAAGCTTTATGGAGATGAAGATTTCATTTTTCAGCATGACCTGGCACCTGCTCACAGAACCAAAACCACTGGTAAATGGTTTACTGACCATGGTATTACTGGGCTCAGTTGGCCTGCCAACTCTCTTGACCTGAACCCCATCGAGAATCTGTGGGATATTGTGAAGACAAAGTTGAGAGACGCCAGACCCAACACTGTGGATGATCTTAAGGCCGCTATTGAAGCATCCTGGGCCTCCATAACACCTCAACAGTGCCACAGGCCGATTGCCTCCATGCCACGCCGCATTGAAGCAGTCATTTTTGCAAAAGGATACATTTTTACAAGACCACTTTTTTTTATTGGTCGGAAGAAAGATGCAAATTTTTTGAGATAGGGATTTTTGTTTTTTCTTTACTTTTTTGCCAAAATCATCAATATTAAAACAATAAAAGGCTTGAACTACTTCAGTTGGTGTGTAATGAATCTAAAATAATAATAATGCTAATTTTTTTAGAAGGACCTGTATATCTACAACTTGTTGTCATCTAAAAACTATCATAATATTTCCTTCGGCCCAGAGACCATTTGTTTAGAAGCGTCCCAAAAGACTCACGATCTTCTGTCTGCACAGAGTAGACCAATTTACAAACGGTTTGGTTTGTTTAACATCTTATTAGCATAATAAGTAGTATAATTCTGGATGATTCAATAATTTTAAAGCACTGCTTTTCATTTAATAGTCATTGCAATATAATTCATTGCCAAAAGGTGTCTTCACTTTATATCTGCTTTGTTTATGTGAACATTCTTCTATTGTGTTTGTGTGTAAAAACAATGTGTGTGTGTGTGTATGTGTACTGTGCGGATACAACTGTAACTAGCTGCATAATGTTACTTTTATATCAAAGTTCGTGATTATAATTATGATTATATCGTAATGATGTTTATAAAAAACAAATACTTTGAAAATTGGTTGGAAATTGAGTAAGTTAAGTTTAAGCGGTTTTAATAGTTTATGCACCATAGACAATATGCTCCAAGGGCGCAAGCGGACCGATGTAAACTGGCGGTCATGTGTGGGCACCGGCTCATTGGGCAGCAGCATTGGATGAGTCATCCAAAGTTTTATAGATATCTATGCACAACCAAGCAGGTCTATGATTATCAATCACGACTCCCCATGTGGCTATGGGCTTTCTGCTTTCACTTAAACCAGATTCCTCTGGTTACAGGGGTGGAGTGATAGTAAATTCAATCTGGGAAATATTTCATTAATTTTTCATTTTATTCCCATTTAACTAGGCAGGTTGGTTAAGAACAGATGTTATACATTCTACACATACAGCATAGTAACATAATTAAAACATACACTACAATGGAGGTGGAGCTGACGTCAAACCATTTTTGGTTCAACACATTTCTGCTGCTGTTCATTTTTGTCAGATTGAACAGACAGAACACTCCAGTAGTGTTCACATGCCACTAACATCTCACTTTCAATCCTGATCCCTTGTTCAAGGTTGCGTCAGTAGTTTTTGTCAATGTCAATGTGTGCTAATATAAGCAAGGAATAAAAACAAGGGGGGAGGGGGGGATTACATCATTCTTAGACAATAGAGAATATGGAGAACATAGCACAATAAGTCTGGATGATAACCAGATAAAGTGCAGATAATTACATGAGACCTTTATTTATTAAACTTATTGCAATTCCAAGGCCTCACGATGTCTTGTGGCCCCAGGCGGTTTCCTGACCGAGCATATGGAGAGTAGACTTCCTTTCAACACGCCTCTGAGCTGTCAAAACACACACACACGCACACACCTGAGCCTCACTGGGATGATCGTTGCATAACTCCTGTTACAAACAACATAATATTAAT
Source organism: Lepturacanthus savala (assembly GCA_030544235.1). Taxonomy (NCBI): domain Eukaryota; kingdom Metazoa; phylum Chordata; class Actinopteri; order Scombriformes; family Trichiuridae; genus Lepturacanthus; species Lepturacanthus savala. The sequence continues at coordinate 19,374,028 of CM060479.1, read as the reverse complement.
ATTTTATTGCTTAATGTGTGAGGAATACATATGGAAAATGTACATTGGAGAATTGATTAAATTAAAACTAACAACAATATTAAGTATATGAAGGACAGCCCCAGAGATATTTTCTTTTTTTCTTTTTTTGTTAGAGGTAGAAAACATTTGCTGTGGAATCTGTTCAAGATATGTAGCTATGCATTGTGGTGGATTATAGGTTATCATGACCCAATATTACTCTTGGTCAATTTCTTTGGTCATTGACATTTTCATGTAATTGCCTAAATATTTAAAAGCAGGAACCTATAACAAAAGAAAATATGTTAAGACAAGTTTATGCTGGTTGACTGATTTGAAAAGTCAATGGATTTGTGCTTGGGTTAGCTTGTACTTGATACCTAAGGACATTACAGATTTTGGTAGCTTTTTGTGCATGCATTGTATGTGATGCGGTTGTAATACAGTGGTAGTTAGGTAGATGTTTTGTCATTTGTCTTTTTAAATGTGTGAATCTGCAGTGTTGTTTTACTGATGCTTGTACCAGGTGCTTGCTTGTTTCTAGTTGGTCCTTTGGTGTACTTTGTGTAATTGGACTGACTGGTTTCCTCCTTCTGTTCTTCCAGGCACTTCTGCTGTGTTCACTCAACAACCTACAGACTTGGTGGTGGTGGCTGGCCAGCCGGTCACACTGCCCTGCTCCATCCCTGGATACCACGGCATGGTGCTGTGGCTACGCGATGGCATGGCTCTGGGTGTTAACAGAGATATGTCAGGTAATCACTTCTGATCTAATCAGCTTATTAATATTTAATTTTGCCTAGGAAGTATTTGTTATGATATTGTTATTGGTGCTATTTGTCTGTCCGTTTTTCTAACTTTGAATGGGAAAAGCTTCTGGGCCCATTTTTCAACTTGGTACTGTGTAGAATTGGCCAAGAACAAACCCATTCAATTTTGGGGCAGATCCCACTTAGTAAATTTGCACAGTGATTGTTTTAGGCTTTAAATGGCTATTAGTTGATCTTCCTAGGATGTTAAAACGATCCTCTGGTGTTGCTGCTGGCACGCAAACTGTGAAACCATTTTTACCACCTAGGCATTGTGTTGTGATCTTGCCTCGTCTGTAGTGTTATGGGTCATACCTTATGTTCACACATTTCTTAGATCAAGTGTATTTAGACATAATGACTTAGAGTCATATTCTGTTGTACTGTAATTAGTGGATGAAATGTATTGGATACCCAAATGGATGCAAGCAGGTGAAACCTTGTTGAACACAAGCCATTTACATTGGTTGTGATGTCACAACAGGAGCGGAAGTTAGTAGTAACTGCCCCTGGATCAATGTAGCTGGCCCCTCCATCAGGAGTGCTTCACCTGGCTTTTGTTTAGGGCAATTGCAGAAAGAGGGCATTTTGATAAAGGAGGGAGTGGTGGAAACAGGGTTTATCAAAGTTTTTGAGAAGGCAGACTGAAATGGTCCTACATCCCTAATTAGGTGCTTTTAGAATATAAATGCAGGCTAATTTATGAATAGACCACAAAAATTCTAATTTTAAACTTGGGAAACAGCAAAATAGGGCCTTGTCAATAGGTGAATGAGCAGTTGACAGATCTCCTGTTCTTAAGGAATTCAGGATATGAATTCACAACATAAAATAAATCTTTACACAGATACACTGATTTATTATTATACTTGCACTTATGTGTCACTATAGGAAACTTTCAACATCATTAACAACTACTCCACAATCCCACACTATACATTGAACTGGAAATCAGTTACACTTCCACTATCTGAAGGCATTTAGGATTGTGTGGCCCCAACTCCCTCCCCTCCACCCCACCACAAACACATGCACACACTTCACACTGGCAATATTAGATATTTTGGCATTAATATTACAATATATGGATTCTTATTAGATTTATTAGATTATTATTTATATATAATATAATAATATCCTAGGCTGCCAGAGCTCTCCCCAATTATACCCCCTTGAAAACAAACAGAAAATGACTTCAAACACTGGACCAAGCTCCCACTCTTTCTCAACTAACTCTAAATTTAAAGTGAAAATCCTCTGTCAGATTATTTATTTTTAGTGCTTCCCTCCACCCCCATCGACAAATGGTTCTATGCACTCAACTCACTAACCTCTCAATTTTACTGGATCGTTAAATGACTCTCACTCTCAACATTAAAAAATGGAAAATCAGAAGGTGGCCTGAAAGCACCAAACTTTCTCAATTACTTATTAAATCAACTAGAGTATTTATTCAAATGAACTGAAAAGCACAATTACAATAACCCAGGGCTAGAATTGGAACAAAATTAATGTAAAACCTTCTCAACTTCCCATTCCGTTTTTAACACAATCAGGAAACCATGTATATACAAACCAAAAAGGAATCACTCATCTCATACCTATTGAAAAACAACAAATTAATATAATTTTATACTATAATCCAGACCTATTGGGTTTGAAGTATGCAGATCAGTGTTGGTGTGGGTTGATTTAATCTGGTCTTGTTGCTGCTTTTATTTCTTTTTTTGCTGCATTTTATATTTATTCATTCATCTTCTACACCCGCTTATTCCTCATTAGGGTCTGCTGGAGCCAATCCCAGCGCATTGCAGGGGAGAGGCAGGGATACACCCCAGATGGTCGCCAGCCTATGATGGGGCACACACAACATTCACTCACACTCACACCTATGGACAATTTAGCATCTGCAATTAACCTCAGCATGTTTTTGGACTGTGAAAAGAGGACCCGGTGAAAACCTATACAGACACAGGGATAACATGCAAATTCCACACAGGAAGGTCCCAGACCAAGGAGGTCTTGAACCTGCGATTTTCTTGCTGTGAAGCAGAAGAATTAATGTTTCTCCTTGTGATTATAAGAGTCAGAGTCATCATTACCTTCATGTGACGCTTCGTATCTACCATCAAGCGTTGTATTTTTTTTTTCTTTTTTCCTTGATCTTTATTTTGGATTTTTCAGTATAAAACAAAACAATAAGTCAGTGCAATATTTAGACAGCTCAGCCGCAGTTATCTGCATTGATACAACGAGAAAGAAAAAATAACAGGATTTATTTATTTTATTTCATTTTTTATTTGTTCTTTTCATGAAAATGCAGAATAATAAATATAATTGGTACAAACATGGTACATAAAATCACAATAGATATTTCAAATAAATGTTTCTCATGATTGGATTACTAGTTAGAAAGGTTAATGTTCTTAAAGTGTTGTTAATAGTTGGAACCCTGTACTAAAGTAAGTATAAGACATTCATCAATGCCTTTGTCCACATATCATCATATTATGCTTGTTTGCTATAGACTACACACTCATGACACCTAAGACAGCAACTGGTGGGTTACGTTCCTAGGTCTTCTCAAAAGCATTAGAGTAACACTCTAAAAAACACACTCAATAAGTAAACTATCTTCCAATTGTTGACAAGTCCAAAAGGCATTTGTCAATGACCCATCTGATGATTTATACCTGTTACATATGGTAGACACATCAGGGAAGACTGAATGTAATCTGTCCATTAAATAGTACAGATGCACTATTTTAAAACATATCTGGTTGGGTCTAGAGTTAACTGAACACTTTCTAGGTTTTCCTCCCAGGCCACATCATCTATTTCTTCACCTAGCTCAGCCTCCCAGTTTTGTTTAAGTGCACTTATATTGACGTCAATATGTTTTTGTATAGTTTGAAGTTTCAAGTGAGAGAGTGCCCCTCTACTTGCCCCTTACTGCAGGGTTAAAGGTGTGGATGCTATCAAGATTGATGTGGGAGCAGACTTTCTCAAAGTTAGGTATATTTTTCCTCCCACATAATCTTGAACTTGCAGGCGTCTGAAACAGTTTGAGGCTGGAATACTAAGCGCTGCGTAGCTGCTCAAATGACACAAAATGCCCATCAAGGTATAAAGCACCAATATCCTTGATGGTTCTAAAGTTGCAATCTGTGAAAACTGAATCACTTAAGACTGGAGTGAATACATGGTTTTCACATATAGGACTATCAATGTAGGTACTTGGTGCTTTAATGTGTAATTTCATTTGCATTCAGATTTTAAGTGCATTCCTAATGACAAAACTATTATTATAATATTGCATTTTACCAGTTTTTTTGGGGCTGTTAAGAAGGAAGGTCCTATTACAAAGGATCCACTCTAATGTCAACCAGGTTGGGAAGCCATTTGAGTCATTGGCTCGGCCCTTTATCCACCATTATGTGATAATGTCCCACTTGTCAAGTCCAGCAACAACAAGCTTCCGACTGACAGAGCTTCTGTTTTTCAGAAAAGGTGAATATTTTCTAAGTGATGGTAAAACTAGAAGTGCTGCAGAGCCCCCAGACATGCATCTTCTACATAGCACTTCAAGCCCATACACTGTATTTTCTCATCTGCCAGTTCTGCAATGCAATGGCTCTGCTGTGCAAATGTTATGTATTCAATGATTATAATTATTCTCTTCGTTTTTCCCCTCATATATCTTTTTTTCTTCTCTCTTTCTTTCTTTAAATATATAGATACAATATACGATAACACAGATCGAATATACATTATATTAGTAATGAATGGGATAATGCCCATGCAAATGGTGATGATGGTGCTGGTGGGGTTGACAGTAGTGTGAATAAGATGATGTTAGAAACACAAATAAATACAGTAATTATTTATTATTAATATATAACAGTGTAGTTAGACTGTGTATTCCAGAGGTCGACATTAAATGAATAATGAATGAACAAAGAACACAGAATAATAAGGACAATGATTTGGGCTGGTCTCTGCCATTGGATCTGGGGAGTGGCCCACTCCATCTTTTTTTTCAATTATAGTTCATTAAGGATCCTCTAGGGTGGGTCCTTCTGTCCTGCCCCTTGCTACCATTGCTGGAGCCTTTCCACCAATGCAAAGTGTCTGTATCTTGTTCTATGTTTTGTAATGCTGTATTGCACCAGTAATAAATAAAGTATAACAAGTACAAAAAAAAAACCTGCTGGCTGAGGATTAAGACTCATCTCCAGATGTGGTGATCTGACACAGCAGCACTGTAGGGTAGAGACAAATTAAAGACATGACAGTTGTGTGACAATTTGAAATTGGAAGCAAATTTACCTTTTGACACAATTTTGTTCACCATTAGTCATTCACCAAACGTACACCTACACAAATCAATATGTTTCAGGTGTGGTGTCTTATTATTTTCCAACCAGCTGTGTTTTTTTTAGCAGATTTTTGACATGACTGCAAAGGAGGCAGCATCAGTTTCATTGGGCGGGAGGAAATGGACCTCCCTCAGGAAATCTTGAGTATCAAACACTTCATTTGCTGCATTCTGGTGAATTTTTATAAACCAATTTACGGTGGCAATGTCTTTATTTTTTAAGGGAAAACAGAATTCAGGTTCCAGGTGACAATTGAAAATATAATATAATATAATGCAGTCAGGCTCTCAGGCATTCGGTACGGCTTTCAAATATTTATTCTTCTGTAGATCAACTTTTCTCATTTAATATTATCCCTGCTGAGTCAACACACATATAGATGTCCTAATATCAGGCTTCTTCGTCCTCCTCCTTTTCCCTTCTGGCTCCTCCGTGGTTATCCACCTGCACGGCACCAGAGGAGAGGAGGAGGCGTTCGCATGTGTGTGCATGCATGCATGTGTTTGTCAGGGATAATTACATTTGCCACAAAAGATTTAGTGGTTGTATGAGCACATAATTCATATTTTGGGAGTAAAAGAAGACCCAGTGCTGAAGGAAAAAGGATGTGTCCTTGCCAGAAACATAGTTGTATTTATGAGTAATGTCATAACATTCTACAAAAATACTTTTATTCCTACTCTACCTGAGGCACTATTGACATATATAGTTGGATTGGTAGAATCATTGGTACAACTCTAATTGACTTTTCCATCAATATTAAAGAAGTCTTGACTTTAATGTTTATGATAGAACTGCTAATGTTCCCATTGAAGCTAGTTTCTATTTCACATTTTTAACTAATGCTTCCCTGTTTGACAATTATTGGGGGTATATATTATTGGGCTGTAACCTAGGATAATGTATTCTGTTGCAACTAGGGTCTTATTTCTATAGACATAAAGCAGTAATTATGTTGGACTCTCCAAGTTAATTGACAAGATCTGGAAACTGGTGACATCAAACCACCTTAATATGAACAATCACAATTAGTCGGCCATGTGGCAGAATGTCAAAGGTTTCCACACTTTCAAACTAAAGCAGACTTTGTCAGATTTCCATTATTGCAATAAAGGAAGTGTTTAATCTTGTCAATATGCAGTGAAACTGTCATAAAAAAATAGATAAAATGCAGTTGTGATTAAAATGAATATGAGTTCGATAACATTGGTTGGGCGTCATTCAATTAGCTTCTGGCAGCAAGCTCTGATATTTCTGTGCTTCCAGTGACGCCAGCAGATATCTGGTTCAAGACTTAAGTTTCTGTTTGTTGGCCATTGTTTACTAATATAGATGTCGCTCACTTACTTTTTTCTTAATAATATGGTACCAAAATACTTCACTAATTATTTCTCCCTGCTAAGAGGCAATCGCCACTTTACAAATGGTTGCTCTACGCACTTTTTACCTTTTTGATTCAATACCTAATAGGTAAAAAAAAACACATTGTGTATAGTGAATCAGTACAGTGTAATTATCTGCCCATACATCGAAAATTGAGTGTTTTACTAATCAGATTTAGATTCAGAATTGGCCTTAAATAAAGGTTTGCAAAATGCTTTCTCACGTATGCATTGGCTAAATTTGACCATGTCAGAGACAATATCCTGTTGTATTGTGTTTGTTTATTGTTTTTGTCACTGTTGTTGTGTGAGGTGTTTTAATTTAGTATTTTTAGGACCACAATGGAAATAAGCCTTCAGGCTTTTTTGTGTTTTTTTGTTTTTTTTGTTTTTTTTTTTGTTTTTTTCATTCATTCATCTGACAAACTCCCAGAAGTCCAGAGATACTATAAATAGTTGGGCAATGGTTCCACCTCTGTGCAGCTTTTCAAACAGACCCATTGCTCGCATGCAACCACAGCCTGTTCAAACATGATGAGTCAATACTACGCAGACTGTCTCTCAACTCAACTCAATTTTATTTTTTAAAATGCTTTAAAACAACCACAGCTGAAATGAAGTGCTGCACATAGATTGATGTAAACCAATAGCAAGAAAACAAAACAAATCAACTATAAAAACAAAAGAAATGCATAAAACAGATTGAGGTCTCATGCTGGGTTTAAAAGCCAGTGAGTAAAATGCATAAACCATAAAAAAACAGATCGAGGTCTCATGCTTGATTAAAAAGCCAATGAGTAAAGTATATAAAACAAATAAAAAAGACTGAGATCTCATGTTGGGTAAAAAGCCAGTGAGAAAAAATGGTTTTAACCTTGGTTTTAAAAAAAGATACTAAGGAGGCCTGTTTGATATGTAGAGGTAAAATGTTCCACATTTTCAGGGGTGCAACAGAGAAGGCATTCTGAGCATTCTTCTCTGAGCATTCACTTGGACCTTGGTACCTCAAGGACTACAAAAAGACTGCAAAAAAGCTCTGCAACTGTTTCCAGTCACAAACCAATTGTTCCTCACTTACAGATCCTGCATTTTTACACAAAGAGATACATTTAATAGTGATTGGGCGTCACCCGACAAACCAGGACAAGTGAAGATATATAGGCTGAATTAAATAAAGATAACGGAAATAAATAGAATCCCATATGTACCCCACAAGTACACAGGCATGTTCAACTCACTGCATTGCAGATTTCCTCATCCTCATCAGTAATCCCCTTAAAAAGAGCCCATAAATGGACCATGCCTTAGGTCGGATGAGCTCCAGGACCTGAGGAGGGCCGGACACTTCTGCTAATGCAATTCAAAGTTATTACCTCCACCATGTGCTGATGAAATAAGAGTTTTCCCTTATGAGGAGTAGCCGCCTATGAAATGAACCAGGGTTCATCCCTCCTCAGGCATCTTGTTCTGTGTGCACAGTTGAACTCTGGTAATCAAACCAAGGGGGAAGAAGAGCTCATAACTCTAAAGTAGGGCATAATGTAAGCATATTCTCACACTCTAGGGACAAATGTAGGATTAGGGTTGATGCACATTTTAAACAGCTCTGGTGCAAATTACAAACGTGACAGCAAATAGGGAGAAAGTGCATTGCACTTCACTCAGTGTCATGGCCGTTAGAGGAAGTGACATTTTAAGTGAAGGAAGATTTTAATGTTGCCTGGTCTAAGGTACAAATGGATGCAATGATGGACAGGTCAGTCCCACAATGGGACTAAGGGCTTGTAAATGGGGAGTTAGTGCCAGAGACATCATCACGAAAGACCAAATCTGCTGCCAAATACACCTGCGGGAGAGGTGGTCATCCCAGATACTCAGCTCCAGACATATAATCAGGTTCAAATCATACACTTCCTCAGACACACCATGAGAGGTTGCTCTAAGGCCCGGAGCACTCTCACAGACTCAAGGGAAGGGGTTGGAGGGGGGTGAAGAAAGAACATGGAGGTTTACAGCCTCTCATGGGCCAAAGTCCACAACGCATCTTGTTTTGGAGGAAGAGAATATTTCACTGTGTGCTTCGGAGAGGAGCTTTTCTCGAGGCTACTCCGCCAGTTGTTAAACCAGAGTGGTTAGAACCATTTGCTCTGATCAAAATGGACACTATCGGACCCATGGGAGAGGAATGCTTGTAGTAGTGCATAAGTGCTTTTGCATGTTTTAGTCCATTTACTACAAATCATATACTTTACATAAATGGTAATCATTTTGCAATCCCTGTGTTTGGTAATCCATTATTTCTGTTCTCATTCTTTTCAAAGACTGGTGTTTCAAAGATTGTTTTGTGCTGAATACACATGATATCAATAGAGTTGTACAATATGCGTTGATGCGTCTAAATCATTACATGAATATATGTTTTTTTTGTTTGTTTGTTGGTTTTCCCTGCAGCTACTACCTAGCCACCATGTTAAAGTCTCCCTTATTTTCAGTCTTGTTTATTTGGACACTAAACACCTCTGCAGTGGGCGACACGGTAGGCGGGGGCTAATGCTGTTGCCTCACAGCAAGAAAGTCCCAGGTTCAAGACCTTTCTGTGTGGAGTTTCCATGCATGAGGTTAATTGGAAAATCAAAATTGTCCCTCGGTGTGAGTGAATGATGTGTGTGCCCCAAGATGGCTGGCGACCATCTGGGGTGTATCCCTGCCTCTTGCCGTAATGCACTGGGATTGGCTCCAGCAGACCCCTGCGACCCTAATGAGGAATAAGCAGGTATAGAAAATGACTGACTGACACCTCCGCGGTGGTTATTTTCCTGTTCGGTTGAGAAGTATGAATGACACCTTGTCAGTTATCTTCAATTGTTTGCTTGAGTGTGTTGAGGCCATAAAACACTTTGAGAAAACACACATCCCAGGCTTTCAGCCTCTTGACATACAAAATATATGGAAAGCCTCTCCGTCAAGTACATCCAGCTGTGTTACATAAGTCAACATCTGAAAGTTGCAATTTATCACATCTGCTGCGCTGACAGATGGTTAATCGTGACGTGCGCTTTTTTCCTGAACCAAATGTGACTTCCTACCCTCCACTTATTTTATCTTTCCCCCGGCTGTTTTGAAGACTCTCAACTGCCCGAAGAAATTATTTCCTCCAATCAGCTTTCCGAGCGGAGTGTGTCTGTCTGGATGCAGGGTTAGGTCAGTAACAGAGCATGTCATCTGCATATCTATGAGCTCCGATAATACTGATGATGCAATGTGTACTCCAGATCACTTAGGGCAATGTGAAAGCAATAACATATCTCTCAAAGTCTCTGAATCCACCAAGGCATAGTGTGAGCTGTCATACAGACACATTTTAGCATGTTAACATGATACAGTCCCCAAAAGACGCCGTCTGCCTCGTCCTCGTTTCTACACTCCCCATTTAGTCATAGGCAGTGCTTCCCTAATTGGGCCTCAGAGGACAAATCTCCCCCATTACATTGTTTCTATCTCACTCCAGGGCCTTCCCTGGTGTCATTGAAAGTCATAATGACCGGGACCCCTAGGGACCCGCCGGTGCCTAACCAAACATCACTATCGACTGAGCTTGGCACAGGTAGACAGAGCAGACTGCAGCTGTGTGTGTTGCTATATTTGTTGTGCTTGTGCAAGTTTATCTGCATATGTGCAACTGTCATAGGCACTACGTTCTTGAATCATCAACGAGAAGAAGACAGGACTGGAAAGCTTCTATCTCACTTTTTCTCTCTCTCGTTCGCTTGACCTGTCGTTGTTTATTCAAAAGTGACAGTGTGATTGGCCTTTTTTGCCGAGGCAACGGATAACACACCAGAGCCCTCCTTGACATCGCACTGCTGTTTAAACAGCCAATTGAAACAACCATTGAAAGAGCAAACCTAAAAGAATATATGAGACTTCCAGGTCTGAAAAGATATTAACACTAAAAGAGAAAAAATGTCACAGGTGGGTGTAAAGGGCAGACAGGTTCAGGACCCAAATAGAGACAGACAGCCAGACAGGTAGTTAGGTTAAAGTGGAAAAGGGTGTCATTCCAAGAACTGTGACCAAGTCCAAATGGGGAAAGACAAAGAAGTAAAAAAAAAATTCCCATAGTTGAAACATTGGAAACGAAAGAACAGCAATGAACAGGAACAGGTGGTAACAGACAGTGACAGGAATAGACAGGAACAGACAAAACAGGTGGGTGCTGATGAATTTAAAATATGTCATTTATCTAGTCAAACCATGGTGGGAGATTAGGGGAGTATTCTGATTACTGACCAGCTGCATGCAGAAATGGGTTTTAGCGTAGCCCTATGATTGCAGTTCATGTAAAATAGTTTAACCTCATTTCTCTCCAAAACAGGATCTCATGCACACATGTAAATACTCCCTGCAGGTATTTATATGTCCATGAGTAAACACTAATCTCATATAAGCAGGAAACAGTCGCAACGTTCCAAATTTATTTGTGAGCCTTAAATTATATAGCTCCATTAAAATATTACGTTTTAATTAGTCTGATATATAAATCGGCTCCACTATATATATATATATATATATATATATATATATATATATATATATATATATATATATATATATATATAATATAACGATTAATGATAAAGCAAATTTAGATTTGTCATGAAATTTGCCAGTGATGAAGTGTGTATTTATAGCAATGTATCAGTCTCATATTCCAACATAATGAGAAGTCTGTTATTGCTGGACTGATGTTAGTGAGGGACTTCGAAAGTGCTCTAGCCATTGATTGTTGGTCAGTAGAATAAATAGCTGTATTTAAGATGGGATCAATAAGCATTAATGTTATTTACTTTGCTCATTTGGCTTTAATGGACTCCCCGCTCGACTCCTCCTCGTCCTCTTCCTCCTCCTCCTCCACCACCCCCTCCTCCTCCTTCTCCCTCATTTATACTCCTCGCCCCCTCCTTTCATTCCTCTCACAGCCCAGTGTGCTCCCCCACCTTCCAAACTGCAACCATTGCCTGGACTTAAGAGAACGGATAAAGCATTATCCAATTTTCAAAGACATTCTTTGTCTGAGTGTGTCAGGATCTTCTTCATGAAAGGAAACAGTCTGCCTGTATGAGAGATGGGAAAGGGAAGGAGGACTAATCTCCACATTCCCACCACTGCTGAGGCACAACATGTATTCATTCTTTCAAAATATAATCTTCTTAACTACTGTATGTCCTGGTATGTCTTTATGTGTATGTAAGGTATTTTCTAGAGTATCATACTACATATTTTTTGTTTTTGTGCAAAAGCGCTGAACTTGTTTAATGAATACCAACACGTGGACTGAAATTTTGTTTTGAAAGATGTGCAAATGAATAGCAGGGACATAATGTGATTATCTTCCTTTTGACTATGTACTGAGGCAAATTTATTCTTTTTTTTTTCAGCCCAGCACACCTGTTTTAATGTCAACCAAAAAATGTCCCAATTTGCTAAACATGTCCTGACTTTACCATAAAAATGTTCCAATGTGATGGTGAAATTATACTGGGTTTACAGTAAAAATGTCCCAATGTTACAATAACAAAGCTTTGCAGTAAAAAAAGTCCCTACTTTAGGGTAAATATGTCCAGATTTTGATAAACATGTCCTGATGTTACAGTAAAAATACTTGAGAGTAAAAATGTCCCAACAATGTGGAAAAATTGTCCTGACTTTAAGAAAAATCATCTAACAAACTCCCTACCCCTACTTCTGCTAATGAAGTGATCTTATATGTATGTCATCTTGAACTATGTCACCCTGGGTCAGAATTACTACCATTATTAATACTTGGATGATATGTAGTGACCAAATGAGTACATACACTATATGCATGTGTTAAAGCTATGGGCTTTCATGCATGGGCTATTATTAGCTTCCTAACATTGAAATAAGTTATTTTTTCGTTGTTTTTTGTTGGAGCAAAAAATGGATTTAATCATTAAAAATCACAATGAATTTCATATGTGTTACGGTCACTTTGAATTGTGCAGAATTGTGCCTTGCTACACATCTGAGTGTAGTTGTAGTTGCTTGATTAGGTTAATGTAAATTCTTGCTATTTATCTTTATTTCACCACCTTCTGGCCTCTACTGGTCCTGGACTCTACAGCAAACTGGATAGAATGTGAACATTGTTTAAAAGTGTTGAATTAGTGTAATTTGAAATAAAAAAAAATAAGCTATGTCACTACTAAATGTCCATGCCATGTCTGATGGATTGATCAACCCAATGAGGAGAAAATAGACGTCAGGAAGACACACACAGATATAATGTTCTCCATTATATCTCCATTATTAGATTACTAAGAAATGTTGGAGCATAAAGCTGTGGGAACCACCAAACACCCAATGATAACATCTGAAGGTTACGTTTGAATTCACTTTTGTTTGCATTTGTAGCACTGTGTGAAACCAGATTGTGTTTGTGAAACCTTCAAGGTTGAATACAACGGATGGATATGTGAACATTTTTTCTCTCTAAACATTGCAGGTTACCCACGATATGACATTGTTGGCGACCACAGTAAAGGAGAATATCATCTGTTGATCCAGAGAACAGAGATACAAGACGATGCATTCTTTGAGTGCCAGGCCATTCAGGCAGCGATCAGATCCAGACCCGCCCGACTCACTGTGCTGGGTAAGTCCAACCTTATCCCACAATTCCTGTACAGAGATAAATCAGTGATGTGTGCTTAAATCAAAGGCTAATCCTCTAATGTCAGAATCCATCTGGTTCTATTTTCCATCAGTGGATTGATTAGTGTTCCCTGATTCACAAAAAAAGGCTTTAAGACCCTGTTGGCCTGATTACCATTATCGATTTAAAGCAGGATATATTCCAGAGGTATCAGTTCATCATCCAACATTTTACAAATAAGTAATCAGTATAAAGAATATGGCCATCTCCCTAAATATTCCTATCTCACCTACCGGTACTTTGCAGAGCATATATTTTAGCTGATGACAGCTAATCAGCTGAAGCAGAGCGAAACAGAGAGTTTGTTGCCTCTTGTCTGTGCAGCAGCTCAACATGGTTGGGGAAAAAAAAAAGAAACACGGTTAGCAACATGACTCTCTGAAATAGTCAGATAGTCCGACAGGCTGCCCGCCTCAAGTAAGCTTTCTATTTGTAGTCACTGAGTAAAATCCACAACAGCTCACAGCTGATAGATAGAGCTGGAGAGCATTAACACAGGCTCTGGGCCGCTTGAATGAGAATGAGCTATGCATGGACCTGTGACCACTGACCCTTGTTTGAGTGTGGCAGGGTAATCTATGTGGCCTCCAAGACAAACAGGCCTATTGAATAAGGCATGAGACACAGCAGGTAGCTGATCCACTGGGGACAACCCTGAAGCTAATTAGATCCTCAGAAAGCCCTCTTGTCTCATACATATATATGACTGTATATGAAAATAAGCCCAGGCATGCACGCATGCACGCACATGTTTATATACAGTATTGGACATACATAGACACACAATATGAGGGCTTTCACTCTGGTTATTGGAGCCACAGGTTATTGCGAGTTTAAATAGGCTACGTAGGTCATAATGATATATTATAAAGCCGCTGATGAAAGGAGAAAAAAATATGTCAACTTCTTTTTGCTTCAAAACGATTCTACAGTACACTTTGGGACCTGTGATGCTATGAATGTTTTCATTTACTATTTGATATAAATAAGTAATGTAGACAGACAAAATGTCCTTAACTGAAGTAGACAAGGGCAGGACTCATAAAAAAAAAATGAAGTAATCAGAATTAAAGCAACACGTAGTGATGTGACATCGGGGTGAATGCTGCAGTTGTGAATGGACCTGTGCTGGACCTAGGAGTGTTGGCCACTTGCTGTTCCCACTAGGTGGTGGTAGACCTGCTGATTATATGTCATGTTGCTGTATATGATGTGTCGATCACACCATCTAAATTTCATGTCAATCACATGATGTTTTCCACATTGCAATTACTTGCTGTTGCCTCTGAGTCAATATGGTTGTGTTCAGGGCAGGTCACCTATGAAATATGAAACATTTGGTGTAAGATTAGGCAAAGTATGCTGAAGTTATAGCAAGTCCCTGTTTAATGGTGAGACATGGAAATTAGCAATGACATCACTGCAACCAGGAATTACGTGTATGTAACAGGCTTTCTTTTCTTTTGCCGTTTTTTTTTCTTTTGTTCTTGTATCGGGATGCAGTGTGTGTGTATCGGTTTACCAAACTTTTTTTTTTTTTTTTTTTTCTGCTCCTAACTGTCCTATAGACACCCAGGATGTTTGTAGCTCATTGGTATCAAAGAAAAATGATTTTATTACAAATCTTGAAGTAGAAGCGACACAGAAGCCGTTTACTGAGGCGACTGTAGATCACCATGACTGAACTGACCAGTCACAGGGGTCTGCGTCGATGCCATAGCTACGGCATAGCTACGTTCGCAGAAGTATAAACTAAGTTCTATGTGTCACGTCAAAGTTTTTATTAAAATGATAAAAATGTCATGTTATGATTTCCCTGTGAATAAATTGACATTAGTATAAAAGTGAAGTAATATTGTTGAATAAGATGTGAGCTTCATGCATATTCCATAATTAGTCCTAGGCCTAAATGTGGAATTTTCACAGCAAAATGATAAAAATGCCCTGTTGTGATTTTCCTGCTTTTTCATATTAATTCAAATCAGTTCTAAATGTTACATTTTTTTTACATAAAAATAGCAAAGTGGTCTAAAACTGCATTCATTTGTGTCTGTATTGTTTATTGGGTGGACTGCGAACATTTAGGAGATTTCCAAGTGGGCCCTGACCTGGAAAAGGTTGGGAACCCCTGCTGTAGATGATTCAGAGCCAATTTCAAGTCTGTGTTATAAAAATCCTAGTACTAGTTTGTTCAAATATGAATTCATGAAATTGTGAAAAATCAGTCATTAGATTCAAGATGGCCAACTCAAGATGGAGACTTTTTTGATTGTTTTTGTCAATACAGAGCCATTTTGTCAAGTTTTCCAGGTGTGACTTGTCTGCAAAATGTGGTGATTTTGGGGGCATGATTAAGGGGGCAAAAAAGCCAACATTTTGAGAGAACTCATAATCATATGTCATAAAGATTGTACAGGTGTTATGCTCTAGGTTTTTTTTTCCAGTGAGGTGGAATTCCCTAATAGAATAATTACCAGATCAGGAGAAATTGACATTTAAACAGTAAAGTCAGAGGAGTCATGTTCAGATATGATCATTTCTTTTATTCTTTTTTAAACACATTTTTCTGGTATTGGTTTCTTCCCAAAGTTGAACAACAACAGATCCACTCATAGTTGTACTCTGTTGCATCAATGCTGGAGGAGATGCAGGCTGCAGTTCAACAGTGTCAATCAATACCTTTATCATACAAGTGAAATGGAAGTAGTCATTCACAGTTAATTGCATATGGGAAATTTATAAGTATATTCTGCTTTGCAAGATAGGCTAATATCTCTTAAAGTTAGTGTCACCTGCTTTGGACTCTGTCAAGCTGCCAGCACACTGCAAGTTCTTAAAATTGTTGTTTTTTCTTCTAATTTGATTTAATAATACGGTTTCCTGTGGGGAGGGATCATGCACACTTCCTGAAATAGAATGTGATTCATTGCTTCCCGTAAGGGTAATCATCAAATTGAGGTTGTAGGTGAAGGGAGGGATTTTAGTTTTTCAAAGTGCAGCATAGAGGAATACAAAGAAAACGAGCACTGCAAGAAGAGCTTTACAACCTAATCTATGAATAAGTAACAGTTAAAACGTGTTTTAATATGACATAGGTTACATATATATATATATATATATATATATATATATATATATATATATATATATATATATATATATCATCTTCTATACCCGCTTATTCCTCATTAGGGTCCAATCCCAGTGCATTACGGCAACAGCGCTAACCCCTGCACCACGGTGTCACCCTTATATATATATATGTTTATATTTTCTGACATACCAGAAGATTTTGGTAAGAATGTGACGGCCTCCAAAAAAAAAGGCCTCCCAATAGGTTTCTATTGGGAGGCCTTTTTTTTTTGGGAAACCTTTTCTTTGAAATACTTGAGGGGCATTTTATGTTTAATGACCTAATCTTAAAACGGAAATGTAGAGGCGGGCAATATAGCTAGAACATATATAGGTATAAATAATTTCATATTAGTGGTTAATGATGATAATTGATATAATTTTGAATAACCAAGAGAAAAAAAAGGCTGAATGTAAGCACTTTAAAATTGATTTGGCGTTTGTCTGTTAAATTACTTTCTGATTCATTTAATTATTGCTCCATTATCAAGAGATATATGATGTTTTTGAGCCAAGGAGGGAGCACCTTTGTGTTTTGTTTTGTTTTTCTCTGTGCAAATCTTTGGTGAAACTATTGTATTCATGATGTAATACTGACAATATACACTGTGTGGCTATTGTTGTATTGCCCAGGCCAACTTTAAACCACACATATATCATGTTAGGGATATCACAACTTTAAACACACACACAAAAAAGCACAACTATGTGGGACCAATACATTTTCCCTCTGCATCTCCAAATAATATTTACAACAGTGAATAACCCTCTGTGTTGAGAAAAAAGGAAGAAAATTGGGCCACTTTAATGTATTATTCATAAATAGTTGTGCATGTATTATATGTATTATTGCATGTATTATATTTTTTCATGTCATGTCATAGTAGTAATTACATCTACAACCATAGGATGTGTCATTGCTACTGCTTTGCCACTGTCATGTATCTTCTGTTCACACGGAGCAACAAGCTTATGCTCACCCGACATTAATCAATGATAACTAGTAGCATAAAGCCCACTGCAGGGATTTTGTGGTCGTGACATGGTCCTGCACCTTTACATCTCCAGTTGTCTTTTTGTTGCCACCGTTCTGGTCGAGCACAAATCACTGACACTCAACTCTTAACCACAGATGCCCCATTGCACATGTGGTGGCAGACAGATGTATTCTGCGAGAGTCTGATGTGTTTGTGACAATATAAATGTGCACATTTGTGGTTTGAGGTTTCACAGTCTGCTGTGTCGCGCATTGATTCAGCATCAAAGAGCTCAAGATATTAAAAATTGTCACTCAGTTGGAGCGGGGAGGAGAATGCTTCATGATTTATTCAGAGCATCCAGAGCAAAAGTGAACCAAATACCACCCTGACATTATTGCTGTCTTTCTGTTTTCATTAGTTTACAGAGTATGGCTGCTCCGGACCGTCAAGGCTTGGGTGGGGTTTCAGGGATGCAAAGGTTGGGTGGGGGGAGGACATAAAAATTCATATTTGGATAAGTATACAGGATTGGTGGATGGATGGGAGTCACACTGCATGGAATTAGGATGGAGTCTACAGGGAGCAGGATGACCTCTGGTCAGGTGGATGCATGCAGGGATCGGTAATAGGCTGGTGTGGAGTGAATCATGGCCTGGAGGTTTGGGTGATATTCTCCTGGTTGCCTTGTCTGCTAACACCAATGGTTTAAATTGGATGTGAGTGAACACTGAGAAGGGCAGAGTTACATGGGGGATCAGTGGTGGTTGGTGACCCATGGTGTGTTATTTTGCAGTAGTTGGCTACTTATCTCTACTTCCTAGTGTTCAACAAAAAGTCAAGCAGTAAAAATAAAGTGGCTTACGAGATTTCTGAAAAAAAAACCAAAAAAAAAACAGCTATATCCAGCCCTATATTCAGTTTTCAAATTAATCATATAGGTCTGATGCGGAAAACAGAGTATTAATCAAGGTATCTTTGTCAAACACCTGTGTAGGAAACCTGTATGTTACACTGGGAGGTTAACACCACTCTCTGATTTAGGAAGGAAAAAAAACATGAAAACCCAATATAAAAGCATGTGCTTACGGTACCATTTAAAGTCAAACATGTTCATGCACTTTTGGTTTTGATTAATCAAAAAACCCTATAGACTCTACGACTAAGCATTGTGATGTGTTCAGGGAAAATGGTGGTTTGTAGAAATGCTGTCAGATCAGATGGTGGCAGCAGTGCTTGTTGAACTTGGTTGAACAATTAGTAATTCTTGACAACATTGTAAATAAGGGTGACCTCAAATTAATTTTTAAGAATAAATAAAGCAAAATAAAGGAGCACAATAACAACTATGGTGGATGTCTTCATGCTTCATGTTTTCTTTACTGTTGACTTTGACAGCTTGTAAAGAGTTAAGCATGACACCATCAAGGTTCTGTGGCAGACATATTAAAAATATATTTTCAAAATTGATGCTTCGCAGGAGCAAATGTGGTCTTTTTTGTTAAAGAAAGATATACTGATATAACATTAACATTGATTAATTCCATTTGTCTTGTTTCTTTATATTAAGCTCTTTGTTATGGGGCTCATATTAGGTCAAATGATATATACGATATAAAATCATAATTAAAATGGTGATTTCAAGTTTTGATCTTAAATTCTGAGAAATACATCAACGTATTCAAAATAAAAATAAGTGTATTCATTTTTTTTCAGTTGTTCAGTGTTTTCAGTTTCAGATTTCTGATCATGATCTAGCGTGACGGGCGTGGCATCAACTGGGGACCAACTGTGATACAGAAGCAGCAAAATTACGCCAGATTGTGCGCCTAAATGACAAACTTTAAGTACTGAAAATCTATTGACCAGTGTACATGTATCTGCTCTCTTTGAAAATTGTGCTAAAAGAGTATGTTTTCGAGCAGCTTTTATGAAGTTATCCATTTGCATTAAAAAAAAAAAAACGTTTTACATGATGATTTTCCATATTCTGTTCAATTAATTGTATAAAAGCTCAAAAGTTACTTCTTTACAAAACACTGCTTGAAAACACTTTCAATGACATGCTGCAGTCACCTGAGGGTTATACTGTCCTTTTACACAATAACTAAGGCCAGCAATTGTACCATTCTTGAGCTGTGACACAAAGGAGACAACATTACGGACAGACAGGCAGCTATGGCAAAAGAAAAGGAGCTTTTTTTCAATCACAACTTCACAGCCGAAGCACAATAAAACAGTGGAGACAAACAGATGACGTACCAATCGAGGGAAAGAAATATCAAACTAACGCATCAGCCTTCACAGAAGGAAGTTAGAGATCATCAGTGATATACAGAACTATAAGATAATGTTCATTAGGGATGACAGGATAGATCCAGTCAGTACAAAGCCCACAAGAGGACACCAGACACTGTGAGAGTCAATACAAACTTAAACAGCAGTGATCTGAGCATAGAACATGTGCCTCTCTTCTTGATATACAATAAACGAGCAACGTCAGCAATGATTATGAGAAAAATTGATATACTATGAGTGATTTCTTGTTTTTTTATTATTATAGAATTATTTTTACAACACAAATATGGTGTGTTAAACTGAAAGTGTTGCAATCGTGTTGTATTTGAAGAAGAATAAGTAAAAGGGGAGAGAAAAGTAGTATAATAAGAAAAACTAGAAGTGCAAGCAGTTATGACACGAGCCAATTGAATGAATCCTAGATTTTCATTTGTAGTGACCTTACTTGTAGGTTTTAAACATTCATTCCACCTTCCTCCCACATTCTTTGTGTTTAAATTCATTCTATTTATTATACCACGAGCGATGTCAGTTAACCTGTTTTTTTTGTTGTTTTGTTTTTTTTTAACATTTGAGATTAAAATATGGATTTATCTTCACCCTCAGTCTCTCTGTCCATGTTTACTGACTATAGGGGAAGCAAGAAAATGCCAACGCCATCAGCGCAGATTTTGACCTTGATGTGGGCGGGCATGTGTGAGTGCAGGTGTCAGTATGTAGTGAAGGGGGATCCACACCATCCACACCCTCCAGTCCTCCAGGATCTCAGCATTAAAGATCTGTCTGAGGTCCCTTTCTATGAGCCCCTTCAACTCAGCCATATTTGCCATATTTAATTAATTTAATTATTTTTTTTATATATATATTAATGCTTACAGAGGTTCATTACTTTGGAATTTGCATTTTAATTTAGCAAAAATATCTCCATCTTTCATTAACTTTAAGATTGAACTAAAGTCTTAATTAATACACCAAGACTCTATGGCTTCTACCTAATAATTTCACTTCACTCTTAATCTAAAATTGATATATTTTTTTTCATGCTATAATGTGACATTTGTTCTTTTTGTTGTTTGAATTTTGAGCATTTTATTTCAGTAATTATTATTTTAATTTTTGGGAGTTTTTTTTTTTTTTTTTTACCTGTGCAGCATTTTCTGTATTGATTTGACATATTTTATCACTTGCTTAAGTTTGGGGATTCTTTTGCATTGTATTGACTTTGACTTGGGTCTTTATAAATGTGTAATAATCAATGTGAAAAAACGTGAAAGTTAATGATTATCCTTCACTGTATTTTTCCTCAAAAATAACGTTTGAGGACAGTCAAACTTTTGAAGAGCATATCTCATATCATAGAATAATTAAAGTAGAGCTGAGACTCTCCTCTTTACAGATGTATAGCACTCAAAATGTATTTCTGGGCAAGAGTGGCTCATTTTGACGCAGCATAGCTTGTATATATATATATATATATATATATGTATGTATATATATATATATATATATATATATATATATATATATATATATATATATATATATATATATCAATTTATAAAATCCAATCAAATCCAGCCCCTTTGCCGAATCTCATCCCTTATCCCTGACTCTTCTGGTTTCTGTCTACCATCAAATATAGGAAGCCCAACAAAAACAATGCTATAATGGACACAAGCCCTAAAGGAAGAGATGTAAGGAGCTGCTTCTCTCCTTTCTTCTCCGCAACTGGGATGCTCTATCTGCAAGTTGCCTTTGATTTAGACTCACTCCAGATCTGCTATCTAATGAGCTGAGTGCTCAATCAATAATTCACTCAATTTTGAATGAGCGCCGGGTTGATCAGATCCAGTTTCATACAAGAATGTAATCAGGGTCTTTGAGCAGCCTCCGTTCTATGCTTCGTTCGATGCTTCTTTCTTACTTTGTGGACATTTCAGTCTCTTAATCAAGGTTTTTGTTCAACTCATTATTCACAGAGAAGTTAGGAGGAACCACACACTGTGGCGTCTAAAACGTGGATTTATGTTATCTGGGAATTTTTTTCATCAGCACCTTACAAATTAAACGTAAACTTACATAAAATGTTTGAATGGCATATGTTATTAAACCACCGACACCTTTGAGTAGAAATGTTCAATCACTGTGTGTTTTGATACAGATTAGGTTCCACGTTAAGAATGAAAACATTTCTTGGCTGTTTCACAATTAATTCTGTTTCAATTTACTCAGTTCAGAATGTAATTCCCGTTCACTGATGGCATTCGCACCTCTTATTATGAGCTTTAATTTACTTTCACTTTCTCTTTGTACTTATTTTTCCAAGCTTGTACTGCAGGTAAATCGATCTGAACGGTGTTACAGTGTTTTTTTTATTGATGTACGGTCTCCGGTGTGATTGAAATGGTTCAATCCTTACAATAAGGTTCGTGTAAATGCTGTTTTCCAGTGGTAATTTATACTTGAGTAACGTGTGGACAAATACAGATCAGTTACAGTCATCTCACTACATTCAGAGCATGTATCAGAGCTTATTTTTTTAATGACTAAACTAGCCTTATCATCGATTTACAATTATTTAGATATTAAGCACAACCTGATTACACCTAAACTATTAAAAAAATACACAGTATATTCCAGGATTCATAGATCCATACATCTGTTACCAGAGCACATTCCACAGTTGATAAATGATTTTTTTTTTTTTCTGTTCTTACAACAAAACTCTTTGCTGTAAAAGATCATTAGCTACAGTGCTAATTAGATTACACTAAGAAGCAGAGCTTTAGGGCTCATACATACTAAATCCTAAAACCTTCAAATCCACATCTTAAGGGAGATGCAAAAGTTTTAAATGAACTCATGAAGTACTTTCATTACATTCTTTGTGTTTTGGTTCCTAGCATCTATATTTATTAAAGCAAAACTCATGTTGCTGAGAGCGATGTCTGTGAAATCCATTTTTCATCAGTCACCCTACAAACTTACCATACATCAAATATTTGAATAAGAGAGCCTGTTATTAAAACACATCCACTTATACTGAGGATAAATGTGAATATTTTTAGACTGGATGTCTATGACTGTATATTTCGATGCAGATCAAGATCAACAATAAAAATGAAAATAAATAAATTCTGTGGTAGTATTTTAAAGAAATGTGCGTCCTGGGCAGAATGTGTGTTTGAGTTCTTTTTTTATTGTTTCATGTTTATTTACTGGTAATCTGGCCGAGACTGATGCAGATCAGATTATAGTACAAGGTCATGAGAAATGCATAAAAAAAATATTTGTTTTGTTTCATTTTTTGGGACTTTTGCACATCAAATGTGGAAAACTACTACTTGTTGGTATGTGGATGTGTTGATATCATTAATGACATTTATGCTTTTATCTGAACAAAGGTGTCGCTAACACACATTCTTGTCCACAGTTCCTCCCGAGGACCCGGTGGTAGTGGGGGCCCCAGTGGTGAGTTTACGGGCCGGAGAACACCTCAACCTCACCTGTCATGCGGACAATGCCAAACCTGCCGCCTCCATCATCTGGATACGCAACGGTCTTGTTCTGAGTGGAGCCATGTACTCAAAGGTAACGCATAAGACCTTTTACTGCTGCTTTCCCAGTGGCGGTTTGGGAATAAAACAGCACATTTATACATACAGCTCTGGAAAAAAAGAGCCCACTGCAAAATTATCATGAACATTTTTGTTTGTGTCTATAAACTACTGACAACATTTCCCTCAAATTCCATATAAAAATATTATCGTTTAGAGCATGTATTTGCAGAAAATGACAAATAGTCAAAATAACAAAAAAGATACTATGTTTTCAAACCTCAAACAATGTAAAGAAACAAGGTCAGATTAATTGTAAGACAACATAATAATAATGTTTACACTAAGTATTTATAGTGCCCAGGCACCATTGTAGGAGTAAATCCCAGTACCCTGTTAAATGAGTGACCAAGCCACTGTGCTGTGTAAAGGATGAGCAGAAGTTCAGTAAATTGCCGTTCTTCCTTAATAGTCTCAGGTTACCTAACTAGTGGTACCTTACTTAATGCTGCATTGATGTGGTTTAAGAATAATTGGAAAAGTTACATTCCCATTGAGAAAATCCATGCATGTCAGAACAACTCGTCAAGTTGGGGATTATTTTGGGACAAACATGGAGGACAGTGTTTGGTTAATGGTCAGACTCATTTGTCTATTAAAAAAACATATTTTATACTGCAAGAAAGAAAGGAAAGAAATAGGAAAGTTTTTGTCACAAGTGGACCGGATTGGATCTTTTTAGCGGGCCCAGTTCTGATCCCTGCGGTGCGTGTTTAACACCCCTCTCCTAGACTATATGCTGCAAGATAGTTTGTGATGTTCGTGTGGATGGTTGTTGCCTACTGTGCCTTCAACCAATGTATTATATTAAATTATTGGACCCTTTACTATGTTTGAATACACATTTTGTATGAAGGATAACACAATATCATGAATATGAGTCATTGCCAATCACCCTGGTACCATCGTTATTAGGCTAACAGCTGAATGGAGGAGGCAATTCATTCAAATCAGAGGATCTTATGAAGGACTTAAATATGTGGCATATGTGACATTGTGGCATGTGTACTTGGTGTGTTTTTTTTTTGACTTTATTTCTTTAACATTTTCTGTAGAGAATGGGAGAATAAGCCTAATATAAGTATGGAGGTTCAGGTTGAAAAAATGTATTCGAGATTCATCTATTTGCTACAATTTCTATTCACATGTTCTCACACAAGGCCACAGATATAGAAAACTGATAGAGACCAAAGTCTCTGCTGTTTGAGAACACAGCACAAAAAGCCAGTAGTCTTTCTTTTATTCTGATATAAAATTTGCAATTCAACCTGTGGTTTTCTTTTAGCACTACTTATCTTTTGTTACTACTCTGTTCTCACTGTTTACTATACTATACAACACATTCTCTTTTTTTCTTTAACAAAGCCCTATTTTGGGGCATGCACTATCTTTCTGAAATTCCCTCAGTACCAAATCCTCTCATCCCTTTACCAAACAGTGCTATATTCAGTAGCTCGTATCTTTATAAATTAACACTGGAGAAAACAACAGCCACGAGCAGAAATTCACATAATAAATCAATGTATTCCTCAAGTAGAAATATATCATGACATCTTTTCAAATATCGAAACAGGAAGAGATCAGACAACTGTAAGATTAAGACTTAAGTACAAATTTGAGGCACTTGTAACCTACTGCTAGTATTCTGTAAGTAAAATACTAGTATTCCATGATACTAGTAATATACAGTAAGTATATAATACTAAAGTATATAATATTAGTTTTCCCATGTGATACTACATTGTACTTTCATTTCACTACATCTCAGAGGGAAATATTGTATTTTCTACTCCACTACATCTATCTGAAAGCTTCAGTAACCTTTCACATGTAGATTTGACACAACGAATATAACACGCTTTTTTAAAATACAACACATTGTTTAAAAATGAAAGCAGTGGTGCCCATCCATGGTTCATAGGTAGAGATTGGACAGATGACCTTTATTTTGAAAATCGCTCTAGCCTCTAAGAGGGACAGGTCTTATTTCTTCACCATTGGGTCTTTTTTTTACCACTAAATTATAAATTATGAGCTTATACATCCACTGATTCTCTTGTGGCAAACACAATTATCCCCGCCAGACACAAATACGGTGTCAGGTGCGGCCAGCCAGCATATCTCTGGTGCCACGCACTGCAGATAGCGAGGCAGCAGGTTGATAACCATGGCGGGTGTGAGATGGGAAAGGAGAAGGCGGTCAGATATTAGTACATTGCTTCCTCAAGAGTCTCAAAAGCAAGTAAGTTGTAGTCGTGAGCATCTAGGTAATGTTTTTTTTTTTTTTTTTACAGTGTACTTTTAGAACTATTTTTTGCTAGTTAGCTAACAAATATTACAGTTTCCAGATCCTGACAATAAAAGCTTGCTACCTAGTTTAAAAAGCAGACTAATTATTTAAGGTCACCATGCATAAGTGTAGTCATTTGTTGGGTGATTCATTTTCTTTCTTCATAATATCACAGGAGGCAGGGGAAGGACAGTTGCGAGTGAAGTAATTAGTGGAAATATATTTCTCATTTGATATGTGGTTTACACAAATCATAGTTTACAATAATGCAGGACTCATTAAACATTGAGGCAAAGAGGAGGGACATGCATAAGGAAATAACTGGAGATTTTGGCCTGTGGATGGTATAAATGGATTAGGGCATACATGTCCCTAGTTGATCAATATTAAAGTATATTTAGGCTATTAAGGAAAGTCAGTGTTTTTTGTATTTCATGTTTGGGACCATTTTTATATATCCCCTAGAACTTACCTAGCATGAAATTGGCTTTTTGCATGATATGGGATCTATAACATGTATCTCCAGATAAGGACACTAACAACTGGTGGGAGCAAGAGCAGCTGTAGACTATAGAGCTGCAACGATAAGTGAATTAAATGATTGGTTGCCAACTATTCTGATCATCAATTAATAGTTTGAGAAAAAAAAATAGGTTTGAATCATTTTTAAGAAGAAAATGTCCCAAAACTCTGGTTCTGACTTCTCAAATCTGATTAGTTTCTATAATAGTAAACTGATGATGTTAGGGTTGTGGACTGCATCTTCAGTCCATTATCTTCTGTTGTTCAGTTCAGAACTGAACAACTAATTGACTAATTGAAGGATTTATCAGTAGTCATTGGTTGCAACCCTCATAGACTATATAAGAAACACAGCAACACTCTTGATAATATATATATATATATATATATATATATATATATATATATATATATATATGCACCTGAATGCATCATGCAGGTTTTTGCACTTTATGGCTGGCACTTCTGAATCAATCTTTAGTACGTAAGTGTTTAAGTTTCTAAGTGCAGGTAGTTTTATCATGGCAGACCGCCATAAATAAATGAATGTATGGGAAACACTGGCTCCATGTTGGGTGTCAAATTGTTTTTTCCTGTGGTGCTGCAACTACCAGCTTGTCTCCATTAAGCTTAAACATTTATTCTCTTTCCCATCGCTCATTAAATCACACAATTCTGTGTAAGCTCTCGAGGGCCACGTAAAATGAGGTGCTGGGCCAGATTGGGTCCATTAAACACATGTGACTTAGACAATTCAAGTACAAGAGTGTGATGTAGAGCATAAGAATAAACCATTTTTCCTCAATATGGGACCTGAAATAGTAATCTTTTATGTTAAATATGCAAATTGTTTAGTCATGGCACATGTGTAGATATAAACTTTGAAGCCTAAGGTTTTTGTTTTCCAGAATTTGCTAAAAGTCTTTAAAATGGTGTCATTCTCTAAAAGATTTGATAGAGGTTTTAATTGGTTATAAACAAAATGGAAATTTGTGTTTTCAATCAGCTTCAGTAAGATAATTAAGAACACGAATTAAACATGAATTCTCTTTACAAAGCACAGATATGTGTGATATGTTCCTAATGTGTAGAAAGATTTGAACATGAATAGAAATCTTACTGAAACACATACAAGCTATAGAAGTGCTGGATCTTAAAGATTAATTCGAGTTAATTAATTTCCCATCAAAATGAACAGGTGTCGATGCAAATTTAAATAGATTTCTTCCCCAAACAAAAGTCTTCTGTGTTTTCCTTTGAATAAATAAAGACATTTCAACATAAATCGATGAAAAACAGCACAACACTGTGTGTAAAAACTCCAGATTTCCCTGCAATGTTCAAACAAAACTAACAGATCCACCAAATGCATTTTTTCCCTCTAAACTTCTCAAATCAGAACTCAGAACTTTGTTGGATCATCTTTCCGCTCCCATTAATCATCTTACAAGCCTCAGATTTATATTATCTTTGAAGGAGCCTGGCCACTAGGTTGGGAACCGCTGGACTAAACTTTAAAATTTACTGAAGTAGTTGAATCTACCTCCATCTCCAGCAGCTAAAACAGAAACATGCTGCTTCATATTAAGACAGATGCAACTCATCTCATCTTCTATACCTGCTTATTCCTCATTAGGGTCACAGGGGTCTGCTGGAGCCAATCCCAGCACATTATGGTGCGAGGCAGGGATACACCCCAGATGGTCATCAGCCAATCGTGGGGAACACACACCATTCACTCACACACTCACACCAATTAACCTCAGCATGTTTTTGGACTGTGGGAGGAAGCCGGAGTACCCGGTGAAAACCCACACAGACACAGGGAGAACATGCAAACTCCACACAGAAAGGTCCCAGACCCAGGACCAAGGAGGTCTTGAACCTGTGACCTTCTTGCTGTGAGGCAACAGCACTAACCCCTGCACCACTGTGTCACCCGCCAGATGCAACTCAAATAATTATAATATAACACGTTTCATTATCTATAAAACTAAAAAAATAAAGGGTATAAATATTCACTCTGTGTGTAATAAATATATATTATATATGAGTTTCACTTTCTGAAATAATTGACAAAAAATATTAAACCTTTGCACGATATTATAATTATTTGATATGCACCTGTGCTCTTATGATTTCATACATTACTGTTCAAAAGTTTGGGGTTGCTTAGAAATTTTTGAAAGTAACACACTGTTTTTTTTCAATGAAGGTAACTTTAAACTAATCAGAAATACCCTCTATTCATTGCTAATGTGATAGATGACTATTCTAGCTGCAAATGTCTGGTTTTTGGTGCAATATCTACATATGTGTATAGAGGCCCATTTCCAGCAACTATCACTCCAGTGTTCTAATGGTACAATGTTTGGTCATTGCATCAGAAGGTTAATGGATGATTAGAAAACCCTTGTGAAATAATGTTAGTACAGCTGAAAACAGTGTAGCTGGTTAGAGAAGCTATAAAACTGATCTCCCTTTGATGAAAGCAAAGTTTGAAGGTAAAAATTATTATTTCAAATACAGATTGATCATAATTTCTAACCGCGTTAATGTCTTGACTATATTTTCTGTTCATTTTGCAACTCATGGTGCTAACTTTTGAACAGTTGTGTAATAATGCATCAGTCACAGGACTAAATTCGTACTTTTATTGCTTTGACTCCATTTTACTGCTAATAATTATATACTTTTATGAAAGTAAAAGGTCAGAGTACTTTTTCCACCACTAACTGAGGGTTTTAAGTATACTTTTCCTATACAAGGGTTTGGTCTTAACCATGTCTAACCTGTCCTCAATAAAGTTTGCCATATCAATTTAATTGCAGCTGTGATTTTAAACTTGACCCACAGGGAAGTAGTGAGCACTCCTGTCATGCTTTAAACATGACAACAAAAAAGAATTGATAAAATGTTCCGACATTTTAAATTATTCAAGTTTTCCTTCCCAGTTTGTTCACTTTGTTCTCTCCTGGGTTTGAGGTCCATTTGGGGGTATTCCCTTGATGTAGTCGTAACGCTAAGACTGGGGTAGCCCTTGATTCATTATAGAAACTCATGAATTAGACAGAGCCCAGCCGCCTCAACATGTTTATTAAAGACAGACACAGCTTCTGTCATTAATATTGAATGTGCATTCCACCCTACATTTCTCCGTATGACAGTATGAACATGTCATTTTTTTTCCAGCTGGGTTATCCAAGAGTGGAGCTTGAGTGTGTGAGCCTGAGAGCCTCTGAGTGTTTCATTTGACTTAATATATGCATGTATGTATACATTTATGCATTTCTGCTGACTGCTTAAATACATTATGTGAGATTTACAGAGTGATGGATATTTGTCAGTGAAATTCTATTCGGGTGAGAGATTAATAAATAATAAAGTAGCACTCATTTCAAGCCACTCATTTTTAACATGTAAATGAATTCATGTCAGCAGGATCATATAACTGACTGTACAGCCTGCTGTTCAATTATCCATATTTTAAGTAAATTCTAAATATGATTTGTGACCAATTTAATATCCATGTAGATTATCGATCATCAAGTGCCTTTCTGCCTTTATTGTTGTTATAATTATTAATAATGTAATATAATAATAATTACACAATACCGGACAACACAGTGGCGCAGGGGTTAGCGCTGTTGCCTCACAGCAAGAAGGTCGCAGGTTCTAGACCTCCTTGGTCCTGGGTCTGGGACCTTTCTGTGTGGAGTTTGTATGTTCTCCCCGTGTCTGCGTGGGTTTTCACCGGGTACTCCGGCTTCCTCCCACAGTCCAAAAACATGCTGAGGTTAATTGGCGACTCTAAATTTCCCATAGGTGTGAATGTGTGAGCGAATGGTGTGTGTGCCCCATGATTGGCTGGCGACCATCTGGGCTGTATCCCTGCTTCTCACTGTAATGCGCTGGGATAAGCTCCTGCGAGCCTAATGAGGAATAAGCAGGTATAGAAGATGAGATTAGATTACAAGATACCTTCACTAAATTCTAGCCCCACTGGTACACAATTGTTGCATGACACCTTGTAGGCCTGAAAATCCAGATTCTTAAAGGTCCGATATCATGGAAAATGTTATTTTCATTGCTTTTGTGACTATAGAAAAGGCCCAGTTTTGCTTACCCTGAATTTATGACATACACCTATGCAGTCACCACTCCCCCCCCCCATTTCAAATCAGCCAATCAGAAGAAAGTCTCATGAATATTAATGATGCAGACACAAAAATTACCCTTTTTTTGAGCTGCAGAGTGAAGCTTGAGAGAAGCGATGTAAAAGTATATGGAGAAGATTTGGGGTACTATGGAGATATCAAAACTTCAAATAAAATACAGGAAAGTGCATGGTATGGGATATTTAGCAGTAACTCCAACACAGGATGTTTTATGTTTCCTCCAAAACATATTTAGCAGCGCGGCGCATAGCTTAGAGGTTTATGGAAACCCTGAACCGCAAATTTCAAGTCAGGACAGGGAACTTTCTTGCATCGCTCCCTCATTTCCAATCTGTTACAGACAACATACACTATCGATTTATCCTTGCATTTTGGCGTGTCTGCAAGTTTTTTCTTTTTTTTTTTATTTGTCTTATCTCCTAACTAAGGAATGCCAAGCCCTACAGGAGAAACACTATCTTAGTCAGGACACTCGCATCAAGGTTTTAATTTATTGCAGAAATCTGCCAACACAGGGGAGGCTGGGGAGGTGGAGGGAGTTAAATTCTGAAGCCGACAGCGGTGTTGCAGCGAGGGCAGAACCGCCCGAGCACTATTTTATGCAGAAGGAACGAGCGTCAGATGGACACACATGATTGAAGATTGTATGGTACATGTGACTATAAAAGAGCTCCTGTGCCTCCCTGAACTACCAGAGAGGCTGAGTCTGTGTGCATATACTGTCACATTTTGTAGTGGAGGTGGATCCCAGTGCGGAGATGAGTAGGCCGACTGGATGAAGCTCAGTGACTACAATGATAAATGAAGTAAACAAAGCGAATGGTAGTTGAACAGACAGAGTAACACAAAGCGCACATTAAACAAAGCTGATGATCAGGCCGAATTCAAATCAACACTTAAATACACATAGAGCAATTACAAATTAAAGAGGAACAAGACACACAACAAAGGAAAACACATGAAGTCAAGGTAACACAAAAAAACATGAGCAGACATAATAAATCACGAACTAGACACAGAAAGAAACAGACAACTGAAACAGACAACAACCTGAAACCCTGAACTTAACAAAACCATCTCTAAGTATTTTTCAACTGTTTTCACAAGTTTAACAGAATGACAGTAGTCTTGTATGATTTGTGTGGTGTGTCCTTCCTTTTAGAAAGACATTACAATTTTTTTTCTTCCATTTGCATTGGCTCATTTCTCAAATTGGAATGAATATTCTTAAAACAACATGTGAACCCCTCCCCAAACCACTGGGCTCTTGTTAATATTTTTATTAATAGCGATTTTTTTTAAATACATAAAAATCAACTGGGGCAACACAGTGGAAAAGTGTAGTGTTGCCTCACAGAAACAGCACAGGTCACAGGTTCAAGACCTTAGTCTCGGACCTTTATGTGTGGAGTTTTCATGTTCTCCTTGTGTCTGTTTTGGTTTTCTCACCTTCTTCCTACAGTCCAAAAACATGCTGAGGTTAATTTGAGACTCTAAATAGCATTTTTTGCATTCCTGAACATTCACACCTGTTCCACAACAATGCAACCCCCACAACTAAATGCTTTGACTATGAATTGAGCTGATATAATAGGCACATATGCACAAATAGAATGAAAAACTGAAATGTTGAAAGTGATTACTATATCATCAGTAGTAGAACGCTATATGCTATTGCAATATATTGTAATTCAGCTTCTAGCACAACAGATTCCAATTGGTAATGGTTTTGAAATTAAAAACAAATATACAGCCTACATAATATACAATAAGATAAAAACATGTGTAGGAAATGTGTGTAATGTATAATATATTGTGGAAAACATATGTGAAATGTACTTGTTAAAATGCCAATTTAGACAACACTTAGACATGTATGCTGTAAACTAACATGGCTATTTTGACCACACTTACCCAGTAGTAGTAATATGACATATATACAACATGCTCTAATTCATATCTGAGGGATGTATGGTCACCAAAAAATATGAAAAAGCAATTTACTTACTTGAATCTGATAAATCTAGTCCGATGGAACACAGTGATGTGATTCAGCCAAAGTTGTGTAGCTTGGGATCTGTTACTGACAAATGTCCTATCCAATAGCATCATGAGACTGAACAGTGTAACACAAAGACTATATTAATATGAAAAAATAACATTAATACCTTTTTTTGTTAATTCTACAAGGTTGGGTCTTACAAGGTTAAGAGTAAATCTGCAATGACCTTTTGCTTTCCAGGTGCTAAGGTGACTGCCAGAATGCTGCAGATTCCCAGCATCCTGGCTGAACACCCACTCATCCAAGATGCTGCCATCCATGTTGGCTGTCATGACATTCACAGTCAGATCTCTGAACTACTTAAACATGACTTAAGCAAACTCCTTGACTCCCTCCCACAGTAAAGGCTCTATTCTACTAATTTACCTTGTCTGTAAGCCAAGTGTCCACCAAAGTGCCCACTACTTTAATCTGATTCTTGTTTCAAGTGAGGAATATTAGTACTTAACTCCATTGAAAAGAATGTCAATTTAGCATAACCTGATTAGCGATGGATCACTTGTTAACTGGTCATTTAAGGTATATTTGAAATAAAACAAGTTCACATGTACCACAAATAAGTTGTCAGGCTGTTCCGTAAACATGCCGACAACATCTTAGAGCAAAAAAAACTGATTATTCTTTCATGATTTTAAAACATTATGTCATACACTTGATTTATTTAATCATTCAAATGTAGCTCTGTGGGTAAAAACACATGTTTCTGTGGTGTGACGGACTCAGAACACATTTATTATTGATTTACACAGACTTTAATGAGAGCTGATCGGAGGGGCTGAATGAGTATTCATAAATATGGCTTGAGTGGTAATATAAATGTGTTTCACATATGTGAAGTGTATCTGGATCAGTTAAATATTCATTAGGATCATCATTACGTACAGACCTGATAACAAGATGCTGTGGCAGACACCGCACTTGTTACTTTGGCAGTGATTGCGGTGTGAGATTCTTCATGGAAACAATGATACACAAAGTGATGCGATAGTTAATACAGTGTGACATTGCTTCCTAATGGTCAGGCTACATATGGAAGGGACTTGCATTTTGCTGAGAACACAGGCCAGAGATGAAAGAAGAAAAAGAAAAGTAAAAGGGATTAAATTAAAATGACCCCATGTGATGCATAAGAGGCATCTTCAGGGTCAATGTTGATGCACTAGTCCAACAAAATCTTTTCACATATAGATTTTTTCTTTAATGTTATGGAATTTAAATTAAATAGTTCTGATGACGTAAGCTTTTGTTTGTATCGCAGTGAAAATGTTTGAAGTAGTGTGTCCTGGGGTCATATCAAGGACTGTCTTAATGTGCTCCCTCCAATTCTATTCCCTGATGGCACTCAATGTCACTCACAAACCATCAGGGGCCCAAAGTGATGTGAACACAGCGGTGAACACCCTTTTCTCTGGAGATCTTTTCCCAAAGGGACTGAAGTCTCCCGCACATAATGGAGGAATCTGGACGTAGTTAAAATATTCCCCAAACAATGTCTCTATTGTTTTATGTTCTTCTGGCTGAAGAAACCGGGAACGGAAGCCCAAACCCATTCATGCCCTGAAGGCTTCATGCTGTTTCCAGTGAAGATGATACTGCCAGTGTGTCACTATGATCATAATGCTTCATATAGAAGATCATTGTTCTATCTCACACTTTCATCTGTTTCTGTATCATCACTTATGCAAAGACATTATCATTTATATTATAGGACACAAAGTTTTCTAAAGTATTCCACACATTTTTAGATCCATCAAAACAGCCACTTGCCCTCAACTGAATTACTGCAATAGCACAATTCAGACAAATACACAAGAAGACATGCTGTTCACTGTGATGGATTAGGTATGTAGTTGTTTTACCTTCCATAACAACGATAAGCGAGGCCAGCAGCTGCCTGGAAGGTAACAATAACACACTCATAAAAATAATAATAAAAAAAAAAGAAACGGTCGGTATGAGCTGTGCTATCCATCCATCTGTTTTCATTTGATTATTCAGGGCTGGGTTGGCGTAGCAAAAGGCTTAGCAGGGCCCCCCTAGACGCCCTTCTCCCTAGCAACACTTTCCAGCTACTCCAGGAGGATCCTGAGGTGTTTCCAGGCAAGCTGAAGTATATAATCCCCCCTAGTGGCTTCTGGATCTGCCCTGGGGCCTCCTCCCAGTTGAACATGCCTGTAAACCCTCCAAAGGGAGGTGTCCTAAACAGATGCCCTGAACCACCTCAGCTGACTCCTTTCAATGTAAAGGATACTACTACTCAGGTCTCTCTGGCTGTCTGAGCTCCTCACCCTATCTTTAAAGGTTGCTTTATGGTTCTGTGTTGAATTGATGCCATGCCATAGCCTATGCCATAGCCTATGCCAAAGCCTGAAGTGCATCTCCATAGAAAGAGGACAGCTGTGACTGGTCTCAGTAATGCTGAGCAGCGGGACAAGCACAGTTCAACTTCTCTCTGCATCAATCTTTTCAGTGCACAAAATCTCCTCTGAAGTGTTTTGTCCTTCTAGCGTTCCAGTAATTCTGGTAAAAATACTGTTGCTATAAAGCTATTAGCTCCAAAGTCACAACGTTTCTGTTGCCATGGTTTGTAGTACAAGAAGAATTAAATGTTTGATGGTGAAAGTAGCTTGAGAGGAACGTTAAATACTATGTGTTTGTGACTGATGGATGATGAAAAACACTTTGGTTTGATGGTGCTCTCTAAATACAATGTGTGTTTACTGTGAAATACTAATACTATTTTATGCTATTTTTTTTTTAAATACACACGCATACAAACACTGCGCAAGATTGTCCACTAAAGGGCAAATTAAGTTGTTTACAGTGTTGTGTGTTTCGTGGCAGCAGATACATATTATAGACGTAAAATGATGCTAAAAGTTGTTTCTGTCATCATTGAGCATTTATTCACGAGTTCATAGTCACATCTATTGGCATTGCCTAACTCGTGTTCATGCATTTAATTGATTTTAATCTTATTGTTAACTTTTAAAGCCCTTTATGGCCAAGCTCCCAGTTACATCACCGCTCTTTTATCTCCTTAATGCACCTGTTCACAATCTGTGATCATCTGGTCTGACTTTCCTTACTGTCCCACAATCCTGATGCACCAGAGTCTGTGAGCAAGCGTTTACTGTTAAGAGAGCCTCGGGTTATGGGACTCCCTGCCTGAAGATATCAGATTGGCTGACTGTGTCTTCTTTCAAATCACATCTTAAAATTTATTTTATAAAATTGCCTTTTCATAGTGCCTTAGTTTCCTTGATTTTATTACTTACCCTTGCATTCTTTTAGTGGTGAGTGTCTTATAAAAGTGCTATACAAATAAAAATAATAATTATTATCATAATACTTCACCAAGACTCAAAGGGAATCTCAAAACAAAATGTGTTTTTAGTGCGCATGCATAAAATTTGACAAAGTTTTTTGGCTGCATTCACACAGGATCACAGCAGTTCTCTCATTCTTTTGAATAGGGGTAGTGTGATTCGACTAGAGAAGAGGGAACTGCATGAAGTGCAAAAAAAAAAAAAAACAGTGGCTGTCTGGCAAGGAGTTGAAACAACTTCTTTTCCAGAAAAGCAATGACTGCAGGCTCTGCTGGCCGGTCACATTAACCTGATCAGAGCTGCCATGAGGGAGAACAAAGAGGGGAAGACATTTATCTTTACTTGATAAGGTTAAAAGCAGAGTTTGCTGTTGAACTCCACAAGTACCATTTGCACCATGTTTTGGCCAATGTGCCTGTAGCATCAACCATAAACACTCAACTGACCATCAGGGACCACTTATGGCCACTAAAACACTTAAGCAAATGTTGAGTAAATTTCAGCCTAAAATTGAATGGGTTTGACCTTGAACAATTCTACACCAAATTTCAAGTAATCAGCCCAGTAGTTTTCAAAAAATACACTGAAACCAACCTCTCCTTGCAAAGCTAAAAAAATGTTAGTTTAGTTAGTTTTGCATTCCTTCAGCTATGTAAGTATTATGAAATAAAGAAAACACAGTTTCATAAATGAGGTAAAAGTTCCTTGCATTATGCATTAAAACAATTCTGTCATGTGTCCTTGATTCCTCAGACCTTGTTGCGGGATGGTAAGAGGGAGAGCACCGTCAGTACGCTCTACCTGTCTCCCTCCAACATCGAGTCTGGTCAGTTGATCACCTGTCGAGCCTCAAACAAAGCGGCCCCCAATGGAAAGGATGCCACTGTTACAATCGACATTCAGCGTGAGTAAGAATTATCCAAGTTTTTGTTTGTTTGTTTTTGTTTTAACCAAAGTAAAAGATGTTCCTCTCACCTAAAGAGTATATTAAACCCACAATTTTAACTAACCACAGTTTTAAGTATTTACTGCTCAGTCACTCTCCTACAGATCACACATACAGTACACACTCAAATGCATGCATGCACACATGCTGCACACACACACACATAGATTTAATCAATGAGGTGAATAAGGGGAGGACAGTGTGCTTTGATCAGTCCTCCTTGTCTCCACATCATAGAAGGTAGTCATGCACCAATTATTGGTTACCCACAGCTAGTGTTGTGGCTAGTGATGGCCACAGCACTTGGCACAGCACATGCTGTAGTTAGCCACAGCTAGTGCTGCGGCTAACGATGAGAGACAGCGGATAGACAACAGAGTTGCAGCTTGGTGGTTTTATAGTGGAGGGCAGGCTGAGTGATTGATGCGGAGACAAGGGGGGGAGGCAGAGTTCATTGGTGACATCAACACTACAAGTATGGATGCCTGTTGGTAGCAAAATTAAATTACAATAGTTTCAAAAGTTTCAATATGTAGAAGGCAGTACATAAGTATATTTATAACAAAATATTAGTGGCAAGCATTTTAGTGTACGGATTAATACATTTAAGCTAAAAATAAGAGTGGTTTTGAGGTTTAGCTATTCTAACCATTCACTACTTCACCACATCTACAGGCTGATTTATACATTTTATGAAAACACAATAATAATATGGTTACGCTCAGGTAAAGGATGTATTTATTCTTGGATGTTTGATTGCGAAGAACCATCATTGACCGTCAAGTCCAGTTGCTATTTGAATGTCCTTTTCGTTTTATTGTGTGCATGCATGCACGCACGCACACACGCACACACACACACACACACATTCCACACACAGACCCACTGCAGCCGATCGCAGGCCCGATACGCTGCCGTCTGCTGGGTCTGCTCCGTGTGTACTCTCCTGCCCCTTCGGGTCCAGCCTGCTACTGTGTTTTAAAGAGAAGGTGAGAGTAATTAACACACCTGTACCCAACTGCCCAATCACTCTCATCTGGCGCTGCTCCCCTGAGCCCTCCCCACACCTCTCTCCCACAGCTGATGCACCACGCCCCCCTCCACAGTGTTGTCACATACAGTGTCTTCTGTTCTCAGCCACTGACAGCGTGTGTCTAATGTCTGTTTTTATTTCCCTCTCTCTCTCTTCCAAGCCAAGCATAGAAAAAAAAAAACAGAATCCCTCTATTAATAATTAAAGTGCCAGGCGATATTATTTGATTACAAAAAAACTATTTCCCGCAAGTTACGGATTTGGAATAGGAGGCTTCTGCAGTCCTCACGGCTCCTTCAAAGCTATTTACTGTGACTAATGAAGCATGAATGCTATTCAGAGATGCATTTCTCCTGACAGGTCTATGGGGTTTGTAGCTTGCATAGACTGAGATGTTTGAGCTGACTGATTAACGGATGTTGTGCTTAATGTAAGAAAGGCCCTTAATCCTTTTGCCATGCAAAACAATGGCATCGCCATTTATCATGAAAAAGTCCATGTAAAACACACGAACACGCACGCACACACATACACACGCACACACTCTCTCTCTCTCTCTCACACACACACAAACACACACACACGCATACACAGACTATAATGCCAGTGCTGGTAATGGAGCTCCTTGCAACCACTGACAGTGCTGCAGTCACTGAAATGTATCTTCAGGAAACAGCCAATCATCCAGTCAGCAGAGTGAGGGCTGTTTGGAGTAATGGCACTGCCATTAGTTTTTCACATTAGTCTAAATCATTCCCAGTGCTGCGTTTGAGCCAAAGCGCTTAAATGTGCTCTCTTTGTTCCGTTTAACATGCACACACTGTACAGCTGCGAGGTGAGGCTGGAACATTAAAACACAAAGGAGCTAGTCAGCACATTTGGAAAGCTCAGGAGCTCCACTGTTTGGCGGTTGGGGATAGAAGAGGGGGGATGACAGGTGTTGGATGAATAAATGATGACGGCGGTGTGAAGGTGGAGAGGCTGCAGAGGCTCCTTGGGGGTCTTAGACAGCGCAGCACCTCACCACTGGGGGCAGCCAGTGTTAACCACTGACTGTTAATATTGATGGGAGGCAGCTGTTGCTGTCTCGGAGAAGCACCCGGCAGCTGACAGCCTGTACGCTGCACTGCAGAGGACCCATTGGTGTAGCAGGCAGAGGATGACCGCTGCTCACCTGACCCTGTATGTGGGAATCGGCACATCCATCACTGCAATCTCTCCAGCAGCTTCTAACAGGGCTTGTTGACATTGATATTTCTGCTTCCAGACCTGCTGACACTGCATACACTGTTTCGGGCGGATTGTAAATTAATCTGGAAATGTGACAGGTGTAACATATGCTTTGTTCTTTTTTTTATTATTCTTTTTTTTTTATTAAAACTTAAAACGTTGTTTGATCAGCACATGCATTGACACACGCATACATATTAAACGTATGCTTCCCTTTCAAACATCATGAATACATGCCATATCAATCAAGTACATTTTATTTGGATAGCCCAAAATCACAAATCAAAGATCCACCCCATTGGGCTTTTCAGTTTGTACAACACAACAAAACAAACAAAAAAAAATGGGAAAAAATGGAAGAAACCTCAAGAAGATTAATAGAGGATCCCTAGGACAAACAAGCGTGCAATAGATGAAAAGTGCATTGGATGGAAATAATACATTTGAACAGGAAAATTTGAGTATGACATTAAATAGATAATAGAAATATAATGTGTTCTCCAACAGTTGGAAAAAACACTATAACTTCTTTATATAAGAAGATTCCATGTTATATATATATTTTCAAGATATTGATGCAATGTAATTTTAAGTGCAATTCTTTTATACTTTTACTTAAGTAAAATTCATATTCATATCATCATTCATATCATATTGTTTGTCCAAGACATTATTAAAAACTGGAAGGACAATGAAGAACCAGAGTGATGAGGTCAGTGTAAGACAGGAAGCAGATGAAGTAAATGACCAGGTTATTTCATCAATGGATGGTTTCTTCCCTGAGACCACAGAGTCCAGATCTTCATCCCATCAAGGATGAGATGGAGAAGACTTTGTCCAGTGGTCTGCCTCTAGCATCATCAATACAAGTTCTTGGTGAAAATGAATGCAACACTTGGTGGAAATAAATGCTGTGACATCACAGAAGCTTACTGAAACAATGCCACAACAAATGTGTGTTATTATTAAAGCTAAAGGCAGCAAGTGAAATATTTGTGTGACCTAATTTTTAGGGGTGACTTGTTTTTCACCAGGCAATCTAATTCTTTCTTATTTTCAAGGTGTTTTACCACCAAATCTAGTTTAGTTTTTAATGTGTTATTGTGTTCTTATCAAGTGTATGCAAAAAAAAAAAAAAAAAAAAAATGGGAAGCGACAGATTGGAGATATTTATCAACTAACAACTAACAAATATTAAATGTCACAAACTCTGGACAAAACCATCATAACTAACATGTAAATTCGACAGGTTGAAGCTGTTGATAAGAGTGTTTTTTCACCTTTTTTCAGTCTTACATCCTGAACCAATCTCTCCTGAAGCTGATAATAGTCTGCTAATCTTAGTCTTGGGTAAGGTAACATTTTTTTTTTTACCCAAAAGTATTCCTTTGATTTACTTTCAATTGTGTATTCCAGTATATCACAGCCAGCA
Source organism: Lepturacanthus savala (assembly GCA_030544235.1). Taxonomy (NCBI): domain Eukaryota; kingdom Metazoa; phylum Chordata; class Actinopteri; order Scombriformes; family Trichiuridae; genus Lepturacanthus; species Lepturacanthus savala. The sequence continues at coordinate 19,333,676 of CM060479.1, read as the reverse complement.
AGCGCCATACCTTATACATATGTATGGGAGAGCCGTGTGTTGTGTAAATGAAATCAGGACTGCATAACAATTAATCCTGAACCCAGAGTAACATGGTGAGAATCAGGTCTGGCAATTAAAAAAGTTTGTTATTTTGTGGAGGGCCTTTAGTTTCCTGTGGTTCCTGTGCCTACACTGAGCTGTAGGAGTTAGGGTACCGAGCAGCCAGCAGGCAGACTCTGTCCCTGGGTAATTGAAAGAAAAGGAGAAGCATGGAAGGTAATTGCACAAAGAGGAGGAGCGTGGGCTAAATAATGCATTTTCTTTGATAATTAATAGCCAAATGCAGAAGTGGCGTGTCCACAAAGGTCCCCATGGGCACCAAAAGGACACGCACACACACACCGGTGCCAAACACACACACACACTAAAAATGCTAATGCCTTCACGTGCAACATCGCCAAAGTAGAGGCTCACTGTATAACGGAGAGAGGTTTATCACACTGTTCTCCCAGGAGTCTGATTTCAGTGACAGAGCCACAATTTTTGAGGTTTCTTTGTTCCTGCTCTATCTCTATTAGGCTCTGCACAGCGCCACAGACTGAACTTAATTACACACAGTGCAGGAGGAGGCTGTCAGAACACAGCGCGGTGTGTCGTTAGTCTAAAAGAAGTGGAGAATGGAAGTAAAAAATAATTCCAGCAAGACAAAGACATCGAATCTAAAGTTGGGGAGGACTATAGCATTGAAAACATTGTCAGTGGCACAAAACATATTTTCATGTTGTTGTTTTCATCCCATGGTGATAATGACAACAACAGTGGTTACCTAGCTCATGTGGTAGATATTCGGATGGATTATAAAGAAGAAGGGCTGCAAAAGGGCTGCAAAACTGACATTACAGTCAAAATGTCAGGACACAAATGCAGGCCTCAAACATTCATCTCCTGCTGCTTGTGCAAGTTTTTCAACATTTTACTACCTAACCATCCTCCTTAGCCACTTATAAATGTGCGTCATCTGAACTACGAGCCTGGGAAACCTTCTTGCATGTTTACCAGGCTCCTTCTAACCCATATCTACCTTTGTTTGCCCATATACAGGGAATCACAGGTAAGCCCACAATGGAAACTGCAGATAAACCCACTTGGCATCCCTATGTACAGCCAGAACCTAACCCTTATGGGCTCCACATGGCACACCAGCTGGGTTCAAGTTCAAATGTCCTGACATTACAGTAAAAAAAAATATCTAGTTGAACAGGAAGTGAATAGTGGCCTTAAACACATCTACTGCTGTCTTTGCAACTTTTTCAAGGTTTTTCCCTCAAGCTAACTACCAAACCATCTTTCCTACCCACGTATATATCCTTTATGTGCATTGTCTGAACTACGTCACTTCTCAGGGTGAGAATTACTATGGCCGCTAGATGGCATCATTTGTCAATGTAGGATAACAACCTTCTGAACTTTCTAGCACGTTTATCAGGCTCCTTCTAACCCTTATCGCTGAAGCTGATAACCATTGATAAGGCCCATTTGATCCAGTGGTGGGGCAACCTTGGAAACTGCAAACAAATTCACTTGGCAACTGTCTTGACATCATAGTTAAATTGTCCGGTAAACAGAAAGTGAATATTGGCCTCAGGCATCTCCTGCTGCTTTTGCAACTTTTCCAACTACCTAACCATTCTACCTACCCGCTTATATATCTTATATATGCATCATTTGACCCATGTCACTGAGAATTATTAGTGCCACTAGATGACATCACTTACCAATATAGGATAACACCCTTCTGAACCTTCTAGCAGGTGTATCAGGCTTGCTCTAACTATTATCTATGAGGCTGATAACCACTGATAAGGCCAATTCGATCCAGTGATAACATGTGAAGCGGGTGGAATAAGGAGAGAATGTGTAATTAGCATCGGTTGGGAGGGAATGGCTGCAGGTTTACAGGCATCAGTCTTACAGCATCTTACTCAAACCAGAGTGTTGCTGTTTGTGCATGTATCAAACTGACACAAGAGTGGCGGCTACAAGCCTGCAGCCATATCCAGGGCTTTTCACTTGACACTCATGCCTGAGCCAAAAGACCCTCATTAGCCCAAAGCTTACAACTCTGTCAGTCCCTGAGCCTCCCATCACTACGCACACATGTAAATGTAGCATCTGATCCCATTTTGGTCCCAGTAACCATTGAGTCACACTCCACATGCTTTTGTAGCTCATCCCTAAAAGCGCAATTAGCATCACTGATGTGAAAAGAGGCAAACTGTTTCCAAGAAATTACGTTTCTATAGTACAGTACGCTTTCCACAATTATGTTCCAAATAAAATTCCAGGTGACACCTATAGGGAGTGCGAGGCAGTGCCTAAAGATAACCATAGCATGTTTAATAATACTGTCAGTACTAATAAAGAAATAAATACAAAACTTTATTAGCAGATATTATCTCACAACATCATATATTTTGAAGGAAAACCAATGAAATACGTTGTCAATGGACATTTTTTCTCATACATTCAGTATCAGTATTTATTTGCAAATCTTTAGATAGAGATAGGTTAATTAGTAGCAGGAAAAGTGCAGATATCAAATTATATTATCAGGTACTATCTGTGTTTCAAATAGGGGTGAAAAAAGCCTCTTTTGTTGCTTAAAGTGGTGTCATTGGTGGCATGTGCTCCTGTCTTGGGCCACATCATTCTGTCATATAAAAGTTTAAATATTACCAATCTTTCAGTGCAAGGTGTGGTGTCATACTTGGTCCAGGCAGCCAATCAAATTAAGCAACAGGCAGGCTTTACTATTTGACCATGTTTTCTCTGATTTGATCATCCAGTTGTGCATGCTTTTCCCGAGGGCACAATGTTTTTCTCAAGGGCTGTTTTGTTTTTTTAAGCAGTCATGTCCACATGTAGTTCTTCTCTGTGTGATTGCCACATAATGGCCAAAAGACACAACATTGTCAGTGTGCCTGGATCATGCTATGATCCAGGCACACACATATATATATATATATATATATATATATATATATATATATATATATATATATATTAAAAGGTTTTTATTGTGAAGGCCAAGCTCAGTGTAGAAAATATGGCTGCCAGGAGTAGCTTTTGTGGACGCCGCAGGCATTAGAGACAGCAGTTCTTTAACACACACACACCTCTGCATCTTGTGTCTTTTGGGCATATGAGTTGAATAACAGGCTACAGTATCTCCTGCTAAGAAAGCATAAATGTTTCAAGAACTAATAGATGAAGAGAGAGATGGTGCTCAGCTCTGAAGAAAGACAAATTTCTGCCCTCAGTTCACAACATACCCCCCCCCCCCCCCCCATGTAAATATCAATCATCTGTCAATCATTGATGTTCCCCCAGGTCCCAGGAAATACTCATTCATGTGCAAAATTACCAGACAATTAGTTTGTTTTGTTTATTTATTTATTTTTTTCAGGATTTATTTCACCGTTGATTTGATATAATGCAGAATCACTAAATCTAAAACTTTAACTTGAATCAATGCTGAATGGTTTACAAAGGATGGGAACATCCAACATCATAAATCAAATGAAAATGAAAGATATTCACCTAACGCTAACTCGTTTAGAATTAGATGAGTAGAATAGAAATTATTTCTAGAATCGGGTTAGTGAAAGATACATGCTGCCTTGGCTGTTAACCGTAGCATTGCTAATCTAACATATCAATTGTGGATTAAAACCTGTAAGGGTCTAGGTTGTTGGGTTTAGTTGGACCTGTGAAGGCAAATAGTACAAATACTGTATATTGCGGCAAGTACAAATATATGTTTGTTGTTTGTGAATCCATGTTGTACATTATATATCACATGTATAAAAATGTATAACAAATGGTTCAAATGGAATGAAATTAAAACAACTAAATTCTTTTGAGAATTTTGGAGGTGTATTTCAAAAACTGATGAGCATTTTATTGTATCTTTAGCAGTATTTATTTGTGCCGTCTCTATTCTATGTGATTTTCATTTTAACAAAGTTGTTATGTGGGAACTAAACCGAAAGCATAAAGCAGAGGACACAAACTATAACAATGGACACAAGAAACAAGTGGAAAGAGACAGCTACAGCAGAGTTATATTCACTTAAATTGGAGCCAAAAACCACAATGTAATCTGAGGAGAGAATACTTCCACAAAGTTTTGCAATTGCAACCACCCCTCCCTTTTACATTTGTTTCATATTTCTGTCAATTATCAAACATCTGTAGCCTATTTGTGACGATCATTTGAGTCACATTTGAGTCACATTGATTGAGCATGACTCAGCACTTGCATTTGACTTTAAAACAGTGACTTAAGCATCTTTTCATGTTGTCTTCTTTCAGACCTGCCCATTGTTAACCTCAGCGTGGAGCCTCAGCCCGTTCTGGAGGGAAACCTGGTCAGATTCCACTGTGCTGCCAAAGCCAACCCACCTGTTATCTACTACAGGTCAGCCTCACCACCATCATCATCATCACCATCACTCTCACACACAGGTTCTGTAAACAAATACTGACCTAAAGCAGGGTTTGTTTTTCATCTTCCTCTTTTACCAAGTTAAGGGGACAGTGTGGATATGACAATATATTAAATGCTATATTAAATATCTAATGAGAACATAACACAAAGTAATGATAGTAGTAATAATCAAGACGTTTTACAGTATTAAAGCATTTTTTGGATTACTATATTATATTAAAAATGTTAACATGTATGTTTTTGCTTGCATAAAAGCAAAAGTTGAACTCAGTGACACATTTTAACCTTAACTTCCACAAAACATGTTAGCACCATATTTCACACAACATAAACATTTAATATCCTGTTTTATTGCTGAAGATAATGATAGTGATAATACTGTAACATACTGTAACATCCCCATCTGTCATATTATTATTGTGGGCAGGAGCCAGGCTTCATTCCTCGCTCATTCTCACCTAGCATTTGTTCATACATTTAGGTTTACATATGATCACTGGGGCACCCAGTCCTGGCTATTGTGTAGTCAATGACAAGCCTGTGCTGTCATCACACATATACACGTCTCGGTTCATCTCCTGCTGGATTCTGTCACTATGGTGGCAAACGAGTTAAGTAGAAGTTTAACAATGAGAAAATATGCTGGGTAATGTTTTCATTCTTTTACAATGTTGGTATCATTCGACTTTAAATCCATCTATTAATGATCAGTATATACACAATGAATAACTGTTTCATAACATGACAAATTGCATCTGTTTATTTATCCATCCAAATCCTTCACATAGTTTGATGATAACATAACAGATGATGAATTACTGCAATAATATAAAACATGTCTTGAAGTTGAATATATTGATAAATACTGTATATTAAATGGGTCCTATTTTGCAATGTTCCCAGTTTAATCATTTATATATTCACTGTCTATTTATAAAAAATAGCATGTTTTTATGGTCCAGAAGCATGTAGTTAGATTGGTAGCAGCAATGTAGTCTGCCTTCTCACACACACTCTAAAAAGCCCTGTTTTCCCCCTCCCCTTCCTACCGAAACACCCACTCGGTTGCAGTGCTGTCAGAATCTGGTGATCTGGAATTGGTCTGAAGAAACAGAAGTCATGTACAAACACTCAGGAAAGTGGGGTGCTATATGAACCCATGGGTGTTTACTATTAACTTATTTCTCAATAGTTTGTGTTCAGCCACCAGAATTTGTGGGTGGACGACTTACAGTTTGTATGAAAGCAGGAATATATAAAATGTGATTCTTTAAACTGCATGATAATATGTTATAAACCATTTCTTACTGATAATAATTGGTAAACAGTAATGGTGTTACCAAACATTTTATGAGAGGAATGCAAAATTCAGCATGCAAACTTTTATTCAGCATAGACTTGTTTTAAATTCATGTGGTTATACAACCACAGTGAGACTGAAGCACAGTCTTACCTTAGATTTATCCTGTTCTCTCTCTCACTAACTACAAATTCATAGTTGAAGAATCTCATCCATCCACTTGACACTTTGCTCTGCATTGCTTTAAATGTGAAGTTTAGTTGATTAAGGCGCATGTAAATGTGTGGGGGTGTAAATGTGTGTAAATGTATCAACATGAGTTTTTTTTATAGCTTCAATTTAGTTTCTTTTAATGTGTAAATCTAGTTATTAGGGGTGAAGTATGTCAAGGCCTGGTTGTCTCACATGGCTACTGTTGAGCCTGTTTTCTGGCATAGAGCATGTAGTGAAGTTACATGATGTTACATAATTTTACACTGGTTCTACGAAGATTTATGTAAGAGAAAACCTGTGAACGTTTTATTTATTATTTTTTTTCACAAGAACAGTTGCAGCAGTTGTTGGCAAATAAATTGCTTGGTGCCTGGTAAGTTTGTCCGTGCTTTCTGCACAATATGACTCTGAGTCAGACTCAGTACATTTGCACTGTAGAGTGCCACAAAGTACTTGCACAAAAGGTCTAATGCTTATGCATAATATGCATATTTTTTTTGTTTCAAAACCTGGGATGTGCAGAGGTATTTGCTGACCTTTAGAAAACATGTAAAAAAAAAAAAAAAAACAACTCAGGGATACTGAATGCAATTTCCTAGTTTAAATTTTATATAAACAATAGTTCTTTATATTTTACCTGTTTTGTTTTTTGGTTAAAATTCTAATGGAAACAACATCATCTCTGTATTTTGAAAATGTAAATCGGCTAAATTGCCAAGGCATTCAGCTGTTGGAGATCCTTAAATTAACAAATATACAAATATATGTGACTTGCATTAAATTATACAACATGTAGTCAATGCAATATAATGCATTTTGCCCTTTAACATCTGTAAACAGAATGAATAAGAATACAGACCTCATACACCAGAAACATCAATAAAAATGAGGATTTCATAGGCTTTTAAATTCTACTGTGCTATAATCTGACCGCCTGATGGTTTGAGGCTGGTGAGATGAACTTTCTGTGATGCTTCTGTATACATTTCCCTATAGGAAGGAAACAGAACAGACTATGTGTGCCCTTTAGAATGAGTAGTGGGTGATGTAAATGTCTTGTTTCAATAATCCTCACCACCTACTGGCCTCCTTAGATGTCCTCTTGAATCTTGCAGACCAGGAGATTGATGAGGTGTTTTGTAGTACAATCTCAGGAAATAGTCTCTTTTTTGCCTTTTTGATGACACAATAGATTTTCAGAGACCAGGTGTAGCACCCCCTTCTAACCTATAGCTCTGAAGCTGATAAACTGATAACACCCATTCAATCAAGTGATAACATCTGAAGCATTGCCTCTGAGGGGTGTTTATAGGGGAGGGGAGGGGGCAGGGAGGGTCATAATTCCCCAGATGAAACAATAGATCACTGCATACGAGCACAAATTAATACATCTAGAAAGTTTAAATTTTACTGCCTGTAATTAAAGTTGACTACTTGATGTAAAAAAACCCAATAAACTATATTCACTATAATTAATTTAGCAATGATTCAAGATAAGTAGCGACACATTTTAAATCTCCTGTTTGACAGCCATGATTTCAGTTTGCCAGACAGCATTAAAATTCACTTAAATGGCATCAGTACCCAGCAATAACAAAGGAAGCTGAGCATTATTTAGAAATCATTTATTTGTAGGGGAAAAAAACCTGTTGTAAGTATCAAAGCAAAAAAAAAAAAAGTAAATACGAGTGGAGGGACAGCGGTGATGCTTCTCCGTGTGTCTTGGCCTCCCCTGTGAGTTTTGTTATTGCAGCAGTATTATAAGCGAAGAAAGCAAAGACTTCTCTGGATTAATGAGGCTCTACTAACTTCCAGCCCCACTGTGTGACAGTCTTTGGCCACAGCAGATGAATTATTTTGTCCGGGATGGAACTTGCAAGATTTTTTTTTCAACACAGGAAGAGTCAGTGATTATAGGAGATCAGTCTCTGACTGTCGGAGAGAAACCATAGCGACAGAAGTCGAACCTCCAAAGGTTAGTACTGTAGATGGTAAATGAATCGCATCTGTGTAGCGTCCTCCTAGTCTTCTGCCCACTCGTTGGCTTTGCGCTACAAGTCATTCACCCAGTCACACACATGCATGTGCTGACACGGGACTCAAACTGCCTGTCTACCGATGACTGCTCTACTCAAGGTGGTGGATCAGGCTATGTGCCAATGTCCCTCAACAGTGGCCATATTGGAACGGTCCAACTTCGGTTGTAATCTGGTTCTCTTACTAAAATAAAGTAAGAGATCTACACAGACAAAAAATGTCTAATGTTACTATTGTATGAAAGTTCATGCTTATATACTGCAATTCAAAAGTTTGGGGTCACTTAGAAATGTCCTTATTTTTTAAGAAAAGCACTGTTTTTACAATGAAGATAACTTCAAATTAATCTCTTTACATTATGAATGTGGTAAATGACTATTCTAGCTTCAAATGTTTGTTTTTTGGTGCAATACCTACATAGGTGTATAGAGACTCATTTCCAGCAACTATCACTCCAGTGTTCTAATGGTACAATGTGTTTGCTCATTGCATCAGAAGGCTAATGTAATAGTTTTTGTTTTTTTTTTATTCATTTCACAACTCATGGTGGTAAATAAAATGTGACTTTTCATGGAAAACACTAAATTGTCTGGGTGACCCCAAACTTTTGAACAGTAGTGTAGTTATTCATAATTATAACTATGTGGTGCCATAACAACATTAATGACATTTATGACAAATCAGATTGTTTTAAAATTGGTTGAAAATTGAGAAAGTTATGGTTATTTTAATAGTATATCCACCATAGGCATAATATTCTAAGGCAGTGGTTCCCAAACTTTTTTCACCACGCACCCCCATCTATATCCCTACCTGGTTGACGCACCCCCTATTTCCCACACCTTCCAAAAAATGCAACAAAATGTCTCAGCATGTTTAATCCTGCTCAACCAGAACACATCATCTAATAATTACATTAACAAAAGAGCATCTGAATTAAATTGAAATGTGCCAAAGTTTTAAAATAATACAACACATTAAAATTTATAGCAGGAGATGACAGGCTTAGCAGCAGGAAGTATGTTGGGGGGAGCAGGGTATTTAAATTATTTGTGTTTATTTGAATGAATGATGATTCATCCATCTTGTTAAAAGGATGTGACACTGAGGGAATTTCACACTGTCCTCATTTGGTCACTTTAAACAGACTAGAGTTGGTTTCCTTGGATAGTTCACTTTGTTTGTCCAGGTGTGAAAACTCATAGAACTCTGGTCCAAACACAAACTACACTTTGGGAATCCCTGCTCGAAGGGACAGACACAAGATGGAGGTCATGTGCGGATGCCAGCTCATTGGGCAGCAGTGTTGGGTGAGTCATCTAGTGTTCTACAGATGTGTATGGCTCTACCCCTGAGCCTTAGGCAGTCTTGTCCACCCACTAGTGGTAAATTAGGTAACACCTTTTAATAGCCAATTATTTATTAATTCAGTTTTATTCATTTTAATCATTGGTGTGGTTGTGTGGTGACACATTTTAACATTTACAACTTATTTCCTTTGATACTTTGATACACATTTGATACTTTCCTGACCGCTTTGCACAGTTTTCATTGCTTTTTTGTAATGTATGGTGGTTTGTTTGCAATGTCCTGTGATGCATTTGCACTGTTAAAAGAAGCCAAAGAAACATTTCCACTAAGGTGGACAATAAAGTTAAATTTAATTAAACTGAATCTATAAATCTAGCATACCACCATGACTCTAGTGATGAATAGTATAGAAAATGAAAGAATGAATGAATGAATCTATACATGGCTATTAGAATTCTCCAAAATGACCACAACAGTTTGTGCATTTGACTCGGGTTACTGACTATTTTATTGATTTAAGCTGATAAAACAACTTTTAATGCTGGTTTTGCAGGGTCGGATTTAGGTTTAGAATGTATGTTTTATTCTTTTCACCTCAACAAAGTGAAAATCTTACGACTGGCCAGGGACAAAGGGGATATATTTATTTATTTTTTTCATCTGAGCGAGCCTCTGTCCACATCTATCCAGACTACAGCCCTGTCCGGTCAGGAAGCATCGGGAGTATGATGCTGTCACAAAGAAGCTCTGGGCAGCTGACCTCTTTACTCTCCGCTGTATCCTGGCAAGTTGAGAGTGATGGTGGAGGGAAAGCCAAAAAATGTTTTTGCTGTTCCAAAAAACCTGAGGCATTTTTTTTTCCAGATTCTCTATCCCCAACTCCCCCTGGGCCGACGACGTAAGTCAGTCCTTATTATTGTGTCCACTCTATGGGAGTTCTCCTCCATTTTTTCTCTGTCTTTTTGCATCATGGATCAAGTAAATGTGGACATTGACCTTTCTACTCTTGTAATCTCTGTAAATGTGTAGTTCCCCATGCCAGCATGTCCGTGTGGGGCCCAAAGGGGTTATGTTTGGTGCCAGGTGGGTATGCAGTTTTCATGGTGGCCCCACCTGTGTTTGCCAATGTATGGGTGTGTGATCAATGACGTCACTTTCAATTGGTCTTGAAGAGGCTGCAAAACTGCACTGATGTTTTATTGACGTGTAAAGAATTAAGAACCTGAGGTGGTTCTAGGATCAGAGGATTAGGGGAGCTGAGCACCCAGCCAGGCAAGACAAGATCAATTTCATTGTTTTGTACCTTGTAAACCAATTTCATTCCCACTTTTATGAAAGAAAAGCATCACATTTTTTGGGGAAATTCTGTGAAAAAAACATTAAATCTGATAAAGGTTATTTAAATTGCTGAGCCACAGCAAAAACAGAGTGGATTGGAACCATAACGGAAACTATATTAAAAAAATGTAATCGTAATTTCTGGAGGAAAACATCTCATTTTGATGCAGCAACTCCTCATCGGGAGTAAACCAGCCTCCTATAGTGAGGAACAAAAATTGACCTTTTTTAAGTTAACACATTAACAGAAATTAACAGAAGCCTTTTTGGTGTTTGTGTTGTCTTTATTGTTTCTATTATATAATACAAATACATTATTAACAATGCACTTCAAAAATAAAGAATTGTGCTTGAAACCTACAAAATAATTATAACAATTAAATAAAAACAACCCTGCCTAGGTATGTCTCTGTATGCAATCTAAGAATTTCCCTTGCTCCATTCTGTATTTTTGTTAAAATATTATATTTCATCCAATTACCATTTGACACTTTTCTAGCTTGTTAAAAAAAGACAGGCCAACTCTTTTTTTTTTTTTTTTTTTTCAAAGTCTCAAATTTTAGGGGTGCTAATTTGGGGTTACAAACATCTATTGCTAACAAGTAGAAAAAATGTGTTTATTTTTCTTTCCACATTTGGGACTTTATGAATAAGCAGAACCATCTTTTTTCCTACTAATCGTGCAGTGGTCTAGACCTGTAGTTTATCTGTGTGTGTGTGTGTGTGTGTGTGTGTGTGTGTGTGTGTGTGTGTGTGTGTGTGTGTGTCTTTGACCATCTACCTATGTATGCTCTCTGTCTGTGGCATTCGCAACTTCCCGAAATAGCTGTACAAGTATGATAATGATTAGTCAGCGTCGTCCGGGTGAGGACGACGGGTGAGGATAGAGGATAGGGATGAATTTTCCACCAATACTGAACAATCTCAGGAGTTCTGTGAGCTCAAATTTCAGCTAAATGAAAAACACAATAAAAAAGCAGACTATGCACTGTATAGTTTTAAAAAAATATATTTTCATGAAAGGGAAGAAAACACAGGGAAATTATATATATATTTCTAGAATATTATGAAAAGTTATACATGTCGATGTCTAGTAATGCTACACACACAAGAAGAGTTAGACTGCAAATGATTTTTGGTTATTTTTAGTTTGATCATGTTCACTTCTGCTCAGTTTTATCTGACAAGGTGGTTGGTTTTCAATATCTATACATATATCACACCTCAGGTGAGTAACTGTTTTATTTCTTGATAGAGAACCAGCACCGAGAAAATAAATAATCCATGCATACATCTATCCATCCTTCCATCCATCCATCCATCAATAATCCCTCATAAGAGATGCTTTGCTTTCTTATGTTTCCTCTTTGCAAGGCACTGATATTGATAGTAAACACCGACAGCCTTCCCTTGCTCCTGTAGGCTACTGTCTGCTTTCTCTGAAATAAGTGTTTACCATGATAGAAGAATCAATATACATTTTATACCAGGAGGAAAAGAAAAGGACCTTGCCATATTGACACATTTGCTTACAGCCGGTTGACCTGCAGTCCTCCAGGTGACTATACCAGTTTTCATGCAACGTTTCAACTGCTTCCTACAGAAAAAAGACTCACCATCTGTAGCCATATAATATTATATTTGATGCAAATATTTTATTTGAATTGCACCTTCATATCTATCTTTCACCATCATGAATCACACAATTGACTTTAAATTTGGCAGGTTTATTTCTGGGGAAAGAAAGTGGCGTGGTGCCAACTCTTGATGTTGAAGGAAAGGGAATGCGTGGAATGCATAGTTGCAGTATAGAGGGAATAAGTAGGGAGAAGACGGTTGTGATGTCATGAAGCTTGTGGAATGTGTGTTTAGATCACCTCATTCTTTTCACTCTGCCCTGTTTTCCCAACATTATCAGTTGAGTGTAGTGTCTGCCAGAAGGGTCAGCACACTCTTGTGTCCGCATGGATGGAGGTAGTTGCTAAATCAGGTAGAATGAGGGACTGGGCATTGTGAGTAGTTGGGGAAATAGGTGAAACTGTTCCAGGTCATTTTGTTCATGTTCTTGTTTTTCTCTGTTTTATTAACCTTCTTTTTTAGTTAATAAAGTTCACTCAGCACTAACCTCAACTTGCCAACCTGCTTTTTGGAGCCATCCCTTTAAAGTTTCTGGTACCTTAGGGGAGACCTGAGCTTATTGTCACATTTTTCACAGTCTTATATTTCTTGGAATCACAACATCGTATATATTTTAAAAAATGTGCACCAAATCATCACAATAGAAGACCAAATTCTCATGTATATGAGTTGTATTCATGTCATTTCCATATATTGTGTCAGTGAAGAGTTATAAGTGACTTGAGAAAGACTTGAGAAGATGTTTAGGTATCATCATAGACTACAAATAATGCAAGTTGTCTGTGGCGTCACCTGTTGGTTTGTGGATTCACATTTTGAAGCCTTGAGTCTGGAATTTTAGCTGTCATCTTACTATCATGATTTTCTCAGTCATAAGTCTGAATACTTGGATGTGAGAAGGAGAAAAGCACGTTTTTGTACTAGGCTTGTAAACATGTTCATTTATGCTGTAAAGTTAGACATTTTCCCTTCTTTCAAAATGACTTTTTTATTGAATCTTCTTTGGATGTATGTCTACATCAACCTTCAAGGCTCACAATTTATCGAATATATTTCTATAAATTAGGAGAAAAAAAGGAAAAGAAAAAAGAAACAGACACCCACCAACGTAAAAACGTAACAATTGAAATAGAAAAATCAATGCAGGAAAAATGTACTATATAAATAGATATAGATATGAATCATATATGTAAAGAAGTAATACAACAACATGAATACATAAAAGAAAACATTAACAAAAAATGGACTGTAAAGTTAAACATTTTAACATGAGGATTGATCTGCTTTTGGAGTCAAGTGGACATTTAAGGAACTACAGTATTTATATCTTCTCATCTTCTATACCCGCTTATTCCTCATTAGGGTCCCAGTGCATTACGGCGAGAGGCAGGGATACACCCCAGATGGTCGCCAGCCAATCATGGGGCACACACACCATTCACTCACATGGGCAATTTAGAGTCAGCAATTAACCTGAGCATGTTTTTGGACTGTGGGAGGAAGCAGGAGTACCCGGTGAAAACCCACGCAGACATGGGGAGAACACGCAAACTCCACCCAGGACCACCAAGGAGGTCTTGCGACCTTCTTGCTGTGAGGCAACAGCGCTAACCCCTGCGCCACCGTGTCACCCTATTTATAACTTTCACATTGGTTTTCCTTAGATGATCCTTTGTCCACACATCACTAATGATTCTGAGGACAAATGTATTAATAATCAATCATATTTACATTGGATAGTAGGATATATATGAACACATGATAAGGTCAGTAAATGTACTAATGGAGGCCAACAAAAACTTCCTTACTGATCTCATAAAAACATGATCAATAAATGTGAAAGCATATAAATAACCTACATGAAATGAACATTACTAAGACATCATATTTATAAAAAGCAGATAACACCCGTTTCTTTCTCTGACTGAAGCCTGTGATTAGGACATAACGACAAGTGATTTAATAAACTGAAATGCTCTGTTTAAAAATGACACAGCTGATGAACAGATCCATTAGGGAAGCGGCTCTCCCTGGCAGTTTGAAAAATGCAGTTATTGCACCAATTTACCAGGCTGGAGTTAGCTAACTTTACACCTATTAGCAACCCCCCCTCCACCCCGGACATGTCAGGTGACAGAGAAAGTGTTTATGAATCAGCTAATAGGCCACTTAAATCCTGCTCACTGTCTCCCACAGTCAATTCAGTTTGGTCACTAAACAAATGCCATAGAATAGATAAAGACCACGTCAGAGTCATCACAATGCACTGCTGTTTAAACTGTTATTATGTCACAACACCTGGATGGATGTCTAATGCAAAACATAATTTCTGCACATGAATTGATAGAATGGAAGTGACAGTGATGATTAAACACCCTTGCAATTCTTTTCTTTGGCCTTGTTTTATTTCACATGTACACGTGTACATGCAAATGTATGTGGAAGACATAGAGACAAACAGAAGTTTTCAAGTCTGAGAGTTAATACTTTTATCATCTAAAATCATCCTTTTTTAATGCACACATAAATGGGTTTAGCTTTAGACAATTCAATACACATATTAAATCACATTATTCTATGCTTTAAAATGTTTGTTGCAAAATATGCTAATGTCAAAAGGATAATGGACAAATTGTCAGATTTACTATATTTCTCCAGTGCTAGACCCCTTCCTGACCTGGTATTGGCACCTCCCATCACTATAGTGTTTTAATTGTATTCCTATTTATTTTCCTTTTTGTTTATCAGTTGTCTTGCTGTTTTTTTGTTTCTTTTTTGCAAAATCACATGACAGATAGCTGATTGGACATGTTTCATTTGCAGTAATGTACTTGATCAAGGACTATATTCTTGCTCTCACTGACATCAGCTCCAACTCATGGGACATTGAAGGATGAAGGATGAGATAGAGTCCTTCGTTCTTTTAAGGACATGAACCAACAGACATAACTTTTAAAGATTATTATTCAAAGCAACATAACAGCTCTAGTCAAATCAAGAAGCAGTTACTGTTTTCATAGAATATCTGCAAAGCGCCAATATTAGCAACAAGGTTATATATGGTCTGTGAATGTCCTATAATATTTTCAGTGTTCTCAACAAGATTGAGAGACAGTATTAACACCAGAGACAAGACATCTGGCCTTTAAATGGCTGATTTCTGAGATGATGTGACCGACTTTCATCCATGAGAAAAGTCTATGTTTTTGACAAGCTGCTATAAATCAATTGGAGCCGCTGATAAAGGCTGAAACATAAACCTTCTGTTGTCACCAGGTGGAACAGGGAGCTGAAAATAATCAAATCTGTCTGGGAGGCAGAGATGAAGAGATGAGATGTCCTTTCACAGCTGCATTGTCCAACACAACTCACATCAAATGAGCTCGAGCTCATGCAGTAGCTCTGTGATACTTTAGATTCCTTTGAGGAAACCACAAATGGTAATCTGACAAGGTGGTCACCTCTATTTTTTTTTTTTTTAGTTTTGTTCTGGATGTGTCAGGGGAGCGTGCTCTTCTGTGGCTGACAGAAGAATGACAAGGAACAGGAAGCATATTCAAACATCGAGAACCTCTTCTGAGAACTGTCTGGTCAGGTTTTAAAGAAGAGAATGGAGGGAGGGAGGAGATGATGTAGGCGTGCTAGTCATCAGCAAGAAAAAGAAAGTGAAGTCATTGATTTGATGACCAAGAGGACACCAGCTCCAAATATAACATAATCAATTGCCTGCAGTAAAGTCAGTGTATCTGTTATAAACCACCTGTGACAAACAAAGATTGGATAATTGAATATGAAATATTTTTTAATGGATAAGTAACAGTCAAGAGTGAAATCCATAAACAGCATTATATTCATTATGGCACCCATTCCCTTCACATATCTATCTTTAGCCAGCTGCAACACTCTATCTTTTTTTAGTGTTGGTATAGTTATATCATAGAGCACAGTCAAATAGCTGCAGATGGATAATTCACTAAACCAGTTGACCATGACTCACAGGGACAAGAGGAACCTCAAACTTCATTTTTTCAGCTTGCCTGAAGACTACCGCCCAGTGGTACTCACCAGCTGTTCAACAATTACATTTGCTCCTTACTTTCCAGTATACTGGACTACATTTTACCTACTGCCACAACTGATCAGCATTTGATGAGGGAGGTGTATGAGATTGCTACAGTTCATCATTCAACACGATAGTTTCCCTCCAGGCTCATCAGAAAGCTCAAGGACCTGGGATTAAAGATCTCACTGTTCATGTGGAACCTTGAGATGCTGAGATGCGGGCGACACACCTGTTCTAACTTCATCCTCATCACGGGAGCACCTCAGGGCTATGTTTTAGGTCCCCTGCTGAACTCCTTGTACACAAATGACTGTGTAGCCATTTCCAACTCCTAAATTATCAATTTTCCTGACGACACAACTGGTGGGTGCTCTAGTCTGCTTTAAGGGCATCAGGCACTGCAGGAATGAGGCAACGAGAATCATAAAGGACACCAACCAACCGGAGAACAGCTTTTTTCCCCTGCCAGAGTCAGGAAGGTGCACAATTTGAATGAAAAGTCACATTTTACAAGATCAAGACAAGATCATATGTGACAAATAGAACTATATTGATCAAATGTATTACTGTATTTTACGGACTATAAGTCGCTCCGGAGTACAAGTCGCACCAGCCATAAAATGCATCATAAAGAAGGAAAAAACATATATAAGTTGCACTGGAGTATAAGTCGCATTTTTGGGGGAAATTTATTTGATAAAATCCAACACCAAGAACAGGCGTGTCATTTAAAATTGAAATGATGAACAATTTAAAATAAAAATAAAGGCAACAACAGGCTGAACAGCGCTGACATTACATGACACAACTGAGAACGTGCCTGGTATGTTAACAAAACATATTAAGAGTTAGCATAAATAACATGCTAAGAAGTTTACCAAAACCATCCGTGTCACTAAAACCCAATGAAATCTTCATCCTCGGTTTCACTTTTCATCAACTCCTCTAACTCCAGAGGTAGAAGACGTGGCGCTTCCTCTTCTACATCGATGAGGTCATATTTTACTACTTGCACCTTGTAATCTGCAGAATATGATTTTCTTTTCGGTGCCATTTTTGTAAAGCCTTTCTCAGTTGTTTTTAAAAGTTACCGTCAATGTTGAAATTAACACAAGCCTAAAGTGCCCCCCTGCGGTTTAGTGTGAAAATAACATGAAATGATATACCGGTAATAATGTGTTAATAATTTCACACATAAGTCGCTCCGGAGTATAAGTCGCACCCTGGCTGTACATGGGGGGGAGACTGTATATTTATGATATCAAAACTCTGATAGGTCATTTTAAGGATCATTTTTTTGATGGTAGCTTGTTTTCATTACTCTGTGGATTGAGCATTTTGAAACACGGAAAAATATTTATAGAACACATGGTCTATGTTCTTATGATAAAAAAGCAATAAAAAAACACAATATGGGACAGAAAGGAAGAAAGGAAAGCCCTTGCTGAAATGACATTTGATAAATTCACATCATTTTGTTCTGTGCTCTGTGTCTAATGATATCAGATGGGCCAAAGGAGGCAATGTGATCCCAGATGTGTCAGGTGACGCCTATGAGGTTCTTGTGGATCACTCTTTCTTCACTGAGCCTGTTTCCTGCGAGGTCACCAACGCGCTGGGCAACACAAACATCAGCAGGAATGTTGACGTCTACTGTGAGTGTTTGTCACCTTCATCAAAACATACGTGAGATGTAATCGCCAGCTTGCATGTTAAATTTTTCATGATAAATCTGAGTATTATTATTAAATATACACTTAATACAATATGTCATTAACAGAAACAGTGTATAAACTATTCTAAAATTGCTGTAGGACAGCAGTTCCCAAACCTTTTTAGCTGTGCACCCCCATCTATATCCCAACCTGGTTGATGCACACCCTATATTCCACATCTTCTAAAAAACACAACTAAATTTCTTAAGGCAGCACGTTTAATTCTGCTCAACCAGAAGACCTCATCAAATGATCACATTAACAAAAGAAAATCTGAATTAAATTGAAATGTACCAAAGTTTTAAAATAACACAACACAGTAAAATTTATAGCAAGAGAAATGACAGGCCTAGCAGCAGAAAGTATGCTGGGGGGAGCAGGGTATTTATACCACAGCAACACTAGTCTGATGATACGGATGGGATATTATGGGATATTATGTTATGGCTGCTGTTTGGTTGATGTTTTTGAATGAATGATCATTCATCCATCTTGTTAAAAGGATGTGACACTGAGGGGCTTTCACACTGTCCTCATTTAGTCGCTTTAAACAGAGTAGAGTTGGTTTCCTTGGATAATTCACTTTGTTTGGGCAGTTGTGAAAGCTCATAGAACCAGCATTTGTACAGAGGGAGGGATGGTTCTCATCCACTGGTGTTCACTTTCTCTCTGAGCATCTCCGCCTCAGCTGAGAGAATACTGTTGTCACTGTTGAGCCGAACATCAGGAGGTTTTTTTATGATATATTAGGTCTACTTTATATAAACAACTCAACATCTCACCAGTGTGGAGTCTCTGCTTCAACCACATCTCCGCAAATCTGCAGAAATGAGAGCGCAACTCCAGTGACTCGACTTGACTGCCGTGTGTCACCTGATGCAGGAATAACGACGCACCAAAAAAAAAAAAAAAACAAGTCGGGAACTGTCATGTCTAAACAGAGAGAAGTCATATAATGGGATGTTGAATATCCATTTAATATGACAAATAAAATGTACATTCATGCAATTGTCTTGTGCTCACTCACCAAGAAATGTAAGAAACAGTAAAAAGAAGCCCCTCGTCTTAGAGATCTAGTTGTGTTGTGAATTGTAAGTGATTAATGTAGGCAATTCATGCTCATTTCAAGATTTAACTAAAAATTTGTAAGACACACTATTTACAGTATTTACAGTTGATTACATTGATTTGCAGTTTAATTAAAATGGTAAACAGACAATTTTAATCTGGTGAATATATTTAAAATGCCTTATTCTTGGATGCAAAAGGAAATGCTTTAAGTTTCCAGGAAAAAAAAAAAAAAGTATTCTGGATTTTTTCTAAATTGCATCATGTTTGAGGAGAATGAATGTTCCCTTTGAATGAGACATTCTTGTCATTGACTTGAAGTTTCCACTACAATTTTTGAATTTGGTCTGATTAATTGGTAAACTTGAATTACAGTAACGTACCATATTTTCTGTCAGTAACAGTAATCAGAATGATGGGAAGAGTAATCAAATTATTCATTACTGAAAAAAGTGTTTGCCATTAGTAATGTTGTTATATGTATAGTATATGTACAGTATAGTATAGTATATAGCATAGTATACATACAGTGGACATATAAAGTCTACACAACCCTAGTCCCCTACTCTAATGTGCATAAATATGCATAACCTTTAACTGATACTTTATGATATTATGATATTTTTAACGTTTAACTGTTGAATCATCCTGTAATTTTATTTCAACAAATGTCTTTCTGTGTAGCACATCTCAATTTGGCAATATTTGCAAAAGTGCTCCAAATCTGTCAGTTTGCAAGGGCATGTCCTGTGAACAGCTCTCTTCAGATCACCCACACAGATGTTCAAATGGATTCAGGTCTGGACTGTAGCCGGGCCATTCCAAAAACTTTATTCTCTTCTTCTGGTAAAGCCATGCTTTTCATGGTCATTGTAATGCTGAAAGGTGAAATTGGTGAAAAGGTTGAAATTTTTTAATTTTTCTAAAGGAAGCCTAAATTATTTGTGCCAAAACTTGGTGGACTAAGGCCCTGGTTCCAGCTAAAAAAAATAGCCCCAAACAATGACATTGCCACCACCATAAAGTCTGGAAGGGACTGGCGGTTTGGTGTTCTTTGGGTGATGTTGTCTTTGCACCAAACATAGTGATTGGAACAATTGCCAAAAAGTTCAACCTTGGTTTTCAACCATAACACATTTTCCTCAAAAGAAAATGATTCTGTCTTGCCACAGACATTGTTGTCATTTGTAGCACATATCCAGTACTTACCAGACATCCCTACAGTTCCTTAAATGTTGCTGTAGGCCTCTTAGCTGCCTCCTTGACCACTTTTATTTTCGTCATAAGAGAGGAATTTAAGATGTTAGATGGCATGAAAGGCTACAAACACCAATAACAGTCCCTGTAACAACTGACTAAACTTTTAATACCTGTCAAAAAGTGTCAAAAGCCATGTACTAGGTTGCACTTAGTCTTGAAATGTCTTGAAATGAAATGAATGTCTTTCAGTTGGACCAAGGATGGCTGCAGAGCCTCAGTCTCTGCAAGTGGACCTGGGATCTGAAGCTGTTTTCAACTGTGCTTGGACAGGAAACCCCTCCTTAACCATTGTGTGGATGAAACGTGGCTCAGGAGTGGTACGTGTTATTCAGTGACCTACATATTGAACACAATGTTTCTTTGTGACCAGTTATATAGGACATCTGAACGGTGATCCACATCTGAAAGACGGTGGATTAGAAACTACACAGTAAACGCTGCACATATCCCCAAAGTTCAAGACTGAATTAAATGTTCTCGGGAAGGTCAGAGAGATAGGAGACAGCACTACGCTACAATTAGTATTCATTGGGTCACTTGAGACTTTTTGGATAGAATCCTGTGAGATATTTAACTTAGGAACGTGCAGTTTTCTGTAAAAAAAATCGTCACTATAGGATCATAGAACTTTTCACTAGCTTCTTTTATGAATCTATACCTGAGGATAAATAAAAAAAAAAAAACCTCAGTCCTTGGACCACGAACACATGGCATTGACTGTGTTAGAATTATTTTAATTTTCAAAATTATCTCATTCTTTGCTGTGATTTAAAGTATGTCAAGAATGCATTTCAGTGCAGGCTTAAAGGCATAAATAATTCTTCCCTTCTGTAGTTGAAAAAAATAACAAGGTAAAGCAGAATTAATCAATACCATTCATCATGCATTCTGTGAATTCTTGAAACAGAAAAAACACGTGATTAAACTTATATGGAATAAAAATAATGCAAAATAATGCATCACTTTCAGAGTGATTTTCAAAAGTTATTTATCTGTATCAATTGTGTTTTATTGTCCATAAATGAATAGGTTAACATGTAATGGTAAGTCTTTCTTTTACAGCCCCTTAATTACTAGGTATTTAACTGCTAAATATATGGTCATAATTATATATTATTTTGTATTTCTGGCAATAAGTATGTAAATTCAGTGAAACTACAGCTGACATACTAGGTATTTACCTGGAAAACATGCAATCATTGTGTAATTTCCATTGGTAATATATGTAAATGATTAGAATCTATAGCTGAATATACATCATAATAAATATATTGGGTGGTTACTAGTGGTAGTAAATTGGTAAATATAGATAAACGAATCCTATGTTTACCCAGTAAATAAATGGTAATGGATATTATTCCCTTTCCATCACAATAGACACAAACCTGTACTATGTAGGTTCTGAATTATTACCTAGTAAAACATGACAACTTAAACAGTTGCTGAAACTGTGCTGTAAAAGGGAGCTATCATTGTTTTACCATATTCTTACCATGTTCCTCGTATTTCAGATGTAATTTTACTATATTTACCTACTTATAGCCAGGTTTAATTACCAAATAACACATAATATTATCATGTATTTACTGATTCAATACCTAGTAATTAGGGGACTGTGAAAGGAAGGGTTATGAATGCCACTGTTGAGAAGAAAGTTACACAAAGACCCTTTTAAGCAATGTGCCCGATGAATGTTTTTAGAAGTAGAATTAGTATTAGTTGGTAGAATTTTCACACCTTCATAGCAACACAGATCTGTGACTTACAACACAAACACACACATTCCACAATATAATTTCCAGCATTTCTACATAAGATCTACATAACAACGTGGACAAATACGGCCACAGCCAGTATCTTTTATGCTTGAAAGATCCGACAGTGTGACTCTGTCCACAGAAACATACAGATCTAAATATCTTAAATATAGAAAGTATTAACCTCATGAAAACTTTTTTTTTTTCATTTCTTATTCTTATAAAATCTCTAAATAATACATGCTGTGCTTCCTCTTAGTCAAGTCACTCACTGTGCAACAGCTTGTTATATGCATCTATCCTTTTTTTGTATTGACTTAATTGGTATTCTGCTAGATAGAAATGACTCGTATCGCCTCCGACCTTTCAAACTGTTTCCCTTACAACACAGGTGCTTAGCAACAAGAACACTCTGACACTGAAAGCGGTAAAGCAGGAGGATGCTGGAAAGTATGTGTGTCGGGCTGTAGTCCCAAGAGTGGGTGCCGGGGAGAAGGAGGTGTCACTCACTGTGAATGGTAAGTACAACAGTTTATCATGCACTGAATGTGAATGACACTTTGTCCAGTCTAACAGTGATGCAGAGGCAGAAGCCTTAATAAATAACAGGAAAAATAAATAAATTACAGAGAAATGCTGGTTGGTTTTAAAACAAAAGGTTATGCAGTGTAATGATGTCATTATGAGGATGATTTAAATTTTAATAAAATGTTAATTATTCAGATGCATAGTTTGTAGGTCTTAAGCTAAAAAAAAATATTCCGATATGTAGGAGAATATTTAAGCTAAAATAATCATATTCAAATGAATATATGTTTAATCTGCTTTTCAGACTCCACTTCATCAAAACCTTACTGAGGAATGAAAGAGCCTGAATTGTATGAGCATTACAATTTAAAACAAGTGTGGGCAACGTCACTGACAGTTAACCCTCTCAGAAAGCATATCATTGATTTTTTTTATGACTCTCTGCTCTATGAGTGATGGCCACGGTACAATAAAAAAATAAAAAAAATTACTCCAACCTTTTTGAATGAATTGTTGCGTGGAAAATGAATGGACAGCTATTAAGAAGAAACACATTCCGAGGTTGTTGAAAACCAAACTACTGGTTTACAGCACAACTGCAACACTTTTGAAAAACAAGCTTTGGAAAATACAAAGGTAGAGCAAGTAAAAGAAAAATTGAAGGTAGAAGTTATAGGGCAGAATCTCAAGTTTCAAGAAATGTTTTTTTTCTTTTTTTTTTTTTTTTTTTTCAAACTGAAAACAGAACTTACCTTGGCCAAGTCAACTTCAAAATAGAACGTATTTGTTGGAGGAGATATGCAAGAGTCATGCTGGTGTGAACGCTGAACTTTTCTCCGAAACAAAAGTGTAATGAGGAGTAATTATCTTTAGGAGGGCAGCAGAGTGTAAAAGATGATCATGGAATGCAATTATGAGTGTTTTACTCGCTACTTAACTCTATGTTTGCTGCTGCATGACTCCACCGTTTCTTTATTCTGCAGGCATGTCATGTTTCTGTAAGTGGGGGCAGGCCCGGGGCCCTGAGGGTTGTGTGTGCATTTGAAAAGAAGAAAAAAGGAAATGTTTGATTTCTCATGGTCAGCAATTCCTCAATTTGCAAGAGCCTCTGGAGGGTTTGGGGCTGTCATTCTGTGTCCAGCGTGTAGCGGCGCAGAAGCCGGATATCAGACAGTCTGATCCGAACGCCACTTGGTGGTGTAAACAAAAAAAAAGAAAACAAGCACTGAAAAGCTCCGATTTGATCCTCTTTTTGCTCTTACCTCCATCCTTCTATGCTGTGAAATGATGCCTCATGTCTCAAGTGTAAATTGCAACGAAATTGCAAAGAAAAAAAAAATCAAGTAATACGTAAAACCTACATAAAAGTACATAAAGATAGCCATCAAATTCTAATATTTGTTTTAAATACAATACAAACTGGTTCAAGAACAAAACAAAAGGTTTTGAATACAAAATAAAATGCTTCTATTTTGAAACCAAATGATTCAGAGCCAAAAAAAGTGGCACTAATATTCTGCCCTGATGTGCTGCTCTACTCATCCTTGTGTGAGCCAGTAGATTTGATTTTGAATTTACTCTCCACAACTGGTGGTGCTAGAGAATCTGTTTAAATGTAACATTTTTAATGTAACCCTATACTGGACATGTTTACGATAAAAGGAAAAGGAAAAAGGAGTAAATATAGGGCTATGTGATCTTTATGGTAAACATGCTATTAAAGTATTTTCTCTGTACCGGGTCACCAATTATTTTTTCCAGGATGTAAATAATTCAACAGGAATTTAAGGAAACTTTAGTCAACTAAGATCAAACTGATTGATTAATACTTATGATAGCTCAGCCTCATACTTGAGTATGATCCTTGTTAAGATGTTCTGTTTTGTGTTTATATAATAGTATCAAAATGACAGTAATATCAAAGTAGAGCTGAGGCTGATGGGAATGTGATTAGTTTTGTGAGTACTTAATTTTGTAATAAACCAAAGTAGGACTGTGTGATATTTAAAAAAAAAAAAAAAAGCTCATATTGACAATAATTATCAATTAATGAAATACATGCTTATTGAACTACTAGGCAACATAGCTAGAACATTGCATACAAAACACAAAGATCATTTAATTATACAGTATATCTTTAACAATGACCAGGAGGAAAAAAAGACTGAATGTAACCACTTTATATTAAATTTGATCTTGCGATTGTCTGTTAAATAACTGGCTGACTGAGTCAGTGATTGCTGCATCATCGTTATGTATGGAGGAAGTACCATTTTTTTTGTTTTTTTGTTTTTACACAAACTTTAAGTGAAACTATTAATACTGTATTAAACTATTTTCTCATTGTATAGATGATGTATATATATTGACAGCTGATATTGTTTTATTGTCCAGGCCTAAACCAGAGTATTCAATTGTAAACCCAATGAAAAGTAAGCTGATCGCCGGAGCTTCTACAAATGTGAGGAACATGAATATCTGAATCCAATAACCGGCCGCACAATCTCAGTATTCAGATGAAGATAGATACGTTTCGATTTTAGGTTGGTTAACTACGGCCCCGCGTCAACCTGAGCAAAACCAATAAAACCATAAATAATGCCTCTGAGCTTTTACTCTTAATGACACCCGAGCTGGGCTCTACCCTCAGCTCTACCCCTCTCAGAGCACTTAATGCATGCAATCACCAGGAAGATGTATGGCCGAGTGTTTATTGGGATGATTGAATGTTTCTGCCTTGGCTGCTCCTCCACAGGTCCTCCCACTATCTCCAGCACCCAGACGCAGCAGGCACTGTACGGCGAGAAGGGTCAGATCAAATGCTTCATCCGCAGCACGCCTCCACCCGACCGCATCGTGAGTCTCTTTCTTCCTCCCTGCACGTTTACTCATTCACTTACATGTTCAAGGAATGAGGTCAATGCGCAGAGTGCGGCTCGTTAGTTGGACATGTCAGCATGTTAATGCGGAGAAGCAGGCTTTTACATATTCTATAAAATACACGTCATGTGTTTAAAATCAATGTCCTCATGCATTTATCCGGATAGCCTACATGATTAGAACTGTATAATAAAGGGTCCCGGTTTTGAAGAAAAACATTTTCAGTGCTTGTGTGTAAATATTTAGGTTTACAGTGTACCTGCAAAAGCACAAACTGTGAAATTAAATCACCATCTCATTCTTTTAAAATTTGGGTTTCAGGGTTTTTCAGAGTGCATGTGTGTGAAGGCAGACTGCATTGCTACTACAGGTTTAACTGTGTTTATGGGCCATCAAAGCATGTTAATTTTTATAAATAGGACATGAATAAAATGGTGTAAAATGTCAATGCAACCTGAATTGTCTTTTTTATGTCCAGATCAACCCAAATATCATTAGTTTGCTATTAAAAAAGACTAAAGAAACCACAAAATTATCGGATTTGAGAAGGTGGAGCCAGATAATTTGATAACAATTGCTCAAATTGATTAAACAATTATAAAAATAGTTGGCCATTAGTGTAGGAATTGGCAACTAATCGATTAATCAACTAATCCTTGCAGTTCTATCTGCATTGCTTGTTTGCTATATATAATTAGAAACCTTATTCAGAGCTTGTGAACAGCCGAGTCTGATTTCAGACAGTCAACTGAGTGAGCATTTTGGATGGGAGGGAAATTCAGCTTTTCAGAGTGAGTGTGTAAGAAGGCAGACTGCAATGGTGCTATAGGTCTAACTATGTGCTTTTGGGCCATGAACACATGCTAATTATTATAAATAGAAAATGTTAGTTTTGAACTGTGAAAGGGGGATAATAGAGCCACATAGATCCTTTTCCCTTCTATAAAACTTAAATAACAATACCAAGTGATCCTGGACTAAAAAGTAAATGAGTATAATTTACTTTGCAGCAGGGAATTTGGTGGGCTGGACCAGTGGGATTGCATAAGCATCACTAATTAGTGTCCTCTAGCTAATTTAAATTGTTCCAATGTAAAAATGACAAAGTTTGATTTCTTCACATTAACAGATGATTAGGAAACATTAAGAGATAATGGTTGAAGCTCGCAGCAGAGGGCAGCATGAATTATCATAATGTGTAGGAACAACCAGGTGATAAGTGGAGCTGTCAGTCACTCCATCTCGCTGTAAGTGTGAGAATAAACATGAATCACTAACATGAGGATTCCACCCCCCCAGGCCTGGTCCTGGAAGGAGACGGTTTTAGAGTCGGGGACGTCCGGACGGTACACCGTGGAGACGGTCAGCACGGACGAGGGTGTGATCTCCACGCTGACCATGAGTAACATAGTCCCGGCTGACTTCCAGACCATATACAACTGTACGGCATGGAACAGCTTTGGCTCCGACACTGAGATCATACGCCTCAAAGAACAAGGTGAGTGCAACAACATGTCAGAAATCTGATAACACTGACACACACACACACACACATACTTTTACAGCAGGAGCAGTCAGCCTGGGAGCCGGCGGCAGCTGTGTTGTGTTTGATGCCTGCAAATGACCGAATTCACAAAGATGCCATAAAGCAAACCACATGACTTCAAAAGACAACTCAAACCAGCATTTCTGATCTGCCACTCTTCTTATTCGAGGTTCAAGGTTCAAAGTTTCTTGATTAGTACCCAAAGGTACATTTTTTTTTTTTTTTGTGGAGACAGCAGATACAGCATTCCAAAATCATCACAACAATAACAGTGACAATACAACTACAAAAGACGTAAAACCATTCTGAAACTGACCATGAAGAAGTGCTTTAATACCACCAGCCTCCTCCTGAGCTTCTGGTATGGCAGTTTAAATTTCTACAGATGATATTTCTTATCTCATGCTGGACTTGTTTAGAGTAAGGTTTAATTGCGAGACCCAGGATTTCCAAAATCTGATCAAAACTATTCAATTTCTGGGAAAGGACAGGAAATCAGGAAAATAGGCTCATAAAAAAAAATCAATGGTGCGCATCTAATACAGTAACATTAATAGAGGGGACAGTGCAGCCATAGCTACAGTAAAACAGGTTCACTATATTCAGCAGCAGGATACTACCTATTTTGACATGCTATATAGATATCAATGTCTAATTGTCAGAATAGTGCATTTTTTACTTCAACATTTTTTTTTCATTGTCGGAGTAGCAGCACTTTACTATTTTTTCAAACATTTCACTATGAAAAGGCCTAATATTAATATGATAGCTTTTATACTTTGTGCTCCCATATATTATAACAACGCTCACGTGTGATTTATAAAGATGTTCGTAAATATCAGTGTAAAAACCAGTGTTGGTAAATGCAATGGAAGGAGCGTAATTTTATATCATATATAAATAATATATTTCCAGTTTACCTGTGTACCCACTTCATCTATCATCCTTCATCTATCAGCCTAATGCAGGGAATAATGAAATAGTGCACCGTTCATTAAAGTAAAACTCATTTAGGAAAATACAAGTATTTAATTAACAGACACGCCAATCAAGTTCACAAACAGAATATTTAACACCTAATGACAATAACACTAATAATAATCTCAAATATGGGGATAAAGAGCAAACTAAATGTGTCTGAAAACAGGCTTGTCTAAATAAAGACATGTTGTGTAAAGAGGATAGCTGGCAGGCCCCCTGTTTTCTATGATTTTATTTTCAAAAACTGTTGCTATTTCCTTAGATTCCTGCTGAATGGATTGTCATATCCCATGATCTGATTCATAATATTATCAGGAAAAATATTAAACCCTAGTTTAGAGATGCAATTACTGCAGGTACAAGACTGTTTCTGTAACATTCTGTTTGACACTTAGGGGCTGGAATTCACTATGTACATGGTGGGAACCATCATGAAGAATAGAGCTGGCCTTATGCTGCAGCTGTGTGGAGTACAAGACTGATAGGTTGAGTCGTGGCTGACCTATAAGCCTTCCAGCCCACTTAATGATTTGGTTGAAGGGGTTTTTGTCTTGAACGGCCAGAGTTACTAAACCATGACATGCAAGAAAAGGACATGTATGGGCAAACACAGGAAAACACAGGTGGGGGCACCATGGAAACTGCAGACAAACCCACTTGCTATCCATATGTGCAGCCCAATCTTAACTCTTATAGTTCACAGATGGATATGCTGGCTATAACTGAGCATTCAGGATTTTAAAATCATCCTTGGTGTATAAAATCACCAAAATAATAATGTGCTGAGCTTTGTATTCCATATATGTCAAGTTGTCATCAATAAACAGAACCACACAAATTAACTGTACATTGTGTCTCATTTCTGCTCACAAAACATAACTATACATTTAATCAACATCTGTGAACAGCATGATACCTGAGTGGAAACTTATTGTTGGTTGGCAGCGACTTTTGAATCAAACTTGTTCAACAAAGCTACAATTGCAACATGGTATTAAATTAAAGGGGAGGTTGTGTTTTTTTTTTTTTAAATGATTACAACGTGAGTTGTAATTTCTGTCTGTTTTTGAGCTAGAGTTGTGCCTTTGGATTGAGTAGGAACATGGTTATTTAAGTGAGCTTTCTCAAGTCAACTGTAGTAGCTGTCCAGAAATCTACCAGGATCTACTACGGGGATAATGTAACCTTTTAAACATGGATGACTGTTGTCACAGGTTTCACAGTCTGATGCTCCTTTCATCCACACAAAGGCCTAAAAAACTGAGCAAACCTGAATAGGTAGATACCTATTTATAGGATTAACATTTCAACAACTTCACCTCTTTTTGCCCTGCCTTATATACTGTATATATACATGTGTAATGGAGGAAATTGTTTGGCAACACAAGTCATGCAAGAGATTGAACAAATAAGCTGCTGTTTTATTGCACAAAATATTAATTAGACGGAACTGAAAAACCTTTTTTTGTAATTCTTTTAGAATCAGGGCAGCTTTATTTTTAACAAGACTGATGTCTGACTTGCGCCAAACCACTTTTAAATGGTAACAACTTCACAACTCCTGACCAGCCAGACACACAATCTGCTGCTGAAAAGCTTCCAGAGATCATATCATGGTCTAAACTCAGCAGTGCAGCTAAGGCCTCTCGAAATGTCTGCTGTTGTTTGTCCAGAGACGCTGCGGCTGGCTGTGATCATCGGCGTGGCTGTGGGAGCCTTCCTCGCCCTCTCCATCCTTCTTGGGACGTTAGCTGCTTTCTGCTGCACCAGGTTCCAGAGAAGTAAGATTCACAGAACTAAACTTTGGGTCATTTTCTTTTATTGCTTTTCTGTGTAGTTTTTGTGAGTTTTGTTGCCTGACAAACATCTTTCCTTTGGCTCTATGCTGCTTTATGGAGGTCGTTGGCCTGAGAGGAACATGGTTTCTGTTAACCGCTCTGTTGTTTCTACCACTTTTCCACAGAAGACGTCCATCTGGTCATGTCGTCTCTCCCTGTGTCCCTTTCGCGCCAGAGAGACATGAAAACAGAGAGTAAGGTCTTTAATAAACAGTTTTTGATTGACTGAGCATTTGGGGCCAATCATCAGCCTTTCTGATGACTTACCTGTTGTATGATTTTTTTTTTTTGTTTAAATCTGTGTTATCCACCATGTAATGTATTCTCTGTAGCACCTCAATACCCACATGAGTGCAAATAAAACTTCATCTCAGGCTCAAAAGATGACGTTCTTTGGGGTCTCAGCTTTTTTTCAAAGCATACTAAGAAGCCCGTCTGACAAAAATCAAACAGCAAACATCTATAAAACATCTGAAAAAACTGTAGCTGTAGTTATGTCTCTTTATGTCTCTAAATTATTTAGTTATTATTTAGTTTAGTGACAGATATGTAATGTCTGTGGAGTATTTTCAGACGCACAGACACAACTAAATGATTATTGAAATATTACAAGTGTATTACTGGAATAAAACAGTGTGTCTCTTGTGCTTCTGCTCTTACATGTTGCTACTTGTCACTTTCATCATGAAAGGGATTCTTCTCTCTAGGGTATATTTGTATGGTAAAGTGCCCAATAGAACTGAGTATTTATAGTATATAGTTTACAGAATATTATAGGCCTAAGATGAAAATGACAGAGGGGTGGGACTGAGTTTGCTCCCTCACCACCACAGACAGCTCCATGGATTCATCAATACCCAGCACAACCAGGCTGCTGATATTTCAGAGCCATAGTCGAGGTCATGGATCCTAACATACACAAACCTCAGTCAGATAAAGGATCAATACGTGTGGCAGACAAGACTAAACAACCCCTCTGCCCCTGAACACTCTGTTGGTACACAGAAATACTGTATGTTTGAAAACATGTCATTATGGACACATGAAAATTATATTTCCATCTGTAACAGTTCATCAGCAATACAGGGAAGCATGCAAAACATCCACAGATATGTTGTTGTGTAATGTCAAAATAACATGAAGAATGTATTTCAAATCTAGGTTTTGAATTTCTGTGTGGGGTTGGTTCACTGTGCAGCTTTCAGTACAAAAAAATAATAAATTTGGACAGAAATAAAGAGATTCACTAGAAAATCTCAGTTATTTAATTAATGTTTATTAATTTAATTATTGCATAAACTAGCATGGATGAATTCTGTGTTCAGTCAAGACAGCTTCAGAAGGCCTCGGGCAATTACATCTGTTGGCCTTATTGCTCAGTTAAAACATTTAACAAGGTCCTGTGTGGAGCAAATACTTAATGGCTGAATGGCTGGCTCTATAAGGGCAAAGTATAAAAATATTATTTTAACGTACAAAGACACATTCAACTTCATCATATAATTTATTTGATAACAACATGCCATGAAAACATACTTTCAGTTGTTTAGGAAGCAGACATTTGTAATGTCAATGGTCATAAGTGTTTTGGAAGGAAGATTTAAAACACTGTGGAGAAACCTTATTTCACAGGTCCATTGATTTTATACTTAATTCCCAAATATCTGTATATAAATCTTGAATGGCTAATTCACAGGGCATTTAACAGAGAGGTTGTTTGGTGCAGTTTAGTACAAATTACGAAGAAAGGAGTAAGTGTTAAGTTAGTTTAATCAAACTCAATCAATCAAACTATTTATAAAGCACTTTTCATACATGTGCAATGTAGCACTAAATTTAGTTGAATAGAATCATTACATTTGAATTTATATATAGTTGTTAATTTGCAGAAGTGTTCAATTCATTTTAACTGACAATTCCATATATATACTCAAAAGTTTGGTGTTACTTAGAAATGTCCTTATTTTTGGAAGAAAATCAGTTTGAAGATAACAGAAATACACTCTGCTAATGTGGTAAATGACTATTCTAGCTGCAAAGTCTGTTTTTTGTGCAATATCTACATAGGTGTATTGAGGCCCATTGCCAGCACTAATAATACTGCTACCAATAATATAAGTTTCTATTTTACAACTCATGGAAGTGGCTGATATTAAGAAAAATGGTGGCACAAGAACAAGTCCAAGTCCTAAGCACAAGAGCATGCATGCATGCATTCCCACTGGCTGTATGCTAGAGCTACACCCAAGTGGCTGGGATAGCGAGGACATCTGTATCCAGTATGAACTAGGAGTACCTAAATCCCAATGGGACATACCATACAAGGTGGTTGAGAACAGTAGGGCCGCTGTGGGACTTCAGCTTCCAGATTCACAAACAGCTGCTGTATAACCAGCTGGACATAGTGGTGGTGGACAAAGTGCAGAAGATGGCAGTGGTGATAGATGTGGCAGGCACCAGCTGATGCCAACATCAGGACGAAGGAACACAGCAAGATTAAAAAGTTTAACTACATGATAAAACCAGAAGATTGCAACATATTCAAATGGCAAATGGCATGTGATGACTAAACAGTTACTTGCTTTAGGCATCTTTTTGGGCTTTTTGCAGTCTTTTTTCTGAGCTCATAGTTTCTTTCTGAACTTTTCAGCTCTCAAAAAAAAAGTGAAAAAGACAAATGCCTGAAATACGAGCAGGGCATCATGGGTGATGAGGCTGAGCGAGAAAGAAAAGGAAACTGCCCGAGAAAAAGTACTCCTCAAATAAATGAGAGATCATTTTATCCCTAAGTGGGGGTGGGGGGGTATTTAAAGGTTACACACTTCCACTACTGGGAAACACTACTAAACAATGTTGCAGCAGAGCACATCTAAGGTCTACATGATCCTAATGTTTAAACCATAGCTCAATAATACACTAGGGGCTTGATCTACTAAAAATGTGTGAGTAAAAACGTATAAAATCACAGCACACACAAACAAATGGACAAACTGATGTACTAACGGTGCACACTGAGAATTGTACATTGCACTCTCTTACAGCATCTGCTGTCCACAGCTGCTTTGAATTGTACAGAAAGCTGCTTCTGCAGCATCTGAAGGCAGCACGACTGTTATGTTGAAAGACCTGCAGCCACGCAGTACGCAGCGCTGTCACACGCATGACCGTTCACTGTGTTTCCCTTCATTAGATCGCTTGAAACCACATGCACCACACATACTGGTTAGTTATAACTTCAGATTCAGCTTTTTTATGAAGGAGACATTGGGTCGGCAGCACCCATCAAAGCCTCTTTTGCAACTATTTTTTAAAAAAGTAGCATCTCATTTATCCTTGAAGCAAATTGCAGCAGAAAGTCTGTTGTATAGCATGAAATATGATCTTGCAGGAGGTGAGATACATTATAATTATTAAAGAAATAGCATCATTTCATTAAATGATGCATCTGTCTTTGTCTGCAGTTTTGTGGTGATGTGTTCTAGATATGAAGAAAAGCTCATTTTGTGCACACAAACACAGAACTATTGCATTTCTGAACTCTCTGTGGACACCATTAGAACACCCAAATCTCTTATTTAAATACTGGTGTCTCACTGGTGCCACATTTGCACTTGTCAATTACAAAATCCCCAGCAAATCACCCACAAAACCCGCTATCAACCATGTGTGCAATCTGTTAGAATGCACACGCAATTTGGCCGGTGCAGCCAGCCAATATAGAGCAGCCAATATAGCAATATATATATATATATATATTCCACAAACAAAAAAATATTTGTTTATATTTATAGCCACATAATACTAATGTTTCACAGAAGTCTTCAGAAATTAATATTTGGTTAAATAAGGGTTATTACCCTTATTTTTAATCCCAGATTTCAGGTGTCTTGGCATATTCTCCACAAGTCTTTACCATTGTTCTTGGGTGACTTTATTACACTCCTGGTGCAAGAACTGAAGTAGCTCAGCTTTGTTTGATGGCTTGTGACCATCCATCTTCCTCTTGATCACAGTCCAGAGGTTTTCAATAGGGTTTAGGTGTAAATACGGTTATAAAGATGTAAGGGAGAGGATGTTTTTTTTTTCTTTCTCTGTAAAGTAAATTTTCAGGTTTCCTTTCATGCTAATTTCAGTTTAATAGCGACGCTCAGGCCAGCTACCATGCAGAATTATTAGATTGCAAATCTATATTGATCAGTATCGTACTGTGTGGGTCGGCACACAGCTCAACAAGTAAGCTCCGGTCACACTGCAGCAGGTTGGACAGAGTGGTGTAGGTTTCCTTCCCAGCGCCATAGTGAGATCTAAGGAAATCTCATCTGCCATGAGTGCATTATGTAAGTTACAGTGTGATATGGGACCTCATGCTCCATCTCTCCCTCTCCTCCAGATCTCAAAGGAGCAGTTTCAGCAAAAAATGACATTCGAGTGGAAATCGTCCACAAGGATCACAACGCAGCGCGGGAGAGCGAGGAGCACACAAGCATCAAACAGATGATGGTGAGTGAAATCAGTTTGATGTTCTCTGATGAAGTCTTTCAAATACCAGAGCCACATTCTTTTTTTTAGTCTGCATCATTCAGCAGATGTATACTATGCACTATTATGTGTGATGACCCTGATTAACAATGGTGCAGATTGACCGTGGTGAGTTCCAGCAGGAGCCGGTGCTCAAGCAGCTGGAGGTGCTCCAGGAGGAGGAGAAAGACTTCCAGCACATCAAGGTGAGCAAAGACCCAGAACGCAGCAGGAAATCTAATGGCTTGAACTTATAAAATTAAAGAGGCAGAGAGGAGCACTCACACATCAGCCTACTGCGGTATGCCGTCTCCGGTAACACAGGGACATTCAAATCATTGGAGTCATTTTAGCTAATTGATTTTCTCTCTTCAAGAGTTATTTATCACAAGCAATTTATTGGCATCCTCAAAGACATGTATGTTAGTGGTAGTGCTCCTTCCTGAGCCCCTAAACGAGGTATCTAACTGAGGTAGCTGTCCAAAGCGCCTAGTAGTAATCTGTTTTGCAGAGGACAATTTGAGTCTCAATGTATATAGAAATGCTTTGAAATGATAAAGGAATCTTAAATCTATCATAACTCCTAGGAGAATTGTTACAAAAAATATCATTCAAAGACTTACATTTCTGAAAACGAATAAATATTTGCTAGTTATGATAAGGACTGGTGTTGGTTGCAAGATTTAATCAGTAAAATATAATATATCTCCATGGCAGTTTGTTGAAATAAAAAAGATGAAAAAAGGCACCCAAGAATGATCCTAGAGTGTGATGATTAAAACAAAAGTTCTCCGCCACATTAGTCTTTACTATGTTGTAAATATTGGCATTTTTTGTATTTGTTCCTTTATGAAAATTATTCTAAAAACTGAAAAGTAATGCATATTTGGTCTTTATGGTAAGGATAATGATACTGTGTTCACAATATATTTTCTCACATTTTAAACAAAATGCGATTAAAAACAAATTATAAACTTTATATATATATATATATTTAGCACTATGGTCGGGTTATATGCTGCATGCTGTTTTCATCTTATCATTTATCTTCTCACCATTTTCATTTCCCTTTTTGAGACTGCAGGGTCACAACCAGACCCTGACCTACTGTATGTGTGAAACTCGGACCCCAGAAAGTACAGCTGCAAGCTGCAAGTGTCCGTTCTGTCCTTATATATGCTCATTTGGGATTGTATTCCGGCTTTAACCGTCTGGTTTTCTTTAAAATCAACACCCACTTAGGTTGTTCGTGGCCTCTCTTGGCCAGTAGAAACCCATTAAAACTACAATATTGATTCTATGTTATTGACAGCATTAAATCATGCAATTTAGGTCAAATCGGTTTTATTCTAAATTCCAATTTGAAATTTATATTTTTAATATATTTCATTAGATAGTGTAACAGGTCAGTTTATGGCCTAGGGAGCGATTTAATGAAAAACTAAAAATGGCAATGAACAAATTAAGGCTATACTTAAATTAACCTAAACGTTTTTGCTACTTTTACATCATAAGGTTTTTAACTAACATGAATTTCTTTCAAAAGTAAAATATATCCATTCTCTTTTTAGCATTTTAATGCCAGTTTGTTTGCACAATGCAACCCTTAAAATCAACTATTCTCCAAATTCGCAGTGCTAGTGTGACTGATTTTGCACTATCTTGCAAATACATATTTCACACACATTGACTTTTTTCATGCGCATAAAAAACAGTATTTAACATCCTTAACATATATACCTATATAAAAACTGTCATTAATTTGGAGCCATTGTGCACCCCTAGTGGAAACTAGGAATATTACATCAATTTGCAAATTTCAAGTGTTGAGTTCAAAATGGAACCCATTTTACCTATATAGCATGTTTAATGTTGTCATGAATGTGAGGTTTCAATGGGACAAAAGTTGTAGTATACAGTATATATATGGAAATATTTAAAGAGCTTAAAACAAATCCAAAAGATATCCACACCCGCGGCAAATTCCATGGCATATGCATTTACACAGCTAAAACTATTTTTTAAAAAAGGTAAGCAAAGTAACCACAAATTAGGCAAGTCAAAATGCTGCCACACTTTTTAAAAGGACATGTGCATTTAACACCTCACCTGTGGCCAACATGTCTTTGCAACTGAAAAATGCTCCTCGGTTGTGGATTGGGAGGGAGGAAGGATGAACGCTCTGACCTGTCAAAACTAGATAGCTCCATCTGCTGTTTGAACAGAATAGTATGTGTAAGGACCAAAAACTTCAGATCAGCGGTACATCTATCTAAGAGATATGTACAAAATATGTAATTTCCTGTCAGGAGGGTTCAGTCAATCAAGACAATAACAAAAGACAGAGTTTTATAAAATAGTGTAGGAGCATTGGACAACACTGAATAAGGCAGTTTCACGATGATAGATTATGCGCATATAACCTCTGGTAGCAGAGTGATGTATTGTCAAGCAACTAAACTTCCTAAAATGACAGAATTTTCTAGGTTTTAAAATTGTTGACATCTTGAATAATGTAGGTACACACACACACGCACATACACACGCACATACACACACACACACACACACATATATATATATATATATATATATAAACACAAGTCTAATTGTTTTTAAACATTTTAACATGGAAAAGATACAAAGAACAAACATCACAGCATCTTCCTTTTTACAACAAATGCCCAAATCTTCTGCCCATCCAACAAAATCTCTCAGATTCAATTAGTCTAATCATCTGCAGGTTGGGGTGTACACATAGGAGAGATAAACAATGAGAGAGGGAAAAAAGACAGATAAACAAAGAGAGAGATAAATGCTTCCTCTCCCTAGTCATGTTCATATTGAGTCCTCAGGGAAAATTAGCAGGAAGAGATAACCATTAAAGTTATTTATGTCTGTATTTGTCCATTACCACTATAGCGGGAGCATGATAATGATTTAGCTTTGGTTTGATAAGTCAGCACTCATGGAGTCATCCATGTTCTTTTCTCCCACCGTTCTTTCTCTCAGCACTTTTGCAATGAAATCAGTTCATAAGGTTATTCTGTAATGGAGTCTTGTGGAGGCAGTGGCCTCATCCTTCCACCTGTAACTCTGACCACCAACTTCTCATCACCAAGTCACACTGAAATGTTTGTTTTCTGCTGCAGGGAGAAATGTCAGATAGAACCTTATAATTCTGAAAAGAATACCCGACTAACTGACGGATGGTATCATTGGTTAGTTTGATTAGTAGAATCGATGTGTATGAGGTCTGCTGAGATGTTGCATTACCGCTTGTGCAATTACATTCCATCTCACACTCAGGGCTGCTTAGGTCACTAATTTTGCCCATTTTAACATTCAATCAACCTGTAAGCCAATCCCTCAATGTCTGTCTGCCTACTTACTATACAATACCAGAGCCAGCTGACTCTCATCATAGCAGCAATCCATTTTCTTAAAGCAGGTGGTATACCTAATTAACTTGCTAGTGAGGACATTTACAAACCACTCAGGAAATGAAACCCTGGAGTACACTTTGTTTCTCTGGGTTAGAGTTACGGGGGACGCATACTGTTATTTAGCCCTCATGTTATGGAGCATGAACTGGATTCTTTTCTGCAGTCAAATGTTATTGAAGAGAAGGCACTCCTGGCTTTATGTGTGGAAACAGGAGGTAAACATCTCTTACCTTATGGTAAAATCGGAGCTGCTGAAAAAATAACAAAACTGTTGTGTTCCTGTTCTTTAGTCTTGAGCTGCTGAGCAAAGAGCTCCACTAAAGTTACTTAAGCTGCAGATGTACACCAGAACCGGACATGCACATGCACAGCTGTGCACGTCTGCCTTGGCTCAGGAGTATGTCTGTAGCTTAAGATTGTCTGTCTCCTGTAACTCCAGTTTTCCTCCTCTCGTGTGCATGCTCTCCTTTACCTGCTTTTCACAGGCATTAAATTTCAGACACAGGTTCCTGTCCACCAGTGGTCAGTCTGTGATAAATCAGGTGCTATTCTTTTAAATAACTTTCTATTCATACAAAAAGCTCCCATTTTGAATTCTATTATCACATTGAGTGTTATTAATGGTTATCAACAAAATATCCAGTTGAGCAGTGGTAAAATGTCATTGATATTACTATAAACATGTTCCAACAAGATTTAAAATACCCTGTTAAACAGGAAGTGACCAGTGTCTTCTGCTGCTTTGCCACTTTTGCAAATGTCATCCATTTTGCTGTGTAATTAACTACCTAACCATCCTTCCCATGATTTGCAGAATGCAGCATTGAACTGGATAACAGAATCATGAGGATTTATAATATATAGACAGATAAGGTGGCAAGGTGCCAGTTACCAGGTTTCAGCAGCCTGTTGTGCTCCGTCCAGGAGGTCTGGATGAGAAAATACAGGGTAGGCCCCAGGGGAAGTTTACAGCGTTGAAATATAGATTAGTGGGACA
Organism: Lepturacanthus savala; assembly: GCA_030544235.1. Lineage (NCBI taxonomy): Eukaryota > Metazoa > Chordata > Actinopteri > Scombriformes > Trichiuridae > Lepturacanthus > Lepturacanthus savala. The sequence continues at coordinate 19,294,750 of CM060479.1, read as the reverse complement.
TGAGTGTATACAGGTTGAGAGGAAGAAAGAGAAGCTCAAAGTACCTCAGGGATCATCCCCTGGCAGTCTAAACCTATAGCAGCACAACTAGGTTCTAGGTCAGGTTCTGGAAAAAGTCCTCCCACGTAATGTAAAATGTTCCTCAGGTCAAACCTGGATTCAGGCACCAAAGCTTCTCCACTGGATTTTGTGGAGCCTGGAGTCAGGAACTGTCATATCTTAAAGAGCTCATAGTTTCTTTATCACCCAGCTACAACAATGTGTTCCCAGAATGCAGCTAATTAGAGAGTCATCTTTTTTTCTTCAATCTGGCAGGCAGACCTTTACATAATGCTTATAAACTAAAAGAAAAAAACAAGTTTGGAAATGTTATTTCGGTTTATTATCCTCCCATTTAATAAAATGGTTTTATAAAATTGGTTTTATTTTATATATTGCTGGAAAGCCTGATTAGTCACCTTTAAAAAAGGTACACAGTGGAAGGAACGATACACCTGTGGATAGTGGCCCAAAACAATGTGCAAAAATCTATTTTTATTAGTATTCACTCCTGTTTTGAGTTGCTTGGTGGACTGGATGATTGTACTTTCCCACAGTAATAGGGAAAAAAACAACACATATTGGCCTTGGTTTTACAGTCAGGGACCTCAGTAGCATGTGGAAGATCCATACATATCCAGAAAAACTTGGCACTAATTTCTCATGAGGAGGTGCCATCATGTCACCAGCCTGGTCACACATTAATGTAGGATGGCAAACCATTCCTCAACCAGGATTTGTTTCAAGTCAGTCAACCTAGTTCTACTTCTGCCATTCTATCCTCTCCTCTCCCAAATTCTGGAGGTACCCTGTGATGATGCTGGCTATGTGGGGCATGGAGCATGGAGTTAGGTCAGAGATCCTGAAGATATGGGATCACCACTGCCTTCAGAATTAAAATTCACTATCTTGCTGCATTGAGACTGCCTGTGAATGATGTTTTGTCTGTGAGAGCATCTCTCTCACAGGCCAAACATAACTTGTCATCAAGTTGGTCCCCACACCATGACAATTCCCCCATTGAAAGATGTCATGGGATCTGTGCAGCAATCTGCAATGTCATACACCCACCAGCAACTGAAGATAAAAATGAGAGTGAATACCAACAGAAAATTATTTCAGGGAATATTACATTTGGGCCACTACCCACAGGTTACCTGTGTTGTTTATTCCATGAATGCACAATCCTTACAAGATGTACCTTCTTGTAAAGGTGACTAATCAGAGGATGACGAATAAACTGAAATAATATAATTGTATATGTCCATAAATTGAAATTTTAGGCTGATATTATAGGTAGACCAGGGATGCCCCTTAGATTGAAAAACAAAGATAATTCCACAGTAGAGGAGCCTGATAGTTGAAGGCTTTCCCTCCCAATCTACTTCTGGGGACTCTAGGAACCTCTGATTAGCTGCGTTCGGGGAACATGGAATTGCAGTTGGGTGATAAAGACCTATGAGCTCTTTGAGATATGATAATTCCAGGCTCCATGTTTAAAATCCAGCAAAGAGGCTTTGGTACCTGAATCCAGGTTTTAATGAGGATTATTTCAGATTACGTGGCAGGATGTTTTCTACTCTCTGCGCAGTTCTTGATATTAACTTATATTCTACCCATTCTATTATATGATTCCTGGTTGATTTGTTCCTATTCTCATATGTTTGTTATATGTTTGTTTGCTTCTTTTTCACACAGTAGAAGAATACAATATACACCTATACCTATACAATTAGAGTAAAAGAGAGAGAGAGAGAGAGAGAGAGAGAGAGAGACGTAGCAGGGAGTGTTGCAAGAAGTCTTGTGTATGATTTGACAGACAATAAAATGTACCAACATATCCTGCAACAGCATACGCTGCTCAGACAGGGATACTGAGGAGCACTAATTAACCGAGTCACACCACTAAAGCATGTTATCTGCTTTTTCATGTTGCACAAATTAGTCCATTTATTAATGTCTTGTATTCATTATGCCACTTTCTAATCAGCAGCTGTTATTTAGCAGTTTCCTGACTTTTATAGATCCACCATGTTTTTGAAAAAGTTGTTATGAGGCAACACTTTTTTTGGTGGGAATTAATCAAATTAATCATTTTTTCTTCTTTCTGCATGTTAAGGACCCTACAAATGGCTACTACAGTGTCAACACCTTTAATGAGCACCACGCCACCCCCACCATGTCCCTAGCCCCCAGCCAGACTCCTGACGTGGTCCGAAGCCCGCCAGCCGGATCTATGACTATCGGCAAGCAGCGGGTGCCCACCGGGATGTCCTTCACCAACATCTACAACACCCTGGGTGCGGGTCCCAACCGCCTGTATGACTACAGCCAGCGCTTTGTCCTGGGCATGGGCAGCAGCTCCATCGAACTGTGCGAGCGTGAGTTCCAGCGAAGCTCACTCAGCGACTCCAGCTCCTTCATCGACACGCAGTGTGACAGCAGCGTGAGCAGCTACAGCAAGCAGGACGGCTATGTGCAGTTTGACAAGGACAGCAAGACCTCGGCCTCATCCTCCTCCCACTACTCACAGTCCTCATCCCAGAACTCAGACCTCACGAGGCCTCTGCAGAAACGCATGCAGACCCACGTTTAACAGCCGCTGGGAGCCGATCCGGGACGGAAGAAGTTTACTCGACACACATTGCAACGGTTGTCTGGTTTTCCAGTGGAGGAATGGCGTGTGGCTGTCAATGTTTGAGGCTAAATCGCTAAATCTTGATGAAGCATGGCTTCTTAATCATGAGCCAATTTAAAAAAAAAATGAATACAAAAAAAAATAAAAACAAATTCATGACAATCATTTGTCTGCTTCCTCCACCCTCCACCCATAAATTGACAATAAATGCAGTGGTTTGCTGCTGACATATGCGCCTACTGTGTCGGTTACAGTGACAACAGATAAAATAATCAGATAAAATGTAAAAAGCATTTTTTTTTATTAAAGATAAAACTCTGGATGTTGATCAGATGAGTGAATGCTAAAACATGTCTGTTCTTGTGAGGGAAAAAAAACAATGACATGAGCTGTGAGAGCAGCGGCTCCATAGTTGTCACTCATCTCCTGTACATCAGTTTCCACGGTTACACGGTGCCACTTAGAAACAGGGGTCCCTTTTGTATAATGTGCTGTACATTGTTTTGGCTCTTCAAATGGCTTATTATTTCCAGACATTGTGAGAGTTGTTGTCGGCGTTAGCTTTCGCAAAAACATCATTCATGAACCAATGACAGGACGCATCGAGAAGTGGAATGTGTCATCACACACAAAGGCTACTCTCCAATGCTTTTGTTCCATCACCTGCTGCTTCTGGACGGCTTTCCTTCCTGAAAGGACCTTATGATGTTTACAAGCGTAGCACGAGGGCATTGAGTTATGTACTTTTCCCATTTAATGTGAGACAGTTGCAGCTTGTGTGTGTACTGTAACTCTGGCAAAGCACCTTTTCTTTTTCTAGCTTGCCAGAGCAGGTTCCTTATTTCCATATTTGGCTGATATCATGTTGTTTACACTCAAGCTCTGTAAAACCCAGCATTTTGTGTACTGTGAACGACAAGCGGTGAGGATAAAGTGAGATTATTTGCCGTCTGACATTTTTCCGATCTTCCGGGGACTTGATGCCCACTGTTTTAAGTGAGCCGGGATGCTGGAGTTAAAGAAAAAGTGCTATCATTAGATTGAAACCTGGCAATTATGACTGCTGAACTCAAAAACAATGGCTTAGAGAAAAAAAAAAAGAGTAAACGTGAGTACTCCTATGAGGAATTTAAAATAAGCTTCAGTCAAAGCAGCCACACAATAAAATCATCCAAAGATCCAATCAGACAGACAAGCCCAGTGTGACATCACTGAAGAACATCAGTAAGGTTAAAACTGTCAGGAAGTGACGAAAGCACAATATTACATAGCTCTTCATGTTCTACACATGGATATAAGTGACTAGCATGGGTTGATGTACTGTGATAACTGAGCACTTGCAGATGTTTGGCTCACTCTTACTGTGTAACTAAAAGAATCATCATTGTCACATTTGACGATCTTTCCTTATGTTTGGAGATTTCTGTTGTGAACATACATTACTGTACAGAAAGAACAATTTTTGTGCCAACATTGTGTTTTGATTAAAGAAAACTACAATACACCTTGACTCTGATTTCCCCTGATGTTATGGTACATTATGCATTGCTGATTGCTGATTGTGTATAGGGATGCCATCCCTATCCACAAATCCCATTATGTATGTATGTAGTCATGACTACATGAATGCACTTTTAACTTTTGTGTAGACCAAAGTGGTGGTGCGAAAGATCAATCGACAGAATGATAGAATCAAATAAAAATTTTCATGATAGATGGATGGATGGATGGATGGATGGATGGAAGGATGAATAACCATAGGCCCAAAGCAGTCATGAAAAAAAAACAGAAAATTATATTTTTTGTTTTTTAAGAAACAGGTCGAAAAATAAATGTGACTTTGATGAAATGTCATATTGTACATATTTGTTTCGTGGCACAGTAGCCAACAACACGAGATGTGATTAAATTAATTAAAATGCCACTTCTTACAAATGGATAGATGGACAGATAGGGAGACAGACAGGCAGATAAGTAGAAATAATGACAATTATACTCACAAAAATGTGTGTATACAGACAGACAGAAGTCTTCTTAATTGTGTTAGATTTCTGATGGTGGCACTGAACTGCAGATAATCCAATTCTCACATCATCATGTGAACTTCACTTCCTCAGAAGCTTCAAGAACACTAGTTCACTAATATGTGAGATATCAAAGGAGCTGAAGTGCTTTTCATTATGCAGAGATATCATCAGCTGGTATTTGGTTTTCTGACACCTCTACCTGCTGGTTCAACAACAGAAAGCTTGAAACTGCAGATATGTGTGTATATTCTTTTTAAAAGTAAATCTCTTTTTACACAACAGTGCATCATCATCAACACAATCCTGCTGAAGCATGTGTTGGGCAATCCTAAATAACTGTGTGACACAGAACAAATGCAGCTAACATTAAGAGAATACCTCCTTGCTTTTGATAACCTACTGTAACAACTTTTACTAAATTGTTATAAACTTTAGAAGCAAAAAAACACAACAAAACAAAGTTTTTTTTTTTAATTGTCTTAAATGCTGTTGGTAAATTTGATGTATTAAAATCATAAAATGTATTATGAGTTAGATGAGGCAACTTTTGATTTTGGAAAGGAGATATTAAATGTGAAAGGTGTGCGAAAGCCAACACATTAATTATGAAAAAAAAAAAAAACTTTTCTTTTACCAAGCGACTAAAGCAAAACATATTTTCAGTAAGTTCAGTCTTTAGTACCTTTTGTAACAATTCTCTCTCAGTGTTTGTTGCCTCCAAACAGATTTTTCAGGTTAATGGACAGAAACACCACTCTTAGTCTGGCAACTTTAATCAAGACCTTTGAACCTCACAACAACAGTAAAACTTTTGTGATTGTAGATAATTTCAGCCAAATTATTACCTACTGAGAGGAACAGCTATTCATCATAGGATATCACATACAGCACTTTGCAAAGGTATTTCATACCCCTTTTCCACATTTGTGTCACATTACAACCACTAACTTCAATGCATTTTGTTGGGATTTTACGTGAAAAACCAACATAAAGTGGCATATAATTGTGAAGCGGAAGAAAACTGATGCATTGTGTTTCAGCCCTAATTATTCTTTGCAATGCAATATGGCCTTCACACACTCCACACACACATAAATCCTAATCAGTTATAGTGAATTGTTTGGGTTGTATGGTGTCTGGAGACCACTCAAGGTCCTTATACTACATATTAACATTCACGGATTTTCCTAAATTGCTCAAGCTTGCAATTTGAGGTTCAGTGTCTTGCCCAAGGACACTCCGACACGCGGACTGGCTCTTCCATGTCATCCACCAATGGGACAATTACCATTACAAGTGTTATTATGAGCCAAATAGAATGATACATACCCAGCAACATGCTGTATAATTGATTAATTAAATTAAACAGATAAACTGATAAACACTGTAGATTCAGTTACTCATATTCTGTGGTTACAGTTTCAGATGTGGCAATTTGCAGCTTTTTCTGTAATGTACTGTATATTAAGTTTGGTAAACTTTTGGTACTCTTCAGACAAACTCAGAAACGTTACATCTACAGATGAAAAGATGAAGTGACTAAGAAAAAATATAATATAAAACTAGATAATTATTCAATTATTATGATTTAAACACAATTGCATGATTTTTATCCATTCATAAACACCCATCACAATTTGCTCAATCAACCAAACTTTATTTATAAAGCACTTCTTCATACACATTACATTTTATGTGTATGAAAAAGTGCTTTATAAATAAAGTAAACAAAGTGTTATACAGGTTAAAAAAAGAGAACCCAACCACCCCCATCCCAACCCAACAAAACCCATGGCCCACAACTCTCACTCTCTCCCACACACACACAAACACACAAGCAGTCCCAAACGCAAACACAAACACACCCACACACACACACAGGAAACGCTGCCGTCTGTGCTGAGGAACATCCCACGTTGACTATATACAGAGTGCAGATAGTTCAGGAAGTTGTGATTCTACCAGTTTTTTTGCATCAACTCTTTTCAGTTATGCTTTGCCTCATTAATAGATATGTTGCTACCATCTGACTAGTAGCGTCCAATAATATCCACACAGATGTTCAAAACACATATTGTCAGGTTAAAAGCAGTTTTAGGATGTTTTTTATGTGACTGTGGCAGTAAATGAAGTACAGGCATGTGCTGTTCTGTTTCTTCCACCCTGAGATGTTGCACCTATTTCTCCTGTTATCTTGTTTACCAGACATGCTTTGTGAATTTGGATCCCGAGGATCAGCAGGTGGAATCATACTCAACACAAACATGCATTTAGAGAGGCTCCGCTGAGCTTCTCTGTGTGCCTGTGCCAGCTTTCTGTGTGTGATAAAGACCAGAACAGCATGTGAATGGATGTACAGCAATGCATAGTACATGGCAACAAAAGACAGACTTTGTAACCCTACTTGGCTGTTTTGTGCCTGGCTTATCAAAGCTGAAAAATGCTGTTTTTGAAGAAATAGTCTGCTGTACTGTAGATACAAGACTGACCTTGGCTTCAATATGTCATTACAGATTAACATCTGAAAGATAAAGTTAGAAACTGAAGGAGGGTGGAGGACATAATTACCTGTCATATATTCATTCTTACACCTGCACCATCTGTATTGTATATTGTTGACTGCTTCATGATTCATCATGATAATCTGCAGATTACATTATGCCCCCAATAAGAAAATACATTTTCATTTTCCTTGTTGTGCTTAAATGTTCTGCACCCCGATACATTCAGCTTTTTATGCCTTTACATTACAAACATTGCGTTGAAGTAAATGTGGCCTTTTAATAAAGGCCACATTTACTTCAATATAAAGAGTGATTTAACAACAAAAAACATCCTTTTTAGCTTGATACCAATACTCAATACCCAGTGAAAATTTGTTTTTGGTACAGCTACTCAAATATTAAGTAGAACTATCTTGAATTATCTTATTTCATTGGCAGATAAATCATATCTTAATATATTTTTCTTTCTTATTTTGAAAAATCTGAGATCAAACCTCAAAAATATATATTATATAATGGGTCATAAAAAGTCAATTATATGAAATAAAAAGTAAAACTTCACACAATATAAAAAACACAAAATTCTGAAATTAAAGGCAAAAATATATAATTAAAATAAACCTTTGAAATAAAAATAGAAAAACATGAACTAAAATGACATTCTGATAAAAAAAAAAAGATGTTTTTTAAAATCTTGACATTAGGAGGACAAAAATCTGACAAGAGAATACGATAATTCCAGCAAATTCTAACCAATATTGTACCAATGGTATGAAAAACAAATATTCTCACCTGATAAGATTTGGATTGACTCAGGCCCAAATCTTCACATTTATAGTATCAGAATTCTACAATGTTGTAAATATGCTTAGCTAGCTCAGCTTCTGCGAATGAATTTTTGTGACATCATCAATCAACCAGCTTGTTCTCTTGTACCTTGAGTAGCTTGATTTTAATCACATTTTCTGGGTGTGTTAGTCCTATTTTATAACATGATTCCATGTACTTTAAAAGTCAGGGAATTTATGAAAGGGGAGAAAACACAACACCCAAAGGACACCAGAGCTGCTAAACAGTGAATGGGTAACACACTGGGGATGTCTGCTGTACAAGTAAGGGGATTATACCCGGATCTGTAAGAGGAAGAACAGGAGATGTACTGTAGAGGAGGAAGAGACCAGGTGTGACAGCAACAAAGACATTTTACCATCTATTTGCTCAAGTTAATAGCTTGTGAAAATGTGTTCATTTTAGATTCCTGTAGGACTCATCACCAAAATGGTGCCTTTTTAATACTTTTTTGACCTTGTCCATTTCCCATTGACATTTGGTAATATTATAGCACAATATTGCCGACAGGTGCAGTAGCCTGGTGGTGAGGAGGGCAAAGAGCAGGAGTCTGTAGATAGAAAATAAAGGTCAATACTCGAAAAAAGCTCAATTTGCAATATCTCTAGCAGCCTGGGTGATTTACCACGATGCGGTAACAAACTGGCAGCGTCATGCAGGAGGCCAGCCTCTAAATACTGCTTGAGGAGATGATGATGATGATCTGCTTCAGGTGTGTGCAGACAGCTCCACAGCACACCACACCCATCTCTGTAACGAGAGCACCTGGAGCCCAACCCCCAGCCTAAACACACCACAGTTACTTACACATATAAGACACCAGGCAAAAAATACAAGTTCTTTTAAGTTCTGAGTGAAGAGTTCAGCATTAGGCTGGTTTAAAGGTACAGTCTGTAAGATTTGGCCAGAATTTGTTGAAAACATTAACCCAATAAAGCTGTAGTTTGTATAGTCTGTGACTATCATTTTCTACTCAAAATAAAAAATCCAATTGTGACTCATACATTTCTAATGACATGATAGTAGACAACTTAGACTTAAGGTCTTAAGCAAAAAAAAAAAAAAAAAAAAGTTTCCAAGTGCCAATTCTACTAAGTAATGTCCTTAGCAAACAGAAACAACAGCAAAACAGCACATTAAAAAAAAAAAAAAAAAAAAAAAGAAAATGCAGAGGTTGACATAAAACAATTCAAAATGCTTATGCTCTGCTGTACACTGCAGAAAATGAAATCTTATCAGGGGAAACATCTTGTATTAGTACAATTAGTCCAATATTGAGTAGAATTATCTTGAATTACCCCAATTCATTGACAGATAGTTTTATGGATTTCAAGTTTTCCCAAAGACACTGAGAGTCAGGCGACACGGTGGGGCAGGGGTTAGCACTGTTGCCTCACAGCAAGAAGGTCGCAGGTTCAAGACCTCCTTGGACCCAGGTCCTGGGTCTGGGACCTTTCTGTGTAGAGTGTGCATGTTCTCCCCGTGTCTGTGTGGGTTTTCACCGGGTACTCCAGCTTCCTCCCACAGTCCAAAAACATGCTCAGGTTAATTGGCAACTCTAAATTGCCCGTAGGTGTGAGTGAATGGTGTGTGTGCCCCACGATTGGCTGGCAACCCCAGCAGACCCCTGCGACCCCAGTGAGGAATGGGCAGGTATAGAAAATGACTGTCTTATAATTCTGACACCGAGAGTCAGAATTATAAGACAAAAAGGCAATTTTAAGATAAAAAGCCAAGATTAATTGTTTAAGAAAACAAGATTAATTTCACCAAAACCAAGAAATTAAAAATTGAAATAACCAAAATCATTTGCCAATCGAAAAAGAGAAGGGTGGCATCAGACTAAAAGCTGTAGGACTGCTAGTATGTAGCTGTTTAGTTTTTACATGAACACACAGGGGCACACACTGCCCCTATTTGTTGAATGATTTTGGATATGAGCCAAAATGCATATTTCCAATAACGTGTTTCTGCTGATGTAATGAAACTACCAGCTGGATTCATTTCACACCATAGCCTAATGCATATGACTTAAAAGGGGACATATTTGGCTTTTTTTGTAGTTTTCCATTATTTATATTTTTTCTGATGTCAAAAGTGAGGGTTCAACCTGATCTTGATGCTTTGTCTTTTTTCTACTTGCTGACGAGCTGATGTCCATGACACAACATCTTGTGTGTCATTGCCAAAGTGGCTGCTCCAACGTCAGACATCTTGATTTTATGAGGTTGTTTTTTGCCCATTTGACACCAAGTGTTGGAGGCAAATCAACAGAATTGCAGAATCAATGGCAGCTTTGACGGTTCTGCAGTCACAGCTTCATGGACGCTAATAAGACACTAACATGATAAGTGTTCCCTGCATCATCCCTGTTCAGGGTAAATGAAAGGACAGCAACACGGAAGATTTTTTTTTCACTTTTGTATACCAGCATTACCCATGACTCACTTGACATTAATTAGACTGACCTGCTCTGGATGTCTGTTAGGTATATTTGCTTGTTTGAAAGCTTCCACTGACCCACTCTTATTGCCTCGCCAGAGGCGTTCAATGACATCTTTGGAATATTTTAAACAAAGCCCGTCAATCACGGCCCCTTAGACTTCCACATGGGAGGCAAACCAGGCAGAATTGACTGCTCTACGATATTTGCTTTTCTTTTAATTAATGAAAGGTTGGCAGGCCGTCTTTGGACCAAGGGAAATCAACTGATGACATTTCCTGCTTCCAGCCTTGAGGGAAACCAGCATGTGGTCCATGTCCAAATACATTTAAGAGCCCCGTTCCTCCTGCCCTTTGCTCCACAAAGTTCTTTTATTCATGTCCGACTCTGACAAAATTATTTTCCCTCTTTTGATTATTAACTTCTATTACTGGCGATAATTGAGGCCTTTGAACTCTCCGCGCTCCATCTATCTGCCAGACCAATGAGCATACATCAGTAATGATCTTTACAGAATGTATACTGTGCATCAGTCTCCTTTTTCCTAATGAGCTTGTATAGCCGATGAATTCTTGTTAGATGTTGTGCTGGGCTACCAGTGTGATATGTGTGTTCTTGCCTCAGCAGTGAAGTCCAATGAGTCATACTGTGGTCTCGCAGATGTTATGATGGACTTTCATCGATCCATCCCACCCCCTGCATTCCACCCCAACCTATGTCACATCCCATTGAATTACCAGCTGTTAATCTCACACATATATGGTGGGCAGAGTGGGTCTGGTAGAGATGTGGGCAAATGGCTGTGAACACTCAGAAAGATGGTCAGTCAGTCCTTTTCTGTACCCGCTCTTTCCTCATTTGGGTCATGGAGGTTTGCTGGAGCCAATCCCAGCTCATTATAGGTGAGAGGCAGGGATACACCCCAGATGGTCGCCAGCCTATCGTGGGGCACACACAAAATTTACTCACACACTCACACCTATGGGCAATTTAGAGTCTCCAATTAACCTCAGCATGTTTTTGGACTGCAGGAGGAAGCCGGAGAACCTGGATAAAACCCATGCAGACACGAGGATGCACACATGCAAACTCCACACAGAAAGGTCCCAGACCAAGGTCTTGAACATGCAAACTACTTGGTGTGAGCCAATAGCGCTAACCACTGCTCCCCGCCGGAAAGATAGTCCTGAGTGAAAATCCTACAAAAGAAGAAACACCAAACCAACATGCCTGATTATAAAGCAGGCATAGGCATTGAGGGAGGAAAGGGCGGATTGCTGGTGACACTTCTTGGTATAAATTTATATTAATCACAGATTGTTGATCTTGAATGTTTCCAAAAGTGGGTGTGCTTCATGCTTAAAGGTGATATATTATCTCTTATGTGGGTGTTTCTGTTTGGAGCACTAATTTGCAAGGTTATTTGTGCGTGTAGTGAGCAATGTGAATATCGTAGGTACTGAGGTGCAAGAGCGATTCATTATACATGTGAAGGTAAAAGCCTGTGAAGAGTCAATTGTTTCGCGTCAACCTCTGAAAACGTATTCGCATATGTTATTAAAATGTACACTGGCATCTGCCAGCTCTCCTGCGAGCACTTAACATCCTCAACAAGTTAGAGGTCTTTGTTCCGCTGCATTGTTATTTTCCTACACTGTTGGAAAGAAAATGGTAAATGGACTGCATGTAAAGCACCACTCCACTCTACTGACCACTAAAATTGTTTACATAAATTACAAGGGTATATTCATCCATTCATCCACAACTGATGCTGCAGCTAACAGGGGCAATTTCAGAGTTCACCCATTTAAGCCCAATTACAGTTGCCAAAGTCTATGACTGTCATTTTCTACTCAAAATTCTGAAAACAAATGTTACTCATACATTTTTTTCAATGACAAGATAGTAGACAACGTAGCTGAAGGTTTTAAGCAAAAAAAAAAGTGAAAAAAAGTAATAGGTTTCCAAATACTTCCTCCCTTATAATTTCTTTCTTCCTGCCCCTTCCTCCTGAGAACATGACGAAGACAACAGCTTCAAGAAAGAGGTAGTTTTATTATGATGTTCAACCGTGGTTTATATATATTTATTTAATCATTAAGGTTGATCACTATCTTAACCCATAAAGAAGAATTTTCTACTTGGGATATATATATATATATATATATTATGTTATGGGAGTAATTGTGCAAGTTGCCAGTCATTAAAATGTTATTTTCTTCAAGGCAGAGTAAAAAATGGAAAACTAAACATAGAAACATAACATGTTTGTTTGTCAATCAACTGGTATGATTATATATATGAAAACTTTGATAACAATCTGAACTTAAATGGGTGAAGTATCCTGCCCAAAGACCCATCAAAATGTGTACTGGAGGAGTCATCTGATTGGTGTCCACCAATCAGATGACTCCTCCAGTACACATTTTGCTGCTATCATTATTGTGTGTTAAATTGGAAGCAATTCTAGTGAAGAGATGATTGATAACAACAAAGCTCTGGCAGTGGCATTTCATTTGTCAAATTGTCGGATTTGTAAAGATAAAGATGTAAAGAAGATGTAAAGATAACGCATCTCAGCATGATAATTCAAGACCCTCATAACAACCGGTAGCATTTTGGGGAAGTAAATTAATTACATATAAATATTGTATCATGACAGTAATTGCTTACTTTCACCACCAACCCAAAGCTTTGGCTGCTCTCTTTGGATCCGAAAATACATACTTGCCAATGCCAACATGTATTAAAAGTGAAAATATATACAACGTGAAACCAAATGCCCTACCTCAGCTTCCATGTGACCACACTCGGCTGATAGCTGCATGTTTTGGTTGGGAATAATTAAACAAAAACAAAGGATAATCATAATCACAATCACAATCAGTTCTTGGTGATTGCATTTTGTTCTGTGCTCTGGTTTCGACAAAAGTCTCCTCCTCCACATACTGTCAACAATGTCTGTCTGAGAGACAGCCCTAACCTATAAAACGTATTGACTTGACATAAGATACTCCTCTGTGGAACCTGTGGATAATTGTCTTCATGAAGTGTCTTCATGAGCAGGATGCCACTGAGGAATCACTTTTCACAACCGATTTAGTGTGAAGAGAAGTGTAAGAGTGAAGGGTGTGATGGAGCAGTAGCCATGTAAAGCTGCTCTTCTCTGTTTGAATAAGGGAAAAAACAAGTTTCCATGACATAATAACGCAATACAATAACACAATAATAAAGACTTGCTGATCAAAAGTGGACTTCTCCGCTGAAAGATCCTACAAAATAAAGGAATTGTGAATGAATGCTCAAAAACTCTCTTTTTCTCTCTTTCAAATTAATTTAGTTAAGATAGTTAAAATCTTAAGTAAAGACAGGAATACACTTCCTGTCTGGGGTGTATCCCTGCCTCTCACCTGTACTGGGATTAGCTCTAGCAGACCCCTGTGACCACAATGAGGAATGAGGTATAAAAATGAATGACGGACTCACTAAGATACACTTACAGGATGGAAACAGCTGCTTTAAAACAACAAAAAACTGTGAGACAGTTAGCCAGAGAGAAGTTAGTTTTCATCTGCTGTCCTTGATCATATGTTTAAAGGGAAACAAAAAGTACTAAATAAAATTAAAATGCATATTAAGAGATTAAAATCTAAAGTGTTGTGAAATGTAATGTCTCTTAAGAGAATGATGCCTTAATACTGTAAATATTTTTGAATTTAAAAAAGGGTCCAGTAATTGTTTCAAAAACAGCATAATTGCAATATCAAGTTCCCGTTTGCCCAAACTGGAGCAGAGAGCATCCGCTCTGGTTGTTTTTGAGACATTCTGACTCACAGGCTTTTACTAACATTTAAAGAATCTGGAGCCTTGGGAGTCTGCATGTTTTGGAAGTCTTGAAATCAATACAGTAATGGCTTCAAAAACAGTGTAAATGCCATGTAATGTTCCAGGCATAGTGGATGGAGAGAGAGTTCTATTTCCGTATGCTTTGTAATGCATTTTGACGTCAAACACGCAGAGTATGGAAGTTGCAGAGAAGATTCCAGGCAGATAAACACTGGGCTGATGTCTGAGATTTTGGGTTTAATGTTTATTTGCATTGGGAAAGAAAATCCTTAAAATAGGGTTTAACATCCATAAACCTTTACCTACACTTAAGTAGATAACACAAGAGAAACAACCACATGTGAAAGGACAGATAAGAAGACTATGACATATATAAAAAAAAAAAAACTATATTTACACAAGACACTGGAGCAGAGAAGACAGTATAACAGAATACAGTATGCAGGCAGAACAATTAGTCCGACAAACAAAACACTTATGTGATACTGGAGTACATATCACATCAAAACAGACGAAAGTATTTATTCAAATACATAGCCTACATATACCTTTGTAGATACATGTGCATGTGACTTTGTGCTCCTGCATGTGACTACATGCAGAAGCACACACACTCAAGTAGATAGGCCAAGAAAGCCCCAAAAATTGCTGATAAAACTGTGAAACAAATTAATAAAATGTGAATAAATTGGGGGGTAGCAACACATGGTGCAGTGGGTAGCGCTGTTGACACTATCTGAAGCCTTTTACCAGAAGCATGAAAACCTGGCTCAGGTGATTTACAAGCTCTGACAACATACAGTCAATTTAAAATTCAGGGAAAGGCAAGAATCTACACGCCATGTGGTTACATTTGCCTTTGTGGATGTGAGTTTAAGTGAAACTTGCTTGTTTTTTTTTTTTGCATGCAAATAAAACACTATGTTGGCAGCATAGATCTGAATATCACACTCATTGCAGACATCCGACACATTATTAATATAGTAGATGAGCACTTGGACCTTTGACATACCTTCAGTAAGCTTAGAATGTGGTGAAATAAAGTCCAAACAATGCAAATATCTTTACAGAAAGAAAGAAGAAATTTGAAAGCTTGCATTTACAATGTGCGATGACGTCTTATGGGCTTTTAGTTGGTGCTGTTAAGTGGTGTTGAGTGTAACATCAAGTGGACATCCTCCTACATATATTGTGATTTACAACCCTTCACTTACAATTTACTATGGGATCTCTTCTGAAATTGAACAGGAGTTACTAATAGCCAGAAAAACACTAAAACCACAGATGTGCAAAATCACCTTAATGACACACTGGTTTCTACCTTTAAGGTAGGATTTCAGCAGGGCACGTCAGAGGAAATTTTAGGACTTCAAGAATTCTAGAGAATTCTTTCATCTCCTATTGAAAGATAATTGAGCTTGACAACATTCAGCAGAAATTGTTATAATCAAAAGCACATTTATAATCATCACTATCATAACTTTTCTAACCTTTATCCAATTTTTATATGTAATGTCACAAGTAAATTAGTACCTATTCTGCAGTACTACACAATCTTTTATCCTTTAGCACATTGTTTTGTTTGAGGTCCAGACAGTTTAGTCACCCCTCATTGCTGCATTCATGCTGTCCAACAGCCATGAACTGGATACCAATGCTTTGGTGTCTCTTTTATGCTCCAAGAGTCCATGTTGGTCAAAAATTGATACAGCCTTCATCCTGCTGTGGTTAGAGCAAACATCTGTTGAAAACCACATAAACATTTTGTTCACCCAGCAGGCCAAATCTCTTTAAGTTAAGTATGACATTGTGTAATCATTATAATCATGATGTGCTCTAAAACAATATTCCATATACTCAATTGATGCACCTCCTTTCAAATGTCATTAACTGTTGCTATTCATTTCCAACATTGACTACATTTAGTTCCACCTCCAGGTGATATCACATCCTATCTGACAACATGATCATCTCAAATTTTGAAAAACGAGAGTTAGTGTTTCTTTACAATGTGGAGAAGCTAATGCTTCTCATGATATCAATACATTGTAAATGCAGAAATCTACTTATTTCATCAAGTTTAATTTATTGTCAAAACTAAAACTTAACTCTTCATGAGATTCCAGAACTCATGGATTGAATGGATTCAATGTGAAAAACAAATAAAGTAAGAAAACATATTGAGGGTGCATTAAACATTTTTATTTTGCCAAAAATAATTAGAATTTGGTAACACTCCTTGACAGGATGTATGTGGTAGTTATCTCACCATAACATTGCAATCTGTACACTGTATGCTTTTCATAATCTGAAGTGTGATACCAGTGCATTTACAATCTATTACTATATTTAGACCTAAAATCTACTTAACTGAAGGCCTCTTGTAATGAAGTTTGGCATGTTGCAGTTCCAGCGACTTCCTCCCTCTGTGGACTGTCTATAATTACTGTGCATGTTCAGCTCTGATGGCAGACATTAGAGCTCCTGTCTATTTTGGTAAGGCCCCTTTATCTTCTGAGGGAATTCCTGCCAGTGTTTATCACTATTGTCTCTTTATATTCAACCTAAACCCACCATTTAGGTGTTTTGTATAACATATTTCTAGTCTGTTTGACCACTCCAAGACACTTTAACTTAAGCCTAGTTTATACTTATGCAGACGTAGCTATGCCATCGACATGACGCAAGCGTTGAGAAAACAAAGCTCAGCTGAATTCTTGCTTTTTCTTCACATTAAAAAAAAGAAACCGGCAAAAGATCTTATTCCCTTAAATAACACATTTTTTTTCTTTTTTTCTTGTACCCAACGTGTTTTTTGCCTGTTTCTTTTTTCTTGTACCAGATTTTTTTTGCCAGGCCCTAATATTCCTTCATGCAGCTGGGATGGAGTGTGTGTGTTTAGAGCTCATCGGTATCAAAGAGAAAATGCTTTTATTGCAAATGTTGAAGTGCAGCCGAGAAGCCGCTTGCAGAAGTTGCATATACAACCACCGTGACTGAGTGGCACCAATCACAGCCCTTGAGGTGCTGTAGTACATCTATATTATGCCTTCTACTGGCTAACTTCCTACATAGAAGCTACTAGTACTTAGTCTCCATTCCCAGACATTCTAATAGTACTGGTGAGTGGACAAGGCTGCAAAGGAATTTCAACAGGGAATATGGCTGAAGTTTTCTGACACTGGGCAAAACCACAACATCTTTTATATAAACCTGATCAATAAAAACAACACGCTAAGGTTTTATGTTCCCCCAGGCGACCAATCCAGGGAATAAAGTGGCCTCTCTCGGGACCACTATCTGTGTCGCTGACCCTTGACTTCTGTAAAGAATGCGATCTTGTGAGCAATAACCATCTTCATTTACCATTTCATCATATTCAGCTTTCTTGAGATACTCACATAGGCCATCATACTGATGCTGCAGCTCCACAATATTACCAGTAATATATGCCTGCATGACTTCTGTTGCTTTGATGGCGCTCCAATCACAATCAGGTAAATCACTTCCAAAGATCACAGAAGATAGATTTTGACACCAACATTCCTACTTTGTACTTCAATGTAGGAATCTGTGATTTCTCGCTTAGAGGAAGCTTACCCACATCAACTGGTCTTGGTTCATGTTTGGCTAAGACAGAGGACAACCAGAGGGTCCTGGCTATCAGAGATTCTGGCTGTCCTCCCAGCTTTTTGCACATCAAAAACATATTTTGCTGACAAGCAGTCACAAACACATCAGCCAAGGAGACAGCCTAAGCTGTGGTCTGTGGGTCATGCTCCTTAATCCAAACCTAAAGTTCTAAAGACAAAATTCTTAAATGCTGTTCAAATTTGATTACATCATTGATTTCTTCAATAGAATTACCTTTTGGCTGAGCGACTGCATGTGCTCTTTCAACATGAAATACATCTCAGCCAGCAGGTCCTATGTCAGATCAAAGAAAGGGTAGATATTACTGGAAATTAAACAAAATAGTATCAAACTAAGACATGTGACAAATTGTTAACCAATCTATGTGAAGCAAGCAGCAGAAACTGAAACAAAGTGGGATCTATTTTAACAGGGTGTATGTGAAATGTGATTTATTAAAGGGGGGGAAATGACTATGATTTGACAAGTAAATAAAAGTGATATGAACACAAGGTGGTAGCATGATGCGGCTGCCACAGGGAACATGACAAAGTTCCCAGTTCATATTTGCTGTTCCTGGGTTCTATTTTCCCAGGATCCCAGGTCCCTGTGTTCCCCAGATTTATATAGCACATATTAGGAAGGTGACAAATGATCCTACCATGTTCTACATATGTGCTCATCAGCTCTATAGCACAAAATCAAACCTGAAAGTGATGTTCCCCAGCTCTATATGCATTTAATATGACATGAGCTATTGTTGTTGTGTTTTTTACATACTTATTAACTGCATTCATTATTTCAGTAATGGGTAATCTAACTAATTACCTTTTTCTATCATTACAAGGCTATTACCTCAACTAAATTTAAAAAAATAAGTAAATAAATAATCAAAATATGGTGAATTCTGACCTAGAGAACTTTTTTTTCCACTTTTATAGCATGGCATGTAGAAATAAAATATTGTGGATAGCTGTGTGTATCAGTCTTAACCCAAACAACAGCTTGTGCCAAATTGGTGTCATTATCTGTCACTGTCAGTTTTCTTGTGTTTGTAGGTTTCGGTTGTCTTCTGTTTCCTATTGTGTCCAGTTCCTTATTTCAAAAGGATTCTCCTTGTGTTGTTTGTCCTCTTTTCGTTTTCCCACCTTGGTTAATTGTCTGATGTGCTTCACCTGTGTCTTGTCTCATTCAATTGTCTGTTATCTGCAAATAGTTTTTGAGTTTTTAAGTCCATTTTTCTCTTCTGTCTTTGTAGGAATCTCTGCATTGTTAGATGTGTATTGTCTGTTACCCTGCTGTCTTCTTTGGTTTGTACCAGTGTTATTTTTGTCATTCAGTTCTTACACCATCCCATCTTCCTGCTCTCTTCTTCATATTTGGGTCCATCTCGACTACACACTGACAGATTGAGTAGAGTTTTATTCACAGAACCCCCCAGACTCTTTAATATTCTGTAGAACTAAAACAATAATAACTTTTCTTGGAGACCTTCAAAATCAAATTAAATCCTTATCACTGATGTTGTTTATACAGCTTTTTGAAGCCATATTGCAATAAAAAAAATACTGGATAATATTTTAACTTGAAATGAGTCAAATTTGACCCCAACACAATATGAGTGAGAAATAAAATAATTAGGGGGAATAAGCTGTAAGCTATCTTTAATCATGTACAACAATTATTAACTACACCATTACAGGAGGACTGCAATTAAGTCAAAATTTTCCTAAAAAGTGCCTTTAATCGTCTTTTATCCATCCAGACATTCAGTTTGTTTGCTGTTAATTAAAATACTGCAGCCTATTGAGGATAACGGGAGGCGTCTGCAGACAGTCTTTTTTAATTAATAAGCAAACAAAGAACAAAACAAATATTTCAGCAAAACAAAAAGCAATAATTAAAATAAATGGAGGAGAACTGTCTGTCTTTTAAATTCATTCAATCCTAAAGGAGATATTTAACAACGACCTTCTTTGTTGATTGACTGTATATTCAGCGGCAGTACTTTTGTCTCTATCTGTCCAGCCCCCATCTGTTCCATCACACAGCTCTAAACTCTGTTAGAAGAATATTTCCATGGTGGCGGTTCTGCTTTAAATGCTCTGGGTTACTCTGTGTTTCATCATTTTGTACTCACTCTGTCGCTGAGTTCTGCTTTACGGGCTGTTGACAGAAGCTTCAAGCCCAGTGGTGACTGATATTCATTTACTGCCCGCTGTTGGCAGAACTGAGGAAGAGCAGTATGCTAGATAGTACAGTGCTGACCACATGCTAAAGCCACATTTATGGTCATACAGGCACCCAGAATATGAACATCTGAACAATGTGGCCCACACAACAAACACCATCATAAAGATTGCAGACAACACACAGTTATATACACCGGATTTCCAGAAGAGATGAGGCTAACAGTCTGGTGTCACTAACTGCCTCATTTTTAATAATGAGAAGACAAATGAGATGGTGGGAGATTAGAAAAACAATCCCCAGAGCAATGGGCTGGGCAGTGGAAAGGGTCTCTAGTTTTAAATTTCCGGGAGCCCTATATCGCTGGTTCAGAATTGGGTTCGGGAAATGGAACCAGTACAGGAGCCCTGCCAGTGTGAAACTCCTATAAATGAATTCACATGAATTGTATCATGCAATAAAAAACGTGTGTGTGTGTTGCATTCATGTATTTATAATTACAAAAATGAAGTGCAAATAAAATAAACACCAAAAACAACCTCCTCCAATAAAGTCACCAAATCAACATCTTTAATTTCACCTTTTTTATCACCAACATTAAGTCCATAGTGTTTGGCTATTTGTAAAAGCTGTTCAAACACAGCACATCAAAAAACTCTGATATAGTCACCATGACAACCTGTTAAGTGGACCCAACTGAAAGCACAGTGTTAACCCTCCCCAGATACACATAAGAGGCAAAACAAACCCCCGCAGGTTTTCCCTACCGACTGCCTAGCCAACTAAATCTCACCCCAAGGCTTCATGAAACTTGTGGTGAGAATTTAAACAGGAGAAACCAGCAAGAGTGTGAAGTGACCTGCAAGCAGATCAACACCACCACCACATGGATGTGCCCTTACGATAACTGCCAACAGGTAATTGGATGCTAACCATGTCACCCCAGCACAATTTACATCGTCTTTGGACCAACTGACCATCACAAAAGAGAAAAATAAAACCCACAAGTTACACAGTGTGTATTTGAGGATTCTTACTCAACTCAAAAAAAACAAATCCACACCAGCTGTGAATAATCAGCTGATCAGTGTGCACTGTACATGCCACACAAAACAGGAAACATCAACAAAGTTTCCCTCTAATCAACATAATATATTCTCAATTTCCCTGAGGGAACCTTCCCAAGGGATTAATAGAGCACAATCTAATCTAATCTAACAAATTACAAAGTAATCGGCTTGGACAAGCCTCCCCTTGTTAGAGCCTGGATCCTACAGCCATAAGAAAGATAATAATAATATGTAATGTGAATATTACTGTGATATACTATATTACTTGTGAATATGTACTATGTCCTCCTATATGTGGCAGAGCTAAGAGAATTTAGATTTGGAAACAACGCAATCTAAGTAATTGTGCCCCAAGAAATTTAGTTGGGGGGGGGGGGGGGGGGCACTGAATATATTTATTCAGTATATTTTTATATCGTAAATCAAAATGTGGGAAAAAATCTGTCACATTTTTGATTATTTTACAGAAAATGAAGAAAAATGACCAAAGAAAAATAGCAGTGTCTGCATTTTCCTTTAAAAAATATACAAATACAAAATATTTACTGTACAAACCGAAGAATCTTCAGGATATAGCATTGCTGTGAATCACTAAAGTAATTTGTTTATTTGTTATGACCATGGTTTCTGAGAACTGACAAAAATTAAGAAAAAAAAATGCAGACACTGCTATTTCTCTGAACAGCTCAATATTTATTTCTTTTTCATTTTCTGTTAAGTAATTAAAAATTTGACACATTGTTCTTCACATTTTGATTAGGACATAAAATGCAGTTTCCCCAATGCATCGAAAAAGATTGTTGACATAAACATTATTATAAAAACTTTGCCTTCACTTATGTTTTTAATCACACTTCTATTATATTGAACACAACTGTGTGTGTGTGTGTGGGTGTGTGTGTGTGCGTGTGAGACCATTGAGGGAAGAACTCCACCAACCCTCCTGTATTCCAGAGAGAAAGAGAGAGAAGGCAAATAATATCTAACCGGCACATATCTGGCTAGCAGTTCATAACAGGTATGCGGTGTGGGATACTCATCTTAACAACCTGACTGAGCACCTCTAAATCCTAGCCACTACTGTCTGTCCCTATGATCCACTGTAACACGCAATGGTACCGCAAATACCCAATCACCCACACCCAACCTCATATACCAGCTTATGACACTTTAAGCTTTGACCCATACCAGACATCCCAAGTTCCAAAAAGTCATTTCAGGTAGATGTTTATCGGGTGGATTGTATTTCTATCTCCCTCTCTCGTGTGCCTATGCAATTGAATTGAAGCGATCCACGTCTGATGCACGAGTTATTGTCTTGCCTGCACGCTCTCACTTGCATTATATATATATATATACACTCACCGGCCACTTTATTAGGTACACCTGTCCAACTGCTCGTTAACACTTAATTTCTAATCAGCCAATCACATGGCGGCAACTCAGTGCATTTAGGCATGTAGACATGGTCAAGACAATCTCCTGCAGTTCAAACCGAGCATGGGGAAGAAAGGTGATTTGAGTGACTTTGAACGTGGCATGGTTGTTGGTGCCAGAAGGGCTGGTCTGAGTATTTCAGAAACTGCTGATCTACTGGGATTTTCACACACAACCATCTCTAGGGTTTACAGAGAATGGTCCGAAAAAGAAAAACCCAGTGAGCGGCAGTTCTGTGGGCGGAAATGCCTTGTTGATACCAGAGGTCAGAGGAGAATGGCCAGAGTTCGAGCTGATAGAAAGGCAACAGTGACTCAAATAACCACCCGTTACAACCAAGCTGGGCAGAAGAGCATCTTTGAATGCACAGTACGTCGAACTTTGAGGCAGATGGGCTGCAGCAGCAGAAGACCATGCCGGGTGCCACTCCTTTCAGCTAAGAACAGGAAACTGAGGCTACAATTTGCACAAGCTCATCGAAATTGGACAATAGAAGATTGGAAAAACGTTGCCTGGTCTGATGAGTCTCGATTTCTGCTGCGACATTCGGATGGTAGGGTCAGAATTTGGCATCAACAACATGAAAGCATGGATCCATCCTGCCTTGTATCAACGGTTCAGGCTGGTGGTGGTGGTGTAATGGTGTGGGGAATATTTTCTTTGCACTCTTTGGGCCCCTTGGTACCAATTTAGTGCCACAGCCTACCTGAGCATTGTTGCTGACCATGTCCATCCCTTTATGACCACAATGTACCCAACTTCTGATGGCTACTTTCAGCAGGATAATGCACCATGTCATAAAGCTGGAATCATCTCAGACTGGTTTCTTGAACATGACAATGAGTTCACTGTACTCAAATGGCCTCCACAGTCACCAGATCTCAATCCAATAGAGCATCTTTGGGATGTGGTGGAACGGGAGATTCGCATCATGGATGTGCAGCCGACAAATCTGCGCCAACTGTGTGATGCCATCATGTCAATATGGACCAAACTCTCTGAGGAATGCTTCCAGCACCTTGTTCTGAAGGCAAAAGGGGGTCCAACCCGTTACTAACATGATGTACCTAATAAAGTGGCCGGTGAGTGTTGTGTGTATATATATATATATATATATATATATATATATATATATATATATATATATATATATATATATATATATATATATATATATATATATATATACACTCCCTAGCATAGTATAAAATCCGGGATATTTTATCCAACTCACAGGCATCAGGGAGCCACTATCAATATCAGGGAGACTCCCGGAACTTCTGGGGGACTTGGGATGTCTGCCATACACACATACAGACACTTCTCAAGTGCCCAGACATACAGGATTGAAACACCAGCAATAAAGAAAAGTAATAATAAAACAAACAATATAGTGAACTAACAGAATAAAAGGTAGACCAAGCCGCAATACTGTACACCTGCAGAAGAATACAGAGACGTTCAGGCTGACCAAAGTAGCTGAGCAAAGTTAGGGTAGATGGAAAGCAGTAGCACAGTTTACAGCATTCGTGGTGACACCACCTGAGGGAACGCGGCTGAGAGTGCGTAACACCAGGCGAGGCCTGAAGTTGAGGTTGGGGACGTTGTAGACACAAAGCAGCAGCGACGTGATAAAAGGCAGCCACGAGGAAACGTTGAGTTGTGCTAAGAGCCGTTAAGTGAGACTAGAAAATAAAGAGATTAGCATTAATATGATCTAATTAGTCACCAAATGTAGGAAGCAAAGATAAATACATACACAGTTACATTGCCAAGTCAAGCTCTATGCTGACCAAATATGGAAGCCAACTGAGAAGCCAAATAAATACAATCGGGCAGGACAGCCCCATCATTAACATGACAACTAGATTGACAGTAACCATGGAGATGGGGAGGGAGCAGAAGCCCTCATATACAATCCAGAAGAAACACATCTTCCCCTCCCACTTGACCCTATTTCTAAAATGCTTTACAGAGATATCTTTTCCAAGCTAATCTCTTGCAACTGTCTGATCAACTCTTGTCTTTGGTAGACATGATTTCCGCAAGTAAAACATGTACCCGCAATTTCTTGTCACAGTTGTTTGATGTCATACTGTGTGAAGGGAAACAGCAAGTTGTATCCATGGTGACTTGTGGAGTTATCTAGCCTTGTGATTCACTAGAATGGCCAATCAGGCCTTTCAGGCATGCTATTGCCATCTACTACTTTGACACATGCATGATGTTGTTTGAGGTGGATTTTGTGGTGGTGTGGACAGGATCAAAAATACCTGTGTGCATGTGGACCAAGCTGCAGAGCCAGGCTTAAATAGTGAGCTGATTGCTAAGTGTCCACAGCTGCTGTGCCCAGGTGAGGCTGAAGAGAGAGAGAGAGAAGAGGGAGAGAAAGAAAACATGGCACACAGCACAGGATAACCAGGATCACAAAATCTTTAAAAAAAACTGAGAATATTTCTTCTCAGCAAAGGAGAGCATCCATGATCCAAAGCAATAGGGTCTAGATTAACTTGTCTCTACCATTGGGCTTTGCCCTGTTATGATTCTGGCAATGGCCTCCCTAGAGCTGGCTTGACTTCTTATTGAGAAGCACATGCTGGTGTATTGAGGTAAGGTCAGTCTTTGAGAGCACAGCCCCCACCCCCCCCCCCCCCCCCCCCCACGCACTGCAGTTATCAGCTTCTCAATCTGAGGCAAATGATACTTCTCAGTTTATTCAGTTAGATTGTAATCTCCACACAAATGGAGAGTGTTGTCCCCTTTTTTTTTGGACAGGTACAACAGGTTCGGCCCACTCGATATGCTTGACTCGTACTATTATGTTGGCTTTCTCCACTCAGACCAGTTCAGCATCAACTTGTGCCTTTGTGACAAAAACCAGTGGGCGGCTTTTGCAAAATCTTGGGTGGGCCTCTGGGTCCACCGAATGTATCACTTCTATTGATTTCAATTGCTTTTGGAGCCAGTTTCCTTTCACTACAGTCAAGAGTAGCTGCTCTCTTTTTTGTAGTTCACAGTGGCTTCAAACTGTCCCAACCATGCTCTATACATCGTCAGTGTGACTTTAGCAACATCTAGGGGCTTGTTTGGGAATGTGGGCTGACAGTTTTACTGCATTGACACTAACTGCAGCTCCAGTGTCAGTTTCCACTTCAAGTTACTTTGTCATCAATCACAAAGTTGATCCATATGCTTGTCTACAGTCTTTGTTCCTTACTAGTGGAAACAATGGCCAAACAAACAAACAACAACAAAGTTGTTTTCTCAGCCCATTGCTTACTTTTGAATTAGATCTGAGCATCATCTACTCATAGCTGAATATCATCCACATTATAATATGAACCATTTTCCTACACATTTGACACTGTACATCTTTAAACTGGCATACTTGCTGGACACTTAAAGCTGCTGCACTTCTCTCTCTTTCTCTGTGATCTTTAACAACTGTCCCACAGTCAGGTCAGACAACAACCATCCCTGGCATGCCTTTTTGTGTGACTCCCACTCGCAAAGCACCCCATCCAACGTTCCTCCAAAGTCACAGTTCACCATGCACTGCTGGAGTGTGTTGCAGACATATCAGTCTTTTGGTCGCAATGGTTAGTCTGAGAACTCTCTGCAAAGAAAAAGGGCTTATGTTCGAAATGCATCCTCAAGATGTTCACAATATTGTTATAAGACTTATCTTTACGCTGGTGTGGCTGCACTATATATGCTTCATGTGGAGATAGAAAATCCTGGCATGCCTTGTTACACATAATAGGCTATGGCACGATCAAGTGACAAGTCAGTTGTTTAAAATGTGAAGTGGATCAGATGAACAGTTCCTGAGATATATGACACAGAGATTTCTTTTTTTATAGTTTGATAGATTGTTTAATATGCTGTGTGCTCCTGTTGTCAATGTTTTTTTCTGTCACAATGATATGATATATATAAAGGTAAGTAAACAATTAAAAAAAGGCCATGACTGGTTGTTTTTTTCAAATTATTCGGTTCTTTCCAAAAAATGGTTTAGTTGCTGTTTCCTTCATTGAGGTTTGTTACATTTTCAGATTTTCATTGTGGTCTTTTTTTGGGTGGGTGGGTGGATGGGTGGGAGAGAAGTGTTAGAGGGTGTTAGTGTTACATCTGTAGAGAAGTTGACAATTTCACCCCCCAGTGCTTCATGGAAGATGGGGGGTTATTACATCCTAACAGACACCTGGGCAGTGATCTGTGCAAATTGAAAACATGTTCTTGCAAGGCAATGATAGTGCTGCCTGACAACCGGACAAGATACAAAGGTACAACATGAGGGATATTTTAGAGATCTTATTGAGACACCACACTGAGACAGCTGTGCTTCTAACAATGTGAAACGGATCAAAGCGCCAAATAATCTTTGTTTCTTCTATTTCTTTGAAAATGGGATAAAATATCAGGTGCTGTGTACAAAACCCATTTTTATCTTACCACTTTCAGGACTTCAGGACAGCTAACAGAGTCCATTTGCTACATGTCATTCTATTCCCATTATGCATGGCCTGTAGCAAATCATGTCCATTATAATCAACTTCGGCAGCTCTCTGGCCCTGTCAAATGCTGCTGGGATATTTTACTCACTGTCTTGCTCTCCAAAAGGTAAAAACCACATGAACATGTACAAACTGTTTAAAAAAAAAAAAAAAAATGTAAAAATGTCTTGCTCTAACAATGTCAATATGTGATGCAGGATTGCCATCTTGTGGTTGTTTTTACATTGATTGCACGTAAAAAAATGTTGTTTTTTTTCCATGATATTGACATATGGAAATATGTGTGCGCAAGCTGGGATCACTTCTAGTTGCTGATAGTATTTTTTTTTACTGTACTGTACTGAGTACTGAATGAGAATCGTGGACTATTTTTGACAAAATGCACTGATCTGAATATAATATTCCAAACTATGAATATCTGAAGAGGGAATATGTCAACAGAAATAAGAGTTCCTTGTCCTACATTAAAAAAAAAGTTCCTCGATTGATGCATTCTTTTTCAGACATCATTTCAAATGTTTAGTTTTTGCTTTTTGTTTTGTTTTTTCTGACTTCCATGTGAGAATTCCATGTGAAAAAATTCATCATCTCTGTCAAGTGGGGACAGAGAAGACAACCCAGAGTGTAAATCGCTTGACCATGCTTCTTGAATATAATGACCTAAGTCACAGTCTCTAGTGTCCGGGCACAGGCTTTGCTCGCTACAGTGGCCATGATGGCTATGGGTGTCTGCGCTGCAGAGACTTATGGTTGACTGTGATCTGATTGAAGTCTGTGACCCAACTGAAGTGGCCTATCCCAGCAGCAGATCTATGTGCTCTGTTTCTTGATCAAAAGAAAAATGATCAGAGTCTGAGTCTCATACCGAGGTCTGTTGGTTTCTAAAATGTTGATATAATGACAAGGTGGATTTCCGGTGTCATGACCTGGCTCTGAGGGTCATGGCAAAAAAGGGAGTTTACACCATGGGCATTTGTTTAGACAATATTTATTGAATAAAATTAAATCAAATTAAACATTCATAAGGTATGTAAGGTTATGAAGTGTGTAGAAACAGTGGTATCAGTGGTGTAGGGTGTACATGAGTGACAAGTGTGTGTGCGCGAGGGTTGGTAGTGTGAAACAAAAGCAAAGGAAAACCAAAAGAATATCAAACTGAACTAGACCAAACCAAACCAGACCAGACCAAACCAAACCAAACCTGACTGGGAACAGAAGAGCCCAGAACAGGTCACAGCCAGAGAGATCAGAGAGAGAACAAGAGTACCAGCCTGCCATGGTACCCAGAGTAATTAATAGAAAACACCTGCAAACAGAAAACCACACCCCGAGAAGAGGAGGAGAGAGAGATAGACCACACCCAGGAGAGGAGGAGGAGGAGGAGGAAACACACTCAGGATGCCACATAGGGCATCACACCGGAGACAGCCATTCAAGTATTGTTGGCTATTTGTTCTTAATGACTTTTGAACTGTTAACTACTTTGTACATATTTAGAAGCTGGTTTTCCTACACTAAATAGCATGTCAGGCACCTTTCTGCATGTCTATTTGATATTTTGTTGTTATGAGGACCAAACTGCAAGCTTCCAGAAACATCTTTCCACTTCCTGTAAGAGGAGACAAAGAGCTATTCAAATAAGAGGTGGATGCTGGTAATAAATAATAAATTATGTGATTTTGGTTGTTGTGGCATTCATTTTGTACCAACTCTATTATTATACCCATGTGATGACGGAGCTGGTCGGAAGCAATTATCATTTGACATAATGCATGTCTGGAAGTGCTAGAAAATATGCCCAAAGGGAGTAGAAGGCGACACATGGGCGTGTGGTGGGTTGGCAGGAAATAATGGGAAAGACTTTGGCGCCATCCAGAGGCAGGTGAAATAAATGCTGTGAAATGAAAATTCACAGTGGTCAGGTGGCTTCTTTACAGACCATGATACCAAGCAGGTTCAATTCAATTTCAGTAGGAGAATTGGTTGAACTCACCATGGCCAAGACTTAATTGTCACATCAAAATTCTACCTGCCAGTCAACTGAAGTTACAACACAAACAAAAGCAGCAGTATTTAAAGGATGCTGCTGTCACATTTCTGTTTTCTGTGTATAAAAGAACAATATATATATATATATATATATATATATATATATATATATATATATATATATACAGGTGCTGGTATTAGACTTAGAATGTCATGTCAGGGTTGAAAATCCTATTTATTTAAAATCATAAAATTAAGTAAGAACAATGGAATTGTGTTTTCTGTATTGCAATTAATTACACTATTTTAGTAATCAGTAATCAAGGAAAGAAGAGGCCCATTTCTACGATAAATAAATTTACCTCTTAAGCTTACTGCAAGACCCATTTTTTGGGAGGCACCGTTTTTTTTTTTGAGTTTCCTGGCAGCTAAACTCATAAAATCAGGAAGAGGCGGCACTCATCCCACTACCATCTATAATGCTTGCCAATGTCCAGTCCCTGTGGAACAAGACTAAGGAATTCCAAGCCCAAGCCCACTACAGTTACAGCTTCAAGGATGCCTGCATCCTAACTTTTACCAAGACCTGGCCTGAAACTCAAATGCGGACCTGGAGGAACCTCTGGGTTCCTCCAACCACACCTGCATCCACCTTATTCATGTCTACTGTGCTGTACTGAGGTGAGGCCAACTACAGAATCTCATGGTAAAAACCTGGGATGATGATGTCTACCTTACTCAATGAGGTTGCCTTGAGGCTACTGACTGGGACATATTTAAGGATTCTTCTGCTGATATAAATGTGGTAATTGTTGCTGTGTGCAGCTGGGTTACATATTGTGAAATCAGAGTCCTACTAGTTAAATTTGTAAAAACCTATTCCAACAATGGGCCATGAGTCTATATATCACTTACAGAGCTACTGCACCAAAAGAAAAAAAAGCCTCCAGAGAAAGGAACAGCTTAAACATGTGTAACCTGCAGAAGGAAATTAAATGTGAGATCAGGGTCTGTCAAAGAAAATTTAAGGAAAAATCAACATCATCTTAAAAATAACAACATAGGTTCTGTTTGGGATAGTATGAAAATGGTCACTGAAGATAATGCCAGACGATAATGCAGGACTCTGACTACAATTTTAACTGGCTCAGAACCTTAATGTCAGATTTGACACTGGTAATCTCAGTGAATGATTTATCATGCAAAAGATGATAATCAGATTAAATAAGGGCAATTTACTATATGTGTTGTATTTCTGAAACACATGAGAGGGCAAACCCTGTCCAGTGTTGTGCCCAAATCCCACTCTCCCACAGAACACTCACCTTTGTGAGTTTCCTGACAAGCCCACACTGTGGCTGCTGTGATTTGAAATTAACTCTTTTACTATGATTATCACCCAAAAAAGTGACCTGCTATCAACAGTCAAGGTCAGTTTGCAAAAGTGAGGAACTTGTTGGTCTAGGGGTATGGTTCTTGGTTAAGGTATGCACAGTCCAGGGTTCAAATCCCGGATAGTTGTTTTGCACGTGAAAACAACTGGGCTAAGCTCCTACCCTAGTGTGGTCATCAATCTTAAAGTATATCCTTTGAAAATGAACTGCTCCGGTCAATGACCCCCAACAATGACATAGGTCTCTTTGAGTTTAAAGGTTTTGGAACTTTGAATCTCCAGTAGTTTACTAGACAGGCACTTTGAACAACTAAGCCACAGCGCCTATGACATTTGCTCATTGAACCTTATTTGTATGAAGTTTGAGTGTGAACGCTCATTCTCTCAAACGGATTTGCAAATCAAGTCAAATGTTTTTATGTGGATATGTACAGCCCATATGTGACTGGTAGGTTCCATGGTGTAAGTCTTGGTGGAGCCTATAGAGGAAATGGCGCCAGCTGTTCACATTGTATGAAACGCCTGAGAGGATGTGGTTCTTGCTCACAACTTACTGTTCTAGGAAATAAAAAAAAATAAAAAACAGTTGCACATGAATTTGGGACTGCAAATTGTCCAAGGCTGTAGTTACCAACGTCAGGATACAAGTCCCACACCAATCCACTTGGCAAAAATCCATCAACAGTCGAGTTCGGTGATTGGCGACGTCTACCTGTGATGGGTCCAAAAATGTATCTTCTCAGTGTGTACACAACCTTTTGATTAATTTATCTGCAGAAAAAGTCATGTGATACTTGGTATCGCCCATTTCATATGTCATCTTCTCCAAGAACGACGACAAGGTCAATTGAAATATGAAGCAGCAATTACTGATGGGGGAAAAGTGAGTGGTGCACTTTCCTGTGGTTCGTTGGTCTAGGATTATTATTCTTGCTTAGGGTGTGAGAGGTCCTGGGTTCAAGCCGTGGGCAGCTGCGTGTGAGTGGTTCAGCAATCCCTGTTTTCTGTAAACTTGTCTTCTATGGCATATGTCCTGTGGGTCAATAAGGCTCTTGGACATCTGGTCAAGCATGTAGTGAGTGTGGAAGAGATCAATGCTAAAGTATCTCCCTTGAAAATGAACTGCTCGGGTCAATGACCCCCAACTTTGAATTGGAATGTCTCTAACAACTCATCTGCACCTTGCATGACTATGGAGTGTGCGTTCATTGGTTGGAATTAATGGTTCCCTCTGAAATTGGAACTTTCCCTAAATCCCAGGCAATGCCTATGAAGCTTACCAGTAGGTCCACTTTTGAACAGAATCAAATGACACTTTGAGTTTGGATATGCAACTCACACCTCTTGTATTTGAAAATGCTTTATGTGGTGGTCTGAACAAAGTTTTCACTTCATACCGCCTAAAAGTTGATTAAAAATAACTTGTGCTTAACTTTTTTATGTGGTTGGTAAAGAGAATTTAATGACTCAAAGTTGAATTTTGTCATGATTCTGGGAAGACCCAGAGCATCATGGGGGTTGAGTCTACTGAACAGTTTGTATGGGTGGCACAATGCAGAAGTAAACCTGGAAGCCGGGAACTTTTTTGGAACTTTGCTCATGTACCTTAGCTACAATTAATGTACACAACTTATGTCAGCAGTTAATGTTGATGTTAGTGACATAAAACTGATTGAATAAATAATTTAGGAATAGCATGCCCTACTTAGCACAATAACATGCAGCGGCTGATTGACAAATAATGCTTTCATCATCTTACTGATATCAAACAAAAATATCTTTTGTTTTCTTGTCCTGACATAAGCTGTTATCCGCTAATAAGCAAATGTAACTTTAGTTTCCATTTATGTTGTCTTAAGATAACTTTCATCAAATTCAACACGTTCATTTGAGTTAAATAATGTTAAACAACTTAGCAATTGTGAACTGTTATCCCTTGTTTATTAGTTTCTGTGTTTCTTTCTTGAGAACATTCATAAATGGCATAAAGGTCTGGCATTTTGGTGCCAGTCAAACATATCCATGGATGAATATGGATAGTAGACTGGATACCAGACCAGACGTCACGCAGCTTTGACGTCACGCTGGAAATAGAGACTTTTCCAGAGCTTTTTGATGGATAAAAAAGTCCATGTCCTGTCAACAGTTTTATCAGCTTCTTTTTTACTTTTGCGGTCGATGGGGAAAAATGCTTTTTGGGTCGCATTTTTTGTTGCAGCACCACTAGTGGTCACTGGGAACGTCGGCGTGCTCCTGTGAGGGGGTACCCTATCCGGATTTTATAATACACCCATGGATGTACCACAGTCTGACCGGATTTGACCAACCCCTCCCCAAGATGGCGGTCACGTTGACGCGTCTGACAAGCCTGTATGCGGCATCTACGTGCTATATCTACGAACAACGACTGAGCGGGTGAAGTTGTTTTTTACGACAGTTCAGATCGGAAGTCGGCCCAGGATGCCGGTCTGGAGCTCGGCGTGGGTTCTTGCGGCTCTGCGCAGCGTCAGCTTCGGACAGCTTGTACTGCAGCCTTATCGCTGCTTCACCGTTACTCATAGCAACGCGAACTTGCCGTATAACCGTGTAAACAAACCCGCGACCACACCGGGAACACGTCCCGACGTTACTTCTAGGTCCGGTTCTGTTTCAGACGTCCAGGCGTCCAGGAGCAGCAGTAGCATGTCGTCCTCCGCGATGTCTCAGAGGATGGTATGGGTCGACCTGGAGGCAAGTCATAGCTGAAAACACGTCCAAACCGACTGAAATAGGCTTGTAACGTTAGCTGTTCAGCTAACTCACTGTACGTACGTTAGCTAATGCTAAAGCCATGCTAACCAGCGGTGGTGGAAATGAGCTGTTATCGATTGTTGTCTAATTTGATAACAGTGCACCGCTTTGCCATCTGAAAAACGTTGGTTGCGTTTTGTTGATTCAGAAGTTTTCTAACGTCTGTTTTCAAATACATGGGGTGTTTAAATATGCAGTTACATTGAATATATGTGGCGTTTTAATATTGTTGAAAAGAGTGAGAAACCAGCTGAAATTTCCCCTCACGGGTGAGTGAAACACCATTAAAATCTCCACTACCATCGTTAGCACAGCATCTTCATCACATGTTTCACTGCCAGCCAGATCATTTGATATGACATCCAAACATCCAGCAGCACCTCAGTAGGAACAGTATGCAGCCCAATCACATCCTTCAGTGTCTGTTTCATTGGTGGGTCCTCCAATTGCACATCCAGTCGCTACATACACACATTCCTACATTTTCAGTCACCTGCACACTACTTTATTTTCTTGAACTGGGCCAACACGAGTCATGGAGCTAAGCTTCTATACCAATTATATTTATTTTGAGCTGTCTGAATCCCCTTTGGGTGCTGCAGAACCATGTAGTACAGGCATAGTCAAAGTGAAGTACAGTTTTGAAGTTTGTTTCAGTAAATGTCTGCACTCTTTGCTATTAAGGTTGGTGGATGACATGTCAAGTCTCCTACAAATATTTCCTTTGAGCAACAGTCCTGAAATCTTTTGACAATCTTGTTTTGTTGTGGTACCTTATGTTGAAAGGTCTGATTTGCAAGTAAAATACCTGTGTATTGCAAAGTACAGGTGATATGTAACTGCTGCTGCTGTTACTGTATAAGGAGTGAAGAGATGCTCTAATTGTGTACCTGTGTTGTAGATGACAGGTCTGGACATCGAGAAGGACAGAATCATTGAGATGGCCTGCATCATCACAGACTCTGACCTGAACATCCTGGCCTGGGTATTATGAACAGGGACACCGCCGCACTGTTTCTTGTTTTCTGTTTGTCATCTGAAGTAAACTCCTCTGTTGTCGGTCATCAGGGGCCCAACCTGATCATCAATCAGCCAGACGAGCTGCTGGATGGAATGTCAGAGTGGTGTAAAGAGCATCATGGGAAGGTAAGAAGAAATCCCATAATAAATCACATGAAGCAGGGAATGGGATTTGCCTTTGCACAAGTGAACAAAAGTGTTCTAAATTATCCTAGTGTGCAGTGGCATACAGGACACATACTGATACAACACAGGGCACATACTGATACTACACAGGTCACATACTGATACTACACAGGACACGTTGTACACAATGTCTAGTGTATCAGGATGTGTACTGTACACATACTGATACTACACTGTACAAAGTATACAGCCTGATAGCCTGTGTGTTAGCATGTGTACTGTGTATCACTCTTAACACTGTGCACAATTCACAGGCTAATGCACAGTATACAGACAACCCCTTAAACTTCATTAACATCAGGAAGCTACTGAGTTGACATGTTGTCAGATGAATCATTCACCTTTTTTGTGCTTCATCATCATCATCATCATCTACAGATTAACACAACAGTTTGACTTTTATGTTGCCAAAATGACTGATCTACATCTACAAGTCCCCTAGTCAGCTGACTGTGCTGACAGCCGTCATTAAGAAGAGAGATGTTTTATAACTAAACTATGTGCAGACTACACTTTTTTTTTTTAATTCCTCCCACTGTGTAGAAATTCTTATGTTTCATATCAGGAAAGATAAACAAAAACATGAGTTTTGCAGATAACACTCATGAAGATTGTAGGAGTTCAGTGTGGGGCTGGTTTATAATGTAACATGTGACACTGTGTTAAAATGAGGCAGGAAGCTGTGATGGTGGGGGAATGTTAAATAAAACGCAACCCAGACACCAACATTTGTAACAGGCAGGGTATAATAACTAAATGTTTTGTGGAGACAGCTGAATTCTCCTTGAGATGCTTTCATGTTCATGTCACATTCATGTTCGTCTACATGTACGTGATTGATCAATGCAATGATATAGGTTTTTATTATTGTAGGGAAGGTGTATGACGAGGGTAAAAAGTTAGATTTAAGCCTAAGAGCCACAAAGTCTTTAACTGTCATTTTATACTTAACCCATTTAAACCCAGATTTTTTTCAAAGATTTCATACATAAATATCAGTTGAGTCACTAACAATCATGTTTTGCATCTATTTTTTTCCCATATTGTACTATTTCCTTTGCAGAAAATAGCATTTTAATCATTATTATAGTTGCTGCTTGCACAAATATCACATGGCCATAAACCAAGAACTATTTATCCTATGTAAAAAAAATATTTTTGGATGAATTATTCAAGAGACTTGAATGATTAAATAGATATATACATGTCAGGGCTGAAGAACGTAATAATCTAAATAAAATAGATCTTTCTGGGAGGGTTTTTCTTCTCCATGTTTTGAGGAAGAAAAGGCAATAGTTGACATCATATGAGAGGAAGAACTTGGAAAATTAAATTATTTGCTTAGAACCTTTTGACTATGTTTTCTATTATCATGTCATCAGAAAAAAAAGTATTAATATTTTGATTTTTAAGTATAAATTGAAAGTCATAGACTTAAAGGCTCATAGGCTGAAATAGGTTAAAAAGTAACAAAAAAGACAAACACAAGCACATGAATTGATGCCTCAACCTGAGTCAAATCAAGTCAACTTTGTTTGTATAGCCCAAAATCACAAATCACATATTTGCCTCAGGGTAGCAATAGGAGCCTACAGCTCTGTTCTCTCCTTAAAATAAAGACTGAATGTGTCTTTCTGTGTTCATCTTCTACACAGTTACCATTGTAACTATATAGAGTTTACATACAACGACTGAGTATTTGTGTGACAGGTGAATGTTTCATAAACTGTTTGTCTACACAGCGGCTGTTCTCACATGAACAGCACAACAGGTCTTGTTTTCTTCCTTTAAATGGGTCTAAAATGTTTTTAAATGTGGTACAGATGGTAGCTGTGGCTTTATACATGATGGTATATGAGGCAGAAAGTACATTTTAGCATTTGATACACAACAGTCCACTTTACAATGTCCAAACCCGAAAATGTGTGTATATGGAAAACCGGTGCGACATGACCATGAACTTGATTTTATCAACTTGTCTTAATCAATCAAGGTGTTTTTTTTTGTTTGTTTTGAGACTTTGTAGAGGGCCATGTTAGCTATTTCCCTCTGCTTCTGGTCTTTTTTTATACTAATATATGCTAAGCTAATCGCAATCTGTATTGTTTTCATTTCATCATTTCCTCAGTCAGGACTGACCCAGGCTGTACGGGACAGTAAAATCAGCTTGGAACAAGCCGAGTATGAGTTCCTGTCCTTTGTCAGACAACACACCCCTCCTGGACAGTGTCCTCTCGCTGGTGAGTTACCAACTCCATCCTGTTTCATACCAACACGTTTTCTCTTTCATAACCAACAAGTCCTGTTTTATAACCACCACATACCCTCTTTCATACATACACATTTCCTGTTTCTGTCCACACACATCCTGTTTCATACAAGCACATGCTACTGTTCCACAATCAACAGATTTCCATTTCAGTATCGACACATGTCCTGTTTCATACCAACATGTGTTACGGTTTCAGAATCAACACGTGTCCTGTTACTGTTTTAGGATCAACATGTTTCTTGTTTCATATCAACATGTGTTACCATTTCAGTAACAACACATGTGTCCTGTTTTTGCTGTGTGAATAAAGATAAGCAGATCTGTGCTTCGTTAGTACTTAGATGGAAAAAAAATGTCTCAAATCACATACTTAACAATTGTTGTTTTAGTACAGTACAGGCCAAAAGTTTGGACACATCTTCTCATTCAGTGTGTTTTCTTTATTTTTTATGACTATTTACATTGTAGATTATCAGTGAAGGCATCAAAACTATGAATGGACACATGTTTGTGGTGTTATGTACTTAACAGAAAAGGTGAAATAACTGAAAACATGTTTTATATTCTAGTTTCTGCAAAATAGCCACCCTTTGCTTTTTACTGCTTTACACACTCTTGGCATTCTCTTGATGAACTACCATTTCAGGTAGTTACCTGAAATGGTTTTCACTTCATATGTGTACCTTATCAGTGTTAATTAGTGGAATTTCTTGCTTTGTCAATCAGAGCAAAGAGTGGCTATTTTGAAGGAACTATAATATAAAACATGTTTTCAGTTATTTCACGTTTTAAGTACATAACTCCACATGTGTTCATTCATAGTTTTGATGCCTTCAGTCAGAATCTACAATGTAAATAGTCATGAAAATAAAGAAAAAACATTGA
Source organism: Lepturacanthus savala (assembly GCA_030544235.1). Taxonomy (NCBI): domain Eukaryota; kingdom Metazoa; phylum Chordata; class Actinopteri; order Scombriformes; family Trichiuridae; genus Lepturacanthus; species Lepturacanthus savala. The sequence continues at coordinate 19,257,022 of CM060479.1, read as the reverse complement.
ATGAGAAGGTGTATCCAAACATTTGTTTGGGACACACCTCCTCATTCAATGGGTTTTCTTTGATTTACCTTTGCAAGAAATTCCACTAATTAACCCTGCACACCTATGAAGTGACTACCTCTTGAAGCTCATCAAGACAATGCCAAGAGTGTGCAAAGCAGTAATCAGAGCAAAGGGTGGCTATTTTAAAGAAACTAGAATATAAACCATGTTTTCAGTTATTTCACCTTTTTTTGTTAAGTACATATCACCATAAACATGTGTTCATTCATAGTTTTGATACCTTCAGTGAAAATCTACAATGTAAATAGTATTGAATGAGAAGGTGTGTCCAAACCTTTGGTCTGTACTGTACATAAGTGTATTAGGAGTGTTCACACTAAACTGAATGATAGAAAATTCAGTACACAGAGAACCCTCTCTGATGATGTACGCAAAATGGTCATAAAGTTAAGTGTGGAATGCTGGACAGTTCTCACCCTCAATGGAAGCCATCTGCCTACATAGCATAACAGGAGGGATCACTGACTTTTTTTTAACTTTTTTTAAAGGCAAATTGCTGTCTGGCAAAAAAAACATTCTGGGATACCTGGCTGTACATTTCAGTTTGAACAGACCACTAGTAACTGCATATGTAATCATTAATTTAGTGATATTTACCCCTTATTCTTGATATTATTATTTAGCAGCAGAAGTGTGGTGTCATTCAGCTGATCTGCCTCCTGCAGTCACATCATGTGATCCTTCTTCCTGCAGGAAACTCTGTGCATGCAGACAAACGGTTCCTGGACAAGTACATGCCTCAGTTTATGTACCACCTGCACTACAGGATCATTGACGTCAGCACCATCAAGGAGCTTTGCAGGTGTGTTTGTAATGAGGCTATTTTGCTGTTAATGAGTGCTTTTTTTGTTCAGATGGCATAGTTTCACTGTCCTCTGCTGGAGTATGAGTCTGTAGAGGTAGCCTCGTGATATGCAAAAATTCTCTCATAATTAAATGTTTTTTTTTTCTCGAGTCTATTTAAATTAAAATTTCAGTTTAATTTACCTATATGGGTGCTTTACTTGTTCATCTCATTAAGGCTGTGTTGTTTAACTGAGCTTTTTTACTGCACTTCTCGCTCATTCATCAGTTTGCACGTCACTTTTTACATCGCTTGTTGAGTAGGTTTTTAATTAAATGATCAAAGTGTCTCTACATAGCAGTGAATCAGAAGAAATGAACAGTATTTCCCCTATAATTATTATATTATATCCGGTACCTTCTGCGGAATCATGAGCGCTGCTGCTAAAATGTCACACCATCATTAATATCAGTGGACTACTAATGATAATGTTAAAAGGGGGAGGACAGGTAGTGTCAGTGGTCTGACAGAACTAGAGATGGGCCTAGAGATGGGATATCGCCTCCGATACCGACCAATCAGCTGGATCGGATATCGGATGAAAGATGCCGATCCAGTGTTCCGATCCAGTCATGGATCTAGTTACTTTGATTCTATGTTTGCAAGCTGGTTACGTCATCACACAGAGCAGCACAGCATTCAAGCAAACCGTAACATGGAGCCACCACCAGACCAAGTCATTTGGAAACATTTTCAACTTAATAAGATAACAAATCTGTGTTACATCGACAACGTGAAAATTGTGAGGGGAGGTAATAACGTTGCTAAATAAACACCACAAACAACTCCGACGTGTCCCAGACTCTGAACGACCCGCTCACAAGCTTCTTTCGTTCTTGTACCAGGATGCAGCACGTGTGTTTTGAGCTTATCGATATCACGGAGCAAATGCTTTTATTGCATATGTTAAAGCGCGAAAGAAAACATATTCCAGACTGTATGTAGCAGACCTTGCCATCTTGTACCGGACTTTTTTTTTTTCCCTGGTCCTGATCCTCCTTCATACAACCGGATGTAGCGCGTATGTCTGGAGCTCGTTGATATCAAAGAGAAAATGATTTTGCGGCAAATGTTGATGCGGAAACGAGGGAGTTGTTGGTGGAATTGTTGGTACTGTTCCAAAAAGTCGTTGTTCATTATTTTTTTAATTTGATTATTCATCCCAGTGTAATAAAAAAAAAGCAAAAGCATATTTTACGTCTTTAGTAGACATGGATACATCCTTTTCTGATAAGGGATAAGAGGGTCCTCCTTTACTAGCATCAGCTTTTTTAAAATTTTATTTCCAGTGAGGTCAAATTTCACAGGGCAGGGCAGCCAATATCCACTGGGCATCAGGTAAGGTGGAGTCCTACCAGTGCAGGCTGGTTTGGAGCATTCTGAAATGAGCCTTTGAATGACTTTCAGTGTTACCATTAGCACTTTATAGTCGAGACGGTTTCCTGTACAACAAATTCCCCCCACCTCGCCTAAGTCCCTCCAGGGGAAAAACAAATTCTCCATCCCTTCAGGCTTATAACGTTTCTCAAAAACCACACGTTAAGACGTTAGATGGTTTAGCTGCTAATTTATTCTTCATGCTAACACAGGCTACTGTGGGCCGTAGCCAAATCCAAAACAACAAACTTGGTAAGAAAAGTTCAGGATTGCTGCTGTGTTTTCTTTTTTCAGAGGAAAACCACACACACTACACACTAGCAGCAGTGTCTCAAGACGCGTTCACAGACCCTCAGGAAATTCCAGAATTATTACCATCATCATAACGGCTAACAAAGGGTATGTCTAATGGCATAGAACTCTTCAAAACATGCCAGCTGAAACAAGTGTCAAGGTCATCTAACGACTGAATATCAGCGAGTTTGAGTTGTAAAGATGCCTAATTCTATGATGTTAGTAGCTCCTTTACTTCTGATGCAAACTCTCCCTCACAATTCACACAAAAATGGTCCTTTAAAATCTCAAGACTTCACTGTGGATATTGAAATCAGACCTCGTGGCAAAGTTAGTTCTCACCCAGTCTATTAATCAACGTGGGGAGGTGGAGCTTTGTGCCTGCACATAGATCAACAGAAAAAAAGTGAACTTCCTTCGATGAGCATGAAGTCTCCACTTTCAGCTCCACGTTGAGTTTGTTCAGGTGATGGAAAACATTGCTCAAAAAGCAATTTAGCAACAGAAAACTTGTCGTGTTCTACGGGACAGAAAATAATATCATTGCCTGCTTTGACTTACAAACATCAGCATCTCCTCTCTTTTTCATAAAATAGGTTCAATGCTTTTCCTTTGCTAAAACATCTCACATAACTTTTTATGAACAAATCATTATATTGAGCTAAAGTGGAATGAATGAAGATGCTAATTGCCATGACTGAGTCCATGGTCTCTTTTACCTCACTCCTAAGTTTGGCACAAAAGAGACATGACGGATAATTCAATATTGTGATCTCTATTGTGAACTGTGGAGCCAAAACCAACAATATAGCAGACACTCCCTGCACCATCAGTTACCAATTTTTCAGACATTCCAAACGCAATTTGTTGTAAAAGAATGAGAAGATTTAATTGAACATTGTCTCACATCGCGGGGCGGTTGCGGTGAGGGTTGCTTCTGTAGACACTTATCCCGCTTACCCCCGAAGAAGAATTTGAAAACATTCTCGAGTTGCAGCGCAGGAGAGGCGCGGCCCTGTGCTGCACAAAACATGCTGCTGTATGAATGGTCTAATCAATTAAGATGTAGCTATTGGAAGCTATAACAGAAACGCACCAGAACCGTGCCCATATTGCGCATGCACAACTTTAGGTCTGAATGCAGCCGTGCAGCGTCAGTGGTCATGTCTTCTTCCTTGATTTTTTTTTTAAAAATAATTTGGAATTTGTATTTATTTGGAACCTGCGGTTATTTGTCAAAATATACACCTTCACCAAGCGTTTAAAGGGGTATCGGCGGTTAATTGAAACCCTGCGTTTATTTGGTATTTTATGGTAAATCAACATTGGAAACACTGAGGAATTTCCCAGGACTGCGGCCCACTAACAGTGGTTGAAGATAAGGTTTAAAATGTGCTACAGAAAGCGACTAAAATTCATTTACAGAAAATAAATGTTACCTTGGGGGCAAATTTTTCTTATGTGATTAATTGCAATTTTTTATGAATGGATTACAAAACCTGTAATTTTTTTTTTGTTTTGTTATGTTTGTTTGTTCTTTTTTAATCAAGTTGCATCCCTAATATCCCTAAACATATTAATCTCTTCATTCACTGTTGAATTGTCTTGTTTTCTGGGTCAACTCTTTTGTTATCTTATTGTAAACAGAGACATTTTATTGATTAACATTTTTCATTTTTAATGCAATAAGTTGATTACTCAAAGTGCCAGTGTAAATTACCTTATGGCCCAGACCTGCCCCCAGGGCCGCCAATCGAATATCACTGTCCGATGTGCTTGTGGTTGTTTGCAGTTTGCAACCTCACCACTAGATTCCACCAAAAAACTATCACAACACTGATTGAAGATAATATCTCCTATCTTCAGTGTTATTAGCTATGACAAGTTTAAATACAGCTGAGATCAACGTTTGTTTTTTTGTTTCAATCAGACGGTGGTTTCCAGACGAGTACAAGATGGTGCCTTACAAGAACGCATCGCACAGGTAAACAATGATTAAATGCATCAACAAAGCTGAACATTTCTGTAACCATCATTCCAGTTTATTTAAACTGAGGTCTTATGTTCCTACATTAAAGGCACAATATCTACAATTTCTGGTTAAAAATATCTAAAAATGACTAGACCTATGTTAAATATTTAGTTGAGTTGTGTCCATTTATAATCCCAAATGTTTCCAACAATTTTGGAATTTTATAAAAGCATAAAACACAGAACATAAGTCGCACTGATGTATAACTCAGTCTATTCTCCCGCAGGGGAAGAATGTTTTCTGTTGCTATTTTTGACCTGCGCTGAATCAATCAGAAATCAAAGAGGCCTGTTCTTCAACATAAATGTAAAAATCAAATGATACATATAGTATTGAAGCTCTTAAATGTCGTAAAGTCTTTCATGAATAAAGTGTTCGACAAAGCAGAAGCTGAGAGGAGAAGCATTGATTGATATATAATGATAAATTCAGAAAAAGGTTGCGGAGAATTTGCAACTCAATTCCATTTAGAAATGAATCTGTGTGTGGTACGGATATTTGTTGTTATGGTTTGATATTTTCATTTTTTTTTATTTTATTGCATTATAACTTATTTTAAACAAAATTCTTAATTTGTCTTCATTTTAGTAAGTGTAATTTTAGTTTATAATTTTTGGTACCCATTAAACCTTAGAGAAGTTGAGGCAGCAATAAATGTATCAAAAGTGCATACATCAAATTTTACAGTAATCTAATCAAGGGAAGGAATATGGCTCCCTATCAATATCCCCTTTGCACATGCATCAGTGTTTTGAAAATAACTTCAACAGCTAACATTAGCCTTAATCCAATTAATGAACTAATGATTATTTTCCAAGGTGCTCATATTAATACCAAATCCCCACAAATATAAGCAACATAACTGAAGGATAACCACTTTAATTTTGTCGCTCACACTGGTGAAGCTTCAGATGAAATCAGCTCTTGCACTGAACTTTCTTTAAGAAGGAATTTCTGTATTTAGGGAGGAGGAACATCCATAGGATCAGAGAGACGATGAAATTGAGTGCAGTAATTCTTGCAGTTTGGCCTGTGTTGAAAAGAATTGGCAGAATAAACAGTTAAAACCTTTGTTTTCTCCTTCAGAGCGTTGGACGATATCACAGAGAGCATCAAAGAGCTGCAGTTCTACAGAGTCAATGTCTTTAAAGCTTCAACAGATGAGAAGAAGCGCAAGATTATAGAGAACGGAGGCAGCAACAAGAGTTAGTACATCTGAGTGACACTACAGATGTACAGTTCAGTGTTCTGTCGGAAGCAATTTCAACATTTAAATGTCTTCATTACTTTTGAGTTTTTGTTCTTATTTATCTCCACATTGATCCTTTTGTTTCAGTTCAGAAGTTAACTGAAAGGTTTCATCACAGGGAGAAAGAGTCTCATCAATGTTTATTCAAAGGAAGCCTATTTTTCCAAAGTTTAAAAGAGAAACTTTTTGAATTAAATTTGTCTTTAGTCTGGGATTGACTTTTCATTTCCATTGTTTTTAAAATCTAACCAAATAAAGTCAGAAGTCCCTGAAGAAACACCCTGTCCTGTGTCACCTGTGTTCCCTACCTTCACCCTTCTGTCACCTGTGTTCTTTAAACCTGGCCCTGTCACAGTTATTCTAACTTCATCCTCCTGTGTCACCTATGTCCCCTAACCTTGTCCTCCTGTGTCACCTGAGTATCCCACCCTCTCTATCCTTTGCCACCTGTCTCTTCTAAGCTCATCCTCCCTTGTGACCTGTGTAGTCCATGCTAGGGGACAAGGTGGACTCTCCTATGTCCCATAACTTTGCCCTGCTGTGTCACATGTGTAATCTAACCCTCAAACAAATATATATATATATATATATATATATATATATATATATATATATATATATATATATATATATATATATATATATATAATTCACACAGCTGCAATGACTGAAGTGCACACAAACATGACCTGTGATTTTTTTTTTTTTTTTTTTTTTTTAAGAGACACTATGCACATCAGAAACGGTGGAGCAGCTTACAGTGGATGTATTGGCTGCAGGAACCTGGTGAATAAACAGAAAAGGAATATTAAATTGACTGTATTCATATAGTGCTACAATCATAAACTGATAGCTGATAGTGGTGGCTAGCATACAAGGTGACAAGCACTCAACAGGATGTTATCTAATAACTAGACAATTCCCGCGGAAATTGTGAGAGTTGGGGCTGGGCTCTGGGGGTGTCGGGGGTCCTTGCTGCAGTTTAATGTAAAGGCGATACCATGGATGGGATGGGGGGGTCCTCTTTGTCATTCTCACCAAGTTTGGTGGGTGTGGGGACTTTAGATCCAAAGTTATTGATGAAAATCTATTGACCAATCAGCTTCCAGCCCTGACAGAGAAAACATGGCAGCCCCCAAGCTGTGGTGTTTCCATGGTGATGATGACGTCACTGACACAGACCCACTGCTGCTCTAACTGTTGACTCAATCACAAATAGTGGTCAGTCAGCCAGGTGCACCTGTCAAACACCTGCTTCTAATTCAAAAACTATAAAGTTTACTGAGTAAAGTATAATATTTTCTGAGAGCAGGGCTTCGCCCGGTCGTACTGATACAATTTTTATTTCTGTAAGTGGAAAAATGTGAGTACAGCATCAGATTTAAAAGTAGGAAGATGTGGAGAGCTGAGGATTTCTCAAATTCAAATTTAATATGGGAGTGAATGAGAGAAGACAGGGACCAAGCTGCACTTTGAGGGTCATAGCACTGAAACCGTACAACTCTCAGCTTTGATAGTCATATCTGAGCGATCAGGACGGTCGTGGCTACGTTTTGATATAAGAACCATGGATGTGCTGTTAAAATTCTGGCCGTACCAGTGAGTCAAAGACATTTTTTTCAGAGGTTCTCAGGGTGGCTGCACTCTAAGGATGACATCATCCACTCTGGCCTCCAGGGGCTCTCCCATTCAAAGTGAATGGGAGCACAAAGATGGCGACTACGTCGCCATAGTAACGGGAATCTCTGAGAAAAGTCATTCCACACCATTCCCGGCCGAGCCGGTCGATTTGATATATATATTGTCTGGGTTTTCTCAAAACCCTAGGAGGAGAAGCGAGCCAAAGTTCTGGAGAGCAAGATTGTATAGTTAACACTAGACAATTCCCGCGGAAATTGTGAGAGTTGGGGCTGGGCTCTGGGGGTGTCGGGGGTCCTTGCTGCAGTTTTACTAAGGTCGTGATACCATGGATGGGATGGGGGGGTCCTCTTTGTCATTCTGACCAAGTTTGGTGGGTGTGGGGACTTCAGATCCAAAGTTATTGATGAAAATCTATTGACCAATCAGCTTCCAGCCCTGACAGAGAAAACATGGCAGCCCCCAAGCTGTGGTGTTTCCATGGTGATGATGACGTCACTGACACAGACCCACTGCTGCTCTAACTGTTGACTCAATCACAAATAGTGGTCAGTCAGCCAGGTGCACCTGTCAAACTCCTGCTTCTAATTCAAAAACTATAAAGTTGACTGAGTAAAGTATAATATTTTCTGAGAGCAGGCCTTCGCCCGGTCGTACTGATATAATTTTTATTTCTGTAAATGGAAAAATGTGACTACAGCAGCAGATTAAAAAGTATGAAGATGTGGAGAGCTGAGGATTTTTCAAATTCAAATTTAATATGGGAGTGAATGAGAAGAAGGGAGGCACCAAGCTGCACTTTGAGGGTCATAGCACTGAAACCGTTGAACTTTCAGCTTTGATAGTCATATTGGAGCGATCAGGACGGTCGTGGCTACGTTTTGATATAAGAACCATGGATGTGCTGTTAAAATTGTGGCCGTACCAGTGAGTCAAAGACATTTTTTTCAGAGATTCTCAGGGTGGCTGCACTCTAACGATGACATCATCCACTCTAGTAGCCTCCAGGGGCTCTCCCATTCAAAGTGAATGGGAACACAAAAACGGGCACTACGTCGCCATAGTAACGGGAATCTCTGAGAAAAGTCATTCCACACCATTCCCGGCCGAGCCGGTCGATTTGATATATATATTGTCTGGGTTTTCTCAAAACCCTAGGAGGAGAAGCGAGCCAAAGTTCTGGAGAGCAAGATTGTATAGTTAACACTAGACAATTCCCGCGGAAATTGTGAGAGTTGGGGCTGGGCTCTGGGGGTGTCGGGGGTCCTTGCTGCAGTTTGTTAATGGTCATGATACCATGGATGGGATGGGGGGGTCCTCTTTGTCATTCTCACCAAGTTTGGTGGGTGTGGGGACTTTAGATCCAAAGTTATTGATGAAAATCTATTGACCAATCAGCTTCCAGCCCTGACAGAGAAAACATGGCAGCCCCCAAGCTGTGGTGTTTCCATGGTGATGATGACATCACTGACACAGACCCACTGCTGCTCTAACTGTTAACTCAATCACAAATAGTGGTCAGTCAGCCAGGTGCACCTGTCAAACTCCTGCTTCTAATTCAAAAACTATAAAGTTGACTGAGTAAAGTATAATATTTTCTGAGAGCAGGCCTTCGCCCGGTCGTACTGATATAATTTTTATTTCTGTAAGTGGAAAAATGTGAGTACAGGAGCAGATTAAAAAGTATGAAGATATGGAAGGTTGAGGATTTTTCAAATTCAAATTTAATATGGGAGTGAATGAGAGAAGACAGGGACCAAGCTGCACTTTGAGGGTCATAGCACTGAAACCGTACAACTCTCAGCTTTGATAGTCATATTGGAGCGATCAGGACGGTCGTGGCTACGTTTTGATATAAGAACCATGGATGTGCTGTTAAAATTGTGGCTGTACCAGTGAGTCAAAGACATTTTTTTCAGAGGTTCTCAGGGTGGCTGCACTCTAACGATGACATCATCCACTCTGGCCTCCAGGGGCTCTCCCATTCAAAGTGAATGGGAGCACAAAAACGGGCACTACGTCGCCATAGTAACGGGAATCTCTGAGAAAAGTCATTCCACACCATTCCCGGCCGAGCCGGTCGATTTGATATATATATTGTCTGGGTTTTCTCAAAACCCTAGGAGGAGAAGCGAGCCAAAGTTCTGGACAGCAAGATTGTATAGTTAACACTAGACAATTCCCGCGGAAATTGTGAGAGTTGGGGCTGGGCTCTGGGGGTGTCGGGGGTCCTTGCTGCAGTTTGTTAATGGTCGTGATAGCATGGATGGGATGGGGGGGTCCTCTTTATTGATACTACAAAGTTTGATGGTTGTGGGGACTTTAGATCCAAAGTTATTGATGAAAATCTATTGACCAATCAGCTTCCAGCCCTGACAGAGAAAACATGGCAGCCACCAAGCTGTGGTGTTTCCATGGTGATGATGACGTCACTGACACAGACCCACTGCTGCTCTAACTGTTGACTCAATCACAAATAGTGGTCAGTCAGCCAGGTGCACCTGTCAAACACCTGCTTCTAATTCAAAAACTATAAAGTTGACTGAGTAAAGTATAATATTTTCTGAGAGCAGGCCTTCGCCCGGTCGTACTGATATAATTTTTATTTCTGTAAGTGGAAAAATGTGAGTACAGCAGCAGATTAAAAAGTATGAAGATGTGGAAGGTTGAGGATTTTTCAAATTCAAATTTAATATGGGAGTGAATGAGAGAAGACAGGGACCAAGCTGCACTTTGAGGGTCATAGCACTGAAACCGTACAACTCTCAGCTTTGATAGTCATATTGGAGCGATCAGGACGGTCGTGGCTACGTTTTGATATAAGAACCATGGATGTGCTGTTAAAATTGTGGCCGTACCAGTGAGTCAAAGACATTTTTTTCAGAGGTTCTCAGGGTGGCTGCACTCTAACGATGACATCATCCCCTCTGGCCTCCAGGGGCTCTCCCATTCAAAGTGAATGGGAGCACAAAAACGGGCACTACGTCGCCATAGTAACGGGAATCTCTGAGAAAAGTCATTCCACACCATTCCCGGCCGAGCCGGTCGATTTGATATATATATTGTCTGGGTTTTCTCAAAACCCTAGGAGGAGAAGCGAGCCAAAGTTCTGGAGAGCAAGATTGTATAGTTAACACTAGACAATTCCCGCGGAAATTGTGAGAGTTGGGGCTGGGCTCTGGGGGTGTCGGGGGTCCTTGCTGCAGTTTGATAATGGTCGTGATACCATGGATGGGATGGGGGGGTCCTCTTTGTCATTCTGACCAAGTTTGGTGGGTGTGGGGACTTTAGATCCAAAGTTATTGATGAAAATCTATTGACCAATCAGCTTCCAGCCCTGACAGAGAAAACATGGCAGCCCCCAAGCTGTGGTGTTTCCATGGTGATGATGACGTCACTGACACAGACCCACTGCTGCACTAACTGTTAACTCAATCACAAATAGTGGTCAGTCAGCCAGGTGCACCTGTCAAACTCCTGCTTCTAATTCAAAAACTATAAAGTTTACTGAGTAAAGTATAATATTTTCTGAGAGCAGGCCTTCGCCCGGTCGTACTGATATAATTTTTATTTCTGTAAATGGAAAAATGTGACTACAGCAGCAGATTAAAAAGTATGAAGATGTGGAGAGCTGAGGATTTTTCAAATTCAAATTTAATATGGGAGTGAATGAGAGAAGACAGGGACCAAGCTGCCCTTTGAGGGTCATAGCACTGAAACCGTACAACTCTCAGCTTTGATAGTCATATTGGAGCGATCAGGACGGTCGTGGCTACGTTTTGATATAAGAACCATGGATGTGCTGTTAAAATTGTGGCCGTACCAGTGAGTCAAAGACATTTTTTTCAGAGGTTCTCAGGGTGGCTGCACTCTAACGATGACATCATCCCCTCTGGCCTCCAGGGGCTCTCCCATTCAAAGTGAATGGGAACACAAAAATGGCGACTACGTCGCCATAGTAACGGGAATCTCTGAGAAAAGTCATTCCACACCATTCCCGGCCGAGCCGGTCGATTTGATATATATATTGTCTGGGTTTTCTCAAAACCCTAGGAGGAGAAGCGAGCCAAAGTTCTGGAGAGCAAGATTGTATAGTTAACACTAGACAATTCCCGCGGAAATTGTGAGAGTTGGGGCTGGGCTCTGGGGGTGTCGGGGGTCCTTGCTGCAGTTTGTTAATGGTCGTGATACCATGGATGGGATGGGGGGGTACTCTTTATTGATACTACAAAGTTTGATGGTTGTGGGGACTTTAGATCCAAAGTTATTGATGAAAAACTATTGACCAATCAGCTTTCAGCCCTTTCAGAGAAATCACCTCAGCCACCAAGCTGTGGTGTTTCCATGGTGATGATGACATCACTGACAGAGACCCACTGCTTCTAAGTCAAAAACTGAATTTTATCCTCCAAGTAAAGATATTTTCTAACATCAGCATTGAGGAGGGTTTTCTTATGAGATGTGATGTCTTTGATATGTAGCTATATACCTCATTAATACATTACTTCATTTAAATTAATTTATTCATGTATTTATGTCAGTTACATAAAATATCTATATATAATGTATTAATATCCATGTATAACATACTTACCCTAAAACCTTCACAGTACATCTATGTATGTTATTAAAATCCTCAGACATTAGATTCTAGATTCAAAGTTCACTTTATTGTCATTTCACTCCACATTTACATTCAGTCTGAAATTAAATTGCTTCTCATCATTGACATTACATTAAAAGAAAATGGTGATTAAATGACTACTAACAATTTCTATCTATATAAAAACATATTTTCAATCACATATTTAAAAACAGTATTTCACAGCATTAATAACCAAATAATTTCAGAGGTTCAGTAAAAGGTGCTTCAATGTCTCCAATCCAGTGCTGTTTAAAGTAGTTCAGACATGTCCTTAAATCAGTTCAAACCTTGTCCTTGGTTGTTGTCCAGCTGGAAGGGTGGTGTGTGTTTGGGGGGGTTCAGGGTGTCAGTGAGTGTGTGTGTGGGGGGGGATTCAGTCCACTTGAAGCCCTACAGCTTGTAAAACCTGTGAAGGGTGGAGTGGGTCTTTGAAGGTGGAGGTAGCTGTGTGAATGCATTGCTGTTGGTAGAGCTCCATCAGGATGAGACAGGAGCAGCAACGGTTCTGTAGGCAGTCTTCATCAGTCCTGATTGGCTCTCTTTGTTGTCCATGGAAACTGCAGCTCCTGAACCAGGAAGTGATGTTGTAGGTCAGGATGCTGTCAGTGGAGCCGCTGTAGAAGGTGGTAAAGTGAGGAGACCAGTTACTATCAATGACCATAAAAATTCTTTAGTGATATTACAGTGTAGATGCATTATCTGGAAAAACCAAGCAAATTATAAAATGACTAATAAGTCTTACTTGTTCTCTACTCCTGCTCCATGTTTCTCCACAGTAAGTCAACGTGGTCATCAGCTGGATTTGGCACACCATGAACTTGTCAGCAGCACTTAAAGGAAAAAAAAAAAAAACATTTAGTGTTAATGTTTGCAGGTATGACAGTATTTGGTGATAGACAATCTGAAATGAGTCTTACTTTCGGCAGGATGAGATTCCTGTAGAGGCTGATGTGGGCGTGACTTGTAAGTTGTACTTTAATCCTTCTTCAAGCAGACAGGTTATATGGAGCAGTCATCTCACAGGGATTAGAGAGTCAGTCTGTGTGAGAAAAAAAAACAAACCAACATCAGGTTAAAACTATCAACATCATCATTTAGTGTAGAATCATCAGTGAAATGAACATCAAATATTTCACTCACCTTGTTTCTGTATGCGTGGAACTTCCAACCTCAGCCAACATCACATGTTACCAGGCTGTAGGGCTATTTACCCATAGCTGGGACAGTGGTTGACGGGCACCAGGACTTGTCCACACAGTGGTGGTCCTGGATGCCGCGTCTCTGGGGCCCACTGCTGCTCCGAGATCCCCATACAGTTCAGCCTGGGACCGTGAGGTACCCAGTTTCCGTGCGTGGCCCCGGGGAGGCACTGTAGGAGTCTTGGTAGTGGAGAGGCTATATACTGGCTTTCACCCTCCGTTAAGAAGGCTAGCCAGCAGCAGTAGGTGTAACATGCAGGATCGCATGACTACTGCATGAGACGCTTCACACATACCCTGTGTTAGCACACAACACTGTGTACAAACACCCACACACACACGGGACAAACATTTAACAAGACAAACAGACAAAGTGGCATTTGTTGTATTGGCCAAATTAAACACGATCACTGCAGAGTTACTTTTAGCTGCTAAGTTAATAATAGCAGTTGTAAAACAGATTAGTCAATTAACAATTACATTAACATTACACAGTCGTCAGATCACTGTCAAGTTCCTCTAACTGTTTGCTTAACATGGAACTACTTAACTGAACATTTAACTACTTAACCGAACATTGAACTAAGCACTTAACTAAACAACGAACTGCACAGTGACCGGACGACTTTCAAAGTCTCAAGGGGACAACCAAAACTATATAAAATGCATAAATATGTAGCTGCAGTATTTGGCAAATGCAGACAGACATGTAACACAGGACAAACAAACGGGTGGGGTGGTGGAGAGGTGGAGAGAGGGATAGAGAGAGAGCGTAACCGTGCTCTGTTTCTATCTGTACCACAAGAGGAGTTGCAAAAGGAAAAAGAAAGACGGCAAAGAACAGCAAGAAAGACGATGCTTCAAAGACACGTCCCGAGAAAAAGAAGCATCACGCAATGCTGGATGGCACAAGGACAGCACCGGAAGATTCTGTGCAAGCCCACACCTTGCACATGAGGACAACACCCAAAAGAAGTGTGCAAGCCAACACCTTGCACAAAAAGACAGCACCGGAAAGAGAAAAGTACAGCAGCAGCGACAATACAAGATTAAAAAAAAACTACGGCATGTGCTGCTGGCTGGGCCATAACCAGCAGATAAATGTAACACAGACATTCACATGCCAAAACCAAGAAACTACACACAGAAAAGGTGGTGTCAGCTACGCCAAAATACAGTATACCGGCTGGTGGTAACTGTAATAGGAGTGCAGAACACCTGACTGAACACAAGAATCGGGACGCGAAATGTAAATGTGGTCAATCAGGGTCTGCTTTTCGGTGGTGGGACCGGTGACGAGCTGACTATATCCCCTGGATACAAACATCTCTTTGATTGCCTTCTTCCCACCAGAAAGAAGGTTCTCATTAAAATCACCGCAAACGACAATCGGCTGACAACCCATGAGCTCCAAGGAATCCAAGAGCGCTTGCATGTTTGTGACAAACAAGCCGAGAGAGTAGTTCGGTGGTCTGTACACAGTAGCAATTAAAGCTGCAACCGGGCGCTCAACCTTGAGAACCGCAACTTCAAGATCCGTTACGTTCTGCAAGTACTTGCGCGGCCCGGCTACAAGAGTGCTCCTGTAGTACACGGCGACACCACCTCCATCCTTGGTAGCCATGTCGGGTCTGTTTGCGTAACAGACGTTTCTGTTACGGGCAAACATGTCGTATCCCTCCAATTCAAACGCCGGAGGGACAGACGAACCTGACAAATGGCTCTCGCTGATGCACAAAACGTCAGCGAGTTGGAGTTCATGATGGCGTTTCATGTCCTCCATGTGGGATGGAAGCCCCTGGCTGTTGTGGTGGATCACAATCAGCGTTGGTGCAGCGGTGACCGGTGACTTGACAAAGTGCAAAAGTGGCCTCGAAGACTCGAAGGATGCGCACGTCATGCCCTCCAACGCCGCCTTGATGGTCGGGTCAGCGAAGATTTTCTTCTCTTCAAAGTCTGTGATCTGCAGACCTTGAAGAGAAGTCGTCCTGCTGAGGGCGACGTACGACATCCCCGGTTCGAAAACGTGCTTCAGAGACACCACGGCAGACCTCACGGTCATGCCTTGCACTTTGTGAGCCGTACAGCCAAACGCTAACTTGATCGGGAACTGTCGCCGGAACGCTCCCCTCTTGCTCGTGGGTTCCTCGACTCGCTCGATGTAAACCAGCATGTCCGTTGGCCCGAGAACCTTTTTCCGAAACTTCTGACCGGCCTCCGGATTGTCCAATTCCAGTCCGATCAGCTTGACAGTTTCGGGTAGGTCCACGTACATGCACAGGTGTCGGATTGTGCCGAAAGTGCCGTTGACGAGGCCGTCCTCGATGTCGACGTTCCTCGTCACCATGACGCGGGCGCCGACAGCGGCTTCGATGACGTCCAGCAGATCCCTCCTGTTGCCCTTGAAGCCCCAGGGTATCATTTCGCCTGTGCGGGGATCCTTCCGATAATCCTCCGCAGCAATGGTGACAACAGTCAACCCAAGGGCTGCGACGGTGGTGGCGTTGTGGGCGTCCACCTCCTTGTTCGTCGCAAAGATGTGAAGGGCATCCACCGGACGATGTTGGGCGTCGACGACGCACTCCTCGAGCAGAGCTTTGTCGTCGACGGAAAGCGGTTTGGTCTTTTGCTTTGTGCGGAGTCTGTTCAAAAGCTCGGCAAAAGACCGGTCATCCTTTTGCCTCATGATTTCCGTCAAGGTGACCATCTGGAAAGAGCTCCAGAGGTCAAGGAAATCATCCTCACGCACACAGAGCGGCTTGGCCCTTCCAAGCGGCGGCAGCTGGTAAAAGTCCCCAACCGCCAAGACCGACATGCCTCCAAAGGGCCTCTTGTTGCCTTTGATTTGTTGCAACCGCCAGTGCACATAGGCAAAGAGGTCCTTGGAAATCATAGAGATCTCGTCGATGATCAAGATTTCCGCGTTGGACAGAGACGCCCTGACTTCGTCCAACGCGTTGCCGAGTCCCTGATAAGGCGGTTTCAAACTACGAGGAAGCTTCAAGAGAGCGTGCAGAGTCTTCCCAGAGATGTTGTAGGCAGCGGTACCGGTAAACGCTGCAAGGAGAACGGCGGGCGTAGACATGTCGGCGACATCTCGAAATCTGGGAAGGTCCCGCAGAATCTTGGAAGCTTCCTGAAATACACATTTAATCAGGTGGGATTTTCCACAGCCAGCTCCCCCAGAAACAAAGAATTTGAAGGGGTCGGGATTGAGACCCCAGACGCGTTGCAAGCACCATTCACGAATGGCATAAAAAACCGACGCTTGCTCGACGTTCAGGCTACGGTACATTGATCTCACAAAATCCGGACTCAACTGCGGCACCTGAACGGCAGGCGCGGCCGCACCATCCCAATCAGTGACGTGAAAATCGGGGATCGGCTCGTCGTCCTCGACGTCCTCATCTCTTCTTGGCAAGCGCTCAGCTTTGCATTCCAGATTCTCCAGTTCGGCCTCTGCTGGAAAACTGTTCCACGCGTTGAGGACTGGCCCTGTTTTTTGCAGCTGTTCGAGCGCTTTTTCAAGAGAGATGCCCCCGCCTTCGTAGAGTTTTTGGTGTAAATCTACGACATGCTTGATGCGTTTGTCACTAAAATAAAAATCCCGATACAGGGGATGAGCGGCACTGCGCAGTTCTTCGTCTGCTCTGTGCGGGTAATATAGCTTGAGCAGACGCCGGTAATGCTTCTCTGGATATTTAGTCTCAGAGAAGCGCGTAAAACGGATGACGGCCGGACGGACAGTGCGCTTTAGGATGAAGCCCATGTTGTTCTGGAGGGCGATGCTGTTGGGTCTTCTGGCTTCGGCGCCATAAACGACCCTGTAGCACGACGCGAACTCGGCCAGACACATTGATCGAAAGGCCGGGGTGTCAGGTCTGTGCAAATACTTTTCGGGCAAGCCTGACATCCAAACGTTCTCGGCGTCGTCGGCCATGTCGAGGAGTCGGCTCATGGGAAGGCTCATTTTCACACCCTCTTCGTCAGTCTGAAGAAAGACGACGGTGCGTGAGCTCCTCTTGAGGGGCAGGCTGCACACTCGAGCCACAGCTTCCTGCGCGGAGACCTCTCTGTTCTTCGAGTAGGCCTGCATGATCTGCTGCATCTCTTCGCGTTCTTTGGCGTCCTTCGTGGCCTTCTTCTTACGCACCTCCTTGATGACCGAGTTAAGCAACTCGGTCATCTCGTGTTCCGGCTTCGAAATATAGGACATCATGTACATGATGCAACTAAAGTCATCAAGTACATATTGGATGTCCATATTTGCGTTCCAGGCGCGCAACAAATGTGGGTTGTAAGCGTTGACCCACGCGTCCTTGGGGTCACGCTTTAACATGACCACCATTCCAGAGACAAGAGCGTAGACGTTGTCTCTGTACTCTTGGGGAGTCATGTTGCAGCGGCGCAGCAGGGCGGGCAGGTCCTCAAAGGAGGCGTTGGCATCCGTGAGGAGATCTCGGACCGGTTTGAGATTCTCCATGGCCTTCCGCTGTCTCTTGCGCAACGCTTTAGTCCTCTTCTTTTTCTTCCTGGCGGCTTCCTCATCCGGCTTCTTCGGTTGAGCCGCTTCAGGATTCTTCGAGGAAGCCGCCTCCGGTTTCTTCTGGTCGTCGTCATCCTCGTCTTCGTCGTCGTCGAAGATGGTGTAGGGCGAGGGGATGATGACCGTCTCCCACATGGGTAGATTGGGGAAGCCAAATCTACAAACGACGTTCCCTTTCCTGCATGTTTTGGAGTGGTTGCGGCTATGGATCTGCACCTCCATGACAATCCGGAAAAGCTCGGGATCCGCTTTCTCATCCGGAATCTGACAACAGATGTATTTGTCAATGAACTCCAAAACTTTTGGGCAGTGTCGGGGATCCTCGATCTCAGGCGCACCTTTAATCCACACCACCAAATGGATGTGTGGACTTCCTCTGGCCTGATACTCGGTGCGGATAAAAAAATCTCTGACGGGCCCGATGGGCTCCGCGGGTGAGAGGAGGAGTTCTGTGAGAAGCGCCTCTACCCTCTTTGAAAACATGCGCATGACTGTGACCGGATTGCTGCGAAGGATATCGCACTTCTCGTTCCAGTCAAGCGCGGAAAAATCCACCGATTGGCCTTCTTGGGCTTTTATTGCCTCGATGACTTCAGGCCATCGCATCTCGGCGGCAGAAAAAGTCAGGAAGAAAGTGGGCTTTCCCAGCTGTCGCGTCATCGCGTGTAAGTCGCGCAGCGCTTTCTTCCAGTATGCAGGCGTGCCTCTGAGCGGCTGCATAAAACGAGTGGCTTCCTTCTCAAGGATGAGCTTTTCCAGCTCCTCTTTATTTTGGAGCATTTCGTTGGTAATCGCTCGGCCACTTTTCGTAGGGCGTCCCTTACGCATCTGTATCGACATGCTGTTCTTGGCCATGTAAGTTTCGATAAGAAACTGTGCAAAAAACAGATACGCTTGATCCTGCGCAAAGCGAGGATCCACGCTGAATAGCCGAGTGTTAAAGTACATGCTGGGAGACAGCTTGACTTCCCGCTCTTCATCCAGCGTGTTCTGTCCGGTGGGAAACTGGACAGGAAAAGCCATGGCCTCGAGCTTGGGGACGCCGAAAAAACTCACTGGTCTGTTGCCCTGGGCGGGCGCCACGCTAAAAATTCCGTCACCGTAGGACAGCACTTCTTGTGCTATGTCGGGGGGCTGCATGCAGGTGTCCAGATCCAGGCCTGGTCTGAGCGCTTCCTGCTCATCAGGTTTCCGGTCCGGAGCGTCTGAAGCAGCTTCCGTCTCCCCCACGTCCGCAACATCCTCAGTCGGCGCTTCGTTGCCTGGCTCGTCGTCGCTGGCTGGCTCGTCCTCAAAAACGTTGTCGAATGTCGCGCCCTCGTCGATGGTTACGTCCCTATACTGAGGATGGTTTTCTACGAGGGTCCGCAATCCCTGCAGCACATTACGCATGTCGACTTTGTAAAAGTGCTGGTACCCCTTGTACCTAATCCTGCGCTTCAGCTTCACCTGTATGAGGCGAGCCTCAGCGCTGGGCCTGGGGAGAGCGTTGACCATGGTTTCCACCTCCGACGGAACGCAAATGACGGCACCACGGACGGCCCGTTGCCTTCCCTTAGGCAACGTGACAATTTTGGCAAAAGGAAGGACTTTTGCAAGAAGGTGCCGTTCCAAGACATTACATCTTTCCAGCTGCGGCGGAATAGGGGCCAGTCCCATTTTGTTTGCGACAGCATGGGACGGCATCTTCCCTCGGACTAAGTGGCTGTCACAAGTGTGACAGATCCACTCACACAGTCTCTCCTGAGGAACTGTGCAAGGAACAAAGCACGATGAATCGCACACGTGGACGTAATCTCCGGTCAAGCACACGGCAGACAAGCGCTGGTCTTTGGTGTACTTACCTCTGATGCACCGTTTAACCTGATTCGGGAACTCGGTCCTGTGACAAACAGTGCAAACAAAGGTGGGCCCAAGCCGGACCTTCTCCCGGAACGTGGCGATAGCGGTGTCCAGCAAGGAGTTGGAATTAAGCTGGATTGGATTAGACAATTGGCAAACGTTGGACATGTATCTGCGCTTGATGCTCAACGCACACTGCAGTTTGTGACGAAGCCGAAGTCCTGCATTTGTGCGCTGAGCCTGCTGGTACTGTCTGCAACGCTGCAAGTGAAGTTTCCGAAAGTGGTCATCGTGATGATATCGAGAGCGGAGATACTCCTTCTGTCGATTCTGGAAATCAGGGTTGGTGTTGTACTGTGAACGAACGTATGACTTCTGCCGCTCCTGGAAAACTGGGTTGGTGCTGTACTGTGAACGAACGTATGACTTCTGCCGCTCCTGGAAAGCTGGGTTGGTGCTGTACTGTGAACGAACGTATGACTTCTGCCGCTCCCGGAAAGCTGGGTCGGTGCTGTACTGTGAACGAACGTATGACTTCTGCCGCTCCCGGAAAGCTGGGTTGGTGCTGTACTGTGAAAGAACGTATGACTTCTGCCGCTCCCGGAAAGCTGGGTTGGTGGTATATTGCTTCCGGATATAAACCTTCATCAAAGATTTTTGCTGCTTTTGAAAAGAAGGATTGGTGCTGTATCTCTTTCTCTGGTATTCTCTCATGAAAGACTTCTGTCTGCTTTGAAATGCACGATCAGTTCTATACCTTTGACAAGTCCTCCTGTGAAAGAGACTCTGTCGAAGAAGATCATATCTTGCCCTACTAGCTTTCAATTTCTTCTCCCGAAATTCTGATCTACTGGCATATTGCAGTTTTTCAGACTGACATCTGCCAGTGGTTCTCTTCTCTCCAGAAGGCAGACGTTTGCTGAACGCACTTGCTCGTCGTGCAGCTTTCCTGCGCCTGCTTGAGCCAAGTCTTGAAACGTACTGCTTCGTGTTTTCACGAACTGCACCAACTTCAGCTCGGATCTGTGAAACGTCCACTTCCACAGACACTGATTCTGGTGTAGCATCTGGAATGAGAACCGTATCAGCTTCATATTCGGGGGTGTTCCCTTCAAGAGAAACTGCACTTAAGTCCTCTTGAACAAAGCTGTAACCCCGTGCAGCATCTGGAGTGATAAACATATCAGCATCCAGTTCAGGGGTGCCCCCTTCAAGCAAAACTGCACGTCGGAAGTCCTCGTGAATACAGCTGCGATCCAGTGCAGCATCTGGAAAAATAATCTGATCTTCCAGTTCAAGGGAGTCACCATCAAGAAGAAACACACTTGCTTCGGTTGCAGCTGCTGATGAGACTGGAACATTGTCCGCCATGCCAGGGGTCTCGCTGTCGTCCCTGCAGAAGGAAACGGGCATAAGCTCATAGCTCGCGTAAGGGCCACGACCCTGCAAGAGCTTATCCACATGGTCGACCAGATCGCTGAAGTCAAGAAAAGTCAGCATTATTGCAGTGCCGCTATGGTGTGGAAAACCGGTGGCTGACCTCGAGTGAGAGTCAAAGAAACCATAGCGGCCTGTGTCATCACGAAAGACTGCAAAGCATTCGGGTGCGACCAGAAGAACTGCATGGCGGACATCAAGAGCCAAGCACTGAAGTTGAGAAGCCAGGGGCAGTGATGCTTGACTTTGCAGACTGTTTTCTGCAACCTTGAGCGGCCCAACCATGAGATCCGTGGAGTTCATGGTAACATGATAGGAATGATCATCCGTGAAGACATGTTTTGGCATCTGCTCAAGAGTCAAGTAGTTGTGTGTAAAAGTGCCATCCGCAATAAGCTGCTCTTTCACACCAACATAGAGTGCATCTCCCTGAGCAAGCACTCTATCCAGAGAAACCCTGTCAAACTGCAACCCCTCGTTGTGGTACGCAAGAAAAGTCAGAGCCATGCAGGTGCATTGACGGTTACGAGAAAAAGTTTCGTACCTTGTTGACGCCTGGGAGTGGGAAGCCCTCACGATGTTGACCCGCTGGACATCAGAATGCTGAAATAAAGACATGCATTTTTTTTCTATCTCTAGAAGGAAAACTTACACTGTTGCAGACATTGTAAAGCAGTACATTTCTCTATCCATGTTTTCACCATAAAAAAAAAATCTGAAACATGAACACAAAAAAGACCATGCTTTTAAAAAATATCAATATCTATAAAATAAGGAATATGTAAACATACCTCTGCCATCAGCTCCAGGACCTCAGGGCTAAACCACACCGGGTTCAGTGGGATGGAGGACACGGTCTTCTGGTTCCTCTCAGTCTTCTGTGTCTGTAAAGAAAAAAGGCACAGTTTGGATTAAGAAGTGCATAGGAAACAAATTACAATAGAAAAACTGTTGGCATTGTAAATATAAATAGGAAACAAAAACAAAGGGTTAATATAATGAAAAGATGAGCAAAAACAATGCAATAAAATCACAAAATTATGTGCAGATAAAAAGCAGATAGCCACGAGCAGCAGTATGTTATGGTAGAAAATACATTAGTTATTTCAGTCAACTTTCAAAGAAACAGTATCAGGCTATGTTACCTTCTTGGTGGGACCCACCTGGGTCCACCGAGGAGGGAGGGAAGAACCGGACACAGGAGCCTTGGCCTTCATGGGCACTTCCCGTGAAACCCGTGGGGTTGGAGGTGTGAGCGGCGTCAAGCGGGCCCTCGGTGGAGTCTGTGGAAACAATGACAGAGTTTACAATAAAATAGTGCATAAGAGACACCAGACAAACTGATAGTAGCAGAAAGTTAAAATACACAATACAGCAGTTATACTGGAAAATGTTGAAATACACAATGATGGTGGGTAACGTACCTTCTTGGCCTGAGCCACACTAGTCCCTCCAGGAGGACTGGAAGGACGAGGCACAGGGACCTCGACCTCCACAGGCACTCCTGGCGAGACCGGTGTGGCTGCAGGCGGGGGAGGAGGCGTCGGGGTCATCGGCACCGTCTGTAGAACCAAAGACATAGTTTATATTAGACAAATGAATGAGATAAGATGCACCAGACAACAATAATGGCAACGTGACCAAAGACAATGGAAGTCCACAGTACACTGGTTATTGAGTCAAACATTCAAACAAACAGTTATAGTGTAGTAATAAAATACCTTTGCAGCCGGAGCCACAGCAGTCACACCAGGAGGACTGGAAGGAGAAGGGACAGGGTCCTTCACCTTCACAGCCACACCCGGTGAGACCCGTGGGGCACGAGGCGTGGGGGGAGGCGTCTGTGGAACCAAAGACATAGTTTATATTAGAAAAATGAACAAGATAAGATAAACCAGACCAACAGAAGACATTGTAAATAAAGAGTAGGTGTTGTAGAGTCTGAGAGAAAAAAGGGTTGAAAACAACATCACAACAAAAATAAACAAGCTGATGTGCATTAACAGATAGCAGTAGTGAGTTAAATTAAACAGTTATTGTGTTCAAACAGTGAATGTGTAACGTACCTTCTTCGTGGCCTGAGCCACACTAGTCCCTCCAGGAGGACTGGAAGGACGAGGCACAGGGGCCTTGACCTCCACAGACACTCCTGGTGGGACCCGTGGGGCAGCAGGCGGGGGAGGAGGCGTCCGGGTCGTCGGCACCGTCTGTAGAACCAAAGACATAGTTTATATTAGACAAATGAATGAGATAAGATACACCAGACGAACTGAATATGATGTAAATAAAAGGTAGAAATTTACATGTTGTTGAGTCTGTCAACAGTAACAGATACAATAAATTCAAATAAGGAAAAAAATGAGACAAAAAGTTAAAAACATTTCCAAAAATGAAAAGACATCAGCAGTGAGATAAACTTCACAATGGTTATTGTGTTAAATATAATACCTTCTTGGACCGGCGGACAGTGGTCCATCCAGCAGGACTGGAAGGACGAGGTCCAGGGACCTCAGCCTTCACAGCCACTGCTGGGACGACCCGAGGAGGAGGAGGAGGAGGCACCACCTGTAGAACCAAAGACAGTTTACAGTAAAAAACTTCACTAAAGACAAACAGCAACAGCAGTGATTTAAACCACACAACACGGTGGTTATTGTTTCAAATGTTCAAACAGTGAATGTGTAACGTACCTTTTTCGTGGCCTGAGCCACACTAGTCCCTCCAGGAGGACTGGAAGGACGAGGCACAGGGGCCTTGACCTCCACAGACACTCCTGGTGGGACCCGTGGGACAGCAGGCGGGGGAGGAGGCGTCTGTGGAACCAAAGACATAGTTTATATTAGAACAATGAATAAAATACACCAGAAGAACTAAAGACTTTGTAAATAAAGGGTAAAATTTTACATGAGTTTGTCAACAGCAGCAGTGGACAAATAAATAAAATACTGAACTAAATGGGAAGAAGAAGAAGTTAAAACAATTAAAAACAAGAGCAACCTGACCACAATTATTGGAATAAACAACATTTAGTGCAGATAAATAATCTGATAGCAATATAAACATTACATTAGTTATTGAGCCAAACATTAAAATCAGTAACAGGAAGTGATATAAATACCTTCTTGGGGGAGGTCCGGGCGGGGACCACGGCCTCCTGCAGCTGCCTGGAAGCAGCAGCAAACAGGAGGCCAGCGAGGACCGGCATCCCCACGTTGTCACTGAGGTGAATCTGTTGGAGAAAACACACACAAAACAAAACACAATTTAACAGCCAACCTGCATCTGGCATGAAACCAACATTTATATCTACAAACACAAACAGCTGAACATCAAGGGTGTGTTATATATGAAGTGTTATACTCACTCCGTCCCTGGCCCACAGGTCCCTCCGGGTCAGGGGGAAGGAACGCGCCGCCGGCAGGTACCTGACACCTGTAAAACATAAACATTAGATTAGACTGATGAAACTGACATAAACTGACACCTGTAATACTCATTACATAGGCAGAAACAGTATTCTGATATCTTTACGTACCCATTCGTGCCGCTACCTCCTGGTAGCGGTGCCGCAGGGCGTCGTTCCACTCCGGTGGAACAGCCAGCCTGGGGGGGAAGTCCAGGACACACACCTGCAGAAGAGGATTTGTTCAGTAAACAGCACAAGATCTCAAAATGTTTGTAGAAATCTCTCACCGTGTCCAGGAATCATCATCTGTGTCTCCACCTTCAATGGTTAGGTAACATGTACTAAACTTCAAACATGTTCTAAAATCAATCATAGGATTATATAGTCATAAGAAGTCAAAGTAACTTACATTGCTGCAGGCAGCCCGGGCGGTGGTCACCAGCCTCTGGAAGTCCGTAGCCGAATCTGTAAGACAAACTCTACGATCCAGGTTATTACTCGGTGCCAACACAATAACTGCCTCGGGTGTGCGAGGCAGAGATAAATTTCGTACCTCTATTTCAATGGCGCTGGCCTTGGCTCCCGGGACGGAGAGGAACCCAAAAGAGACCCCCCCCGCCGGCATGGCCACGATTCCCTCCACGATTGAACGTAGATGGGAATCGCCGACCACGAGGACAAACTGCAAAAGAAAAGAATTGTTTGAGTTGTGCAAATCCTCCAAAGTTACTCTGACATTAATTAGTCTCTAGAAACTGGGAACGAGCCGTACCTTGTCTGCTGAAGGGGGAGGAACCACGACCCTCTTGGTGTGCCTGGTGTAGAGGGACTTGGGCCAGGTCACACGAGGGTGACGCCTGCCACAGCCCCGACCTGTAGAAGTACAACAAAGGAGATCAAAGTCTAGAACACCTTACATGAAAAAAGCAGAGACATATGTTATAAACACATTAAAATAAAAAGAGTGAGGCACGTACCAGGCCAGAAGCCAGGGACAGGGAGGAGGAGGTCCGACCTGGGGGACACCTGCCGAGCAGCAGGGACCGACAGGCAGGGCACCTGATGAAGGAAACAGCAATGACAACAGTCAGGATTCAATCACTGGAGGATGATTCATTAGAAATGATAACAACCGAACAAATAACCAACCAGAGGGAGACTTACCTTTGCAGGTGGGGAGTCCGTGGCGACGCTCCTCAGGGTCCAGACTCCGGGGGGTGGGGGCGGGGTCACAGGCGGGGTCGTCTGAAACCAAGAAAACAATAGCCAGGTTTTAAGAGGTGCAATGTTGGTGCAAAGATCAGTATTGTAGAGGCAGACTGTCAGAACTGGATGAAGATGCTGGTTTTATGTGTAAACGGTGACATGGTCCCACAAGACGTGGGATGTGGATGGTGCAGTTACCTCCTGGAACCGAGGGTCCAGCGGGTCCAGCGGCCTCCAGCGCAGCGTCTGGGCCCGGGAGCGCTTCCCCTTCCGTGGCATCCTGCACAGATCAAGCACAATTTCCAAATACAGTTAAAGTAGTGAAAATGGTGGAGATGTATGTGTTGATAGTTCCTGTGTGACAGGTGTGTGGGTGTGTGTAAATGCAGGTATGTGTGTGTGTGAAACCTGAGGAGGAGCTGCAGGAGAGAAGAAGACCACCAGAGATGTTAATACTCATTATATTAACTACATTGACTCACATTAACATTTAGTTCACTGAAATAATTTAACTACAGCAACTCACAACAGTAAGAACACAATATATAAATTAAACACATCAGTTAATGACATTATGATCACATTAACATGTTCAACTACACACACACACACACACACACAACCAGTTAAATGGATCAAAATCACATGACTATGTTCAATCACACACACACACACACACACACACACACACACACACACACAACCAGTTAAATGGATCAAAATCACATGACTATGTTCAATCACACACACACACACAACCAGTTAAATGGATCAAAATCACATGACTATGTTCAATCACTCACACACACACACACACACACACACACACACACAACCAGTTAAATGGATCAAAATCACATGACTATGTTCAAACACAAACACACACACACACACACACACACACACACACACACACACACAACCAGTTAAATGGATCAAAATCACATGACTATGTTCAATCACACACACACACACACACACACACACAACCAGTTAAATGGATCAAAATCACATGACTATGTTCAATCACACACACACACACACACACACACACACACACAATCAGTTAAATGGATCAAAATCACATGACTGTTCAATCACACACACACACACACACACACACACACACACACACACACAACCAGTTAAATGGATCAAAATCACATGACTATGTTCAATCACACACACACACACACACAATCAGTTAAATACATCAAAATCACATTAATATGTTCAATTACACACACACACACACACGACCAGTTAAATGGATCAAAATCACATGACTATGTTCAATCACACACACACACACACACAACCAGTTAAATGGATCAAAATCACATGACTATGTTCAATTACACACACACACACACACACACGACCAGTTAAATGGATCAAAATCACATGACTATGTTCAACCACACACACACACACACACAACCAGTTAAATGGATCAAAATCACATGACTATGTTCAATCACAAACACACACACACACACATAACCAGTTAAATGGATCAAAATCACATGACTAGGTTCAATCACAAACACACACACACACACAACCAGTTAAATGGATCAAAATCACATGACTATGTTCAATCACACACACACACACACAACCAGTTAAATGGATCAAAATCACATGACTATGTTCAATCACACACACACAACCAGTTAAATGGATCAAAATCACATGACTATGTTCAACCACACACACACACACACAATCAGTTAAATACATCAAAATCACATTAATATGTTCAATTACACACACACACACACAACCAGTTAAATGGATCAAAATCACATGACTATGTTCAATCACACACACACACAACCAGTTAAATGCATCAAAATCACATGACTATGTTCAATCACAAACACACACACACACACATAACCAGTTAAATGGATCAAAATCACATGACTATGTTCAATCACTCACACACACACACACACACACACACACATAACCAGTTAAATGGATCAAAATCACATGACTATGTTCAATCACACACACACACACACACACACACACACACAACCAGTTAAATGGATCAAAATCACATGACTATGTTCAATCACTCACACACACACACACACACACAATCAGTTAAATGGATCAAAATCACATGACTATGTTCAATCACTCACACACACACACACACACACACACACACACACACACACAACCAGTTAAATGGATCAAAATCACATGACTATGTTCAATCACACACACACACACACACACACACACACACACACACACACACACACAATCAGTTAAATGGATCAAAATCACATGACTATGTTCAATCACACACACACACACAATCAGTTAAATGGATCAAAATCACATGACTATGTTCAATCACACACACACACACACACACACACACACACACACACACACACACACACACACACACAATCAGTTAAATGGATCAAAATCACATGACTATGTTCAATCACACACACACACACACAACCAGTTAAATGGATCAAAATCACATGACTATGTTCAATCACACACACACACACAACCAGTTAAATGGATCAAAATCACATGACTATGTTCAATCACACACACACACACACACACACAACCAGTTAAATGGATCAAAATCACATGACTATGTTCAATCACACACACACAATCAGTTAAATGGATCAAAATCACATGACTGTTCAATCACACACACACACACACACACACACACACACACACACAACCAGTTAAATGGATCAAAATCACATGACTATGTTCAACCACACACACACACACACACACAACCAGTTAAATGGATCAAAATCACATGACTATGTTCAATCACACACACACACACACACAATCAGTTAAATACATCAAAATCACATTAATATGTTCAATTACACACACACACATACACAACCAGTTAAATGGATCAAAATCACATGACTATGTTCAATCACTCACACACACACACACACACATAACCAGTTAAATGGATCAAAATCACATGACTAGGTTCAATCACAAACACACACACACACACAACCAGTTAAATGGATCAAAATCACATGACTATGTTCAACCACACACACACACACACACACACACACACACAACCAGTTAAATGGATCAAAATCACATGACTATGTTCAATCACTCACACACACACACACACACACACACACACACATAACCAGTTAAATGGATCAAAATCACATGACTATGTTCAATCACACACACACACACACACACACACACACACACACACACAACCAGTTAAATGGATCAAAATCACATGACTATGTTCAATCACACACACACACACACACAACCAGTTAAATGGATCAAAATCACATGACTATGTTCAACCACACACACACACACACACAATCAGTTAAATGGATCAAAATCACATGACTATGTTCAATCACACACACACACACACACACACACACACACATACACAACCAGTTAAATACATCAAAATCACATTAATATGTTCAATTACACACACACACACACAATCAGTTAAATACATCAAAATCACATTAATATGTTCAATTACACACACACACACACACACACACACACACACACACACACACATAACCAGTTAAATGGATCAAAATCACATGACTATGTTCAATCACACACACACACACACACACACACACACACACACACACACACACAACCAGTTAAATGGATCAAAATCACATGACTATGTTCAATCACACACACACACACACACACACAACCAGTTAAATGGATCAAAATCACATGACTATGTTCAATCACACACACACACACACAACCAGTTAAATGGATCAAAATCACATGACTATGTTCAACCACACACACACACACACACAATCAGTTAAATGGATCAAAATCACATGACTATGTTCAATCACACACACACACACACACACACACACATACACAACCAGTTAAATACATCAAAATCACATTAATATGTTCAATTACACACACACACACACAATCAGTTAAATACATCAAAATCACATTAATATGTTCAATTACACACACACACACACACACACACAACCAGTTAAATGGATCAAAATCACATGACTATGTTCAATCACACACACACACACACACACACACACACACACACACAATCAGTTAAATACATCAAAATCACCTTAATATGTTCAATTACACACACACACACACACACACACACACACACACACACCCAGTTAAATGGATCAAAATCACATGACTATGTTCAATCACACACACACACACACACACACACACAATCAGTTAAATGGATCAAAATCACATGACTATGTTCAATCACACACACACACACACACACACAACCAGTTAAATGCATCAAAATCACATGACTATGTTCAATCACACACACACACACACACACACACACACACACACACAACCAGTTAAATGGATCAAAATCACATGACTATGTTCAATCACACACACACACACACACACACACACACACACACACACACACACACACACACACACACACAACCAGTTAAATGGATCAAAATCACATGACTATGTTCAATCACACACACACAACCAGTTAAATGGATCAAAATCACATGACTATGTTCAATCACACATACACACACACACACACACACACACACACACACACACACACACAACCAGTTAAATGGATCAAAATCACATGACTATGTTCAACCACACACACACACACACACAATCAGTTAAATGGATCAAAATCACATGACTATGTTCAATCACACACACACACACACACACACATACACAACCAGTTAAATACATCAAAATCACATTAATATGTTCAATTACACACACACACACACACATACACAACCAGTTAAATGGATCAAAATCACATGACTATGTTCAATCACACACACACACACACACACAACCAGTTAAATGGATCAAAATCACATTAATATGTTCAATTACACACACACATCCCAATATCACAATAATATTCTGACATTAAAATAATGATGCACATTAACTGAAAACATTTTAACTACATTAAGATCACACACTAGTTCTTAAAAAACGCTCATTGATCAAAAGCAGGTTTTCTCACACTCACACGCGCGCGCACACGCACACCCACGCACACACCTCCTAATACAGTAACAGTAATTGTGTCTCACACAAAAGGCTAACACGCTAGCGGTCTAACTGCGCTAATGCTAACAATAACCACAATACTTTACACGAAAAAACGAAAAGGAAACATAAATTTACCTCTCACATGAACACACACCGAGTCATCGAGCGAAGCAGCGCGCGCACACAGCCTCCTAATACAGTAACAGTAGTAAGTATCAAACAAAGGGCTAACAAGCTAGCGGCCTAACGGCGCTAATGCTAACAATAACCACAATAATTTACACGACAAAAAAACTAATAAATACGAATTCTGTCAAAAATATAAATTTACCTCACATGAACACACACCAAGTCTTTTTACGTCAAGTAACAGGAGCGAACACACACACAAAGGGCTAACAGCATTTATGGTAACATCACACAGCATCACACGGTAAAAAACGACCAAAAAAGCAAATCCTGACAAAAACATAACTTTTCGTATCGGACACAGACTGCCACACGGACAAAAAACCATTTAAATACAAAAATTAACAGCAGTTATGTCAGAAGCACTCAGACGAAGTAGCTAGCAGGCTAATGCTAACGGTACCGAACAAAGGGCTAACAAGCTAGCGGCCTAACGGCGCTAATGCTAACAAATACCACAATACTTTAAACGACAAAACGAATAAATAACGAATTCTGTCAAAAATATAAATTTACCTCATACATGAACACACACCAAGTCATATTACGTCAAGTAACAGGAGCGGACACACACACACACTCACACACACACACACAAAGGGGTAACAGCATTTATGCTAACATCACACAACATCACACGGTAAAAAAACGACGAAAAATCCAAATACTGACAAAAATATAACTTTCCGCCTCGGACACAGACTCCCACACGGACATAAAACCATTTAAATACAAAAAACTAACAGCAGTTATGTCAGAAGCACTCAGACGAAGTAGCTAGCAGGCTAATGCTAACGGTACCGAACAAAGGGCTAACAAGCTAGCGGCCTAACGGCGCTAATGCTAACAAATACCACAATACTTTAAACGACAAAACGAATAAATAACGAATTCTGTCAAAAATATAAATTTACCTCATACATGAACACACACCAAGTCATATTACGTCAAGTAACAGGAGCGGACACACACACACACTCACACACACACACACAAAGGGGTAACAGCATTTATGCTAACATCACACAACATCACACGGTAAAAAAACGACGAAAAATCCAAATACTGACAAAAATATAACTTTCCGCCTCGGACACAGACTCCCACACGGACATAAAACCATTTAAATACAAAAAACTAACAGCAGTTATGTCAGAAGCACTCAGACGAAGTAGCTAGCAGGCTAATGCTAACGGTACCGAACAAAGGGCTAACAAGCTAGCGGCCTAACGGCGCTAATGCTAACAAATACCACAATACTTTAAACGACAAAACGAATAAATAACGAATTCTGTCAAAAATATAAATTTACCTCATACATGAACACACACCAAGTCATATTACGTCAAGTAACAGGAGCGGACACACACACACACTCACACACACACACACACAAAGGGGTAACAGCATTTATGCTAACATCACACAACATCACACGGTAAAAAACGACGAAAAATCCAAATACTGACAAAAATATAACTTTCCGCCTCGGAC
The DNA here is from genome assembly GCA_030544235.1 of Lepturacanthus savala. Classification (NCBI taxonomy): domain Eukaryota; kingdom Metazoa; phylum Chordata; class Actinopteri; order Scombriformes; family Trichiuridae; genus Lepturacanthus; species Lepturacanthus savala. The sequence continues at coordinate 19,224,437 of CM060479.1, read as the reverse complement.
ACAGACTCCCACACGGACATAAAACCATTTAAATACTAAAACTAACAGCAGTTATGTCAGAAGCACTCAGGCGAAGTAGCTAGCAGGCTAATGCTAACGGGATGACTAGGCAAAAAAAAACAGTTTTTTATCAAGAAAAGTCTATCTTACCTGTTGAAGGCGGTCCAAAGGCGTCACAGGCGTCCGGGATCCAACAAAATGAAGAAATAATCCACAAAAAGGCGATTTCCGTCCAAATCCGTCGAATAATCCAACAAAGAGCGGAGCAGCAACGAAGTCCTTTGTTCACTGAGCGGAGCTGAGAGTCAAAGGGGGAGAACAAAATGGCTGCTGCCTATTTATACTGGATGTGACGTCAGTCCTTCTAGAAGATTCCGTTGATTCTGAAAGCGATAAATGACGATAATTCAACGATTTAGAGATTAAAAAAAACTAAAAGTAATTTTTTTATTAGTCTTTATTTTCCCCTGAAAGTCCTGAGTAGTTTAAATGTGTATTTATAGTTTTTACTCCTTTTTTCTTGATGTGATCCTGATATATTTTATAATATGTCTTTGTTTTAATGTTTTTATTATTTTCTTGAGTCTCCTGACCAATAAACTGTTATTTATGTAGTTTTAACCTTAAAATAAATCATACAGATCCACACTACTGCCAGTAATAGATAATATATCTGAATTCATTCATTACAGATACTTGATTAAAAATGTAAGTAATTATTAATATATGAAATAAAATATTAAATAAATAAAAAATATTAAACAAACAAATATAATATATGAATATACTGTCATACTATTATTTTATGTCATATATTAAATTATATAATAATTACTGTTACTTTGTATTATTTTACGTAATAAAATTACAATGTATTATATTATAATAGCAGTAGTAGTATATATAGTATTATAATACTATTAGTGTTAGTATACTGTTATGTAACTATTATTATACGGTACAATTCTCTTATATAAATATTCTATTAATTTCTAATTAAAATACCAGTTTGTAAAATACAATTTATTATGTATATTATTTAGGTTATTTGAATATAGTAAATTCATTCTAAAAATAGAATGTTAATTAGAATTAATTTCTTGATATATTGTGTGTAGTATTGTGAGTTGATGTAGTAAAGAAAATATTCAATTTGTTTATTGACATGCACTTGATTTCAAAGTAATAGCAATATCTTTAAAAACATGAGTAAAGCCAAAATCCTTATTGTATTTATTATTTAAATGCATTGGGAACACTGCATTTTATATCTTAAATAAATGAAGGGTCATGCAGGTCAATAGATGGCGGCTATCGCTATCACTGCCACTATTTAATTATTCAGTTTGGTGATTTATCGCCGCCACCTATTCTATTTATTCATTATAAAACCTTTGTGTGGCGGCTATCGCCGCCACCTATTAGGTTTATTCATTATAAAACTTTTATGTGGCGGCTATCGCCGCCACCTATTAGGTTTGGTGACTGTGGAACCTTTAGATCCAAAGTTATTGATGAAAACCATTCAGCCAATCAGCTATCAGCTCAGTTGCTGATCACCTTTCTGCAGCAGCTGGGCCGTTACCATGGAGACTAACTGCTCTACTATATTTGAATTCATGACTAACCGACGAAATCTGGGGAGGCAGAAAGGCTATCACTGGTCGGACCACGCGCCGAACAAATGCTCATAATTCGAACACCGTAAAAGATTGAGAAAAAATGATCATATTTTCTGAGAGCAGACCCTCGCCCGATCGTGGTGATATAATTTTTATTTCTGTAACTTAAAAAATGTGCCCACGGGAGCAGTTTAAAGAGTAGGAAGATTTGGAAAATCCAGGTTTTTCAAATTCAAATTTAATATGGGACTGAATGGGAGCAAAAGGGGGACCAAGCTGCGCTTGGAGGCTCATAGCGAGAAAACCGCTGAACTTTCAGCTTGGATAGTGATATTGGAGCAATCAGGAGGGTCGTGCCTACGTTTTGATGTAAAAATTATTGATCTGCGGTTAAAAATGGGGCTACGCCGGCAATTTATAAATTTATTTTTCAGGGTCATTTTTTCTCCCTCTACACTCTAACGATGACATCACCCACTCTAGCCTCCCGGGGCTCTCCCATCCGGAATGAATGGGGAAAAATTCCGGACAAAAACTGGGATAGCGTCGCCATAGTAACGGGAATCTCTGAGAAAAGTCATTCCACACCATTCCCGGCCGAGCCGGTCGATTTGATATATATATTGTGGGGGTTTTCTCAAAAACCTAGGAGGAGAAGCGAGCCAAACTTTTTACGGAAGAATAAATAAATAATAATAATAATAATAATATAGGTGTAGGATTACAAGAGTTGGCCTGGCTTCGCCAGGCCAACTCACCCCCAGTGCATTGTTCAATGCTCTGGGGGTGAGTTGGCCTGTGCTACGCCAGCCCCAACTAACTAGACAATTCCCGCGGAAATTGTGAGAGTTGGGGCTGGGCTCTGGGGGTGTCGGGGTCGGTGCGTGGGAATCAATTGCACCGAAACGGCGACTACGTCGCCGTGGTGACCTCCATGTGGCTTAGGATGGTGCGGGGTGTCAGTATTATCAATCTCAGAAAGTTTGGTGACCCTGCGACCTTTAGATCCAAAGTTATTAAGGGAAACCCATGAGCCAATCAGCTTTGAGGAGGCGGGGCCCCAACAGTAATGAATGAGTTTGATTGGTCTTCAACATGATCTCCACCAAGTTATATGGTTGTAGGAGGTTTAGATCCAAAGTTATTGATGAAAACCATTCAGCCAATCAGCTATCAGCTCAGTGTCTGATCAGCCCTCTGCAGCAGCTGGGCCGTTACCATGGTGACTAACTGCTCTGCTGCATTTGAATTCATGACTAACCGACAAAATCTGGGGAGGCAGAAAGGCTATCACTGGTCAGACCACATGCTGAACAAATGCTCATAATTCGAAAACCGTGAAAGATGGAGAAAAAATAATCATATTTTCTGAGAGCAAACCCTCGCCCGGTCGTGGTGATATAATTTTTATTTCTGTAACTTGAAAAATGTGCCCACGGGAGCAGTTTAAAAAGTAGGAAGATTTGGAAAATCCAGGTTTTTCAAATTCAAATTTAATATGGGACTGAATGGGAGCAAAAGGGGGACCAAGCTGCGCTTGGAGGGTCATAGCGAGAAAACCGCTGAACTTTGAGCTTGGATAGTGATATTGGAGCGATCAGGACGGTCGTGCCTACGTTTTGGTGTAAAAATTATTGATGTGCGGTTAAAATTGCGGCTACGCCGGCAATTTATAAATTTTTTTTTCAGGGTCATTTTTTCTCCCTCTACACTCTAACGATGACATCACCCACTCTAGCCTCCCGGGGCTCTCCCATCCGGAATGAATGGGGCCGAAATTCCGAACGAAAACTGCGACTACGTCGCCATAGTAACGGGAATCTCTGAGAAAAGTCATTCCACACGATTCCCGGCCGAGCCGGTCGTTTTGATATAACTTTTGTGGGGGTTTTCTCAAAAACCTAGGAGGAGAAGCGAGCCAAACTTTTGACGGAAGAAGATATAAGATATAATAATATAGGTGTACAATTACAAGAGTTGGCCTGGCTTCGCCAGGCCAACTCACCCCCAGTGCATTGTTCAATGCTCTGGGGGTGAGTTGGCCTGTGCTACGCCAGCCCCAACTAACTAGACAATTCCCGCGGAAATTGTGAGAGTTGGGGCTGGGCTCTGGGGGTGTCGGGGGTCCTTGCTGCAGTTTAATGTAAAGGTGATGCCATGGTTGGGATGGGGGGGTCCTCTTTGTCATTCTCACCAAGTTTGGTGGGTGTGGGGAGTTTAGATAAAAAGTTATTAAGGGAAACCCATAAGCCAATCAGCTTTGAGGAGGCGGGGTCCTCATACTATGGAATCAGTTTGATTAGTCTTCAACATGATCTCCACCAAGTTATATGGTTGTAGGAGCTTTAGGTCCAAAGTTATTTAGGGAAACCCATGAGCCAATCAGCTTTGAGGAGGCGGGGCCCCAACACTATTGAATGAGTTTGATTGGTTGTCAACATCATCTGCACCAAGTTATATGGTTGTAGAAGCTTTAGATCCAAAGTTATTGATGAAAACCCATGAACCACTCTGAGTTGGTGAGCAGGTGCGTCGTTACCATGGTGACTACCTGCAGCATGTGCTCTAATTACATGACTGACTGACTAAGTCTGGGCAGGTAGAAAGTCAGACTATGGCTGGAACACAGCCCGAACAACTGCTCATAAATCAAAAACCGTAAAAGATGGAGACAAAACGATCATATTTTCTGAGAGCCAAGAGTCGCCTGATCGCACTGATATATTTTTTATTTCTGTAGCTGGAAAAATGAGAGCACAGGAGCAGTTTAAAAAGTAGGAAAATTTCGAAAGAGGAAGACTTTCAAATCCAAATTTAATATGGGACTGAATGGGAGCAAAAGAGGGACCAAGCTGCGCTTGGAGGCTCATAGCGAGAAAACCGTAGGACTTTCAGCTTAGATAGTGGCATTGGAGCGATCAGGACGGTCGTGCCTACGTTTTGATGTAAAAATTATTGAGGTGCGGTGAAAATTGTGGCTACACCGGCAATTTATAAATTTATTTTTCAGGGCTGTTTTCTCTGCCTCTACACTCTAACGATGACATCACCCACTCTAGCCTCCCGAGGCTCTCCCATCCGGAATGAATGGGGAAAAATTCCCGACAAAAACGGCGATAGCGTCGCCATAGTAACGGGAATCTCCGAGAAAAGTCATTCCACACCATTCCCGGCCGAGCCGGTCGTTTTGATATATATATTGTGGGGGTTTTCTCAAAAACCTAGGAGGAGAAGCGAGCCAAACTTTTTACGGAAGAAGATATAATAAACTATAATATAGGTGTACAATTACAAGAGTTGGCCTGGCTTCGCCAGGCCAACTCACCCCCAGTGCATTGTTCAATGCTCTGGGGGTGAGTTGGCCTGTGCTACGCCAGCCCCAACTAACTAGACAATTCCCGCGGAAATTGTGAGAGTTGGGGCTGGGCTCTGGGGGTGTCGGGGTCGGTGCGTGGGAATCAATTGCACCGAAACGGCGACTACGTCGCCGTGACGACCTCCATGTGGCTTAGTATGGTGCGGGGTGTCAGTATTATCAATCTGAGAAAGTTTGGTGACCCTGCGACCTTTAGATCCAAAGTTATTAAAGGAAACCTATGAGCCAATCAGCTTTGAGGAGGCGGGGCCCCAACAGTAATGAATGAGTTTGATTGGTCGTCAACATGATCTCCACCAAGTTATATGGTTGTAGGAGGTTTAGATCTAAAGTTATTGATGAAAACCATTCAGCCAATCAGCTATCAGCTCAGTGTCTGATCAGCCCTCTGCAGCAGCTGGGCCGTTACCATGGTGACTAACTGCTCTGCTGCATTTGAATTCATGACTAACCGACAAAATCTGGGGAGGCAGAAAGGCTATCACTGGTCAGACCACATGCCGAACAAATGCTCATAATTCGAAAACCGTGATAGATGGAGAAAAAATAATCATATTTTCTGAGAGCAAACCCTCGCCCGGTCGTGGTGATATAATTTTTATTTCTGTAACTTGAAAAATGTGCCCACGGGAGCAGTTTAAAAAGTAGGAAGATTTGGAAAATCCAGGTTTTTCAAATTCAAATTTAATATGGGACTGAATGGGAGCAAAAGGGGGACCAAGCTGCGCTTGGAGGCTCATAGCGAGAAAACCGCTGAACTTTCAGCTTGGATAGTGATATTGGAGCGATCAGGACAGTCGGGCCTACGTCTTGATGTAAAAATTATTGAGGTGCGGTTATAATTGTGGCTACACCGGCAATTTATAAATTTTTTTTTCAGGGTAATTTTTTCTCCCTCTACACTCTAACGATGACATCACCCACTCTAGCCTCGGGAGGCTCTCCCATCCGGAATGAATGGGGAAAAATTCCGGACAAAAACTGGGATAGCGTCGCCATAGTAACGGGAATCTCTGAGAAAAGTCATTCCACACCATTCCCGGCCGAGCCGGTCGTTTTGATATAACTATTGTGGGGGTTTTCTCAAAAACCTAGGAGGAGAAGCGAGCCAAACTTTTTACGGAAGAATAAATAAATAATAATAATAATAACTAGACAATTCCCGCGGAAATTGTGAGAGTTGGGGCTGGGCTCTGGGGGTGTCGGGGGTCCTTGCTGCAGTTTAATGTAAAGGTGATACCATGGATGGGATGGGGGGGTCCTCTTTGTCATTCTGACCAAGTTTGGTGGGTGTGGGGACTTTAGATCCAAAGTTATTGATGAAAATCTATTGACCAATCAGCTTCCAGCCCTGACAGAGAAAACATGGCAGCCCCCAAGCTGTGGTGTTTCCATGGTGATGATGACGTCACTGACACAGACCCACTGCTGCTCTAACTGTTGACTCAATCACAAATAGTGGTCAGTCAGCCAGGTGCACCTGTCAAACTCCTGCTTCTAATTCAAAAACTAAGAAGTTTACTGAGTAAAGTATAATATTTTCTGAGAGCAGGCCTTCGCCCGGTCGTACTGATATAATTTTTATTTCTGTAAGTGGAAAAATGTGATTACAGGAGCAGATTAAAAAGTATGAAGATGTGGAGAGCTGAGGATTTTTCAAATTCAAATTTAATATGGGAGTGAATGAGAGAAGACAGGGACCAAGCTGCACTTTGAGGGTCATAGCACTGAAACCGTACAACTCTCAGCTTTGATAGTCATATTGGAGCGATCAGGACGGTCGTGGCTACGTTTGGATATAAGAACCATGGATGTGCTGTTAAAATTGTGGCCGTACCAGTGAGTCAAAGACATTTTTTTCAGAGGTTCTCAGGGTGGCTGCACTCTAACGATGACATCATCCCCTCTGGCCTCCAGGGGCTCTCCCATTCAAAGTGAATGGGAGCACAAAAACGGGCACTACGTCGCCATAGTAACGGGAATCTCTGAGAAAAGTCATTCCACACCATTCCCGGCCGAGCCGGTCGATTTGATATATATATTGTCTGGGTTTTCTCAAAACCCTAGGAGGAGAAGCGAGCCAAAGTTCTGGAAAGCAAGATTGTATAGTTAACACTAGACAATTCCCGCGGAAATTGTGAGAGTTGGGGCTGGGCTCTGGGGGTGTCGGGGTCGGTGCGTGGGAATCAATTGCACCGAAACGGCGACTACGTCGCCGTGGTGACCTCCATGTGGCTTAGGATGGTGCGGGGTGTCAGTATTATCAATCTCAGAAAGTTTGGTGACCCTGCGACCTTTAGATCCAAAGTTATTAAAAGAAACCCATGAGCCAATCAGCTTTGAGGAGGCGGGGTCCCAATACTATGGAATCAGTTTGATTGGTCTTCAACATGATCTCCACCAAGTTATATGGTTGTAGGAGGTTTAGATCCAAAGTTATTGATGAAAACCATTCAGCCAATCAGCTATCAGCTCAGTGTCTGATCAGCCCTCTGCAGCAGCTGGGCCGTTACCATGGTGACTAACTGCTCTGCTGCATTTGAATTCATGACTAACCGACAAAATCTGGGGAGGCAGAAAGGCTATCACTGGTCGGACCACACCCCGAACAAATGCTCATAATTCGAAAACCGTGAAAGATGGAGAAAAAATAATCATATTTTCTGAGAGCAAACCCTCGCCCGGTCGTAGTGATATAATTATTATTTCTGTAACTTGAAAAATGTGCCCACGGGAGCAGTTTGAAAAGTAGGAAGATTTGGAAAATCCAGGTTTTTCAAATTCAAATTTAATATGGGACTGAATGGGAGCAAAAGGGGGACCAAGCTGCGCTTGGAGGCTCATAGCGAGAAAACCGCTGAACTTTCAGCTTGGATAGTAGTATTGGAGCGATCAGGACGGTCGGGCCTACGTTTTGATATAAAAATTATTGATGTGCGGTTAAAATTGTGGCTACACCGGCAATTTATAAATTTTTTTTTCAGGGTCGTTTTTTCTCCCTCTACACTCTAACGATGACATCACCCACTCTAGCCTCCCGGGGCTCTCCCATCCGGAATGAATGGGGCCAAAATTCCCGACGAAAACTCCGACTACGTCGCCATAGTAACGGGAATCTCTGAGAAAAGTCATTCCACACGATTCCCGGCCGAGCCGGTCGTTTTGATATAACTTTTGTGGGGGTTTTCTCAAAAACCTAGGAGGAGAAGCGAGCCAAACTTTTGACGGAAGAAGATATAAGATATAATAATATAGGTGTACAATTACAAGAGTTGGACTGGCTTCGCCAGTCCAACTCACCCCCAGTGCATTGTTCAATGCTCTGGGGGTGAGTTGGACTGTGCTACGCCAGCCCCAACTAACTAGACAATTCCCGCGGAAATTGTGAGAGTTGGGGCTGGGCTCTGGGGGTGTCGGGGTCGGTGCGTGGGAAACAATTGCACCGAAACGGCGACTACGTCGCCGTGGTGACCTCCGTGTGGCTTAGGATGGTGTGGGGTGTTAGTATTATCAATCTCAGAAAGTTTGGTGACCTTGCGACCTTTAGATCCAAAGTTATTAAAAGAAACCCATGAGCCAATCAGCTTTGAGGAGGCGGGGTCCCAATACTATGGAATCAGTTTGATTGGTCTTCAACATGATCTCCACAAAGTTATATGGTTGTAGGAGGTTTAGATCCAAAGTTATTGATGAAAACCATTCAGCCAATCAGCTTTCAGCTCAGTGTCTGATCAGCCCTCTGCAGCAGCTGGGCCGTTACCATGGTGACTAACTGCTCTGCTGCATTTGAATTCATGACTAACCGACAAAATCTGGGGAGGCAGAAAGGCTATCACTGGTCAGACCACATGCCGAACAAATGCTCATAATTCGAAAACCGTGAAAGATGGAGAAAAAATAATCATATTTTCTGAGAGCAAACCCTGGCCCGGTCGTGGTGATATAATTTTTATTTCTGTAACTTGAAAAATGTGCCCACGGGAGCAGTTTAAAAAGTAGGAAGATTTGGAAAATCCAGGTTTTTCAAATTCAAATTTAATATGGGACTGAATGGGAGCAAAAGGGGGACCAAGCTGCGCTTGGAGGCTCATAGCGAGAAAACCGCTGAACTTTCAGCTTGGATAGTGGTATTGGAGCGATCAGGACGGTCGGGCCTACGTTTTGATGTAAAAATTATTGATGTGTGGTTAAAATTGTGGCTACACCGGCAATTTATAATTTTTTTTTTCAGAGTCATTTTTTCTCCCTCTACACTCTAACGATGACATCACCCACTCTAGCCTCCCGGGGTGCTCCCATCCGGAATGAATGGGGCCAAAATTCCCGACGAAAACTGCGACTACGTCGCCATAGTAACGGGAATCTCTGAGAAAAGTCATTCCACACGATTCCCGGCCGAGCCGGTCGTTTTGATATAACTTTTGTGGGGGTTTTCTCAAAAACCTAGGAGGAGAAGCGAGCCAAACTTTTTACGGAAGAAGATATAAATAACTAGACAATTCCCGCGGAAATTGTGAGAGTTGGGGCTGGGCTCTGGGGGTGTCGGGGTCAGTGCGTGGGAATCAATTGCACCGAAACGGCGACTACGTCGCCGTGGTGACCTCCATGTGGCTTAGGATGGTGCGGGTTGTCAGTATTATCAATCTCAGAAAGTTTGGTGACCCTGCGACCTTTAGATCCAAAGTTATTAAAAGAAACCCATGAGCCAATCAGCTTTGAGGAGGCGGGGTCACAATACTATGTAATCAGTTTGATTGGTCTTCAACATGATCTTCACCAAGTTATATGGCTGTAGGAGGTTTAGATCCAAAGTTATTGATGAAAACCATTCAGCCAATCAGCTATCAGCTCAGTGTCTGATCAGCCCTCTGCAGCAGCTGGGCCGTTACCATGGTGACTAACTGCTCTGCTGCATTTGAATTCATGACTAACCGACAAAATCTGGGGAGGCAGAAAGGCTATCACTGGTCTGACCACATGCCGAACAAATGCTCATAATTCGAAAACCGTGAAAGATGGAGAAAAAATAATCATATTTTCTGAGAGCAAACCCTCGCCCGGTCGTAGTGATATAATTTTTATTTCTGTAACTTGAAAAATGTGCCCACGGGAGCAGTTTAAAAAGTAGGAAGATTTGGAAAATCCAGGTTTTTCAAATTCAAATTTAATATGGGACTTAATGGGAGCAAAAGGGGGACCAAGCAGCGCTTGGAGGCTCATAGGGAGAAAACCGCTGAACTTTCAGCTTGGATAGTGATATTGGAGCGATCAGGACAGTCGGGCCTACGTTTTGATGTAAAAATTATTGAGGTGCGGTTAAAATTGTGGCTACACCGGCAATTTATAAATTTTTTTTTCAGGGTAATTTTTTCTCCCTCTACACTCTAACGATGACATCACCCACTCTAGCCTCCCGGGGCTCTCCCATCCGGAATGAATGGGGCCGAAATTCCGAACGAAAACTGCGACTACGTCGCCATAGTAACGGGAATCTCTGAGAAAAGTCATACCACACCATTCCCGGCCGAGCCGGTCGTTTTGATATAACTTTTGTGGGGGTTTTCTCAAAAACCTAGGAGGAGAAGCGAGCCAAACTTTTGACGGAAGAAGATATAAATATATAATATAGGTGTAGGATTACAAGAGTTGGACTGGCTTCGCCAGTCCAACTCACCCCCAGTGCATTGTTCAATGCTCTGGGGGTGAGTTGGCCTGTGCTACGCCAGCCCCAACTAACTAGACAATTCCCGCGGAAATTGTGAGAGTTGGGGCTGGGCTCTGGGGGTGTCGGGGTCGGTGCGTGGGAATCAATTGCACCGAAACGGCGACTACGTCGCCGTGATGACCTCCATGTGGCTTAGGATGGTGCGGGGTGTCAGTATTATCAATCTGAGAAAGTTTGGTGACCCTGCGACCTTTAGATCCAAAGTTATTAAGGGAAACCCATGAGCCAATCAGCTTTGAGGAGGCGGGGCCCCAACAGTAATGAATGAGTTTGATTAGTTGTCAACATGATCTCCATCAAGTTATATGGTTGTAGGAGGTTTAGATCCAAAGTTATTGATGAAAACCATTCAGCCAATCAGCTATCAGCTCAGTGTCTGATCAGCCCTCTGCAGCAGCTGGGCCGTTACCATGGTGACTAACTGCTCTGCTGCATTTGAATTCATGACTAACCGACAAAATCTGGGGAGGCAGAAAGGCTATCACTGGTCGGACCACACCCCGAACAAATGCTCATAATTCGAAAACCGTGAAAGATTGAGAAAAAATAATCATATTTTCTGAGAGCAAACCCTCGCCCGGTCGTGGTGATATAATTTTTATTTCTGTAACTTGAAAAATGTGCCCACGGGAGCAGTTTGAAAAGTAGGGAGATTCGGAAAATCTGGGTTTTTCAAATTCAAATTTAATATGGGACCGAATGGGAGCAAAAGGGGGACCAAGCTGCGCTTGGAGGCTCATAGGGAGAAAACCGCTGAACTTTCAGCTTGGATAGTGATATTGGAGCGATCAGGAGGGTCGTGCCTACGTTTTGATATAAAAATTATTGACGTGCGGTTAAAATTGTGGCTACACCGGCAATTTATAAATTTTTTTTTCAGGGTCATTTTTTCTCCCTCTACACTCTAACGATGACATCACCCACTCTAGCCTCCCGGGGCGCTCCCATCCGGAATGAATGGGGCCAAAATTCCCGACAAAAACTGCGACTACGTCGCCATAGTAACGGGAATCTCTGAGAAAAGTCATTCCACACGATTCCCGGCCGAGCCGGTCGTTTTGATATAACTTTTGTGGGGGTTTTCTCAAAAACCTAGGAGGAGAAGCGAGCCAAACTTTTTACGGAAGAAGATATAAATAATAATATAGGTGTACAATTACAAGAGTTGGACTGGCTTCGCCAGTCCAACTCACCCCCTGTGCATTTTCAATGCTCTGGGGGTGAGTTGGACTGTGCTACGCCAGCCCCAACTAATAATATAGGTGTAGGATTACAAGAGTTGGCCTGGCTTCGCCAGGCCAACTCACCCCCAGTGCATTGTTCAATGCTCTGGGGGTGAGTTGGCCTGTGCTACGCCAGCCCCAACTAACTAGACAATTCCCGCGGAAATTGTGAGAGTTGGGGCTGGGCTCTGGGGGTGTCGGGGTCGGTGCGTGGGAATCAATTGCACCGAAACGGCGACTACGTCGCCGTGGTGACCTCCATGTGGCTTAGGATGGTGCGGGGTGTTAGTATTATCAATCTCAGAAAGTTTGGTGACCCTGCGACCTTTAGATCCAAAGTTATTAAAAGAAACCCATGAGCCAATCAGCTTTGAGGAGGCGGGGCCCCAACAGTAATGAATGAGTTTGATTGGTCTTCAACATGATCTCCACCAAGTTATATGGTTGTAGGAGGTTTAGATCCAAAGTTATTGATGAAAACCATTCAGCCAATCAGCTATCAGCTCAGTGTCTGATCAGCCCTCTGCAGCAGCTGGGCCGTTACCATGGTGACTAACTGCTCTGCTGCATTTGAATTCATGACTAACCGACAAAATCCGGGGAGGCAGAAAGGCTATCACTGGTCAGACCACATGCCGAACAAATGCTCATAATTCGAAAACCGTGAAAGATGGAGAAAAAATAATCATATTTTCTGAGAGCAAACCCTCGCCCGGTCGTGGTGATATAATTTTTATTTCTGTAACTTGAAAAATGTGCCCACGGGAGCAGTTTAAAAAGTAGGAAGATTTGGAAAATCCAGGTTTTTCAAATTCAAATTTAATATGGGACTGAATGGGAGCAAAAGGGGGACCAAGCTGCTCTTGGAGGCTCATAGCGAGAAAACCGCTGAACTTTCAGCTTGGATAGTGATATTGGAGCAATCAGGAGGGTCGTGCCTACGTTTTGATGTAAAAATTATTGATCTGCGGTTAAAAATGGGGCTACGCCGGCAATTTATAAATTTATTTTTCAGGGTCATTTTTTCTCCCTCTACACTCTAACGATGACATCACCCACTCTAGCCTCCCGGGGCTCTCCCATCCGGAATGAATGGGGAAAAATTCCGGACAAAAACTGGGATAGCGTCGCCATAGTAACGGGAATCTCTGAGAAAAGTCATTCCACACCATTCCCGGCCGAGCCGGTCGATTTGATATATATATTGTGGGGGTTTTCTCAAAAACCTAGGAGGAGAAGCGAGCCAAACTTTTTACGGAAGAATAAATAAATAATAATAATAATAATAATATAGGTGTAGGATTACAAGAGTTGGCCTGGCTTCGCCAGGCCAACTCACCCCCAGTGCATTGTTCAATGCTCTGGGGGTGAGTTGGCCTGTGCTACGCCAGCCCCAACTAATTAACAGCCTTAGTGCAGCCATCACAAGTAATTTGGCTTTAAGTATCTTGGCCAAGGACACTGATGTTTAGACTGGAGGAGCCGATCTTTAGTGGTAGACTGCTTGAGCTCAAATTGATTGTTTTCTGGTTATTAAGTCTCCACATATGTGTAGAAATTCGTATGTAGATATGTATAGTATCACTTGCTATTAGTAACAGGAGTTTTTTTTTTATTTACTGCCAAAATAGTGACATTTAAAAGTCTAAAGTCACTGTGTAGAGTGTACACTAGGCTTCTGTAGAATCACAATAACAACAGGAGATGGCAGTATGCACTATGGGATGATTTAAAGTACAACTCAGTGTCCTGTCTTAATTAGCGTTTGTCACTTGTGAGTAGCTTAATGCATGAAGGTGAATGACTGCAAACATAAATTAATGTTATCACTCAGAAGTATGATTGTATGATTAAGAGTCATTGTCATTGTTTCCAGGTATAAGGATAAAATTCAACAGCTGAATTCACTGTACACATGGTCATTAGTACAAATTCATGAAACCAAAAGCCATAGTTATCTGGATTATTTGCTGACACTCTGTTTTACCTTCCTTCACATTCAACTGATGGAAAATGTCAAATTTACTGTCCCAGTTAGCTAAGAAGCTGTATATCAATTCTCTACTTATCAACCGACCACTACTTCATCTTTCAGGATGTTAAATAAAGAGATTTATTTTAAAACATTGAAATAAAAATACGGATTGAATTACCTGAACCCTAAACACGTTTTTTCCAGATGATGTTCAAGTTCAAGTTAAACTTTATTATCCCTGAAGGGAAGTTTGGTTAGTCAAGGTGCATGAACACACTCTTCCATCATTGATGCATACTTACACACCTATACATGTCTTCAGGTATACTTTCACACACACTCACACACACATTTATAAGAGGGCATTACCAAACATGGATGACACAATCCCTGTCAGTCCCCATTCTACCATAGTACGAGATGTGAACATTAGCCAGTTGATCTACAGTTTATACACAGTAAAATCACCAGTGTTGAAATAACAAAGAGTCAATCAGGAAACTAGTCGTGAAACAATAGTAGTTATATTAACACTGGTGATCTTACTATATATATATATATATATATATATATATAGAGAGAGAGAGAGAGAGAGAGAGAGAGAGAGAGAGAGAGAGAGAGAGAGAGAGAGAGAGAGAGAGAGAGAGAGAGAGAGAGAGAGAGAGAGAGAGAGAGACACCACTGCAAAATGATCAGTTTTTTGGATTTGACAACTGACAAAATTTCCCCCAAATTCCAAATATTATTGTTTAGAGCAGTGGTCCCCAACCTTTTCTGTACCGTGGACCGGTTTAATGTCTAACAATATTTTCACGGCCCGATCTAAAGGTGTAGCTGATAAAAACGAAATAAAATGACAAGATCGGCATTAAAAACTGTAATATTTTCTCTAAAGTAATAATAATAATAATGAATGTAAATCCACTGTGTAATCATATGCAACTTTATTAGCTGTGTCCTCGTAATGTCACACCAACAACAGAACATCACATCAGCAACATCATGATGAATGAATAATACTAATGGTCACACTTTTAGAGAGTTTAGACATCAATTTTTGGTGCCATAACCCTTATTTGTAATCATGTCTTTACCATTGTTGTTGGGTGACCTTATTCTACTCTTGGTACCTCTTTAAGCAAAATGAGGTGTGCATGCATTGGAATTGAACAGATGCTGGAATGGAATGGCTAGAGTACATGTGGAGATGCTGATTTCAGAAAAAAAAATGCAGTCGTCTCTTATTCTTTTTCCATCGCTATACATGTAGAAATGTGTAATAAAGGTTTAAAATAAAGGTTTGAGATCATACACATCTGTACATAACCCTGTAATTTTTCATTTAAATGTCTAGTTTCTGTTGGAACAAAAAAGACTGGCTAAACTTGATTGTTTTTCTTTGTAGAATCCTGGTCAAATCAAGTCAATTTAATTTATATTGCCAAAAATCAGAAATCCCAGTTTTGACATTTTGTACAGCAAACAGCATCTTTAGATCAAAAAGCTCCTGAGAAATCCCCTTTCACGAGGAGAAAAAGAGGAAAGAAACCTCTGGAAGAGCAACATAGGGGGGACCCCTCTTCCAGGAATGATGGATTTACAATAGATGTGTGTACAAGATAGAATATGATACATTTGAACAGGGAAGAAGCACAGTGTGTTGAATGAATGGGAACTATGAGGTGTTTGAGAGTTTGTAGGTGATGAGGATTTGGAATTCTATGCTTGATTTCACTGGGAGAAATTGGAGAGAAGCTAATACTGGGTGAGATATGATCTCTCCTTCAAGTGCCTGTTGATATGCACACAGCGGCATTCTGGATCGGCTTTAGGGACTTTTTGGAGCAGCCTGACAATAAAGGATTGCAGTTACAGTCTTTTTTATGTTTTTTTTTTATTTTGCACACATCGAACAGAGCAATATGTTTACAGATTTCAGACAAATTTAATAGTGCAGAGTAGAGGCAAGAGAGCCATAAGGGCCCATTTGAGGCTCAATAAAATTGAAAACTTCTTACTGGAAGTATAGGCAAAGAAATGCAATGGTAAATATATTGACTAGCTTTTTGCATCTTCTGCAGGAAGTGTCTGACCTTTGTTACATAGGTGAAAGAGGGCAGTGTTTGAAATTTGTTAAATGTGGGTAGTGAAGGGCAAATCTTGATCAATCAGTGCAATCACATGCAGATTTTAATCGAGCTATGCTCAAAATTCAATTTTTGTGTCTAGTTGATCTTTTGTCCTTTTCTCAGTTTATATGCAACTGAGAAAACCAAATAACTGATGGGGTCTGTCTGCTCATACACATGTATATCTGTTGACTTTTCTTTCACCCTGTAAAAAAATTAATATGTTTAACAACTTAATAAGTTTAATAAATTCTCAACTATAATTCCCGACCAGAAACGCCAATCTGGGCCAGTGCTGTTCACACTGAGCATAGGATACAGGTTTCCTATTATCTCTTTTAAATTAATCATACTTGCTGGATGCACTGTGTGAAATACATTGAATCAACACTAATGCTGTTTTTTCTCCTTATTTTTCTCTTTACTTGGCTGGTTCTGGCTTCTTCTCTGCTTCATTTTGTCCTATCTCTACTGTTGTGGAGCATGCACTCAGGCATGTCCAACTTTAGTCCGACCAATGGTATGCCAGAGAAAATCAAATTCCATTTGCGTTATCTAGGTGTGTTAATTCGACTATGAGAAGTCCAACATGGTCTGATTTCAATCTGACTTCCATTTAAAAAATCCAGCCATAGTCAGATTAATAATACAATACAATAATTAGATTTTCTAGATTGTCATGTAAACGTTTTGAATGATAACAGATAGATTGTTTATAATAGTGGTGGTGGCCATGCTAATGCTGTCCAAAGTGTCTATATTGCTGGATAGTGGGCTGCTAAGGTGTTCAGGTCCAAGTATAATGACTTAAGTGTTGTCCAAGTTCAGCAGCAGAAAGGCACATGTCATCCAGGACTTTATGTCTTTAAGACATGCTTGAAGTTATGCTAATTAGTTGGCTTAATCTGACCTAATTATTAGATACAATTGAGTATCATCTGCATAACAATGGAAATTAACAAAAGTCTTACCCTAACCCTCTGCTCGCTATCTTAATATTGTGTTGGAGTTTATCTTGGTCTTGCACTTATCTTACAAAGCACAGAAATCAGGCCAAAAGAATGACAAGTCTGAACAGCTTTGTAAAAAAATATTGATCAACATTAAAATTATTCAATGTTCTTAGAAAAAAAAGGTTTTTTTAACTTTTGTAACAGCGCATATATCCCAACGCAGGTGTTAAGCAATTACCACACCTAAATATTATAAATATAAGTGTGCACTCTTTCAGAGATAAGTTATTAGTTTTTAGGACTAGGCTGTGTCATCAGAATACTATACTAATATAAAAAGTGTGAGGGGAGGCTGAAGCTTTATATGAAAAAAGAGCTTTGCTGAATTTGACCTTCTGTGTGTGGTTTAAACGAATATCAGTAATCCAGTGGTATTAAATGCAATGCTAAAATCAACAAACATAATTTTAACAAAACGGTGAGGTTTTTCTAAATGTTTATATTTTAATCATTATCAGCGGAGGATGTTCACACCCTGGTCTGACTCCAGGTCCAGGTCTTCCCAATACAAGATGTTTTTAGGAAAAGGAAAAATCAAAGACCATTTCTACTGGTCAGGGATTACCCCGTCTCCACTGACCATTGAAACATCCAGTGAAAGAAGAAAAATGCAAGTGAAACAGCACTTTCAAATGCCATCTGGGCCTTGTGATTTCCAAAACTATATATGTAAAAAATAATCTAATCTTAGCGTCACTAAGTGGTAAATCCCTAAGTCTGCTGTGTCCCATGTGTCTACATTATTGAATCCGAAACATTTTATTATTATCAGTTTTTTATTATTATATTATTATTTATTTATTATTAAGTGATAACGTCAGGCTGCTGACATATTCAAAATGTGACAGTCAGTTGCCAAACTTGAACGAACTTAGAGAAGCAGCTTCTGTGTTTCGTTTGTGTGTGCTTATGAGTGTGTCAGCACCATATTTATAACCTTGATGTGAGTGCTCCAGGTCTACATTACAAGGCCTCATTAAAGTGTCACACAGTGCACAAATTCAATAACAGAATGCTCTTTAAACCAACAAACAGTATTTAAGATCAATGAGCTGAGAACACACACACAGTATTCAGTAAACACTACCAGCACCTGCAGATCATTGAAATTTGATTGATGACTCATTCTAAATTCTCCAGTTTTCATCCTATCTTTGCCTTCAATGCACTTTCCCTCTTCTTCTAAAAGACAAATTGATCGGGTAACGGGCAAATTGTGTTTTTCGCACACATGCAAACACTCACACTGTGAACGTGTTACCGCCCCCAGACTCAGTCCCTGCAGCAATGTCGAAGAAATTTTTCAAAAGGTGTATATAACCTTTGGGTTTCATATTTTTGCTCGATTCCAATGTTTTTTTTTTAACTCAAAAATGATTGGGGAGCCAGGTTTATTAACAAGTATTATTCCTAGCCTCACAAAATTTTGTAGAATGGTTGACAAGTATGTTCTCAGTGTGAGTGAATGTGTGATCTACACTGGTTTTCTGTAAGGGCCTAGATTTGGAAAAAAAAATGTGCAGATTCCTGATATTCAGGGTATTGTAATGAAACCATTTTAAAGAAAATAATGCATTACAGTCTTCTACCGGAATCTTAAAGGGGCCCTTCATAGCTGTAGGAAAACAATAAACAAGAACATGGTCCTCCCATATTATCTCTACTTGTGTATTTATTTATTCATCAAGGACAATGTGCATTAATGAACATTTCAGCTTTCACATTAATGTAAATGAGCTAGATAGTTATTTTATGCCATACTCCCATGGCAGGTTATTACACAATACATAATTTAATACACATTATACTATGAACGTGAAAAAAAAATTACCACGATACAACAAAAACATCATAAAGATATAAGGTTCACCAAAATCCCAGTAGTCTTTATTTTTGCCCCTTGCCCCTTGAAATGCATCAAAGCAACTGAGATAAATTCTAATAAAGTCAAAGCAATCTATAACTCATTCATATGAAGGAGTTGGACTTGTAGATTGGTTTTCTCCCACTTGTATCCTGATGGTTTCTATGATGCGCTGTACAATCGTGCCCCTGCTCAGTTTATATGATTACTCAGAATAAGAGCGGTGATTGTGGGGAGGGATAGGGCTATGCAGCTGTAATGGTGGGAGTAAGGAAACAACTTGCCATATGTTCCTGCCTCTGAGAAACAACTGTTTGGCATCAGCAGCTTTCACCCTCTCAGCAAGCCTTTGATGTGTGTGTGCATAATCCATAATGCATGAAACCGCACAATGCTAATGAATAACATGACGTCAACAACACCAAAGTGGAGGTATTTACAAAGGACCACATTGACATTTGATATGTATTTTCTTTAAAGCATATGCCTTATAGAGATTTCTAAGGCAAAGTAAACATATTTAGAAAAAGGCCGAAGATAAAGAGCAGAGACAAAAATAACTGATGTATTTTAAATATAAGAATAACAAAAATAAAGATTATTATAATAATGATTTTCACAAGCTTTTGAGAGCTACGTGAAAAGACAAAAATATGACAAATATGCATATTCCTTCACACATGTGGTTCTTTAACATGTTAGTTATATTTAAATACATTATTATAATATATCTTACATTGTTTTATGATGTGATCATTTTGTTCATATTACAGTTATCAGTTATTTTTACAAGAATTGGACATCTGAGGCTAGAGTGTATTATTGATGTGTTTCTGAACATGTATTTGTGAAGCTATGTGTATGTCAAATATGGGTAATTATTTTAACAAATCAAAAAAATGCATTACCTGTGATTGTGAATAAATAGTGAGGAATGTACCAAAGCAACTGAGAACTTTGTACAAACAGAAACAAAAAAATAACTTGATTATCTGCAAAGGTACCTTACTAGGTTGAAGTGGATAGTTAGTTTCTAAAAGACAAGTGTCAGTATAATAAAAATCCCAACAATATTGTGACAAATTCAATCATCTTAAATAGAGTACCACCATTGAACCCAACTCTGCCCAATTTTCAAAGTTTCAATTGTCTGCAAAAGACTTTCATCTTGATCTATTGTTATGAATACTTTCAGCCTTTCAGACTTTAGCATCCGAGTTGAGGGGTCAATTAGATTGCAATGACTTGGCCTTATACAACACAAGCCACCCTGTCACAGTTGCAGGTGCATTCTGAGGATTTGTCTGAAAACCGAATGAAAAACATAGTGATGCAGTGTAAAATCACACTTCAATGCATTGTTTTGTTCAGAGAATGTGCCTAACTTGAAGCATATCTGAAGTTTTGAAACCACAGATGAACATAAGAATCTACAAGATCAAGTAGCACATACTGCATTTAGAAATCAAGAGTGCTTTGTGTTTGGGTACTCTTGTTTTCTAGTCATGTGAAACCAACCCCAAAGAGAAGTACTTATGAAAGCAAGACTCATCAGTTGCTCCATTTGAAGTGATGTGAATGTGATATCATCAGCACCCCACCAGCACTCAGTGAAAGTCTATCCTGCTAGCAGTGGAAGTGCTGTCTGATGCACAGATTTGTCCATCTTATATACAGAGTACCACCATTGAGTTGACTACTGCTGAGTTGACATTTTGAGTTGACTACTTCTTGTTCCATTGGGAACAAGCGTGTAGATATTCCCATGGGGTAACTTGTTACAACCAAGACAACCCCAAAGAGAAGCACTTATGAACACAAGAATCATCAGTGGCTCTGTTTGAGGTGATCTGAGAGTAATTCCTCTAAAGAATATCCTTTTTATAGATGTAGTTGCTCATGTCAATTAAAACTGCCCCAACATGTAGCACTTACTGAATTCAAAGGTAAAGTCAATGCTCATGTTGAGGTAATGCCAATGACTTCACAAATGGTAACACAACATACGTTATGAAATAACAAATAACCAAGAATGGCTGCAGATACACTGTAAAATGTAATAGTATATACTTTAAAAAAAGTAAACAAACTTGACATTGCAAGGTAACTCTACTTTGAAATATGAGTGAATAAGAAGCGTCTGCAAAACCCGGAGAAACTCGGAAACTTCCGCCAGCTCTCGGCGTCTCTCGTCTTGAATACACATGCGCAGTTGCACGCTGACGACAAGCTGAGACGGTTGGGACCTGACCGCGTGGACCTGTATGAGGCGCCAACTGGACTCTCCAGTCTCCATCAACCGGGAAAGGACACGAGAGGCGGCAGGTGCAGTGTCACGGTAAGTTGAAGTTGAAGTTAGTTGAAGTTGTGACAAGTTGCGGGTAGTCGGTCCTCCTTCGGTTAGCATGTGAGCGCGAAAGTTCGCTAGCACACTAACGTTTGCTACCCCACCAGGTAATGATACACGATGTAAAACGTTAGCATGTGCAAGCTAAAGTTTGCTAACCCACCAGGTAATGTTATGTCGTGTAAAACGTTAGCATGTGAAAGCTAAAGTTTGCTAGCCTTCCAGGTAATGATACGCGATGCAAAATGCTGCAAGAAAAGTGGACGTTTAGAGATAACTAGAGTTTCAGTAAACACGGCGGGCTTATTAACGGTTTAAAAAGCAACTCTTGATTTTATATAGACTGCTCTTCAATTCGGCAAGCATGTAATTAATTTCTTAGCATTTGGTTAAAGAAAAAAAGTGTTCATGCATTTGTTCATGGCTCATTTTAGGTTCACAATAGCGATGTGTCGGTCGCGAACGAGCTGGTTCAAAAAGTGAACGATGGGAGCGTCTGTCTGCGAGCCGTTTTTTTTTTTTACTTTTTCTTTATTTTATTTTAAAATCAGTGGTTTTAGTGTTTTATATTAATTTTGAATCATTGTTTATAGTGTTAATTTCTATTTTAATTTGAAATCAGTAGTTTTAGGGTTTTAATTTTAAATTGGTTGTTTTAGTGTTATAATTTTTATTAAAATTTGTAACCATAGATTTTAGTGTTTTGTATAATTCAAGTCAAAACGGCGCTACATTTGGCTGAATTACAAAAGATGTGAGTCGTAAAATAGAGAGCCATTTTTTATTCTCACTAATGAGCTGAGCCAAATGATCCGGCTCACTAAAAAAGAGCTGAAACTCCCATCACTAGTTGCCAGATAGTGTGACTGATATAATAGTTTTGGGAAGGGATGGCTAACAATTGATTAATTGTGATATTGAAAATGCAAAAGAAAATGATTTCGCCAATTTTCCACTTATTTAACAAAAATTGTGGCATTTTAGAAAATTAGATTCTGTATAGCTACAATCTGTGCTTGTTAATAACTAACGAATAACTGACTAACTGATTGGTTATGTTTCTTTTGTAGGTGTCTGAGGGCAGAAACTAAGCTATGCAATGGAAGTGTAAATACTGCTTGTTTTCTTCTGAAAAAGGGCTCAACTATTCAAGCACTATTGCTTAAAACATGGAAGCTATGCCAGAACTACTCCTATTCCATGCCTCCACACAGATTGTCTTTGTTCATTCAAGTCATTTAATGCTTTAAAAGTGCATTTAACAAGAAATCACTCCCATGAAGTTCATGACAGACAAAGAAGTGGAATTGGTGAAATCCCTGTCATATTCCATTGCCCTCTCTGCACTTTCCCTGCGTGGAACAAACCTTTTTATCCCATTTGCGCCAACATCTCAAAAATAAGGAAAGTGTGAAGTGTCCATATGAAAACTGCATTTTTGAAAGCAATGTCTACTCAACATTTAATGCTCATAAATGCAAAGAGCACCGACTTCCCAGTCAGAAGCGGTTGAAGCCTGACATTGCTGTGCGCAGCACATTTCACAATGCAGATACAGGTATGCCACTAGATGTACAAGAATTTGAGGATTTTTCTAGTGATCCTACAGACCAAGATGAAAATGAGGAAGAAGCTCAAATGGAAAATTTAGATCACTTACAGCACAATTTAGCCTCACTCTTTCTTAAACTACAGGCAATTTTGCATTTATCTGACATGGCAATACAGGAGGTAATTCAACAACTTAACCAGCTTGTTCTTCTCTCAGAGCCCCTTCTACATAATGCCATTCAGGAAATTCTCAATGAACATGGTGTTGGTGACGATTCAGTCATGAGAAAGATTTTGAATGCTGTCAAAGTGAATAACTTGTTCTTGAAAATGACTGATGCTGACCAGTCACTCTCCACAGCCAGTAAAAGAACCTCATATTTTCAGAGGGAATTTCCTATGGTCATGCCAGTTGAATACAAGCTTGAAAAAGACCTACAGTCACTTTCTTATGTGCCAATTCTGAAAATGTTACAAACACTATTAAACAGGGCTGATGTTCTAGAAAAAAATCTCAGACATGAGTGCACCATTGATGGATTCAACACTTACAGAGATGGCACTCATTATCGCGGAAATGATTTTTTTAAGACTGAGACTTTAAGGGTTGTGCTTGGACTTTACATTGATGAATTTGAGATAGCCAATCCTCTGGGCACTTCCAAGAAGAAACACAAGCTGTGTGGCATCTATTGGGTTCTTTCCAATCTTCCCTCAAAACATCGCTCCTCTCTCCACTCTATTCAGCTAGCAATGTTATGCACAGCAAGTGCATTCAAACAGCATGGCTATGCAGCTGTCCTTCACCCACTTCTTCAAGACCTAGTCACTCTAGAAAAACACGGTGTCTATGTTGAGCAGTTAGGTGAATGTGTGAAAGGAACTGTGCTCTACGTGTCAGCTGATAACCTAGGTGCTCATTCTTTTTCTGGTTTTCAGGAGAGTTTCACTGTGGAGCACCCCTGTCGATTCTGCATGGCAAAAAAGAGTGACATCCAGCAAAAAGAGGTCAGATCAGGAGCATTTGAGTGCAGAACCAGCCAGGATCATGACAGGCAAGTTTCTGAAGTTTTAGAGAATCCAAATCTGGTGAAAGAGTATGGTGTGAAAGGTCCTTGTGTTTTAAGTGACAATTTGGAATATTTCCACACTATCAATGGGTTTCCACCTGACATAATGCATGACCTCTTGGAAGGTATCATCCCTGTTGAGATGTCTTTATGCATTAATGACTTGATCTCCAGGAAGTACATCACGCTTGAGTCATTGAACAAAGTCATCAAAAATTTTCCTTACAAATTCACTGACAGGACTGATCAGCCTCAGATTATCCCAGCTACTTTTGCTGCTAGAGGTACAATTGGCGGTAACAGCCACGAAAACTGGACACTCACAAGACTCCTTCCACTTATGATTGGTTTTGATGTCCCAGAGAATGATCCAACATGGGAAATTTTAATGCTTTTGAAGGACATCTTGGAACTGTCAGCATCATTCAGACTAACAGAAGATTCTATTGACTACCTTGATGCCAAAATCTCAGAGCACAGAGGTTTACTTTTAACAGTATTTCCTCATTTCACATTGCGTCCAAAGCACCACTATGTGGAGCATTATCCACAGTTGATTAGGATGTATGGGCCACTCCGGGATATGTGGACAATGCGCTTTGAGGGCAAGTATAAATTCTTCAAACAAGTCATTCACAATACAAAAAACTTCAAAAATGTCCCACAAACTCTGGCTGTCCACCATCAGAGAATGATGGCATATCATGTGGATTCCTCTTCATTTTTCAAGCCATCCATCCAAATAGACAAGGTGACACTTTCTTTGGTTTCATCTTTACCTGAGAATATTCAGAACTTGTTGAAACAGAGGTATGCATCTCAGAACACAGTCCTCGTAGCATCATCTGTGAGCATTGACAGTGTCAAATACAGTCCAAATATGATTGTGTCTGTTGGTGCTTGTTCATGCCTACCTGAGTTTAGGCAAATTCACAACATCCTTGTCATTAACAGTAATGTCTTGTTTGTATGCAAACATTTGACATCTTGGTTTAATGAGCATCTGCGTTCTTATGAACTATGCAGTCATGTGTCATCCATTTGTCATATGTCAGTCAATATGCTCTCTGATCTGAATGACCCTTTTCCTTTGGCAGCCTACAGAATCAGGGGCAGGACATTTGTTACCCTTAGGCATTATATTTTGTGCTGATTAGATGCTGAAGATTTTGATGTCAAGTGTTATGAAGTAACCCAACTGATATTTATTTACACCCTCTGTAGAATCAAAGCAAACAATGGAGATGAGGACTACACTAAGGATAATTGTCCATGACAATGACATCAGGAAGATTACACTTTCTGGGAAACCCCAGACACTTGACTCACTTGTTGAACAGCTTGAGGAAAAGTTGGGTCTTCAGTACAAATTCTCCCTCCAGTATGAGGATCCAGATTTTAATAACGCCCTTGTCAACCTCACTGACATTACTGACCTGCCTGACAAACCCACTCTAAAGATAATCACCCTGGTTTCAACCCCCACACCAAGCACAGCTAGCACAGATGACACAGAGATCCCTTTCTCGGTCTCCATGGCCAGACACCTTTGAAATTCCCAATTTTCCTGTTGACATAGAGTACAGATTACGCCAGGGGAATCTTCAGTATATGAGAGACAAGACATATCTACAAGTACCCAGGGACATGAAGCACGAGATACTTGAAAAGCTTGCTGAGGCAATTTACACCTTCAAGGCTTATCCCTGCGATGAAGAATTCAATGATGTTGCAATGGCACTGATTCAAAAGCACCCATGCCTCATTGAACCATGCTCTGTCACTGGATGTAATGGATGGAAAAATAGCATTAAGTTCAAAATGGGAAACTATCGTACCAAACTGCGTCGAGCTGGATGTACAGATGTAGCTGTAAATCAAGGGAAAAGAAGAGGCGAAACTCCTCAGAGGAGGATCAAGAGACCCAAATGGTTCGAAACCAATTATCTACCCAATTTCCCTGATGGTGAAGATGAGATCAGTATGGAATCCAAACAAAAGGAACTTGTAGAGGAGATGAAGCAACGTCGTCCATGTAGTGCTCCAATAACCAAAAACATGGACTCAACCTTTGCTTTGAGAAGAAAAAAGTTGGTGAACTCTGAGCCTTCAGTAAAGGACACGATGGAAAGGTGGCCGGCACTCTTTATGGAGGGTCAGGTAATCTAAAACTCTTATCTTATACGCATGTTTTAGTTATTAGGCACTTGCCTCTAAAAAACAAGGGGTTTCTTGTTTTTTTTTTATAGCTATTCTTTAATCTATTTCTAAGATGACTACAACTTGAGTAGTAATTTGTCATATTTTTCCTTTAGATTCTTGCAGAGTTCTGTCGTTTGACAACCAAAAACCTGAATTCCGAATTCTACAAAGAACTTGACAAATACACTCCTCGTTTCTTTGAGATTTTCAACACCAAGGGGGGAAGTGTTGGCCGGAAACTTAAAAAGTACCTTTAACAAGTCACATCAGAGGTAAATTTCTCAGATATTAAGTAAAATACATTTTTGATCATGTGGGGAACAAAAATTGCTACCCCATTTTGTGTGCAGAGGTATTATTTGATTTTCCATGACCACAGGAGTAATGTGTTTTGTATGTGATTTTTCATGTGAGTACAGATGTTACCGCGAAGCGAACAGCAGTCCTCCGTGGCCTTCCTGTCATCCTTGGAGATGAGGACACAGACTTCTTCAAGACATGCTTTGTGAGTCATCTTTATTACTTATTACTTATTATTACTTATTTTTTTGTCTACACCCCAGAAGTTCCTCTCTATTTAATTCTGCTCCCTGTGTTATTTTGATAGCTTAAGTTATTTTCTGCCTTAGAAATTCAAGGTGACATCTGACATGTAATTGTGGCTGTATTGTTGATATTTTTGTTAGGACTCCGATGAGCCTGGCATCTCTGCTGTCCCCATTGGAATCCTGACCATCGTGCCTGAGGACGAACAGATCTCCACCGATTCACTGTATCTTCAGTGTACAGGTACCGCGATAATTCTGGAAGGAGAAATTGCGATGGATGATCTTTATAATCTTCCACATGCCATCTGCATGCTCTTTGGACTATGCCCTGAATTTGGAATACCCTCCACAACTGAAGTACACCTTTGACTTCATTCAAAGGGTGCTTCTCTCACTTGGACATAAATCCCTGAAGCCAAAAATACAGTCACTCAAAAATCTTCTGATGCAATGAATCAGTATGACAGAAATGAGATAATAAGATGACATCTTGTGTACCTTTTACCCTTATTGGAAAAGTGATTTTTGTTTTTTATTTTTTTGTTTGATCTTTTTTTTGTGGGAGGGAATTTAATCATCCTTTCAGATGACCAATTGTTTTATGTTCATAATGTTGCATTGGTAGTGACATAATTGTGGTGATATTGATGACCAACAGCTGGTGCATTAGCCAGTTATCTCCTTAAATCCAAAAGCTCTGAGCAGTTTTAGCAGGAGATGTTTCAAACATCAGAACTACAGTTGCATAAGCAGTTGAAAAATTTATTATTTAAAGTTTTTATTTTGCAGTCATGCACTTGGTTCATTGGAAACAGACTTGTGTTAAAATGTATTGGAATGATGAACAAATGTAATGCATTTCATGCTACCTTTACTCAGTGGGTCATCAGAAATGTCTCTGAGGGTCACCATTGATCCATGGACTGCCTGTGTTCCTTACAACCCCTGTGTAAGTTAAACCTCAGCTTTTCAGCCTGGACCATATTATTTCATGTGCTCGAACTAAAACAAAAAAAGGTATTAAACATTGCACTGTATTCGAACTGTTGTCTTTCTTTGTTCCATCACTTTAAGTTCGGCTTACTTGAGCATGTCAAGGCAATCGGTTTCCTAATATTTTCTTAGTAAAATGAATGCTAATAAACTTGTAAGGTTAACTTATTTTTATAAGTACTGCTTAATTCGTAAGTTTAAGTAACCTAAACTCACATTTTATAGTGGATGTAACTAATTATGTTGAGTTAACTATACTCAGGTTTACTTGTATTGTATGAGTTGTCTGAACTTATATTTTGTAGTTAACCCTAATTATGTATTTTGAGTCAACTGCACTTAAGTTTACTAACATTGTTTGAGTTGCCTAAACACAGGTAATTTCAGCTTTATCAACTTAGAATGGCTCATCTCCTTTACTTGGGTATTTTGAGGCAATCGGTTTCCTTAGTTTTGTTAAGTAAAATTAACTTATTACAATTTACAGTGTATGACATCCAGTAAAGCTGAAAAATCAGTTCACTTCAATCACTCAATCAATCAATCAATCAATCACTTTCCTTTGTTTTTTTAAGAGAATGTGCCTAAGTTGAAGTGTATCTCCTACTGAGGATGTCAAAGTACTCATAGCTCACACACCCGAAGAAGCAGTGGTCACTAAAACTACCCCAACAAAAAGCACTTACTACATTGAGGACCAAAGTCAGTGTTTGTGTTAGGGTAATAATAATGACCATGGAGAAATGCAACATTTTGAGTTAACTCCTTGTTCTATTGGGAACAAGCGTGTAGATATTCCCATGGAGTAACTTGTTACAACCAAGACAACCCCAAAGAGAAGCACTTATGAACACAAGAATCATCAGTGGCTCTGTTTGAGGTGATCTGAGAGTAATTCCTCTAAAGAATATCCTTTTTATAGATGTAGTTGCTCATGTCAATTAAAACTGCCCCAACATGTAGCACTTACTGAATTCAAAGGTAAAGTCAATGCTCATGTTGAGGTAATGCCAATGACTTCACAAATGGTAGCACAACATACGTTATGAAATAACAAATAACCAAGAATGGCTGCAGATATGCCATCGAGTAAAGCTGCGAAATCAGGTCAGTAAAACTACCCCAACAAGTAGCACTTACTGCATTCAGAAATCAAGAGAGTGCTTGTGTTCGGGTACTCTTATTGACAAATTATCTTGTTTTCTAGACATGTGAAACCCAAACTTTCTATTAATATGTTAGTTGAAGAATTCACAATCAAGACAACCCCAAAGAGAAGCACTTATGAAAGCAAGAATCATCAGTGGCTCCATTTGAAGTGATCTGAATGTGATGTCAGCAGCACCCCACCACCACTCAGTAAAAGTCTATCCTGCTAGCAGTGGAGGTGCTGTCTGATGCACAGATTCGTCCATCTTATATACAGTATACCACCATTGAACCTAACTCCGCCTTAATTTTCACAAAGTTTCAATGGTATGTAAAAGACTGCTTTCTTCTCGATGAATAGTCATCCATTGTTCAAATACTTTTAGGCCATTAGCATCTGTTGAGTGGTCAATTAGATTGCGATGACCTGCCTGAACCTACACAGGCGTCTGCCACCTGGTGGTGACATTTGCAGCTGCATTCTGAGAATGTGTCTAAAAACACAAAACACATAGTGATACAGTATAGAATCACACCCCAACTTCAAAGCACTTTCCTTTGTTTTTTTAAGAGAATGTGCCTAAGTTGAAGTGTATCTCCTACTGAGGATGTCAAAGTACTCATAGCTCACACACCCGAAGAAGCAGTGGTCACTGAAACTACCCCAACAAAAAGCACTTACTACATTGAGGACCAAAGTCAGTGTTTGTGTTAGGGTAATAATAATGACCATGGAGAAATGCAACATTTTGAGTTAACTCCTTGTTCTATTGGGAACAAGCGTGTAGATATTCCCATGGGGTAACTTGTTACAACCAAGACAACCCCAAAGAGAAGCACTTATGAACACAAGAATCATCAGTGGCTCTGTTTGAGGTGATCTGAGAGTAATTCCTCTAAAGAATATCCTTTTTATAGATGTAGTTGCTCATGTCAATTAAAACTGCCCCAACATGTAGCACTTACTGAATTCAAAGGTAAAGTCAATGCTCATGTTGAGGTAATGCCAATGACTTCACAAATGGTAGCACAACATACGTTATGAAATAACAAATAACCAAGAATGGCTGCAGATATGCCATCGAGTAAAGCTGCGAAATCAGGTCAGTAAAACTACCCCAACAAGTAGCACTTACTGCATTCAGAAATCAAGAGAGTGCTTGTGTTCGGGTACTCTTAGTGACAAATTATCTTGTTTTCTAGACATGTGAAACCCAAACTTTCTATTAATATGTTAGTTGAAGAATTCACAATCAAGACAACCCCAAAGAGAAGCACTTATGAAAGCAAGAATCATCAGTGGCTCCATTTGAAGTGATCTGAATGTGATGTCAGCCGCACCCCACCACCACTCAGTGAAAGTCTATCCTGCTAGCAGTGGAGGTGCTGTCTGATGCACAGATTCGTCCATCTTATATACAGAATACCACCATTGAACCTAACTCCGCCTTAATTTTCACAAAGTTTCAATGGTATGTAAAAGACTGCTTTCTTCTCGATGAATAGTCATCCATTGTGCAAATGCTTTTAGGCCATTAGCATCTGTTGAGTGGTCAATTAGATTGCGATGACCTGCCTGAACCTACACAGGCGTCTGCCACCTGGTGGTGACATTTGCAGCTGCATTCTGAGAATGTGTCTAAAAACACAAAACACATAGTGATACAGTATAGAATCACACCCCAACTTCAAAGCACTTTCCTTTGTTTTTTTAAGAGAATGAGCCTAAGTTGAAGTGTATCTCCTACTGAGGATGTCAAAGTACTCATAGCTCACACACCCGAAGAAGCAGTGGTCACTAAAACTACCCCAACAAAAAGCACTTACTACATTGAGGACCAAAGTCAGTGTTTGTGTTAGGGTAATAATAATGACCATGGAGAAATGCAACATTTTGAGTTAACTCCTTGTTCTATTGGGAACAAGCGTGTAGATATTCCCATGGGGTAACTTGTTAGAACCAAGACAACCCCAAAGAGAAGCACTTATGAAAGCAAGAATCATCAGTGGCTCTGTTTGAGGTGATCTGAGAGTAATTCCTCTAAAGAATATCCTTTTTATAGATGTAGTTGCTCTTGTCAATTAAAACTGCCCCAACATGTAGCACTTACTGAATTCAAAGATGTAGTTGCTCTTGTCAATTAAAACTGCCCCAACATGTAGCACTTACTGAATTCAAAGGTAAAGTCAATGCTCATGTTGAGGTAATGCCAATGACTTCACAAATGGTAGCACAACATACGTTATGAAATAACAAATAACCAAGAATGGCTGCAGATATGCCATCGAGTAAAGCTGCGAAATCAGGTCAGTAAAACTACCCCAACAAGTAGCACTTACTGCATTCAGAAATCAAGAGAGTGCTTGTGTTCGGGTACTCTTAGTGACAAATTATCTTGTTTTCTAGACATGTGAAACCCAAACTTTCTATTAATATGTTAGTTGAAGAATTCACAATCAAGACAACCCCAAAGAGAAGCACTTATGAATGAAAGAATCATCAGTGGCTCCATTTGAAGTGATCTGAATGTGATGTCAGCAGCACCCCACCACCACTCAGTGAAAGTCTATCCTGCTAGCAGTGGAGGTGCTGTCTGATGCACAGATTCGTCCATCTTATATACAGAATACCACCATTGAACCTAACTCCGCCTTAATTTTCACAAAGTTTCAATGGTATGTAAAAGACTGCTTTCTTCTCGATGAATAGTCATCCATTGTCCAAATACTTTTAGGCCATTAGCATCTGTTGAGTGGTCAATTAGATTGCGATGACCTGCCTGAACCTACACAGGCGTCTGCCACCTGGTGGTGACATTTGCAGCTGCATTCTGAGAATGTGTCTAAAAACACAAAACACATAGTGATACAGTATAGAATCAGACCCCAACTTCAAAGCACTTTCCTTTGTTTTTTTAAGAGAATGTGCCTAAGTTGAAGTGTATCTCCTACTGAGGATGTCAAAGTACTCATAGCTCACACACCCGAAGAAGCAGTGGTCACTAAAACTACCCCAACAAAAAGCACTTACTACATTGAGGACCAAAGTCAGTGTTTGTGTTAGGGTAATAATAATGACCATGGAGAAATGCAACATTTTGAGTTAACTCCTTGTTCTATTGGGAACAAGCGTGTAGATATTCCCATGGGGTAACTTGTTACAACCAAGACAACCCCAAAGAGAAGCACTTATGAAAGCAAGAATCATCAGTAGCTCTGTTTGAGGTGATCTGAGAGTAATTCCTCTAAAGAATATCCTTTTTATAGATGTAGTTGCTCTTGTCAATTAAAACTGCCCCAACATGTAGCACTTACTGAATTCAAAGATGTAGTTGCTCTTGTCAATTAAAACTGCCCCAACATGTAGCACTTACTGAATTCAAAGGTAAAGTCAATGCTCATGTTGAGGTAATGCCAATGACTTCACAAATGGTAGCACAACATACGTTATGAAATAACAAATAACCAAGAATGGCTGCAGATATGCCATCGAGTAAAGCTGCGAAATCAGATCAGTAAAACTACCCCAACAAGTAGCACTTACTGCATTCAGAAATCAAGAGAGTGCTTGTGTTCGGGTACTCTTAGTGACAAATTATCTTGTTTTCTAGACATGTGAAACCCAAACTTTCTATTAATATGTTAGTTGAAGAATTCACAATCAAGACAACCCCAAAGAGAAGCACTTATGAATGAAAGAATCATCAGTGGCTCCATTTGAAGTGATCTGAATGTGATGTCAGCAGCACCCCACCACCAGTCAGTGAAAGTCTATCCTGCTAGCAGTGGAGGTGCTGTCTGATGCACAGATTCGTCCATCTTATATACAGAATACCACCATTGAACCTAACTCCGCCTTAATTTTCACAAAGTTTCAATGGTATGTAAAAGACTGCTTTCTTCTCGATGAATAGTCATCCATTGTCCAAATACTTTTAGGCCATTAGCATCTGTTGAGTGGTCAATTAGATTGCGATGACCTGCCTGAACCTACACAGGCGTCTGCCACCTGGTGGTGACATTTGCAGCTGCATTCTGAGAATGTGTCTAAAAACACAAAACACATAGTGATACAGTATAGAATCACACCCCAACTTCCAAGCACTTTCCTTTGTTTTTTTAAGAGAATGTGCCTAAGTTGAAGTGTATCTCCTACTGAGGATGTCAAAGTACTCATAGCTCACACACCCGAAGAAGCAGTGGTCACTAAAACTACCCCAACAAAAAGCACTTACTACATTGAGGACCAAAGTCAGTGTTTGTGTTAGGGTAATAATAATGACCATGGAGAAATGCAACATTTTGAGTTAACTCCTTGTTCTATTGGGAACAAGCGTGTAGCTATTCCCATGGGGTAACTTGTTACAACCAAGACAACCCCAAAGAGAAGCACTTATGAAAGCAAGAATCATCAGTGGCTCTGTTTGAGGTGATCTGAGAGTAATTCCTCTAAAGAATATCCTTTTTATAGATGTAGTTGCTCTTGTCAATTAAAACTGCCCCAACATGTAGCACTTACTGAATTCAAAGGTAAAGTCAATGCTCATGTTGAGGTAATGCCAATGACTTCACAAATGGTAGCACAACATACGCTATGAAATAACAAATAACCAAGAATGGCTGCAGATATGCCATCGAGTAAAGCTGCGAAATCAGGTCAGTAAAACTACCCCAACAAGTAGCACTTACTGCATTCAGAAATCAAGAGAGTGCTTGTGTTCGGGTACTCTTAGTGACAAATTATCTTGTTTTCTAGACATGTGAAACCCAAACTTTCTATTAATATGTTAGTTGAAGAATTCACAATCAAGACAACCCCAAAGAGAAGCACTTATGAATGAAAGAATCATCAGTGGCTCCATTTGAAGTGATCTGAATGTGATGTCAGCAGCACCCCACCACCAGTCAGTGAAAGTCTATCCTGCTAGCAGTGGAGGTGCTGTCTGATGCACAGATTCGTCCATCTTATATACAGAATACCACCATTGAACCTAACTCCGCCTTAATTTTCACAAAGTTTCAATGGTATGTAAAAGACTGCTTTCTTCTCGATGAATAGTCATCCATTGTCCAAATGCTTTTAGGCCATTAGCATCTGTTGAGTGGTCAATTAGATTGCGATGACCTGCCTGAACCTACACAGGCGTCTGCCACCTGGTGGTGACATTTGCAGCTGCATTCTGAGAATGTGTCTAAAAACACAAAACACATAGTGATACAGTATAGAATCACACCCCAACTTCAAAGCACTTTCCTTTGTTTTTTTAAGAGAATGTGCCTAAGTTGAAGTGTATCTCCTACTGAGGATGTCAAAGTACTCATAGCTCACACACCCGAAGAAGCAGTGGTCACTAAAACTACCCCAACAAAAAGCACTTACTACATTGAGGACCAAAGTCAGTGTTTGTGTTAGGGTAATAATAATGACCATGGAGAAATGCAACATTTTGAGTTAACTCCTTGTTCTATTGGGAACAAGCGTGTAGATATTCCCATGGGGTAACTTGTTACAACCAAGACAACCCCAAAGAGAAGCACTTATGAAAGCAAGAATCATCAGTGGCTCTGTTTGAGGTGATCTGAGAGTAATTCCTCTAAAGAATATCCTTTTTATAGATGTAGTTGCTCTTGTCAATTAAAACTGCCCCAACATGTAGCACTTACTGAATTCAAAGATGTAGTTGCTCTTGTCAATTAAAACTGCCCCAACATGTAGCACTTACTGAATTCAAAGGTAAAGTCAATGCTCATGTTGAGGTAATGCCAATGACTTCACAAATGGTAGCACAACATACGTTATGAAATAACAAATAACCAAGAATGGCTGCAGATATGCCATCGAGTAAAGCTGCGAAATCAGGTCAGTAAAACTACCCCAACAAGTAGTACTTACTGCATTCAGAAATCAAGAGAGTGCTTGTGTTCGGGTACTCTTAGTGACAAATTATCTTGTTTTCTAGACATGTGAAACCCAAACTTTCTATTAATATGTTAGTTGAAGAATTCACAATCAAGACAACCCCAAAGAGAAGCACTTATGAATGAAAGAATCATCAGTGGCTCCATTTGAAGTGATCTGAATGTGATGTCAGCAGCACCCCACCACCACTCAGTGAAAATCTATCCTGCTAGCAGTGGAGGTGCTGTCTGATGCACAGATTCGTCCATCTTATATACAGAATACCACCATTGAACCTAACTCCGCCTTAATTTTCACAAAGTTTCAATGGTATGTAAAAGACTGCTTTCTTCTCGATGAATAGTCATCCATTGTCCAAATACTTTTAGGC
Source organism: Lepturacanthus savala (assembly GCA_030544235.1). Taxonomy (NCBI): domain Eukaryota; kingdom Metazoa; phylum Chordata; class Actinopteri; order Scombriformes; family Trichiuridae; genus Lepturacanthus; species Lepturacanthus savala. The sequence goes on along the minus strand of CM060479.1, from coordinate 19,189,360 downwards.
CATTAGCTTCTGTTGAGTGGTCAATTAGATTGCGATGACCTGCCTGAACCTACACAGGCGTCTGCCACCTGGTGGTGACATTTGCAGCTGCATTCTGAGAATGTGTCTAAAAACACAAAACACATAGTGATACAGTATAGAATCACACCCCAACTTCAAAGCACTTTCCTTTGTTTTTTTAAGAGAATGTGCCTAAGTTGAAGTGTATCTCCTACTGAGGATGTCAAAGTACTCATAGCTCACACACCCGAAGAAGCAGTGGTCACTAAAACTACCCCAACAAAAAGCACTTACTACATTGAGGACCAAAGTCAGTGTTTGTGTTAGGGTAATAATAATGACCATGGAGAAATGCAACATTTTGAGTTAACTCCTTGTTCTATTGGGAACAAGCGTGTAGCTATTCCCATGGGGTAACTTGTTACAACCAAGACAACCCCAAAGAGAAGCACTTATGAAAGCAAGAATCATCAGTGGCTCTGTTTGAGGTGATCTGAGAGTAATTCCTCTAAAGAATATCCTTTTTATAGATGTAGTTGCTCTTGTCAATTAAAACTGCCCCAACATGTAGCACTTACTGAATTCAAAGATGTAGTTGCTCTTGTCAATTAAAACTGCCCCAACATGTAGCACTTACTGAATTCAAAGGTAAAGTCAATGCTCATGTTGAGGTAATGCCAATGACTTCACAAATGGTAGCACAACATACGTTATGAAATAACAAATAACCAAGAATGGCTGCAGATATGCCATCGAGTAAAGCTGCGGAATCAGGTCAGTAAAACTACCCCAACAAGTAGCACTTACTGCATTCAGAAATCAAGAGAGTGCTTGTGTTCGGGTACTCTTAGTGACAAATTATCTTGTTTTCTAGACATGTGAAACCCAAACTTTCTATTAATATGTTAGTTGAAGAATTCACAATCAAGACAACCCCAAAGAGAAGCACTTATGAATGAAAGAATCATCAGTGGCTCCATTTGAAGTGATCTGAATGTGATGTCAGCAGCACCCCACCACCACTCAGTGAAAGTCTATCCTGCTAGCAGTGGAGGTGCTGTCTGATGCACAGATTCGTCCATCTTATATACAGAATACCACCATTGAACCTAACTCCGCCTTAATTTTCACAAAGTTTCAATGGTATGTAAAAGACTGCTTTCTTCTCGATGAATAGTCATCCATTGTCCAAATACTTTTAGGCCATTAGCATCTGTTGAGTGGTCAATTAGATTGCGATGACCTGCCTGAACCTACACAGGCGTCTGCCACCTGGTGGTGACATTTGCAGCTGCATTCTGAGAATGTGTCTAAAAACACAAAACACATAGTGATACAGTATAGAATCACACCCCAACTTCCAAGCACTTTCCTTTGTTTTTTTAAGAGAATGTGCCTAAGTTGAAGTTTATCTCCTACTGAGGATGTCAAAGTACTCATAGCTCACACACCCGAAGAAGCAGTGGTCACTAAAACTACCCCAACAAAAAGCACTTACTACATTGAGGACCAAAGTCAGTGTTTGTGTTAGGGTAATAATAATGACCATGGAGAAATGCAACATTTTGAGTTAACTCCTTGTTCTATTGGGAACAAGCGTGTAGCTATTCCCATGGGGTAACTTGTTACAACCAAGACAACCCCAAAGAGAAGCACTTATGAAAGCAAGAATCATCAGTGGCTCTGTTTGAGGTGATCTGAGAGTAATTCCTCTAAAGAATATCCTTTTTATAGATGTAGTTGCTCTTGTCAATTAAAACTGCCCCAACATGTAGCACTTACTGAATTCAAAGGTAAAGTCAATGCTCATGTTGAGGTAATGCCAATGACTTCACAAATGGTAGCACAACATACGCTATGAAATAACAAATAACCAAGAATGGCTGCAGATATGCCATCGAGTAAAGCTGCGAAATCAGGTCAGTAAAACTACCCCAACAAGTAGCACTTACTGCATTCAGAAATCAAGAGAGTGCTTGTGTTCGGGTACTCTTAGTGACAAATTATCTTGTTTTCTAGACATGTGAAACCCAAACTTTCTATTAATATGTTAGTTGAAGAATTCACAATCAAGACAACCCCAAAGAGAAGCACTTATGAATGAAAGAATCATCAGTGGCTCCATTTGAAGTGATCTGAATGTGATGTCAGCAGCACCCCACCACCAGTCAGTGAAAGTCTATCCTGCTAGCAGTGGAGGTGCTGTCTGATGCACAGATTCGTCCATCTTATATACAGAATACCACCATTGAACCTAACTCCGCCTTAATTTTCACAAAGTTTCAATGGTATGTAAAAGACTGCTTTCTTCTCGATGAATAGTCATCCATTGTCCAAATGCTTTTAGGCCATTAGCATCTGTTGAGTGGTCAATTAGATTGCGATGACCTGCCTGAACCTACACAGGCGTCTGCCACCTGGTGGTGACATTTGCAGCTGCATTCTGAGAATGTGTCTAAAAACACAAAACACATAGTGATACAGTATAGAATCACACCCCAACTTCAAAGCACTTTCCTTTGTTTTTTTAAGAGAATGTGCCTAAGTTGAAGTGTATCTCCTACTGAGGATGTCAAAGTACTCATAGCTCACACACCCGAAGAAGCAGTGGTCACTAAAACTACCCCAACAAAAAGCACTTACTACATTGAGGACCAAAGTCAGTGTTTGTGTTAGGGTAATAATAATGACCATGGAGAAATGCAACATTTTGAGTTAACTCCTTGTTCTATTGGGAACAAGCGTGTAGATATTCCCATGGGGTAACTTGTTACAACCAAGACAACCCCAAAGAGAAGCACTTATGAAAGCAAGAATCATCAGTGGCTCTGTTTGAGGTGATCTGAGAGTAATTCCTCTAAAGAATATCCTTTTTATAGATGTAGTTGCTCTTGTCAATTAAAACTGCCCCAACATGTAGCACTTACTGAATTCAAAGATGTAGTTGCTCTTGTCAATTAAAACTGCCCCAACATGTAGCACTTACTGAATTCAAAGGTAAAGTCAATGCTCATGTTGAGGTAATGCCAATGACTTCACAAATGGTAGCACAACATACGTTATGAAATAACAAATAACCAAGAATGGCTGCAGATATGCCATCGAGTAAAGCTGCGAAATCAGGTCAGTAAAACTACCCCAACAAGTAGTACTTACTGCATTCAGAAATCAAGAGAGTGCTTGTGTTCGGGTACTCTTAGTGACAAATTATCTTGTTTTCTAGACATGTGAAACCCAAACTTTCTATTAATATGTTAGTTGAAGAATTCACAATCAAGACAACCCCAAAGAGAAGCACTTATGAATGAAAGAATCATCAGTGGCTCCATTTGAAGTGATCTGAATGTGATGTCAGCAGCACCCCACCACCACTCAGTGAAAATCTATCCTGCTAGCAGTGGAGGTGCTGTCTGATGCACAGATTCGTCCATCTTATATACAGAATACCACCATTGAACCTAACTCCGCCTTAATTTTCACAAAGTTTCAATGGTATGTAAAAGACTGCTTTCTTCTCGATGAATAGTCATCCATTGTCCAAATACTTTTAGGCCATTAGCTTCTGTTGAGTGGTCAATTAGATTGCGATGACCTGCCTGAACCTACACAGGCGTCTGCCACCTGGTGGTGACATTTGCAGCTGCATTCTGAGAATGTGTCTAAAAACACAAAACACATAGTGATACAGTATAGAATCACACCCCAACTTCAAAGCACTTTCCTTTGTTTTTTTAAGAGAATGTGCCTAAGTTGAAGTGTATCTCCTACTGAGGATGTCAAAGTACTCATAGCTCACACACCCGAAGAAGCAGTGGTCACTAAAACTACCCCAACAAAAAGCACTTACTACATTGAGGACCAAAGTCAGTGTTTGTGTTAGGGTAATAATAATGACCATGGAGAAATGCAACATTTTGAGTTAACTCCTTGTTCTATTGGGAACAAGCGTGTAGCTATTCCCATGGGGTAACTTGTTACAACCAAGACAACCCCAAAGAGAAGCACTTATGAAAGCAAGAATCATCAGTGGCTCTGTTTGAGGTGATCTGAGAGTAATTCCTCTAAAGAATATCCTTTTTATAGATGTAGTTGCTCTTGTCAATTAAAACTGCCCCAACATGTAGCACTTACTGAATTCAAAGATGTAGTTGCTCTTGTCAATTAAAACTGCCCCAACATGTAGCACTTACTGAATTCAAAGGTAAAGTCAATGCTCATGTTGAGGTAATGCCAATGACTTCACAAATGGTAGCACAACATACGTTATGAAATAACAAATAACCAAGAATGGCTGCAGATATGCCATCGAGTAAAGCTGCGGAATCAGGTCAGTAAAACTACCCCAACAAGTAGCACTTACTGCATTCAGAAATCAAGAGAGTGCTTGTGTTCGGGTACTCTTAGTGACAAATTATCTTGTTTTCTAGACATGTGAAACCCAAACTTTCTATTAATATGTTAGTTGAAGAATTCACAATCAAGACAACCCCAAAGAGAAGCACTTATGAATGAAAGAATCATCAGTGGCTCCATTTGAAGTGATCTGAATGTGATGTCAGCAGCACCCCACCACCACTCAGTGAAAGTCTATCCTGCTAGCAGTGGAGGTGCTGTCTGATGCACAGATTCGTCCATCTTATATACAGAATACCACCATTGAACCTAACTCCGCCTTAATTTTCAAAGTTTCAATGGTATGTAAAAGACTGCTTTCTTCTCGATGAATAGTCATCCATTGTCCAAATACTTTTAGGCCATTAGCATCTGTTGAGTGGTCAATTAGATTGCGATGACCTGCCTGAACCTACACAGGCGTCTGCCACCTGGTGGTGACATTTGCAGCTGCATTCTGAGAATGTGTCTAAAAACACAAAACACATAGTGATACAGTATAGAATCACACCCCAACTTCAAAGCACTTTCCTTTGTTTTTTTAAGAGAATGTGCCTAAGTTGAAGTGTATCTCCTACTGAGGATGTCAAAGTACTCATAGCTCACACACCCGAAGAAGCAGTGGTCACTAAAACTACCCCAACAAAAAGCACTTACTACATTGAGGACCAAAGTCAGTGTTTGTGTTAGGGTAATAATAATGACCATGGAGAAATGCAACATTTTGAGTTAACTCCTTGTTCTATTGGGAACAAGCGTGTAGATATTCCCATGGGGTAACTTGTTACAACCAAGACAACCCCAAAGAGAAGCACTTATGAAAGCAAGAATCATCAGTAGCTCTGTTTGAGGTGATCTGAGAGTAATTCCTCTAAAGAATATCCTTTTTATAGATGTAGTTGCTCTTGTCAATTAAAACTGCCCCAACATGTAGCACTTACTGAATTCAAAGGTATGCAAACAAAGTCAATGCTCATGTTGAGGTAATGCCAATGACTTCACAAATGGTAGCACAACATACGTTATGAAATAACAAATAACCAAGAATGGCTGCAGATATGCCATCGAGTAAAGCTGCGGAATCAGGTCAGTAAAACTACCCCAACAAGTAGCACTTACTGCATTCAGAAATCAAGAGAGTGCTTGTGTTCGGGTACTCTTAGTGACAAATTATCTTGTTTTCTAGACATGTGAAACCCAAACTTTCTATTAATATGTTAGTTGAAGAATTCACAATCAAGACAACCCCAAAGAGAAGCACTTATGAATGAAAGAATCATCAGTGGCTCCATTTGAAGTGATCTGAATGTGATGTCAGCAGCACCCCACCACCAGTCAGTGAAAGTCTATCCTGCTAGCAGTGGAGGTGCTGTCTGATGCACAGATTCGTCCATCTTATATACAGAATACCACCATTGAACCTAACTCCGCCTTAATTTTCACAAAGTTTCAATGGTATGTAAAAGACTGCTTTCTTCTCGATGAATAGTCATCCATTGTCCAAATACTTTTAGGCCATTAGCATCTGTTGAGTGGTCAATTAGATTGCGATGACCTGCCTGAACCTACACAGGCGTCTGCCACCTGGTGGTGACATTTGCAGCTGCATTCTGAGAATGTGTCTAAAAACACAAAACACATAGTGATACAGTATAGAATCACACCCCAACTTCAAAGCACTTTCCTTTGTTTTTTTAAGAGAATGTGCCTAAGTTGAAGTGTATCTCCTACTGAGGATGTCAAAGTACTCATAGCTCACACACCCGAAGAAGCAGTGGTCACTAAAACTACCCCAACAAAAAGCACTTACTACATTGAGGACCAAAGTCAGTGTTTGTGTTAGGGTAATAATAATGACCATGGAGAAATGCAACATTTTGAGTTAACTCCTTGTTCTATTGGGAACAAGTGTGTAGATATTCCCATGGGGTAACTTGTTACAACCAAGACAACCCCAAAGAGAAGCACTTATGAAAGCAAGAATCATCAGTAGCTCTGTTTGAGGTGATCTGAGAGTAATTCCTCTAAAGAATATCCTTTTTATAGATGTAATTGCTCTTGTCAATTAAAAATGCCCCAACATGTAGCACTTACTGAATTCAAAGGTATGCAAACAAAGTCAATGCTCATGTTGAGGTAATGCCAATGACTTCACAAATGGTAGCACTACATACGTTATGAAATAACAAATAACCAAGAATGGCTGCAGATATGCCATCGAGTAAAGCTGCGAAATCAGGTCAGTAAAACTACCCCAACAAGTAGCACTTACTGCATTCAGAAATCAAGAGAGTGCTTGTGTTCGGGTACTCTTAGTGACAAATTATCTTGTTTTCTAGACATGTGAAACCCAAACTTTCTATTAATATGTTAGTTGAAGAATTCACAATCAAGACAACCCCAAAGAGAAGCACTTATGAATGAAAGAATCATCAGTGGCTCCATTTGAAGTGATCTGAATGTGATGTCAGCAGCACCCCACCACCACTCAGTGAAAGTCTATCCTGCTAGCAGTGGAGGTGCTGTCTGATGCACAGATTCGTCCATCTTATATACAGAATACCACCATTGAACCTAACTCCGCCTTAATTTTCAAAGTTTCAATGGTATGTAAAAGACTGCTTTCTTCTCGATGAATAGTCATCCATTGTCCAAATACTTTTAGGCCATTAGCATCTGTTGAGTGGTCAATTAGATTGCGATGACCTGCCTGAACCTACACAGGCGTCTGCCACCTGGTGGTGACATTTGCAGCTGCATTCTGAGAATGTGTCTAAAAACACAAAACACATAGTGATACAGTATAGAATCACACCCCAACTTCAAAGCACTTTCCTTTGTTTTTTTAAGAGAATGTGCCTAAGTTGAAGTGTATCTCCTACTGAGGATGTCAAAGTACTCATAGCTCACACACCCGAAGAAGCAGTGGTCACTAAAACTACCCCAACAAAAAGCACTTACTACATTGAGGACCAAAGTCAGTGTTTGTGTTAGGGTAATAATAATGACCATGGAGAAATGCAACATTTTGAGTTAACTCCTTGTTCTATTGGGAACAAGCGTGTAGATATTCCCATGGGGTAACTTGTTACAACCAAGACAACCCCAAAGAGAAGCACTTATGAAAGCAAGAATCATCAGTAGCTCTGTTTGAGGTGATCTGAGAGTAATTCCTCTAAAGAATATCCTTTTTATAGATGTAGTTGCTCTTGTCAATTAAAACTGCCCCAACATGTAGCACTTACTGAATTCAAAGGTATGCAAACAAAGTCAATGCTCATGTTGAGGTAATGCCAATGACTTCACAAATGGTAGCACTACATACGTTATGAAATAACAAATAACCAAGAATGGCTGCAGATATGCCATCGAGTAAAGCTGCGAAATCAGGTCAGTAAAACTACCCCAACAAGTAGCACTTACTGCATTCAGAAATCAAGAGAGTGCTTGTGTTCGGGTACTCTTAGTGACAAATTATCTTGTTTTCTAGACATGTGAAACCCAAACTTTCTATTAATATGTTAGTTGAAGAATTCACAATCAAGACAACCCCAAAGAGAAGCACTTATGAATGAAAGAATCATCAGTGGCTCCATTTGAAGTGATCTGAATGTGATGTCAGCAGCACCCCACCACCACTCAGTGAAAGTCTATCCTGCTAGCAGTGGAGGTGCTGTCTGATGCACAGATTCGTCCATCTTATATACAGAATACCACCATTGAACCTAACTCCGCCTTAATTTTCACAAAGTTTCAATGGTATGTAAAAGACTGCTTTCTTCTCGATGAATAGTCATCCATTGTCCAAATACTTTTAGGCCATTAGCATCTGTTGAGTGGTCAATTAGATTGCGATGACCTGCCTGAACCTACACAGGCGTCTGCCACCTGGTGGTGACATTTGCAGCTGCATTCTGAGAATGTGTCTAAAAACACAAAACACATAGTGATACAGTATAGAATCACACCCCAACTTCAAAGCATTTTCCTTTGTTTTTTTAAGAGAATGTGCCTAAGTTGAAGTGTATCTCCTACTGAGGATGTCAAAGTACTCATAGCTCACACACCCGAAGAAGCAGTGGTCACTAAAACTACCCCAACAAAAAGCACTTACTACATTGAGGACCAAAGTCAGTGTTTGTGTTAGGGTAATAATAATGACCATGGAGAAATGCAACATTTTGAGTTAACTCCTTGTTCTATTGGGAACAAGCGTGTAGATATTCCCATGGGGTAACTTGTTACAACCAAGACAACCCCAAAGAGAAGCACTTATGAAAGCAAGAATCATCAGTAGCTCTGTTTGAGGTGATCTGAGAGTAATTCCTCTAAAGAATATCCTTTTTATAGATGTAGTTGCTCTTGTCAATTAAAACTGCCCCAACATGTAGCACTTACTGAATTCAAAGGTATGCAAACAAAGTCAATGCTCATGTTGAGGTAATGCCAATGACTTCACAAATGGTAGCACTACATACGTTATGAAATAACAAATAACCAAGAATGGCTGCAGATATGCCATCGAGTAAAGCTGCGAAATCAGGTCAGTAAAACTACCCCAACAAGTAGCACTTACTGCATTCAGAAATCAAGAGAGTGCTTGTGTTCGGGTACTCTTAGTGACAAATTATCTTGTTTTCTAGACATGTGAAACCCAAACTTTCTATTAATATGTTAGTTGAAGAATTCACAATCAAGACAACCCCAAAGAGAAGCACTTATGAATGAAAGAATCATCAGTGGCTCCATTTGAAGTGATCTGAATGTGATGTCAGCAGCACCCCACCACCACTCAGTGAAAGTCTATCCTGCTAGCAGTGGAGGTGCTGTCTGATGCACAGATTCGTCCATCTTATATACAGAATACCACCATTGAACCTAACTCCGCCTTAATTTTCACAAAGTTTCAATGGTATGTAAAAGACTGCTTTCTTCTCGATGAATAGTCATCCATTGTCCAAATACTTTTAGGCCATTAGCATCTGTTGAGTGGTCAATTAGATTGCGATGACCTGCCTGAACCTACACAGGCGTCTGCCACCTGGTGGTGACATTTGCAGCTGCATTCTGAGAATGTGTCTAAAAACACAAAACACATAGTGATACAGTATAGAATCACACCCCAACTTCAAAGCACTTTCCTTTGTTTTTTTAAGAGAATGTGCCTAAGTTGAAGTGTATCTCCTACTGAGGATGTCAAAGTACTCATAGCTCACACACCCGAAGAAGCAGTGGTCACTAAAACTACCCCAACAAAAAGCACTTACTACATTGAGGACCAAAGTCAGTGTTTGTGTTAGGGTAATAATAATGACCATGGAGAAATGCAACATTTTGAGTTAACTCCTTGTTCTATTGGGAACAAGCGTGTAGATATTCCCATGGGGTAACTTGTTACAACCAAGACAACCCCAAAGAGAAGCACTTATGAAAGCAAGAATCATCAGTGGCTCTGTTTGAGGTGATCTGAGAGTAATTCCTCTAAAGAATATCCTTTTTATAGATGTAGTTGCTCTTGTCAATTAAAACTGCCCCAACATGTAGCACTTACTGAATTCAAAGATGTAGTTGCTCTTGTCAATTAAAACTGCCCCAACATGTAGCACTTACTGAATTCAAAGGTAAAGTCAATGCTCATGTTGAGGTAATGCCAATGACTTCACAAATGGTAGCACAACATACGTTATGAAATAACAAATAACCAAGAATGGCTGCAGATATGCCATCGAGTAAAGCTGCGAAATCAGGTCAGTAAAACTACCCCAACAAGTAGCACTTACTGCATTCAGAAATCAAGAGAGTGCTTGTGTTCGGGTACTCTTAGTGACAAATTATCTTGTTTTCTAGACATTTTAAACCCAAACTTTCTATTAATATGTTAGTTGAAGAATTCACAATCAAGACAACCCCAAAGAGAAGCACTTATGAATGAAAGAATCATCAGTGGCTCCATTTGAAGTGATCTGAATGTGATGTCAGCAGCACCCCACCACCACTCAGTGAAAGTCTATCCTGCTAGCAGTGGAGGTGCTGTCTGATGCACAGATTCGTCCATCTTATATACAGAATACCACCATTGAACCTAACTCCGCCTTAATTTTCACAAAGTTTCAATGGTATGTAAAAGACTGCTTTCTTCTCGATGAATAGTCATCCATTGTCCAAATACTTTTAGGCCATTAGCATCTGTTGAGTGGTCAATTAGATTGCGATGACCTGCCTGAACCTACACAGGCGTCTGCCACCTGGTGGTGACATTTGCAGCTGCATTCTGAAAATGTGTCTAAAAACACAAAACACATAGTGATACAGTATAGAATCACACCCCAACTTCAAAGCACTTTCCTTTGTTTTTTTAAGAGAATGTGCCTAAGTTGAAGTGTATCTCCTACTGAGGATGTCAAAGTACTCATAGCTCACACACCCGAAGAAGCAGTGGTCACTAAAACTACCCCAACAAAAAGCACTTACTACATTGAGGACCAAAGTCAGTGTTTGTGTTAGGGTAATAATAATGACCATGGAGAAATGCAACATTTTGAGTTAACTCCTTGTTCTATTGGGAACAAGCGTGTAGATATTCCCATGGGGTAACTTGTTACAACCAAGACAACCCCAAAGAGAAGCACTTATGAACACAAGAATCATCAGTGGCTCTGTTTGAGGTGATCATCAGTGGCTCTGTTTGAGGTGATCTGAGAGTAATTCCTCTAAAGAATATCCTTTTTACAGATGTAGTTGCTCTTGTCAATTAAAACTGCCCCAACATGTAGCACTTACTGAATTCAAAGGTAAAGTCAATGCTCATGTTGAGGTAATGCCAATGACTTCACAAATGGTAGCACAACATACGTTATGAAATAACAAATAACCAAGAATGGCTGCAGATATGCCATCGAGTAAAGCTGCGAAATCAGGTCAGTAAAACTACCCCAACAAGTAGCACTTACTGCATTCAGAAATCAAGAGAGTGCTTGTGTTCGGGTACTCTTAGTGACAAATTATCTTGTTTTCTAGACATTTTAAACCCAAACTTTCTATTAATATGTTAGTTGAAGAATTCACAATCAAGACAACCCCAAAGAGAAGCACTTATGAATGAAAGAATCATCAGTGGCTCCATTTGAAGTGATCTGAATGTGATGTCAGCAGCACCCCACCACCACTCAGTGAAAGTCTATCCTGCTAGCAGTGGAGGTGCTGTCTGATGCACAGATTCGTCCATCTTATATACAGAATACCACCATTGAACCTAACTCCGCCTTAATTTTCACAAAGTTTCAATGGTATGTAAAAGACTGGTTTCTTCTCGATGAATAGTCATCCATTGTCCAAATACTTTTAGGCCATTAGCATCTGTTGAGTGGTCAATTAGATTGCGATGACCTGCCTGAACCTACACAGGCGTCTGCCACCTGGTGGTGACATTTGCAGCTGCATTCTGAGAATGTGTCTAAAAACACAAAACACATAGTGATACAGTATAGAATCACACCCCAACTTCAAAGCACTTTCCTTTGTTTTTTAAGAGAATGTGCCTAAGTTGAAGTGTATCTCCTACTGAGGATGTCAAAGTACTTATAGCCCACACACCCGAAGAAGTAGTGGTCACTAAAACTACCCCAACAAAAAGCACTTACTACATTGAGGACCAAAGTCAGTGTTTGTGTTAGGGTAATAATAATGACCATGGAGAAATGCAACATTTTGAGTTAACTCCTTGTTCTATTGGGAACCAGCGTGTAGATATTACCATGGGGTAACTTGTTACAACCAAGACAACCCCAAAGAGAAGCACTTATGAAAGCAAGAATCATCAGTGGCTCTGTTTGAGGTGATCTGAGAGTAATTCCTCTAAAGAATATCCTTTTTATAGATGTAGTTGCTCTTGTCAATTAAAACTGCCCCAACATGTAGCACTTACTGAATTCAAAGATGTAGTTGCTCTTGTCAATTAAAACTGCCCCAACATGTAGCACTTACTGAATTCAAAGGTAAAGTCAATGCTCATGTTGAGGTAATGCCAATGACTTCACAAATGGTAGCACAACATACGTTATGAAATAACAAATAACCAAGAATGGCTGCAGATATGCCATCGAGTAAAGCTGCGAAATCAGGTCAGTAAAACTACCCCAACAAGTAGCACTTACTGCATTCAGAAATCAAGAGAGTGCTTGTGTTCGGGTACTCTTAGTGACAAATTATCTTGTTTTCTAGACATGTGAAACCCAAACTTTCTATTAATGTTAGTTGAAGAATTCACAATCAAGACAACCCCAAAGAGAAGCACTTATGAATGAAAGAATAATCAGTGGCTCCATTTGAAGTGATCTGAATGTGATGTCAGCAGCACCCCACCACCACTCAGTGAAAGTCTATCCTGCTAGCAGTGGAGGTGCTGTCTGATGCACAGATTCGTCCATCTTATATACAGAATACCACCATTGAACCTAACTCCGCCTTAATTTTCACAAAGTTTCAATGGTATGTAAAAGACTGCTTTCTTCTCGATGAAGTCATCCATTGTCCAAATACTTTTAGGCCATTAGCATCTGTTGAGTGGTCAATTAGATTGCGATGACCTGCCTGAACCTACACAGGCGTCTGCCACCTGGTGGTGACATTTGCAGCTGCATTCTGAGAATGTGTCTAAAAACACAAAACACATAGTGATACAGTATAGAATCACACCCCAACTTCAAAGCACTTTCCTTTGTTTTTTTAAGAGAATGTGCCTAAGTTGAAGTGTATCTCCTACTGAGGATGTCAAAGTACTCATAGCTCACACACCCGAAGAAGCAGTGGTCACTAAAACTACCCCAACAAAAAGCACTTACTACATTGAGGACCAAAGTCAGTGTTTGTGTTAGGGTAATAATAATGACCATGGAGAAATGCAACATTTTGAGTTAACTCCTTGTTCTATTGGGAACCAGCGTGTAGATATTACCATGGGGTAACTTGTTACAACCAAGACAACCCCAAAGAGAAGCACTTATGAAAGCAAGAATCATCAGTGGCTCTGTTTGAGGTGATCTGAGAGTAATTCCTCTAAAGAATATCCTTTTTATAGATGTAGTTGCTCTTGTCAATTAAAACTGCCCCAACATGTAGCACTTACTGAATTCAAAGATGTAGTTGCTCTTGTCAATTAAAACTGCCCCAACATGTAGCACTTACTGAATTCAAAGGTAAAGTCAATGCTCATGTTGAGGTAATGCCAATGACTTCACAAATGGTAGCACAACATACGTTATGAAATAACAAATAACCAAGAATGGCTGCAGATATGCCATCGAGTAAAGCTGCGAAATCAGGTCAGTAAAACTACCCCAACAAGTAGCACTTACTGCATTCAGAAATCAAGAGAGTGCTTGTGTTCGGGTACTCTTAGTGACAAATTATCTTGTTTTCTAGACATTTTAAACCCAAACTTTCTATTAATATGTTAGTTGAAGAATTCACAATCAAGACAACCCCAAAGAGAAGCACTTATGAATGAAAGAATCATCAGTGGCTCCATTTGAAGTGATCTGAATGTGATGTCAGCAGGACCCCACCACCACTCAGTGAAAGTCTATCCTGCTAGCAGTGGAGGTGCTGTCTGATGCACAGATTCGTCCATCTTATATACAGAATACCACCATTGAACCTAACTCCGCCTTAATTTTCACAAAGTTTCAATGGTATGTAAAAGAATGCTTTCTTCTCGATGAATAGTCATCCATTGTCCAAATACTTTTAGACCATTAGCATCTGTTGAGTGGTCAATTAGATTGCGATGACCTGCCTGAACCTACACAGGCGTCTGCCACCTGGTGGTGACATTTGCAGCTGCATTCTGAGAATGTGTCTAAAAACACAAAACACATAGTGATACAGTATAGAATCACACCCCAACTTCAAAGCACTTTCCTTTGTTTTTTTAAGAGAATGTGCCTAAGTTGAAGTGTATCTCCTACTGAGGATGTCAAAGTACTCATAGCCCACACACCCGAAGAAGCAGTGGTCACTAAAACTACCCCAACAAAAAGCACTTACTACATTGAGGACCAAAGTCAGTGTTTGTGTTAGGGTAATAATAATGACCATGGAGAAATGCAACATTTTGAGTTAACTCCTTGTTCTATTGGGAACAAGCGTGTAGATATTCCCATGGGGTAACTTGTTACAACCAAGACAACCCCAAAGAGAAGCACTTATGAAAGCAAGAATCATCAGTGGCTCTGTTTGAGGTGATCTGAGAGTAATTCCTCTAAAGAATATCCTTTTTATAGATGTAGTTGCTCTTGTCAATTAAAACTGCCCCAACATGTAGCACTTACTGAATTCAAAGGTAAAGTCAATGCTCATGTTGAGGTAATGCCAATGACTTCACAAATGGTAGCACAACATACATTATGAAATAACAAATAACCAAGAATGGCTGCAGATATGCCATCGAGTAAAGCTGCGAAATCAGGTCAGTAAAACTACCCCAACAAGTAGCACTTACTGCATTCAGAAATCAAGAGAGTGCTTGTGTTCGGGTACTCTTAGTGACAAATTATCTTGTTTTCTAGACATGTGAAACCCAAACTTTCTATTAATATGTTAGTTGAAGAATTAACAATCAAGACAACCCCAAAGAGAAGCACTTATGAATGAAAGAATCATCAGTGGCTCCATTTGAAGTGATCTGAATGTGATGGCAGCAGCACCCCACCACCACTCAGTGAAAGTCTATCCTGCTAGCAGTGGAGGTGCTGTCTGATGCACAGATTCGTCCATCTTATATACAGAATACCACCATTGAACCTAACTCCGCCTTAATTTTCACAAAGTTTCAATGGTATGTAAAAGACTGCTTTCTTCTCGATGAATAGTCATCCATTGTCCAAATACTTTTAGGCCATTAGCATCTGTTGAGTGGTCAATTAGATTGCGATGACCTGCCTGAACCTACACAGGCGTCTGCCACCTGGTGGTGACATTTGCAGCTGCATTCTGAGAATGTGTCTAAAAACACAAAACACATAGTGATACAGTATAGAATCACACCCCAACTTCAAAGCACTTTCCTTTGTTTTTTAAGAGAATGTGCCTAAGTTGAAGTGTATCTCCTACTGAGGATGTCAAAGTACTCATAGCCCACACACCCGAAGAAGTAGTGGTCACTAAAACTACCCCAACAAAAAGCACTTACTACATTGAGGACCAAAGTCAGTGTTTGTGTTAGGGTAATAATAATGACCATGGAGAAATGCAACATTTTGAGTTAACTCCTTGTCCTATTGGGAACCAGCGTGTAGATATTACCATGGGGTAACTTGTTACAACCAAGACAACCCCAAAGAGAAGCACTTATGAAAGCAAGAATCATCAGTGGCTCTGTTTGAGGTGATCTGAGAGTAATTCCTCTAAAGAATATCCTTTTTATAGATGTAGTTGCTCTTGTCAATTAAAACTGCCCCAACATGTAGCACTTACTGAATTCAAAGATGTAGTTGCTCTTGTCAATTAAAACTGCCCCAACATGTAGCACTTACTGAATTCAAAGGTAAAGTCAATGCTCATGTTGAGGTAATGCCAATGACTTCACAAATGGTAGCACAACATACGTTATGAAATAACAAATAACCAAGAATGGCTGCAGATATGCCATCGAGTAAAGCTGCGAAATCAGGTCAGTAAAACTACCCCAACAAGTAGCACTTACTGCATTCAGAAATCAAGAGAGTGCTTGTGTTCGGGTACTCTTAGTGACAAATTATCTTGTTTTCTAGACATTTTAAACCCAAACTTTCTATTAATATGTTAGTTGAAGAATTCACAATCAAGACAACCCCAAAGAGAAGCACTTATGAATGAAAGAATCATCAGTGGCTCCATTTGAAGTGATCTGAATGTGATGTCAGCAGCACCCCACCACCACTCAGTGAAAGTCTATCCTGCTAGCAGTGGAGGTGCTGTCTGATGCACAGATTCGTCCATCTTATATACAGAATACCACCATTGAACCTAACTCCGCCTTAATTTTCACAAAGTTTCAATGGTATGTAAAAGACTGCTTTCTTCTCGATGAAGTCATCCATTGTCCAAATACTTTTAGGCCATTAGCATCTGTTGAGTGGTCAATTAGATTGCGATGACCTGCCTGAACCTACACAGGCGTCTGCCACCTGGTGGTGACATTTGCAGCTGCATTCTGAGAATGTGTCTAAAAACACAAAACACATAGTGATACAGTATAGAATCACACCCCAACTTCAAAGCACTTTCCTTTGTTTTTTTAAGAGAATGTGCCTAAGTTGAAGTGTATCTCCTACTGAGGATGTCAAAGTACTCATAGCTCACACACCCGAAGAAGCAGTGGTCACTAAACCTACCCCAACAAAAAGCACTTACTACATTGAGGACCAAAGTCAGTGTTTGTGTTAGGGTAATAATAATGACCATGGAGAAATGCAACATTTTGAGTTAACTCCTTGTTCTATTGGGAACAAGCGTGTAGATATTCCCATGGGGTAACTTGTTACAACCAAGACAACCCCAAAGAGAAGCACTTATGAAAGCAAGAATCATCAGTGGCTCTGTTTGAGGTGATCTGAGAGTAATTCCTCTAAAGAATATCCTTTTTATAGATGTAGTTGCTCTTGTCAATTAAAACTGCCCCAACATGTAGCACTTACTGAATTCAAAGATGTAGTTGCTCTTGTCAATTAAAACTGCCCCAACATGTAGCACTTACTGAATTCAAAGGTAAAGTCAATGCTCATGTTGAGGTAATGCCAATGACTTCACAAATGGTAGCACAACATACGTTATGAAATAACAAATAACCAAGAATGGCTGCAGATATGCCATCGAGTAAAGCTGCGAAATCAGGTCAGTAAAACTACCCCAACAAGTAGCACTTACTGCATTCAGAAATCAAGAGAGTGCTTGTGTTCGGGTACTCTTAGTGACAAATTATCTTGTTTTCTAGACATTTTAAACCCAAACTTTATATTAATATGTTAGTTGAAGAATTCACAATCAAGACAACCCCAAAGAGAAGCACTTATGAATGAAAGAATCATCAGTGGCTCCATTTGAAGTGATCTGAATGTGATGTCAGCAGCACCCCACCACCAGTCAGTGAAAGTCTATCCTGCTAGCAGTGGAGGTGCTGTCTGATGCACAGATTCGTCCATCTTATATACAGAATACCACCATTGAACCTAACTCCGCCTTAATTTTCACAAAGTTTCAATGGTATGTAAAAGACTGCTTTCTTCTCGATGAATAGTCATCCATTGTCCAAATACTTTTAGGCCATTAGCATCTGTTGAGTGGTCAATTAGATTGCGATGACCTGCCTGAACCTACACAGGCGTCTGCCACCTGGTGGTGACATTTGCAGCTGCATTCTGAGAATGTGTCTAAAAACACAAAACACATAGTGATACAGTATAGAATCACACCCCAACTTCAAAGCACTTTCCTTTGTTTTTTAAGAGAATGTGCCTAAGTTGAAGTGTATCTCCTACTGAGGATGTCAAAGTACTCATAGCCCACACACCCGAAGAAGTAGTGGTCACTAAAACTACCCCAACAAAAAGCACTTACTACATTGAGGACCAAAGTCAGTGTTTGTGTTAGGGTAATAATAATGACCATGGAGAAATGCAACATTTTGAGTTAACTCCTTGTTCTATTGGGAACCAGCGTGTAGATATTACCATGGGGTAACTTGTTACAACCAAGACAACCCCAAAGAGAAGCACTTATGAAAGCAAGAATCATCAGTGGCTCTGTTTGAGGTGATCTGAGAGTAATTCCTCTAAAGAATATCCTTTTTATAGATGTAGTTGCTCTTGTCAATTAAAACTGCCCCAACATGTAGCACTTACTGAATTCAAAGATGTAGTTGCTCTTGTCAATTAAAACTGCCCCAACATGTAGCACTTACTGAATTCAAAGGTAAAGTCAATGCTCATGTTGAGGTAATGCCAATGACTTCACAAATGGTAGCACAACATACGTTATGAAATAACAAATAACCAAGAATGGCTGCAGATATGCCATCGAGTAAAGCTGCGAAATCAGGTCAGTAAAACTACCCCAACAAGTAGCACTTACTGCATTCAGAAATCAAGAGAGTGCTTGTGTTCGGGTACTCTTAGTGACAAATTATCTTGTTTTCTAGACATGTGAAACCCAAACTTTCTATTAATGTTAGTTGAAGAATTCACAATCAAGACAACCCCAAAGAGAAGCACTTATGAATGAAAGAATCATCAGTGGCTCCATTTGAAGTGATCTGAATGTGATGTCAGCAGCACCCCACCACCACTCAGTGAAAGTCTATCCTGCTAGCAGTGGAGGTGCTGTCTGATGCACAGATTCGTCCATCTTATATACAGAATACCACCATTGAACCTAACTCCGCCTTAATTTTCACAAAGTTTCAATGGTATGTAAAAGACTGCTTTCTTCTCGATGAAGTCATCCATTGTCCAAATACTTTTAGGCCATTAGCATCTGTTGAGTGGTCAATTAGATTGCGATGACCTGCCTGAACCTACACAGGCGTCTGCCACCTGGTGGTGACATTTGCAGCTGCATTCTGAGAATGTGTCTAAAAACACAAAACACATAGTGATACAGTATAGAATCACACCCCAACTTCAAAGCACTTTCCTTTGTTTTTTAAGAGAATGTGCCTAAGTTGAAGTGTATCTCCTACTGAGGATGTCAAAGTACTCATAGCCCACACACCCGAAGAAGTAGTGGTCACTAAAACTACCCCAACAAAAAGCACTTACTACATTGAGGACCAAAGTCAGTGTTTGTGTTAGGGTAATAATAATGACCATGGAGAAATGCAACATTTTGAGTTAACTCCTTGTTCTATTGGGAACCAGCGTGTAGATATTACCATGGGGTAACTTGTTACAACCAAGACAACCCCAAAGAGAAGCACTTATGAAAGCAAGAATCATCAGTGGCTCTGTTTGAGGTGATCTGAGAGTAATTCCTCTAAAGAATATCCTTTTTATAGATGTAGTTGCTCTTGTCAATTAAAACTGCCCCAACATGTAGCACTTACTGAATTCAAAGATGTAGTTGCTCTTGTCAATTAAAACTGCCCCAACATGTAGCACTTACTGAATTCAAAGGTAAAGTCAATGCTCATGTTGAGGTAATGCCAATGACTTCACAAATGGTAGCACAACATACGTTATGAAATAACAAATAACCAAGAATGGCTGCAGATATGCCATCGAGTAAAGCTGCGAAATCAGGTCAGTAAAACTACCCCAACAAGTAGCACTTACTGCATTCAGAAATCAAGAGAGTGCTTGTGTTCGGGTACTCTTAGTGACAAATTATCTTGTTTTCTAGACATGTGAAACCCAAACTTTCTATTAATGTTAGTTGAAGAATTCACAATCAAGACAACCCCAAAGAGAAGCACTTATGAATGAAAGAATCATCAGTGGCTCCATTTGAAGTGATCTGAATGTGATGTCAGCAGCACCCCACCACCACTCAGTGAAAGTCTATCCTGCTAGCAGTGGAGGTGCTGTCTGATGCACAGATTCGTCCATCTTATATACAGAATACCACCATTGAACCTAACTCCGCCTTAATTTTCACAAAGTTTCAATGGTATGTAAAAGACTGCTTTCTTCTCGATGAAGTCATCCATTGTCCAAATACTTTTAGGCCATTAGCATCTGTTGAGTGGTCAATTAGATTGCGATGACCTGCCTGAACCTACACAGGCGTCTGCCACCTGGTGGTGACATTTGCAGCTGCATTCTGAGAATGTGTCTAAAAACACAAAACACATAGTGATACAGTATAGAATCACACCCCAACTTCAAAGCACTTTCCTTTGTTTTTTTAAGAGAATGTGCCTAAGTTGAAGTGTATCTCCTACTGAGGATGTCAAAGTACTCATAGCTCACACACCCGAAGAAGCAGTGGTCACTAAAACTACCCCAACAAAAAGCACTTACTACATTGAGGACCAAAGTCAGTGTTTGTGTTAGGGTAATAATAATGACCATGGAGAAATGCAACATTTTGAGTTAACTCCTTGTTCTATTGGGAACAAGCGTGTAGATATTCCCATGGGGTAACTTGTTACAAGCAAGACAACCCCAAAGAGAAGCACTTATGAAAGCAAGAATCATCAGTGGCTCTGTTTGAGGTGATCTGAGAGTAATTCCTCTAAAGAATATCCTTTTTATAGATGTAGTTGCTCTTGTCAATTAAAACTGCCCCAACATGTAGCACTTACTGAATTCAAAGATGTAGTTGCTCTTGTCAATTAAAACTGCCCCAACATGTAGCACTTACTGAATTCAAAGGTAAAGTCAATGCTCATGTTGAGGTAATGCCAATGACTTCACAAATGGTAGCACAACATACGTTATGAAATAACAAATAACCAAGAATGGCTGCAGATATGCCATCGAGTAAAGCTGCGAAATCAGGTCAGTAAAACTACCCCAACAAGTAGCACTTACTGCATTCAGAAATCAAGAGAGTGCTTGTGTTCGGGTACTCTTAGTGACAAATTATCTTGTTTTCTAGACATTTTAAACCCAAACTTTATATTAATATGTTAGTTGAAGAATTCACAATCAAGACAACCCCAAAGAGAAGCACTTATGAATGAAAGAATCATCAGTGGCTCCATTTGAAGTGATCTGAATGTGATGTCAGCAGCACCCCACCACCACTCAGTGAAAGTCTATCCTGCTAGCAGTGGAGGTGCTGTCTGATGCACAGATTCGTCCATCTTATATACAGAATACCACCATTGAACCTAACTCCGCCTTAATTTTCACAAAGTTTCAATGGTATGTAAAAGACTGCTTTCTTCTCGATGAATAGTCATCCATTGTCCAAATACTTTTAGGCCATTAGCATCTGTTGAGTGGTCAATTAGATTGCGATGACCTGCCTGAACCTACACAGGCGTCTGCCACCTGGTGGTGACATTTGCAGCTGCATTCTGAGAATGTGTCTAAAAACACAAAACACATAGTGATACAGTATAGAATCACACCCCAACTTCAAAGCACTTTCCTTTGTTTTTTAAGAGAATGTGCCTAAGTTGAAGTGTATCTCCTACTGAGGATGTCAAAGTACTCATAGCCCACACACCCGAAGAAGTAGTGGTCACTAAAACTACCCCAACAAAAAGCACTTACTACATTGAGGACCAAAGTCAGTGTTTGTGTTAGGGTAATAATAATGACCATGGAGAAATGCAACATTTTGAGTTAACTCCTTGTTCTATTGGGAACCAGCGTGTAGATATTACCATGGGGTAACTTGTTACAACCAAGACAACCCCAAAGAGAAGCACTTATGAAAGCAAGAATCATCAGTGGCTCTGTTTGAGGTGATCTGAGAGTAATTCCTCTAAAGAATATCCTTTTTATAGATGTAGTTGCTCTTGTCAATTAAAACTGCCCCAACATGTAGCACTTACTGAATTCAAAGATGTAGTTGCTCTTGTCAATTAAAACTGCCCCAACATGTAGCACTTACTGAATTCAAAGGTAAAGTCAATGCTCATGTTGAGGTAATGCCAATGACTTCACAAATGGTAGCACAACATACGTTATGAAATAACAAATAACCAAGAATGGCTGCAGATATGCCATCGAGTAAAGCTGCGAAATCAGGTCAGTAAAACTACCCCAACAAGTAGCACTTACTGCATTCAGAAATCAAGAGAGTGCTTGTGTTCGGGTACTCTTAGTGACAAATTATCTTGTTTTCTAGACATGTGAAACCCAAACTTTCTATTAATGTTAGTTGAAGAATTCACAATCAAGACAACCCCAAAGAGAAGCACTTATGAATGAAAGAATCATCAGTGGCTCCATTTGAAGTGATCTGAATGTGATGTCAGCAGCACCCCACCACCACTCAGTGAAAGTCTATCCTGCTAGCAGTGGAGGTGCTGTCTGATGCACAGATTCGTCCATCTTATATACAGAATACCACCATTGAACCTAACTCCGCCTTAATTTTCACAAAGTTTCAATGGTATGTAAAAGACTGCTTTCTTCTCGATGAAGTCATCCATTGTCCAAATACTTTTAGGCCATTAGCATCTGTTGAGTGGTCAATTAGATTGCGATGACCTGCCTGAACCTACACAGGCGTCTGCCACCTGGTGGTGACATTTGCAGCTGCATTCTGAGAATGTGTCTAAAAACACAAAACACATAGTGATACAGTATAGAATCACACCCCAACTTCAAAGCACTTTCCTTTGTTTTTTTAAGAGAATGTGCCTAAGTTGAAGTGTATCTCCTACTGAGGATGTCAAAGTACTCATAGCTCACACACCCGAAGAAGCAGTGGTCACTAAAACTACCCCAACAAAAAGCACTTACTACATTGAGGACCAAAGTCAGTGTTTGTGTTAGGGTAATAATAATGACCATGGAGAAATGCAACATTTTGAGTTAACTCCTTGTTCTATTGGGAACCAGCGTGTAGATATTACCATGGGGTAACTTGTTACAACCAAGACAACCCCAAAGAGAAGCACTTATGAAAGCAAGAATCATCAGTGGCTCTGTTTGAGGTGATCTGAGAGTAATTCCTCTAAAGAATATCCTTTTTATAGATGTAGTTGCTCTTGTCAATTAAAACTGCCCCAACATGTAGCACTTACTGAATTCAAAGATGTAGTTGCTCTTGTCAATTAAAACTGCCCCAACATGTAGCACTTACTGAATTCAAAGGTAAAGTCAATGCTCATGTTGAGGTAATGCCAATGACTTCACAAATGGTAGCACAACATACGTTATGAAATAACAAATAACCAAGAATGGCTGCAGATATGCCATCGAGTAAAGCTGCGAAATCAGGTCAGTAAAACTACCCCAACAAGTAGCACTTACTGCATTCAGAAATCAAGAGAGTGCTTGTGTTCGGGTACTCTTAGTGACAAATTATCTTGTTTTCTAGACATGTGAAACCCAAACTTTCTATTAATGTTAGTTGAAGAATTCACAATCAAGACAACCCCAAAGAGAAGCACTTATGAATGAAAGAATCATCAGTGGCTCCATTTGAAGTGATCTGAATGTGATGTCAGCAGCACCCCACCACCACTCAGTGAAAGTCTATCCTGCTAGCAGTGGAGGTGCTGTCTGATGCACAGATTCGTCCATCTTATATACAGAATACCACCATTGAACCTAACTCCGCCTTAATTTTCACAAAGTTTCAATGGTATGTAAAAGACTGCTTTCTTCTCGATGAAGTCATCCATTGTCCAAATACTTTTAGGCCATTAGCATCTGTTGAGTGGTCAATTAGATTGCGATGACCTGCCTGAACCTACACAGGCGTCTGCCACCTGGTGGTGACATTTGCAGCTGCATTCTGAGAATGTGTCTAAAAACACAAAACACATAGTGATACAGTATAGAATCACACCCCAACTTCAAAGCACTTTCCTTTGTTTTTTTAAGAGAATGTGCCTAAGTTGAAGTGTATCTCCTACTGAGGATGTCAAAGTACTCATAGCTCACACACCCGAAGAAGCAGTGGTCACTAAAACTACCCCAACAAAAAGCACTTACTACATTGAGGACCAAAGTCAGTGTTTGTGTTAGGGTAATAATAATGACCATGGAGAAATGCAACATTTTGAGTTAACTCCTTGTTCTATTGGGAACAAGCGTGTAGATATTCCCATGGGGTAACTTGTTACAAGCAAGACAACCCCAAAGAGAAGCACTTATGAAAGCAAGAATCATCAGTGGCTCTGTTTGAGGTGATCTGAGAGTAATTCCTCTAAAGAATATCCTTTTTATAGATGTAGTTGCTCTTGTCAATTAAAACTGCCCCAACATGTAGCACTTACTGAATTCAAAGATGTAGTTGCTCTTGTCAATTAAAACTGCCCCAACATGTAGCACTTACTGAATTCAAAGGTAAAGTCAATGCTCATGTTGAGGTAATGCCAATGACTTCACAAATGGTAGCACAACATACGTTATGAAATAACAAATAACCAAGAATGGCTGCAGATATGCCATCGAGTAAAGCTGCGAAATCAGGTCAGTAAAACTACCCCAACAAGTAGCACTTACTGCATTCAGAAATCAAGAGAGTGCTTGTGTTCGGGTACTCTTAGTGACAAATTATCTTGTTTTCTAGACATTTTAAACCCAAACTTTATATTAATATGTTAGTTGAAGAATTCACAATCAAGACAACCCCAAAGAGAAGCACTTATGAATGAAAGAATCATCAGTGGCTCCATTTGAAGTGATCTGAATGTGATGTCAGCAGCACCCCACCACCACTCAGTGAAAGTCTATCCTGCTAGCAGTGGAGGTGCTGTCTGATGCACAGATTCGTCCATCTTATATACAGAATACCACCATTGAACCTAACTCCGCCTTAATTTTCACAAAGTTTCAATGGTATGTAAAAGACTGCTTTCTTCTCGATGAATAGTCATCCATTGTCCAAATACTTTTAGGCCATTAGCATCTGTTGAGTGGTCAATTAGATTGCGATGACCTGCCTGAACCTACACAGGCGTCTGCCACCTGGTGGTGACATTTGCAGCTGCATTCTGAGAATGTGTCTAAAAACACAAAACACATAGTGATACAGTATAGAATCACACCCCAACTTCAAAGCACTTTCCTTTGTTTTTTAAGAGAATGTGCCTAAGTTGAAGTGTATCTCCTACTGAGGATGTCAAAGTACTCATAGCCCACACACCCGAAGAAGTAGTGGTCACTAAAACTACCCCAACAAAAAGCACTTACTACATTGAGGACCAAAGTCAGTGTTTGTGTTAGGGTAATAATAATGACCATGGAGAAATGCAACATTTTGAGTTAACTCCTTGTTCTATTGGGAACCAGCGTGTAGATATTACCATGGGGTAACTTGTTACAACCAAGACAACCCCAAAGAGAAGCACTTATGAAAGCAAGAATCATCAGTGGCTCTGTTTGAGGTGATCTGAGAGTAATTCCTCTAAAGAATATCCTTTTTATAGATGTAGTTGCTCTTGTCAATTAAAACTGCCCCAACATGTAGCACTTACTGAATTCAAAGATGTAGTTGCTCTTGTCAATTAAAACTGCCCCAACATGTAGCACTTACTGAATTCAAAGGTAAAGTCAATGCTCATGTTGAGGTAATGCCAATGACTTCACAAATGGTAGCACAACATACGTTATGAAATAACAAATAACCAAGAATGGCTGCAGATATGCCATCGAGTAAAGCTGCGAAATCAGGTCAGTAAAACTACCCCAACAAGTAGCACTTACTGCATTCAGAAATCAAGAGAGTGCTTGTGTTCGGGTACTCTTAGTGACAAATTATCTTGTTTTCTAGACATGTGAAACCCAAACTTTCTATTAATGTTAGTTGAAGAATTCACAATCAAGACAACCCCAAAGAGAAGCACTTATGAATGAAAGAATCATCAGTGGCTCCATTTGAAGTGATCTGAATGTGATGTCAGCAGCACCCCACCACCACTCAGTGAAAGTCTATCCTGCTAGCAGTGGAGGTGCTGTCTGATGCACAGATTCGTCCATCTTATATACAGAATACCACCATTGAACCTAACTCCGCCTTAATTTTCACAAAGTTTCAATGGTATGTAAAAGACTGCTTTCTTCTCGATGAAGTCATCCATTGTCCAAATACTTTTAGGCCATTAGCATCTGTTGAGTGGTCAATTAGATTGCGATGACCTGCCTGAACCTACACAGGCGTCTGCCACCTGGTGGTGACATTTGCAGCTGCATTCTGAGAATGTGTCTAAAAACACAAAACACATAGTGATACAGTATAGAATCACACCCCAACTTCAAAGCACTTTCCTTTGTTTTTTAAGAGAATGTGCCTAAGTTGAAGTGTATCTCCTACTGAGGATGTCAAAGTACTCATAGCCCACACACCCGAAGAAGTAGTGGTCAC
Organism: Lepturacanthus savala; assembly: GCA_030544235.1. NCBI lineage: Eukaryota > Metazoa > Chordata > Actinopteri > Scombriformes > Trichiuridae > Lepturacanthus > Lepturacanthus savala. The sequence goes on along the minus strand of CM060479.1, from coordinate 19,162,999 downwards.
TAAAACTACCCCAACAAAAAGCACTTACTACATTGAGGACCAAAGTCAGTGTTTGTGTTAGGGTAATAATAATGACCATGGAGAAATGCAACATTTTGAGTTAACTCCTTGTTCTATTGGGAACCAGCGTGTAGATATTACCATGGGGTAACTTGTTACAACCAAGACAGTGTTTGTGTTAGGGTAATAATAATGACCATGGAGAAATGCAACATTTTGAGTTAACTCCTTGTTCTATTGGGAACCAGCGTGTAGATATTACCATGGGGTAACTTGTTACAACCAAGACAACCCCAAAGAGAAGCACTTATGAAAGCAAGAATCATCAGTGGCTCTGTTTGAGGTGATCTGAGAGTAATTCCTCTAAAGAATATCCTTTTTATAGATGTAGTTGCTCTTGTCAATTAAAACTGCCCCAACATGTAGCACTTACTGAATTCAAAGATGTAGTTGCTCTTGTCAATTAAAACTGCCCCAACATGTAGCACTTACTGAATTCAAAGGTAAAGTCAATGCTCATGTTGAGGTAATGCCAATGACTTCACAAATGGTAGCACAACATACGTTATGAAATAACAAATAACCAAGAATGGCTGCAGATATGCCATCGAGTAAAGCTGCGAAATCAGGTCAGTAAAACTACCCCAACAAGTAGCACTTACTGCATTCAGAAATCAAGAGAGTGCTTGTGTTCGGGTACTCTTAGTGACAAATTATCTTGTTTTCTAGACATTTTAAACCCAAACTTTCTATTAATATGTTAGTTGAAGAATTCACAATCAAGACAACCCCAAAGAGAAGCACTTATGAATGAAAGAATCATCAGTGGCTCCATTTGAAGTGATCTGAATGTGATGTCAGCAGCACCCCACCACCACTCAGTGAAAGTCTATCCTGCTAGCAGTGGAGGTGCTGTCTGATGCACAGATTCGTCCATCTTATATACAGAATACCACCATTGAACCTAACTCCGCCTTAATTTTCACAAAGTTTCAATGGTATGTAAAAGACTGCTTTCTTCTCGATGAATAGTCATCCATTGTCCAAATACTTTTAGGCCATTAGCATCTGTTGAGTGGTCAATTAGATTGCGATGACCTGCCTGAACCTACACAGGCGTCTGCCACCTGGTGGTGACATTTGCAGCTGCATTCTGAAAATGTGTCTAAAAACACAAAACACATAGTGATACAGTATAGAATCACACCCCAACTTCAAAGCACTTTCCTTTGTTTTTTTAAGAGAATGTGCCTAAGTTGAAGTGTATCTCCTACTGAGGATGTCAAAGTACTCATAGCTCACACACCCGAAGAAGCAGTGGTCACTAAAACTACCCCAACAAAAAGCACTTACTACATTGAGGACCAAAGTCAGTGTTTGTGTTAGGGTAATAATAATGACCATGGAGAAATGCAACATTTTGAGTTAACTCCTTGTTCTATTGGGAACAAGCGTGTAGATATTCCCATGGGGTAACTTGTTACAACCAAGACAACCCCAAAGAGAAGCACTTATGAACACAAGAATCATCAGTGGCTCTGTTTGAGGTGATCATCAGTGGCTCTGTTTGAGGTGATCTGAGAGTAATTCCTCTAAAGAATATCCTTTTTACAGATGTAGTTGCTCTTGTCAATTAAAACTGCCCCAACATGTAGCACTTACTGAATTCAAAGGTAAAGTCAATGCTCATGTTGAGGTAATGCCAATGACTTCACAAATGGTAGCACAACATACGTTATGAAATAACAAATAACCAAGAATGGCTGCAGATATGCCATCGAGTAAAGCTGCGAAATCAGGTCAGTAAAACTACCCCAACAAGTAGCACTTACTGCATTCAGAAATCAAGAGAGTGCTTGTGTTCGGGTACTCTTAGTGACAAATTATCTTGTTTTCTAGACATGTGAAACCCAAACTTTCTATTAATGTTAGTTGAAGAATTCACAATCAAGACAACCCCAAAGAGAAGCACTTATGAATGAAAGAATCATCAGTGGCTCCATTTGAAGTGATCTGAATGTGATGTCAGCAGCACCCCACCACCACTCAGTGAAAGTCTATCCTGCTAGCAGTGGAGGTGCTGTCTGATGCACAGATTCGTCCATCTTATATACAGAATACCACCATTGAACCTAACTCCGCCTTAATTTTCACAAAGTTTCAATGGTATGTAAAAGACTGCTTTCTTCTCGATGAAGTCATCCATTGTCCAAATACTTTTAGGCCATTAGCATCTGTTGAGTGGTCAATTAGATTGCGATGACCTGCCTGAACCTACACAGGCGTCTGCCACCTGGTGGTGACATTTGCAGCTGCATTCTGAGAATGTGTCTAAAAACACAAAACACATAGTGATACAGTATAGAATCACACCCCAACTTCAAAGCACTTTCCTTTGTTTTTTTAAGAGAATGTGCCTAAGTTGAAGTGTATCTCCTACTGAGGATGTCAAAGTACTCATAGCTCACACACCCGAAGAAGCAGTGGTCACTAAAACTACCCCAACAAAAAGCACTTACTACATTGAGGACCAAAGTCAGTGTTTGTGTTAGGGTAATAATAATGACCATGGAGAAATGCAACATTTTGAGTTAACTCCTTGTTCTATTGGGAACAAGCGTGTAGATATTCCCATGGGGTAACTTGTTACAAGCAAGACAACCCCAAAGAGAAGCACTTATGAAAGCAAGAATCATCAGTGGCTCTGTTTGAGGTGATCTGAGAGTAATTCCTCTAAAGAATATCCTTTTTATAGATGTAGTTGCTCTTGTCAATTAAAACTGCCCCAACATGTAGCACTTACTGAATTCAAAGATGTAGTTGCTCTTGTCAATTAAAACTGCCCCAACATGTAGCACTTACTGAATTCAAAGGTAAAGTCAATGCTCATGTTGAGGTAATGCCAATGACTTCACAAATGGTAGCACAACATACGTTATGAAATAACAAATAACCAAGAATGGCTGCAGATATGCCATCGAGTAAAGCTGCGAAATCAGGTCAGTAAAACTACCCCAACAAGTAGCACTTACTGCATTCAGAAATCAAGAGAGTGCTTGTGTTCGGGTACTCTTAGTGACAAATTATCTTGTTTTCTAGACATTTTAAACCCAAACTTTATATTAATATGTTAGTTGAAGAATTCACAATCAAGACAACCCCAAAGAGAAGCACTTATGAATGAAAGAATCATCAGTGGCTCCATTTGAAGTGATCTGAATGTGATGTCAGCAGCACCCCACCACCACTCAGTGAAAGTCTATCCTGCTAGCAGTGGAGGTGCTGTCTGATGCACAGATTCGTCCATCTTATATACAGAATACCACCATTGAACCTAACTCCGCCTTAATTTTCACAAAGTTTCAATGGTATGTAAAAGACTGCTTTCTTCTCGATGAATAGTCATCCATTGTCCAAATACTTTTAGGCCATTAGCATCTGTTGAGTGGTCAATTAGATTGCGATGACCTGCCTGAACCTACACAGGCGTCTGCCACCTGGTGGTGACATTTGCAGCTGCATTCTGAGAATGTGTCTAAAAACACAAAACACATAGTGATACAGTATAGAATCACACCCCAACTTCAAAGCACTTTCCTTTGTTTTTTAAGAGAATGTGCCTAAGTTGAAGTGTATCTCCTACTGAGGATGTCAAAGTACTCATAGCCCACACACCCGAAGAAGTAGTGGTCACTAAAACTACCCCAACAAAAAGCACTTACTACATTGAGGACCAAAGTCAGTGTTTGTGTTAGGGTAATAATAATGACCATGGAGAAATGCAACATTTTGAGTTAACTCCTTGTTCTATTGGGAACCAGCGTGTAGATATTACCATGGGGTAACTTGTTACAACCAAGACAACCCCAAAGAGAAGCACTTATGAAAGCAAGAATCATCAGTGGCTCTGTTTGAGGTGATCTGAGAGTAATTCCTCTAAAGAATATCCTTTTTATAGATGTAGTTGCTCTTGTCAATTAAAACTGCCCCAACATGTAGCACTTACTGAATTCAAAGATGTAGTTGCTCTTGTCAATTAAAACTGCCCCAACATGTAGCACTTACTGAATTCAAAGGTAAAGTCAATGCTCATGTTGAGGTAATGCCAATGACTTCACAAATGGTAGCACAACATACGTTATGAAATAACAAATAACCAAGAATGGCTGCAGATATGCCATCGAGTAAAGCTGCGAAATCAGGTCAGTAAAACTACCCCAACAAGTAGCACTTACTGCATTCAGAAATCAAGAGAGTGCTTGTGTTCGGGTACTCTTAGTGACAAATTATCTTGTTTTCTAGACATGTGAAACCCAAACTTTCTATTAATGTTAGTTGAAGAATTCACAATCAAGACAACCCCAAAGAGAAGCACTTATGAATGAAAGAATCATCAGTGGCTCCATTTGAAGTGATCTGAATGTGATGTCAGCAGCACCCCACCACCACTCAGTGAAAGTCTATCCTGCTAGCAGTGGAGGTGCTGTCTGATGCACAGATTCGTCCATCTTATATACAGAATACCACCATTGAACCTAACTCCGCCTTAATTTTCACAAAGTTTCAATGGTATGTAAAAGACTGCTTTCTTCTCGATGAAGTCATCCATTGTCCAAATACTTTTAGGCCATTAGCATCTGTTGAGTGGTCAATTAGATTGCGATGACCTGCCTGAACCTACACAGGCGTCTGCCACCTGGTGGTGACATTTGCAGCTGCATTCTGAGAATGTGTCTAAAAACACAAAACACATAGTGATACAGTATAGAATCACACCCCAACTTCAAAGCACTTTCCTTTGTTTTTTTAAGAGAATGTGCCTAAGTTGAAGTGTATCTCCTACTGAGGATGTCAAAGTACTCATAGCTCACACACCCGAAGAAGCAGTGGTCACTAAAACTACCCCAACAAAAAGCACTTACTACATTGAGGACCAAAGTCAGTGTTTGTGTTAGGGTAATAATAATGACCATGGAGAAATGCAACATTTTGAGTTAACTCCTTGTTCTATTGGGAACAAGCGTGTAGATATTCCCATGGGGTAACTTGTTACAAGCAAGACAACCCCAAAGAGAAGCACTTATGAAAGCAAGAATCATCAGTGGCTCTGTTTGAGGTGATCTGAGAGTAATTCCTCTAAAGAATATCCTTTTTATAGATGTAGTTGCTCTTGTCAATTAAAACTGCCCCAACATGTAGCACTTACTGAATTCAAAGATGTAGTTGCTCTTGTCAATTAAAACTGCCCCAACATGTAGCACTTACTGAATTCAAAGGTAAAGTCAATGCTCATGTTGAGGTAATGCCAATGACTTCACAAATGGTAGCACAACATACGTTATGAAATAACAAATAACCAAGAATGGCTGCAGATATGCCATCGAGTAAAGCTGCGAAATCAGGTCAGTAAAACTACCCCAACAAGTAGCACTTACTGCATTCAGAAATCAAGAGAGTGCTTGTGTTCGGGTACTCTTAGTGACAAATTATCTTGTTTTCTAGACATTTTAAACCCAAACTTTATATTAATATGTTAGTTGAAGAATTCACAATCAAGACAACCCCAAAGAGAAGCACTTATGAATGAAAGAATCATCAGTGGCTCCATTTGAAGTGATCTGAATGTGATGTCAGCAGCACCCCACCACCACTCAGTGAAAGTCTATCCTGCTAGCAGTGGAGGTGCTGTCTGATGCACAGATTCGTCCATCTTATATACAGAATACCACCATTGAACCTAACTCCGCCTTAATTTTCACAAAGTTTCAATGGTATGTAAAAGACTGCTTTCTTCTCGATGAATAGTCATCCATTGTCCAAATACTTTTAGGCCATTAGCATCTGTTGAGTGGTCAATTAGATTGCGATGACCTGCCTGAACCTACACAGGCGTCTGCCACCTGGTGGTGACATTTGCAGCTGCATTCTGAGAATGTGTCTAAAAACACAAAACACATAGTGATACAGTATAGAATCACACCCCAACTTCAAAGCACTTTCCTTTGTTTTTTAAGAGAATGTGCCTAAGTTGAAGTGTATCTCCTACTGAGGATGTCAAAGTACTCATAGCCCACACACCCGAAGAAGTAGTGGTCACTAAAACTACCCCAACAAAAAGCACTTACTACATTGAGGACCAAAGTCAGTGTTTGTGTTAGGGTAATAATAATGACCATGGAGAAATGCAACATTTTGAGTTAACTCCTTGTTCTATTGGGAACCAGCGTGTAGATATTACCATGGGGTAACTTGTTACAACCAAGACAACCCCAAAGAGAAGCACTTATGAAAGCAAGAATCATCAGTGGCTCTGTTTGAGGTGATCTGAGAGTAATTCCTCTAAAGAATATCCTTTTTATAGATGTAGTTGCTCTTGTCAATTAAAACTGCCCCAACATGTAGCACTTACTGAATTCAAAGATGTAGTTGCTCTTGTCAATTAAAACTGCCCCAACATGTAGCACTTACTGAATTCAAAGGTAAAGTCAATGCTCATGTTGAGGTAATGCCAATGACTTCACAAATGGTAGCACAACATACGTTATGAAATAACAAATAACCAAGAATGGCTGCAGATATGCCATCGAGTAAAGCTGCGAAATCAGGTCAGTAAAACTACCCCAACAAGTAGCACTTACTGCATTCAGAAATCAAGAGAGTGCTTGTGTTCGGGTACTCTTAGTGACAAATTATCTTGTTTTCTAGACATGTGAAACCCAAACTTTCTATTAATGTTAGTTGAAGAATTCACAATCAAGACAACCCCAAAGAGAAGCACTTATGAATGAAAGAATCATCAGTGGCTCCATTTGAAGTGATCTGAATGTGATGTCAGCAGCACCCCACCACCACTCAGTGAAAGTCTATCCTGCTAGCAGTGGAGGTGCTGTCTGATGCACAGATTCGTCCATCTTATATACAGAATACCACCATTGAACCTAACTCCGCCTTAATTTTCACAAAGTTTCAATGGTATGTAAAAGACTGCTTTCTTCTCGATGAAGTCATCCATTGTCCAAATACTTTTAGGCCATTAGCATCTGTTGAGTGGTCAATTAGATTGCGATGACCTGCCTGAACCTACACAGGCGTCTGCCACCTGGTGGTGACATTTGCAGCTGCATTCTGAGAATGTGTCTAAAAACACAAAACACATAGTGATACAGTATAGAATCACACCCCAACTTCAAAGCACTTTCCTTTGTTTTTTTAAGAGAATGTGCCTAATTTGAAGTGTATCTCCTACTGAGGATGTCAAAGTACTCATAGCTCACACACCCGAAGAAGCAGTGGTCACTAAAACTACCCCAACAAAAAGCACTTACTACATTGAGGACCAAAGTCAGTGTTTGTGTTAGGGTAATAATAATGACCATGGAGAAATGCAACATTTTGAGTTAACTCCTTGTTCTATTGGGAACCAGCGTGTAGATATTACCATGGGGTAACTTGTTACAACCAAGACAACCCCAAAGAGAAGCACTTATGAAAGCAAGAATCATCAGTGGCTCTGTTTGAGGTGATCTGAGAGTAATTCCTCTAAAGAATATCCTTTTTATAGATGTAGTTGCTCTTGTCAATTAAAACTGCCCCAACATGTAGCACTTACTGAATTCAAAGATGTAGTTGCTCTTGTCAATTAAAACTGCCCCAACATGTAGCACTTACTGAATTCAAAGGTAAAGTCAATGCTCATGTTGAGGTAATGCCAATGACTTCACAAATGGTAGCACAACATACGTTATGAAATAACAAATAACCAAGAATGGCTGCAGATATGCCATCGAGTAAAGCTGCGAAATCAGGTCAGTAAAACTACCCCAACAAGTAGCACTTACTGCATTCAGAAATCAAGAGAGTGCTTGTGTTCGGGTACTCTTAGTGACAAATTATCTTGTTTTCTAGACATGTGAAACCCAAACTTTCTATTAATGTTAGTTGAAGAATTCACAATCAAGACAACCCCAAAGAGAAGCACTTATGAATGAAAGAATCATCAGTGGCTCCATTTGAAGTGATCTGAATGTGATGTCAGCAGCACCCCACCACCACTCAGTGAAAGTCTATCCTGCTAGCAGTGGAGGTGCTGTCTGATGCACAGATTCGTCCATCTTATATACAGAATACCACCATTGAACCTAACTCCGCCTTAATTTTCACAAAGTTTCAATGGTATGTAAAAGACTGCTTTCTTCTCGATGAAGTCATCCATTGTCCAAATACTTTTAGGCCATTAGCATCTGTTGAGTGGTCAATTAGATTGCGATGACCTGCCTGAACCTACACAGGCGTCTGCCACCTGGTGGTGACATTTGCAGCTGCATTCTGAGAATGTGTCTAAAAACACAAAACACATAGTGATACAGTATAGAATCACACCCCAACTTCAAAGCACTTTCCTTTGTTTTTTTAAGAGAATGTGCCTAAGTTGAAGTGTATCTCCTACTGAGGATGTCAAAGTACTCATAGCTCACACACCCGAAGAAGCAGTGGTCACTAAAACTACCCCAACAAAAAGCACTTACTACATTGAGGACCAAAGTCAGTGTTTGTGTTAGGGTAATAATAATGACCATGGAGAAATGCAACATTTTGAGTTAACTCCTTGTTCTATTGGGAACAAGCGTGTAGATATTCCCATGGGGTAACTTGTTACAAGCAAGACAACCCCAAAGAGAAGCACTTATGAAAGCAAGAATCATCAGTGGCTCTGTTTGAGGTGATCTGAGAGTAATTCCTCTAAAGAATATCCTTTTTATAGATGTAGTTGCTCTTGTCAATTAAAACTGCCCCAACATGTAGCACTTACTGAATTCAAAGATGTAGTTGCTCTTGTCAATTAAAACTGCCCCAACATGTAGCACTTACTGAATTCAAAGGTAAAGTCAATGCTCATGTTGAGGTAATGCCAATGACTTCACAAATGGTAGCACAACATACGTTATGAAATAACAAATAACCAAGAATGGCTGCAGATATGCCATCGAGTAAAGCTGCGAAATCAGGTCAGTAAAACTACCCCAACAAGTAGCACTTACTGCATTCAGAAATCAAGAGAGTGCTTGTGTTCGGGTACTCTTAGTGACAAATTATCTTGTTTTCTAGACATTTTAAACCCAAACTTTATATTAATATGTTAGTTGAAGAATTCACAATCAAGACAACCCCAAAGAGAAGCACTTATGAATGAAAGAATCATCAGTGGCTCCATTTGAAGTGATCTGAATGTGATGTCAGCAGCACCCCACCACCACTCAGTGAAAGTCTATCCTGCTAGCAGTGGAGGTGCTGTCTGATGCACAGATTCGTCCATCTTATATACAGAATACCACCATTGAACCTAACTCCGCCTTAATTTTCACAAAGTTTCAATGGTATGTAAAAGACTGCTTTCTTCTCGATGAATAGTCATCCATTGTCCAAATACTTTTAGGCCATTAGCATCTGTTGAGTGGTCAATTAGATTGCGATGACCTGCCTGAACCTACACAGGCGTCTGCCACCTGGTGGTGACATTTGCAGCTGCATTCTGAGAATGTGTCTAAAAACACAAAACACATAGTGATACAGTATAGAATCACACCCCAACTTCAAAGCACTTTCCTTTGTTTTTTAAGAGAATGTGCCTAAGTTGAAGTGTATCTCCTACTGAGGATGTCAAAGTACTCATAGCCCACACACCCGAAGAAGTAGTGGTCACTAAAACTACCCCAACAAAAAGCACTTACTACATTGAGGACCAAAGTCAGTGTTTGTGTTAGGGTAATAATAATGACCATGGAGAAATGCAACATTTTGAGTTAACTCCTTGTTCTATTGGGAACCAGCGTGTAGATATTACCATGGGGTAACTTGTTACAACCAAGACAACCCCAAAGAGAAGCACTTATGAAAGCAAGAATCATCAGTGGCTCTGTTTGAGGTGATCTGAGAGTAATTCCTCTAAAGAATATCCTTTTTATAGATGTAGTTGCTCTTGTCAATTAAAACTGCCCCAACATGTAGCACTTACTGAATTCAAAGATGTAGTTGCTCTTGTCAATTAAAACTGCCCCAACATGTAGCACTTACTGAATTCAAAGGTAAAGTCAATGCTCATGTTGAGGTAATGCCAATGACTTCACAAATGGTAGCACAACATACGTTATGAAATAACAAATAACCAAGAATGGCTGCAGATATGCCATCGAGTAAAGCTGCGAAATCAGGTCAGTAAAACTACCCCAACAAGTAGCACTTACTGCATTCAGAAATCAAGAGAGTGCTTGTGTTCGGGTACTCTTAGTGACAAATTATCTTGTTTTCTAGACATTTTAAACCCAAACTTTATATTAATATGTTAGTTGAAGAATTCACAATCAAGACAACCCCAAAGAGAAGCACTTATGAATGAAAGAATCATCAGTGGCTCCATTTGAAGTGATCTGAATGTGATGTCAGCAGCACCCCACCACCACTCAGTGAAAGTCTATCCTGCTAGCAGTGGAGGTGCTGTCTGATGCACAGATTCGTCCATCTTATATACAGAATACCACCATTGAACCTAACTCCGCCTTAATTTTCACAAAGTTTCAATGGTATGTAAAAGACTGCTTTCTTCTCGATGAATAGTCATCCATTGTCCAAATACTTTTAGGCCATTAGCATCTGTTGAGTGGTCAATTAGATTGCGATGACCTGCCTGAACCTACACAGGCGTCTGCCACCTGGTGGTGACATTTGCAGCTGCATTCTGAGAATGTGTCTAAAAACACAAAACACATAGTGATACAGTATAGAATCACACCCCAACTTCAAAGCACTTTCCTTTGTTTTTTAAGAGAATGTGCCTAAGTTGAAGTGTATCTCCTACTGAGGATGTCAAAGTACTCATAGCCCACACACCCGAAGAAGTAGTGGTCACTAAAACTACCCCAACAAAAAGCACTTACTACATTGAGGACCAAAGTCAGTGTTTGTGTTAGGGTAATAATAATGACCATGGAGAAATGCAACATTTTGAGTTAACTCCTTGTTCTATTGGGAACCAGCGTGTAGATATTACCATGGGGTAACTTGTTACAACCAAGACAACCCCAAAGAGAAGCACTTATGAAAGCAAGAATCATCAGTGGCTCTGTTTGAGGTGATCTGAGAGTAATTCCTCTAAAGAATATCCTTTTTATAGATGTAGTTGCTCTTGTCAATTAAAACTGCCCCAACATGTAGCACTTACTGAATTCAAAGATGTAGTTGCTCTTGTCAATTAAAACTGCCCCAACATGTAGCACTTACTGAATTCAAAGGTAAAGTCAATGCTCATGTTGAGGTAATGCCAATGACTTCACAAATGGTAGCACAACATACGTTATGAAATAACAAATAACCAAGAATGGCTGCAGATATGCCATCGAGTAAAGCTGCGAAATCAGGTCAGTAAAACTACCCCAACAAGTAGCACTTACTGCATTCAGAAATCAAGAGAGTGCTTGTGTTCGGGTACTCTTAGTGACAAATTATCTTGTTTTCTAGACATTTTAAACCCAAACTTTATATTAATATGTTAGTTGAAGAATTCACAATCAAGACAACCCCAAAGAGAAGCACTTATGAATGAAAGAATCATCAGTGGCTCCATTTGAAGTGATCTGAATGTGATGTCAGCAGCACCCCACCACCACTCAGTGAAAGTCTATCCTGCTAGCAGTGGAGGTGCTGTCTGATGCACAGATTCGTCCATCTTATATACAGAATACCACCATTGAACCTAACTCCGCCTTAATTTTCACAAAGTTTCAATGGTATGTAAAAGACTGCTTTCTTCTCGATGAATAGTCATCCATTGTCCAAATACTTTTAGGCCATTAGCATCTGTTGAGTGGTCAATTAGATTGCGATGACCTGCCTGAACCTACACAGGCGTCTGCCACCTGGTGGTGACATTTGCAGCTGCATTCTGAGAATGTGTCTAAAAACACAAAACACATAGTGATACAGTATAGAATCACACCCCAACTTCAAAGCACTTTCCTTTGTTTTTTAAGAGAATGTGCCTAAGTTGAAGTGTATCTCCTACTGAGGATGTCAAAGTACTCATAGCCCACACACCCGAAGAAGTAGTGGTCACTAAAACTACCCCAACAAAAAGCACTTACTACATTGAGGACCAAAGTCAGTGTTTGTGTTAGGGTAATAATAATGACCATGGAGAAATGCAACATTTTGAGTTAACTCCTTGTTCTATTGGGAACCAGCGTGTAGATATTACCATGGGGTAACTTGTTACAACCAAGACAACCCCAAAGAGAAGCACTTATGAAAGCAAGAATCATCAGTGGCTCTGTTTGAGGTGATCTGAGAGTAATTCCTCTAAAGAATATCCTTTTTATAGATGTAGTTGCTCTTGTCAATTAAAACTGCCCCAACATGTAGCACTTACTGAATTCAAAGATGTAGTTGCTCTTGTCAATTAAAACTGCCCCAACATGTAGCACTTACTGAATTCAAAGGTAAAGTCAATGCTCATGTTGAGGTAATGCCAATGACTTCACAAATGGTAGCACAACATACGTTATGAAATAACAAATAACCAAGAATGGCTGCAGATATGCCATCGAGTAAAGCTGCGAAATCAGGTCAGTAAAACTACCCCAACAAGTAGCACTTACTGCATTCAGAAATCAAGAGAGTGCTTGTGTTCGGGTACTCTTAGTGACAAATTATCTTGTTTTCTAGACATGTGAAACCCAAACTTTCTATTAATGTTAGTTGAAGAATTCACAATCAAGACAACCCCAAAGAGAAGCACTTATGAATGAAAGAATCATCAGTGGCTCCATTTGAAGTGATCTGAATGTGATGTCAGCAGCACCCCACCACCACTCAGTGAAAGTCTATCCTGCTAGCAGTGGAGGTGCTGTCTGATGCACAGATTCGTCCATCTTATATACAGAATACCACCATTGAACCTAACTCCGCCTTAATTTTCACAAAGTTTCAATGGTATGTAAAAGACTGCTTTCTTCTCGATGAAGTCATCCATTGTCCAAATACTTTTAGGCCATTAGCATCTGTTGAGTGGTCAATTAGATTGCGATGACCTGCCTGAACCTACACAGGCGTCTGCCACCTGGTGGTGACATTTGCAGCTGCATTCTGAGAATGTGTCTAAAAACACAAAACACATAGTGATACAGTATAGAATCACACCCCAACTTCAAAGCACTTTCCTTTGTTTTTTTAAGAGAATGTGCCTAAGTTGAAGTGTATCTCCTACTGAGGATGTCAAAGTACTCATAGCTCACACACCCGAAGAAGCAGTGGTCACTAAAACTACCCCAACAAAAAGCACTTACTACATTGAGGACCAAAGTCAGTGTTTGTGTTAGGGTAATAATAATGACCATGGAGAAATGCAACATTTTGAGTTAACTCCTTGTTCTATTGGGAACAAGCGTGTAGATATTCCCATGGGGTAACTTGTTACAACCAAGACAACCCCAAAGAGAAGCACTTATGAAAGCAAGAATCATCAGTGGCTCTGTTTGAGGTGATCTGAGAGTAATTCCTCTAAAGAATATCCTTTTTATAGATGTAGTTGCTCTTGTCAATTAAAACTGCCCCAACATGTAGCACTTACTGAATTCAAAGATGTAGTTGCTCTTGTCAATTAAAACTGCCCCAACATGTAGCACTTACTGAATTCAAAGGTAAAGTCAATGCTCATGTTGAGGTAATGCCAATGACTTCACAAATGGTAGCACAACATACGTTATGAAATAACAAATAACCAAGAATGGCTGCAGATATGCCATCGAGTAAAGCTGCGAAATCAGGTCAGTAAAACTACCCCAACAAGTAGCACTTACTGCATTCAGAAATCAAGAGAGTGCTTGTGTTCGGGTACTCTTAGTGACAAATTATCTTGTTTTCTAGACATTTTAAACCCAAACTTTCTATTAATATGTTAGTTGAAGAATTCACAATCAAGACAACCCCAAAGAGAAGCACTTATGAATGAAAGAATCATCAGTGGCTCCATTTGAAGTGATCTGAATGTGATGTCAGCAGCACCCCACCACCACTCAGTGAAAGTCTATCCTGCTAGCAGTGGAGGTGCTGTCTGATGCACAGATTCGTCCATCTTATATACAGAATACCACCATTGAACCTAACTCCGCATTAATTTTCACAAAGTTTCAATGGTATGTAAAAGAATGCTTTCTTCTCGATGAATAGTCATCCATTGTCCAAATACTTTTAGACCATTAGCATCTGTTGAGTGGTCAATTAGATTGCGATGACCTGCCTGAACCTACACAGGCGTCTGCCACCTGGTGGTGACATTTGCAGCTGCATTCTGAGAATGTGTCTAAAAACACAAAACACATAGTGATACAGTATAGAATCACACCCCAACTTCAAAGCACTTTCCTTTGTTTTTTTAAGAGAATGTGCCTAAGTTGAAGTGTATCTCCTACTGAGGATGTCAAAGTACTCATAGCCCACACACCCGAAGAAGCAGTGGTCACTAAAACTACCCCAACAAAAAGCACTTACTACATTGAGGACCAAAGTCAGTGTTTGTGTTAGGGTAATAATAATGACCATGGAGAAATGCAACATTTTGAGTTAACTCCTTGTTCTATTGGGAACCAGCGTGTAGATATTACCATGGGGTAACTTGTTACAACCAAGACAACCCCAAAGAGAAGCACTTATGAAAGCAAGAATCATCAGTGGCTCTGTTTGAGGTGATCTGAGAGTAATTCCTCTAAAGAATATCCTTTTTATAGATGTAGTTGCTCTTGTCAATTAAAACTGCCCCAACATGTAGCACTTACTGAATTCAAAGATGTAGTTGCTCTTGTCAATTAAAACTGCCCCAACATGTAGCACTTACTGAATTCAAAGGTAAAGTCAATGCTCATGTTGAGGTAATGCCAATGACTTCACAAATGGTCGCACAACATACATTATGAAATAACAAATAACCAAGAATGGCTGCAGATATGCCATCGAGTAAAGCTGCGAAATCAGGTCAGTAAAACTACCCCAACAAGTAGCACTTACTGCATTCAGAAATCAAGAGAGTGCTTGTGTTCGGGTACTCTTAGTGACAAATTATCTTGTTTTCTAGACATTTTAAACCCAAACTTTCTATTAATATGTTAGTTGAAGAATTCACAATCAAGACAACCCCAAAGAGAAGCACTTATGAATGAAAGAATCATCAGTGGCTCCATTTGAAGTGATCTGAATGTGATGTCAGCAGCACCCCACCACCACTCAGTGAAAGTCTATCCTGCTAGCAGTGGAGGTGCTGTCTGATGCACAGATTCGTCCATCTTATATACAGAATACCACCATTGAACCTAACTCCGCATTAATTTTCACAAAGTTTCAATGGTATGTAAAAGAATGCTTTCTTCTCGATGAATAGTCATCCATTGTCCAAATACTTTTAGACCATTAGCATCTGTTGAGTGGTCAATTAGATTGCGATGACCTGCCTGAACCTACACAGGCATCTGCCACCTGGTGGTGACATTTGCAGCTGCATTCTGAGAATGTGTCTAAAAACACAAAACACATAGTGATACAGTATAGAATCACACCCCAACTTCAAAGCACTTTCCTTTGTTTTTTTAAGAGAATGTGCCTAAGTTGAAGTGTATCTCCTACTGAGGATGTCAAAGTACTCATAGCCCACACACCCGAAGAAGCAGTGGTCACTAAAACTACCCCAACAAAAAGCACTTACTACATTGAGGACCAAAGTCAGTGTTTGTGTTAGGGTAATAATAATGACCATGGAGAAATGCAACATTTTGAGTTAACTCCTTGTTCTATTGGGAACCAGCGTGTAGATATTACCATGGGGTAACTTGTTACAACCAAGACAACCCCAAAGAGAAGCACTTATGAAAGCAAGAATCATCAGTGGCTCTGTTTGAGGTGATCTGAGAGTAATTCCTCTAAAGAATATCCTTTTTATAGATGTAGTTGCTCTTGTCAATTAAAACTGCCCCAACATGTAGCACTTACTGAATTCAAAGATGTAGTTGCTCTTGTCAATTAAAACTGCCCCAACATGTAGCACTTACTGAATTCAAAGGTAAAGTCAATGCTCATGTTGAGGTAATGCCAATGACTTCACAAATGGTAGCACAACATACATTATGAAATAACAAATAACCAAGAATGGCTGCAGATATGCCATCGAGTAAAGCTGCGAAATCAGGTCAGTAAAACTACCCCAACAAGTAGCACTTACTGCATTCAGAAATCAAGAGAGTGCTTGTGTTCGGGTACTCTTAGTGACAAATTATCTTGTTTTCTAGACATTTTAAACCCAAACTTTCTATTAATATGTTAGTTGAAGAATTCACAATCAAGACAACCCCAAAGAGAAGCACTTATGAATGAAAGAATCATCAGTGGCTCCATTTGAAGTGATCTGAATGTGATGTCAGCAGCACCCCACCACCACTCAGTGAAAGTCTATCCTGCTAGCAGTGGAGGTGCTGTCTGATGCACAGATTCGTCCATCTTATATACAGAATACCACCATTGAACCTAACTCCGCATTAATTTTCACAAAGTTTCAATGGTATGTAAAAGAATGCTTTCTTCTCGATGAATAGTCATCCATTGTCCAAATACTTTTAGACCATTAGCATCTGTTGAGTGGTCAATTAGATTGCGATGACCTGCCTGAACCTACACAGGCGTCTGCCACCTGGTGGTGACATTTGCAGCTGCATTCTGAGAATGTGTCTAAAAACACAAAACACATAGTGATACAGTATAGAATCACACCCCAACTTCAAAGCACTTTCCTTTGTTTTTTTAAGAGAATGTGCCTAAGTTGAAGTGTATCTCCTACTGAGGATGTCAAAGTACTCATAGCCCACACACCCGAAGAAGCAGTGGTCACTAAAACTACCCCAACAAAAAGCACTTACTACATTGAGGACCAAAGTCAGTGTTTGTGTTAGGGTAATAATAATGACCATGGAGAAATGCAACATTTTGAGTTAACTCCTTGTTCTATTGGGAACAAGCGTGTAGATATTCCCATGGGGTAACTTGTTACAACCAAGACAACCCCAAAGAGAAGCACTTATGAAAGCAAGAATCATCAGTGGCTCTGTTTGAGGTGATCTGAGAGTAATTCCTCTAAAGAATATCCTTTTTATAGATGTAGTTGCTCTTGTCAATTAAAACTGCCCCAACATGTAGCACTTACTGAATTCAAAGATGTAGTTGCTCTTGTCAATTAAAACTGCCCCAACATGTAGCACTTACTGAATTCAAAGGTAAAGTCAATGCTCATGTTGAGGTAATGCCAATGACTTCACAAATGGTAGCACAACATACATTATGAAATAACAAATAACCAAGAATGGCTGCAGATATGCCATAGAGTAAAGCTGCGAAATCAGGTCAGTAAAACTACCCCAACAAGTAGCACTTACTGCATTCAGAAATCAAGAGTGCTTGTGTTCGGGTACTCTTAGTGACAAATTATCTTGTTTCCTAGACATGTGAAACCCAAACTTTCTATTAATATGTTAGTTGAAGAATTCACAATCAAGACAACCCCAAAGAGAAGCACTTATGAATGAAAGAATCATCAGTGGCTCCATTTGAAGTGATCTGAATGTGATGTCAGCAGCACCCCACCACCACTCAGTGAAAGTCTATCCTGCTAGCAGTGGAGGTGCTGTCTGATGCACAGATTCGTCCATCTTATATACAGAATACCACCATTGAACCTAACTCCGCCTTAATTTTCACAAAGTTTCAATGGTATGTAAAAGACTGCTTTCTTCTCGATGAATAGTCATCCATTGTCCAAATACTTTTAGACCATTAGCATCTGTTGAGTGGTCAATTAGATTGCGATGACCTGCCTGAACCTACACAGGCGTCTGCCACCTGGTGGTGACATTTGCAGCTGCATTCTGAGAATGTGTCTAAAAACACAAAACACATAGTGATACAGTATAGAATCACACCCCAACTTCAAAGCACTTTCCTTTGTTTTTTAAGAGAATGTGCCTAAGTTGAAGTGTATCTCCTACTGAGGATGTCAAAGTACTCATAGCTCACACACCGAAGAAGCAGTGGTCACTAAAACTACCCCAACAAAAAGCACTTACTACATTGAGGACCAAAGTCAGTGTTTGTGTTAGGGTAATAATAATGACCATGGAGAAATGCAACATTTTGAGTTAACTCCTTGTTCTATTGGGAACAAGCGTGTAGATATTCCCATGGGGTAACTTGTTACAACCAAGACAACCCCAAAGAGAAGCACTTATGAAAGCAAGAATCATCAGTGGCTCTGTTTGAGGTGATCTGAGAGTAATTCCTCTAAAGAATATCCTTTTTATAGATGTAGTTGCTCTTGTCAATTAAAACTGCCCCAACATGTAGCACTTACTGAATTCAAAGGTAAAGTCAATGCTCATGTTGAGGTAATGCCAATGACTTCACAAATGGTAGCACAACATACGTTATGAAATAACCAATAACCAAGAATGGCTGGAGATATGCCATCGAGTAAAGCTGCGAAATCAGGTCAGTAAAACTACCCCAACAAGTAGCACTTACTGCATTCAGAAATCAAGAGAGTGCTTGTGTTCGGGTACTCTTAGTGACAAATTATCTTGTTTTCTAGACATGTGAAACCCAAACTTTCTATTAATATGTTAGTTGAAGAATTCACAATCAAGACAACCCCAAAGAGAAGGACTTATGAATGAAAGAATCATCAGTGGCTCCATTTGAAGTGATCTGAATGTGATGTCAGCAGCACCCCACCACCACTCAGTGAAAGTCTATCCTGCTAGCAGTGGAGGTGCTGTCTGATGCACAGATTCGTCCATCTTATATACAGAATACCACCATTGAACCTAACTCCGCCTTAATTTTCACAAAGTTTCAATGGTATGTAAAAGACTGCTTTTTTCTCGATGAATAGTCATCCATTGTCCAAATACTTTTAGACCATTAGCATCTGTTGAGTGGTCAATTAGATTGCGATGACCTGCCTGAACCTACACAGGCGTAATTCCTCTAAAGAATATCCTTTTTATAGATGTAGTTGCTCTTGTCAATTAAAACTGCCCCAACATGTAGCACTTACTGAATTCAAAGGTAAAGTCAATGCTCATGTTGAGGTAATGCCAATGACTTCACAAATGGTAGCACAACATACGTTATGAAATAACAAATAACCAAGAATGGCTGGAGATATGCCATCGAGTAAAGCTGCGAAATCAGGTCAGTAAAACTACCCCAACAAGTAGCACTTACTGCATTCAGAAATCAAGAGAGTGCTTGTGTTCGGGTACTCTTAGTGACAAATTATCTTGTTTTCTAGACATGTGAAACCCAAACTTTCTATTAATATGTTAGTTGAAGAATTCACAATCAAGACAACCCCAAAGAGAAGCACTTATGAATGAAAGAATCATCAGTGGCTCCATTTGAAGTGATCTGAATGTGATGTCAGCAGCACCCCACCACCACTCAGTGAAAGTCTATCCTGCTAGCAGTGGAGGTGCTGTCTGATGCACAGATTCGTCCATCTTATATACAGTATACCACCATTGAACCTAACTCCGCCTTAATTTTCACAAAGTTTCAATGGTATGTAAAAGACTGCTTTCTTCTCGATGAATAGTCATCCATTGTCCAAATGCTTTTAGGCCATTAGCATCTGTTGAGTGGTCAATTAGATTGCGATGACCTGCCTGAACCTACACAGGCGTCTGCCACCTGGTGGTGACATTTGCAGCTGCATTCTGAGAATGTGTCTAAAGACACAAAACACATAGTGATACAGTATAGAATCACACCCCAACTTCAAAGCACTTTCCTTTGTTTTTTTAAGAGAATGTGCCTAAGTTGAAGTGTATCTCCTACTGAGGATGTCAAAGTACTCATAGCTCACACACCCGAAGAAGCAGTGGTCACTAAAACTACCCCAACAAAAAGCACTTACTACATTGAGGACCAAAGTCAGTGTTTGTGTTAGGGTAATAATAATGACCATGGAGAAATGCAACATTTTGAGTTAACTCCTTGTTCTATTGGGAACAAGCGTGTAGATATTCCCATGGGGTAACTTGTTACAACCAAGACAACCCCAAAGAGAAGCACTTATGAACACAGGAATCATCAGTGGCTCTGTTTGAGGTGATCTGAGAGTAATTCCTCTAAAGAATATCCTTTTTATAGATGTACTTGCTCTTGTCAATTAAAAGTGCCCCAACATGTAGCACTTACTGAATTCAAAGGTAAAGTCAATGCTCATGTTGAGGTAATGCCAATGACTTCACAAATGGTAGCACAACATACGTTATGAAATAACAAATAACCAAGAATGGCTGCAGATATGCCATCGAGTAAAGCTGCGAAATCAGGTCAGTAAAACTACCCCAACAAGTAGCACTTACTGAATTCAGAAATCAAGAGAGTGCTTGTGTTCGGGTACTCTTAGTGACAAATTATCTTGTTTTCTAGACATGTGAAACCCAAACTTTCTATTAATATGTTAGTTGAAGAATTCACAATCAAGACAACCCCAAAGAGAAGCACTTATGAATGAAAGAATCATCAGTGGCTCCATTTGAAGTGATCTGAATGTGATGTCAGCAGCACCCCACCACCACTCAGTGAAAGTCTATCCTGCTAGCAGTGGAGGTGCTGTCTGATGCACAGATTCGTCCATCTTATATACAGAATACCACCATTGAACCTAACTCCGCCTTAATTTTCACAAAGTTTCAATGGTATGTAAAAGACTGCTTTCTTCTCGATGAATAGTCATCCATTGTCCAAATACTTTTAGACCATTAGCATCTGTTGAGTGGTCAATTAGATTGCGATGACCTGCCTGAACCTACACAGGCGTCTGCCACCTGGTGGTGACATTTGCAGCTGCATTCTGAGAATGTGTCTAAAAACACAAAACACATAGTGATACAGTATAGAATCACACCCCAACTTCAAAGCACTTTCCTTTGTTTTTTAAGAGAATGTGCCTAAGTTGAAGTGTATCTCCTACTGAGGATGTCAAAGTACTCATAGCTCACACACCGAAGAAGCAGTGGTCACTAAAACTACCCCAACAAAAAGCACTTACTACATTGAGGACCAAAGTCAGTGTTTGTGTTAGGGTAATAATAATGACCATGGAGAAATGCAACATTTTGAGTTAACTCCTTGTTCTATTGGGAACAAGCGTGTAGATATTCCCATGGGGTAACTTGTTACAACCAAGACAACCCCAAAGAGAAGCACTTATGAAAGCAAGAATCATCAGTGGCTCTGTTTGAGGTGATCTGAGAGTAATTCCTCTAAAGAATATCCTTTTTATAGATGTAGTTGCTCTTGTCAATTAAAACTGCCCCAACATGTAGCACTTACTGAATTCAAAGGTAAAGTCAATGCTCATGTTGAGGTAATGCCAATGACTTCACAAATGGTAGCACAACATACGTTATGAAATAACCAATAACCAAGAATGGCTGGAGATATGCCATCGAGTAAAGCTGCGAAATCAGGTCAGTAAAACTACCCCAACAAGTAGCCCTTACTGCATTCAGAAATCAAGAGAGTGCTTGTGTTCGGGTACTCTTAGTGACAAATTATCTTGTTTTCTAGACATGTGAAACCCAAACTTTCTATTAATATGTTAGTTGAAGAATTCACAATCAAGACAACCCCAAAGAGAAGGACTTATGAATGAAAGAATCATCAGTGGCTCCATTTGAAGTGATCTGAATGTGATGTCAGCAGCACCCCACCACCACTCAGTGAAAGTCTATCCTGCTAGCAGTGGAGGTGCTGTCTGATGCACAGATTCGTCCATCTTATATACAGAATACCACCATTGAACCTAACTCCGCCTTAATTTTCACAAAGTTTCAATGGTATGTAAAAGACTGCTTTTTTCTCGATGAATAGTCATCCATTGTCCAAATACTTTTAGACCATTAGCATCTGTTGAGTGGTCAATTAGATTGCGATGACCTGCCTGAACCTACACAGGCGTCTGCCACCTGGTGGTGACATTTGCAGCTGCATTCTGAGAATGTGTCTAAAAACACAAAACACATAGTGATACAGTATAGAATCACACCCCAACTTCAAAGCACTTTCCTTTGTTTTTTTAAGAGAATGTGCCTAAGTTGAAGTGTATCTCCTACTGAGGATGTCAAAGTACTCATAGCCCACACACCCGAAGAAGCAGTGGTCACTAAAACTACCCCAACAAAAAGCACTTACTACATTGAGGACCAAAGTCAGTGTTAGTGTTAGGGTAATAATAATGACCATGGAGAAATGCAACATTTTGAGTTAACTCCTTGTTCTATTGGGAACAAGCGTGTAGATATTCCCATGGGGTAACTTGTTACAACCAAGACAACCCCAAAGAGAAGCACTTATGAACACAGGAATCATCAGTGGCTCTGTTTGAGGTGATCTGAGAGTAATTCCTCTAAAGAATATCCTTTTTATAGATGTAGTTGCTCTTGTCAATTAAAACTGCCCCAACATGTAGCACTTACTGAATTCAAAGGTAAAGTCAATGCTCATGTTGAGGTAATGCCAATGACTTCACAAATGGTAGCACAACATACGTTATGAAATAACAAATAACCAAGAATGGCTGGAGATATGCCATCGAGTAAAGCTGCGAAATCAGGTCAGTAAAACTACCCCAACAAGTAGCACTTACTGCATTCAGAAATCAAGAGAGTGCTTGTGTTCGGGTACTCTTAGTGACAAATTATCTTGTTTTCTAGACATGTGAAACCCAAACTTTCTATTAATATGTTAGTTGAAGAATTCACAATCAAGACAACCCCAAAGAGAAGCACTTATGAATGAAAGAATCATCAGTGGCTCCATTTGAAGTGATCTGAATGTGATGTCAGCAGCACCCCACCACCACTCAGTGAAAGCGTCTGCCACCTGGTGGTGACATTTGCAGCTGCATTCTGAGAATGTGTCTAAAAACACAAAACACATAGTGATACAGTATAGAATCACACCCCAACTTCAAAGCACTTTCCTTTATTTTTTAAGAGAATGTGCCTAAGTTGAAGTGTATCTCCTACTGAGGATGTCAAAGTACTCATAGCTCACACACCGAAGAAGCAGTGGTCACTAAAACTACCCCAACAAAAAGCACTTACTACATTGAGGACCAAAGTCAGTGTTTGTGTTAGGGTAATAATAATGACCATGGAGAAATGCAACATTTTGAGTTAACTCCTTGTTCTATTGGGAACAAGCGTGTAGATATTCCCATGGGGTAACTTGTTACAACCAAGACAACCCCAAAGAGAAGCACTTATGAGCACAGGAATCATCAGTGGCTCTGTTTGAGGTGATCTGAGAGTAATTCCTCTAAAGAATATCCTTTTTATAGATGTAGTTGCTCTTGTCAATTAAAACTGCCCCAACATGTAGCACTTACTGAATTCAAAGGTAAAGTCAATGCTCATGTTGAGGTAATGCCAATGACTTCACAAATGGTAGCACAACATACGTTATGAAATAACAAATAACCAAGAATGGCTGGAGATATGCCATCGAGTAAAGCTGCGAAATCAGGTCAGTAAAACTACCCCAACAAGTAGCAGTTACTGCATTCAGAAATCAAGAGAGTGCTTGTGTTCGGGTACTCTTAGTGACAAATTATCTTGTTTTCTAGACATGTGAAACCCAAACTTTCTATTAATATGTTAGTTGAAGAATTCACAATCAAGACAACCCCAAAGAGAAGCACTTATGAATGAAAGAATCATCAGTGGCTCCATTTGAAGTGATCTGAATGTGATGTCAGCAGCACCCCACCACCACTCAGTGAAAGTCTATCCTGCTAGCAGTGGAGGTGCTGTCTGATGCACAGATTCGTCCATCTTATATACAGTATACCACCATTGAACCTAACTCCGCCTTAATTTTCACAAAGTTTCAATGGTATGTAAAAGACTGCTTTCTTCTCGATGAATAGTCATCCATTGTCCAAATGCTTTTAGGCCATTAGCATCTGTTGAGTGGTCAATTAGATTGCGATGACCTGCCTGAACCTACACAGGCGTCTGCCACCTGGTGGTGACATTTGCAGCTGCATTCTGAGAATGTGTCTAAAAACACAAAACACATAGTGATACAGTATAGAATCACACCCCAACTTCAAAGCACTTTCCTTTGTTTTTTAAGAGAATGTGCCTAAGTTGAAGTGTATCTCCTACTGAGGATCTCAAAGTACTCATAGCCCACACACCCGAAGAAGCAGTGGTCACTAAAACTACCCCAACAAAAAGCACTTACTACATTGAGGACCAAAGTCAGTGTTTGTGTTAGGGTAATAATAATGACCATGGAGAAATGCAACATTTTGAGTTAACTCCTTGTTCTATTGGGAACAAGCGTGTAGATATTCCCATGGGGTAACTTGTTACAACCAAGACAACCCCAAAGAGAAGCAATTATGAAAGCAAGAATCATCAGTGGCTCTGTTTGAGGTGATCTGAGAGTAATTCCTCTAAAGAATATCCTTTTTATAGATGTAGTTGCTCTTGTCAATTAAAACTGCCCCAACATGTAGCACTTACTGAATTCAAAGGTAAAGTCAATGCTCATGTTGAGGTAATGCCAATGACTTCACAAATGGTAGCACAACATACGTTATGAAATAACAAATAACCAAGAATGGCTGCAGATATGCCATCGAGTAAAGCTGCGAAATCAGGTCAGTAAAACTACCCCAACAAGTAGCACTTACTGCATTCAGAAATCAAGAGAGTGCTTGTGTTCGGGTACTCTTAGTGACAAATTATCTTGTTTTCTAGACATGTGAAACCCAAACTTTCTATTAATATGTTAGTTGAAGAATTCACAATCAAGACAACCCCAAAGAGAAGCACTTATGAATGAAAGAATCATCAGTGGCTCCATTTGAAGTGATCTGAATGTGATGTCAGCAGCACCCCACCACCACTCAGTGAAAGTCTATCCTGCTAGCAGTGGAGGTGCTGTCTGATGCACAGATTCGTCCATCTTATATACAGTATACCACCATTGAACCTAACTCCGCCTTAATTTTCACAAAGTTTCAATGGTATGTAAAAGACTGCTTTCTTCTCGATGAATAGTCATCCATTGTCCAAATGCTTTTAGGCCATTAGCATCTGTTGAGTGGTCAATTAGATTGCGATGACCTGCCTGAACCTACACAGGCGTCTGCCACCTGGTGGTGACATTTGCAGCTGCATTCTGAGAATGTGTCTAAAAACACAAAACACATAGTGATACAGTATAGAATCACACCCCAACTTCAAAGCACTTTCCTTTGTTTTTTAAGAGAATGTGCCTAAGTTGAAGTGTATCTCCTACTGAGGATGTCAAAGTACTCATAGCTCACACACCGAAGAAGCAGTGGTCACTAAAACTACCCCAACAAAAAGCACTTAACACATTGAGGACCAAAGTCAGTGTTTGTGTTAGGGTAATAATAATGACCATGGAGAAATGCAACATTTTGAGTTAACTCCTTGTTCTATTGGGAACAAGCGTGTAGATATTCCCATGGGGTAACTTGTTACAACCAAGACAACCCCAAAGAGAAGCACTTATGAAAGCAAGAATCATCAGTGGCTCTGTTTGAGGTGATCTGAGAGTAATTCCTCTAAAGAATATCCTTTTTATAGATGTAGTTGCTCTTGTCAATTAAAACTGCCCCAACATGTAGCACTTACTGAATTCAAAGGTAAAGTCAATGCTCATGTTGAGGTAATGCCAATGACTTCACAAATGGTAGCACAACATACGTTATGAAATAACCAATAACCAAGAATGGCTGGAGATATGCCATCGAGTAAAGCTGCGAAATCAGGTCAGTAAAACTACCCCAACAAGTAGCACTTACTGCATTCAGAAATCAAGAGAGTGCTTGTGTTCGGGTACTCTTAGTGACAAATTATCTTGTTTTCTAGACATGTGAAACCCAAACTTTCTATTAATATGTTAGTTGAAGAATTCACAATCAAGACAACCCCAAAGAGAAGCACTTATGAATGAAAGAATCATCAGTGGCTCCATTTGAAGTGATCTGAATGTGATGTCAGCAGCACCCCACCACCACTCAGTGAAAGCGTCTGCCACCTGGTGGTGACATTTGCAGCTGCATTCTGAGAATGTGTCTAAAAACACAAAACACATAGTGATACAGTATAGAATCACACCCCAACTTCAAAGCACTTTCCTTTGTTTTTTTAAGAGAATGTGCCTAAGTTGAAGTGTATCTCCTACTGAGGATGTCAAAGTACTCATAGCCCACACACCCGAAGAAGCAGTGGTCACTAAAACTACCCCAACAAAAAGCACTTACTACATTGAGGACCAAAGTCAGTGTTTGTGTTAGGGTAATAATAATGACCATGGAGAAATGCAACATTTTGAGTTAACTCCTTGTTCTATTGGGAACAAGCGTGTAGATATTCCCATGGGGTAACTTGTTACAACCAAGACAACCCCAAAGAGAAGCACTTATGAACACAGGAATCATCAGTGGCTCTGTTTGAGGTGATCTGAGAGTAATTCCTCTAAAGAATATCCTTTTTATAGATGTAGTTGCTCTTGTCAATTAAAACTGCCCCAACATGTAGCACTTACTGAATTCAAAGGTAAAGTCAATGCTCATGTTGAGGTAATGCCAATGACTTCACAAATGGTAGCACAACATACGTTATGAAATAACAAATAACCAAGAATGGCTGCAGATATGCCATCGAGTAAAGCTGCGAAATCAGGTCAGTAAAACTACCCCAACAAGTAGCACTTACTGCATTCAGAAATCAAGAGAGTGCTTGTGTTCGGGTACTCTTAGTGACAAATTATCTTGTTTTCTAGACATGTGAAACCCAAACTTTCTATTAATATGTTAGTTGAAGAATTCACAATCAAGACAACCCCAAAGAGAAGCACTTATGAATGAAAGAATCATCAGTGGCTCCATTTGAAGTGATCTGAATGTGATGTCAGCAGCACCCCACCACCACTCAGTGAAAGTCTATCCTGCTAGCAGTGGAGGTGCTGTCTGATGCACAGATTCGTCCATCTTATATACAGTATACCACCATTGAACCTAACTCCGCCTTAATTTTCACAAAGTTTCAATGGTATGTAAAAGACTGCTTTCTTCTCGATGAATAGTCATCCATTGTCCAAATGCTTTTAGGCCATTAGCATCTGTTGAGTGGTCAATTAGATTGCGATGACCTGCCTGAACCTACACAGGCGTCTGCCACCTGGTGGTGACATTTGCAGCTGCATTCTGAGAATGTGTCTAAAAACACAAAACACATAGTGATACAGTATAGAATCACACCCCAACTTCAAAGCACTTTCCTTTGTTTTTTAAGAGAATGTGCCTAAGTTGAAGTGTATCTCCTACTGAGGATGTCAAAGTACTCATAGCTCACACACCGAAGAAGCAGTGGTCACTAAAACTACCCCAACAAAAAGCACTTAACACATTGAGGACCAAAGTCAGTGTTTGTGTTAGGGTAATAATAATGACCATGGAGAAATGCAACATTTTGAGTTAACTCCTTGTTCTATTGGGAACAAGCGTGTAGATATTCCCATGGGGTAACTTGTTACAACCAAGACAACCCCAAAGAGAAGCACTTATGAAAGCAAGAATCATCAGTGGCTCTGTTTGAGGTGATCTGAGAGTAATTCCTCTAAAGAATATCCTTTTTATAGATGTAGTTGCTCTTGTCAATTAAAACTGCCCCAACATGTAGCACTTACTGAATTCAAAGGTAAAGTCAATGCTCATGTTGAGGTAATGCCAATGACTTCACAAATGGTAGCACAACATACGTTATGAAATAACCAATAACCAAGAATGGCTGGAGATATGCCATCGAGTAAAGCTGCGAAATCAGGTCAGTAAAACTACCCCAACAAGTAGCACTTACTGCATTCAGAAATCAAGAGAGTGCTTGTGTTCGGGTACTCTTAGTGACAAATTATCTTGTTTTCTAGACATGTGAAACCCAAACTTTCTATTAATATGTTAGTTGAAGAATTCACAATCAAGACAACCCCAAAGAGAAGCACTTATGAATGAAAGAATCATCAGTGGCTCCATTTGAAGTGATCTGAATGTGATGTCAGCAGCACCCCACCACCACTCAGTGAAAGCGTCTGCCACCTGGTGGTGACATTTGCAGCTGCATTCTGAGAATGTGTCTAAAAACACAAAACACATAGTGATACAGTATAGAATCACACCCCAACTTCAAAGCACTTTCCTTTGTTTTTTTAAGAGAATGTGCCTAAGTTGAAGTGTATCTCCTACTGAGGATGTCAAAGTACTCATAGCCCACACACCCGAAGAAGCAGTGGTCACTAAAACTACCCCAACAAAAAGCACTTACTACATTGAGGACCAAAGTCAGTGTTTGTGTTAGGGTAATAATAATGACCATGGAGAAATGCAACATTTTGAGTTAACTCCTTGTTCTATTGGGAACAAGCGTGTAGATATTCCCATGGGGTAACTTGTTACAACCAAGACAACCCCAAAGAGAAGCACTTATGAACACAGGAATCATCAGTGGCTCTGTTTGAGGTGATCTGAGAGTAATTCCTCTAAAGAATATCCTTTTTATAGATGTAGTTGCTCTTGTCAATTAAAACTGCCCCAACATGTAGCACTTACTGAATTCAAAGGTAAAGTCAATGCTCATGTTGAGGTAATGCCAATGACTTCACAAATGGTAGCACAACATACGTTATGAAATAACAAATAACCAAGAATGGCTGGAGATATGCCATCGAGTAAAGCTGCGAAATCAGGTCAGTAAAACTACCCCAACAAGTAGCACTTACTGCATTCAGAAATCAAGAGAGTGCTTGTGTTCGGGTACTCTGAGTGACAAATTATCTTGTTTTCTAGACATGTGAAACCCAAACTTTCTATTAATATGTTAGTTGAAGAATTCACAATCAAGACAACCCCAAAGAGAAGCACTTATGAATGAAAGAATCATCAGTGGCTCCATTTGAAGTGATCTGAATGTGATGTCAGCAGCACCCCACCACCACTCAGTGAAAGTCTATCCTGCTAGCAGTGGAGGTGCTGTCTGATGCACAGATTCGTCCATCTTATATACAGTATACCACCATTGAACCTAACTCCGCCTTAATTTTCACAAAGTTTCAATGGTATGTAAAAGACTGCTTTCTTCTCGATGAATAGTCATCCATTGTCCAAATGCTTTTAGGCCATTAGCATCTGTTGAGTGGTCAATTAGATTGCGATGACCTGCCTGAACCTACACAGGCGTCTGCCACCTGGTGGTGACATTTGCAGCTGCATTCTGAGAATGTGTCTAAAAACACAAAACACATAGTGATACAGTATAGAATCACACCCCAACTTCAAAGCACTTTCCTTTGTTTTTTAAGAGAATGTGCCTAAGTTGAAGTGTATCTCCTACTGAGGATGTCAAAGTACTCATAGCTCACACACCGAAGAAGCAGTGGTCACTAAAACTACCCCAACAAAAAGCACTTACTACATTGAGGACCAAAGTCAGTGTTTGTGTTAGGGTAATAATAATGACCATGGAGAAATGCAACATTTTGAGTTAACTCCTTGTTCTATTGGGAACAAGCGTGTAGATATTCCCATGGGGTAACTTGTTACAACCAAGACAACCCCAAAGAGAAGCACTTATGAAAGCAAGAATCATCAGTGGCTCTGTTTGAGGTGATCTGAGAGTAATTCCTCTAAAGAATATCCTTTTTATAGATGTAGTTGCTCTTGTCAATTAAAACTGCCCCAACATGTAGCACTTACTGAATTCAAAGGTAAAGTCAATGCTCATGTTGAGGTAATGCCAATGACTTCACAAATGGTAGCACAACATACGTTATGAAATAACCAATAACCAAGAATGGCTGGAGATATGCCATCGAGTAAAGCTGCGAAATCAGGTCAGTAAAACTACCCCAACAAGTAGCACTTACTGCATTCAGAAATCAAGAGAGTGCTTGTGTTCGGGTACTCTTAGTGACAAATTATCTTGTTTTCTAGACATGTGAAACCCAAACTTTCTATTAATATGTTAGTTGAAGAATTCACAATCAAGACAACCCCAAAGAGAAGCACTTATGAATGAAAGAATCATCACCCCACCACCACTCAGTGAAAGTCTATCCTGCTAGCAGTGGAGGTGCTGTCTGATGCACAGATTCGTCCATCTTATATACAGAATACCACCATTGAACCTAACTCCGCCTTAATTTTCACAAAGTTTCAATGGTATGTAAAAGAATGCTTTCTTCTCGATGAATAGTCATCCATTGTCCAAATACTTTTAGACCATTAGCATCTGTTGAGTGGTCAATTAGATTGCGATGACCTGCCTGAACCTACACAGGCGTCTGCCACCTGGTGGTGACATTTGCAGCTGCATTCTGAGAATGTGTCTAAAAACACAAAACACATAGTGATACAGTATAGAATCACACCCCAACTTCAAAGCACTTTCCTTTGTTTTTTTAAGAGAATGTGCCTAAGTTGAAGTGTATCTCCTACTGAGGATGTCAAAGTACTCATAGCCCACACACCCGAAGAAGCAGTGGTCACTAAAACTACCCCAACAAAAAGCACTTACTACATTGAGGACCAAAGTCAGTGTTTGTGTTAGGGTAATAATAATGACCATGGAGAAATGCAACATTTTGAGTTAACTCCTTGTTCTATTGGGAACAAGCGTGTAGATATTCCCATGGGGTAACTTGTTACAACCAAGACAACCCCAAAGAGAAGCACTTATGAAAGCAAGAATCATCAGTGGCTCTGTTTGAGGTGATCTGAGAGTAATTCCTCTAAAGAATATCCTTTTTATAGATGTAGTTGCTCTTGTCAATTAAAACTGCCCCAACATGTAGCACTTACTGAATTCAAAGGTAAAGTCAATGCTCATGTTGAGGTAATGCCAATGACTTCACAAATGGTAGCACAACATACATTATGAAATAACAAATAACCAAGAATGGCTGCAGATATGCCATCGAGTAAAGCTGCGAAATCAGGTCAGTAAAACTACCCCAACAAGTAGCACTTACTGCATTCAGAAATCAAGAGAGTGCTTGTGTTCGGGTACTCTTAGTGACAAATTATCTTGTTTTCTAGACATGTGAAACCCAAACTTTCTATTAATATGTTAGTTGAAGAATTCACAATCAAGACAACCCCAAAGAGAAGCACTTATGAATGAAAGAATCATCAGTGGCTCCATTTGAAGTGATCTGAATGTGATGGCAGCAGCACCCCACCACCACTCAGTGAAAGTCTATCCTGCTAGCAGTGGAGGTGCTGTCTGATGCACAGATTCGTCCATCTTATATACAGAATACCACCATTGAACCTAACTCCGCCTTAATTTTCACAAAGTTTCAATGGTATGTAAAAGACTGCTTTCTTCTCGATGAATAGTCATCCATTGTCCAAATACTTTTAGGCCATTAGCATCTGTTGAGTGGTCAATTAGATTGCGATGACCTGCCTGAACCTACACAGGCGTCTGCCACCTGGTGGTGACATTTGCAGCTGCATTCTGAGAATGTGTCTAAAAACACAAAACACATAGTGATACAGTATAGAATCACACCCCAACTTCAAAGCACTTTCCTTTGTTTTTTAAGAGAATGTGCCTAAGTTGAAGTGTATCTCCTACTGAGGATGTCAAAGTACTCATAGCCCACACACCCGAAGAAGTAGTGGTCACTAAAACTACCCCAACAAAAAGCACTTACTACATTGAGGACCAAAGTCAGTGTTTGTGTTAGGGTAATAATAATGACCATGGAGAAATGCAACATTTTGAGTTAACTCCTTGTTCTATTGGGAACCAGCGTGTAGATATTACCATGGGGTAACTTGTTACAACCAAGACAACCCCAAAGAGAAGCACTTATGAAAGCAAGAATCATCAGTGGCTCTGTTTGAGGTGATCTGAGAGTAATTCCTCTAAAGAATATCCTTTTTATAGATGTAGTTGCTCTTGTCAATTAAAACTGCCCCAACATGTAGCACTTACTGAATTCAAAGATGTAGTTGCTCTTGTCAATTAAAACTGCCCCAACATGTAGCACTTACTGAATTCAAAGGTAAAGTCAATGCTCATGTTGAGGTAATGCCAATGACTTCACAAATGGTAGCACAACATACGTTATGAAATAACAAATAACCAAGAATGGCTGCAGATATGCCATCGAGTAAAGCTGCGAAATCAGGTCAGTAAAACTACCCCAACAAGTAGCACTTACTGCATTCAGAAATCAAGAGAGTGCTTGTGTTCGGGTACTCTTAGTGACAAATTATCTTGTTTTCTAGACATGTGAAACCCAAACTTTCTATTAATGTTAGTTGAAGAATTCACAATCAAGACAACCCCAAAGAGAAGCACTTATGAATGAAAGAATCATCAGTGGCTCCATTTGAAGTGATCTGAATGTGATGTCAGCAGCACCCCACCACCACTCAGTGAAAGTCTATCCTGCTAGCAGTGGAGGTGCTGTCTGATGCACAGATTCGTCCATCTTATATACAGAATACCACCATTGAACCTAACTCCGCCTTAATTTTCACAAAGTTTCAATGGTATGTAAAAGACTGCTTTCTTCTCGATGAAGTCATCCATTGTCCAAATACTTTTAGGCCATTAGCATCTGTTGAGTGGTCAATTAGATTGCGATGACCTGCCTGAACCTACACAGGCGTCTGCCACCTGGTGGTGACATTTGCAGCTGCATTCTGAGAATGTGTCTAAAAACACAAAACACATAGTGATACAGTATAGAATCACACCCCAACTTCAAAGCACTTTCCTTTGTTTTTTTAAGAGAATGTGCCTAAGTTGAAGTGTATCTCCTACTGAGGATGTCAAAGTACTCATAGCTCACACACCCGA
This sequence comes from Lepturacanthus savala, assembly GCA_030544235.1. Classification (NCBI taxonomy): domain Eukaryota; kingdom Metazoa; phylum Chordata; class Actinopteri; order Scombriformes; family Trichiuridae; genus Lepturacanthus; species Lepturacanthus savala. Next base: position 19,129,991 of record CM060479.1, on the reverse strand, counting down.
AGAAGCAGTGGTCACTAAAACTACCCCAACAAAAAGCACTTACTACATTGAGGACCAAAGTCAGTGTTTGTGTTAGGGTAATAATAATGACCATGGAGAAATGCAACATTTTGAGTTAACTCCTTGTTCTATTGGGAACAAGCGTGTAGATATTCCCATGGGGTAACTTGTTACAAGCAAGACAACCCCAAAGAGAAGCACTTATGAAAGCAAGAATCATCAGTGGCTCTGTTTGAGGTGATCTGAGAGTAATTCCTCTAAAGAATATCCTTTTTATAGATGTAGTTGCTCTTGTCAATTAAAACTGCCCCAACATGTAGCACTTACTGAATTCAAAGATGTAGTTGCTCTTGTCAATTAAAACTGCCCCAACATGTAGCACTTACTGAATTCAAAGGTAAAGTCAATGCTCATGTTGAGGTAATGCCAATGACTTCACAAATGGTAGCACAACATACGTTATGAAATAACAAATAACCAAGAATGGCTGCAGATATGCCATCGAGTAAAGCTGCGAAATCAGGTCAGTAAAACTACCCCAACAAGTAGCACTTACTGCATTCAGAAATCAAGAGAGTGCTTGTGTTCGGGTACTCTTAGTGACAAATTATCTTGTTTTCTAGACATTTTAAACCCAAACTTTATATTAATATGTTAGTTGAAGAATTCACAATCAAGACAACCCCAAAGAGAAGCACTTATGAATGAAAGAATCATCAGTGGCTCCATTTGAAGTGATCTGAATGTGATGTCAGCAGCACCCCACCACCACTCAGTGAAAGTCTATCCTGCTAGCAGTGGAGGTGCTGTCTGATGCACAGATTCGTCCATCTTATATACAGAATACCACCATTGAACCTAACTCCGCCTTAATTTTCACAAAGTTTCAATGGTATGTAAAAGACTGCTTTCTTCTCGATGAATAGTCATCCATTGTCCAAATACTTTTAGGCCATTAGCATCTGTTGAGTGGTCAATTAGATTGCGATGACCTGCCTGAACCTACACAGGCGTCTGCCACCTGGTGGTGACATTTGCAGCTGCATTCTGAGAATGTGTCTAAAAACACAAAACACATAGTGATACAGTATAGAATCACACCCCAACTTCAAAGCACTTTCCTTTGTTTTTTAAGAGAATGTGCCTAAGTTGAAGTGTATCTCCTACTGAGGATGTCAAAGTACTCATAGCCCACACACCCGAAGAAGTAGTGGTCACTAAAACTACCCCAACAAAAAGCACTTACTACATTGAGGACCAAAGTCAGTGTTTGTGTTAGGGTAATAATAATGACCATGGAGAAATGCAACATTTTGAGTTAACTCCTTGTTCTATTGGGAACCAGCGTGTAGATATTACCATGGGGTAACTTGTTACAACCAAGACAACCCCAAAGAGAAGCACTTATGAAAGCAAGAATCATCAGTGGCTCTGTTTGAGGTGATCTGAGAGTAATTCCTCTAAAGAATATCCTTTTTATAGATGTAGTTGCTCTTGTCAATTAAAACTGCCCCAACATGTAGCACTTACTGAATTCAAAGATGTAGTTGCTCTTGTCAATTAAAACTGCCCCAACATGTAGCACTTACTGAATTCAAAGGTAAAGTCAATGCTCATGTTGAGGTAATGCCAATGACTTCACAAATGGTAGCACAACATACGTTATGAAATAACAAATAACCAAGAATGGCTGCAGATATGCCATAGAGTAAAGCTGCGAAATCAGGTCAGTAAAACTACCCCAACAAGTAGCACTTACTGCATTCAGAAATCAAGAGAGTGCTTGTGTTCGGGTACTCTTAGTGACAAATTATCTTGTTTTCTAGACATGTGAAACCCAAACTTTCTATTAATGTTAGTTGAAGAATTCACAATCAAGACAACCCCAAAGAGAAGCACTTATGAATGAAAGAATCATCAGTGGCTCCATTTGAAGTGATCTGAATGTGATGTCAGCAGCACCCCACCACCACTCAGTGAAAGTCTATCCTGCTAGCAGTGGAGGTGCTGTCTGATGCACAGATTCGTCCATCTTATATACAGAATACCACCATTGAACCTAACTCCGCCTTAATTTTCACAAAGTTTCAATGGTATGTAAAAGACTGCTTTCTTCTCGATGAAGTCATCCATTGTCCAAATACTTTTAGGCCATTAGCATCTGTTGAGTGGTCAATTAGATTGCGATGACCTGCCTGAACCTACACAGGCGTCTGCCACCTGGTGGTGACATTTGCAGCTGCATTCTGAGAATGTGTCTAAAAACACAAAACACATAGTGATACAGTATAGAATCACACCCCAACTTCAAAGCACTTTCCTTTGTTTTTTTAAGAGAATGTGCCTAAGTTGAAGTGTATCTCCTACTGAGGATGTCAAAGTACTCATAGCTCACACACCTGAAGAAGCAGTGGTCACTAAAACTACCCCAACAAAAAGCACTTACTACATTGAGGACCAAAGTCAGTGTTTGTGTTAGGGTAATAATAATGACCATGGAGAAATGCAACATTTTGAGTTAACTCCTTGTTCTATTGGGAACCAGCGTGTAGATATTACCATGGGGTAACTTGTTACAACCAAGACAACCCCAAAGAGAAGCACTTATGAAAGCAAGAATCATCAGTGGCTCTGTTTGAGGTGATCTGAGAGTAATTCCTCTAAAGAATATCCTTTTTATAGATGTAGTTGCTCTTGTCAATTAAAACTGCCCCAACATGTAGCACTTACTGAATTCAAAGATGTAGTTGCTCTTGTCAATTAAAACTGCCCCAACATGTAGCACTTACTGAATTCAAAGGTAAAGTCAATGCTCATGTTGAGGTAATGCCAATGACTTCACAAATGGTAGCACAACATACGTTATGAAATAACAAATAACCAAGAATGGCTGCAGATATGCCATCGAGTAAAGCTGCGAAATCAGGTCAGTAAAACTACCCCAACAAGTAGCACTTACTGCATTCAGAAATCAAGAGAGTGCTTGTGTTCGGGTACTCTTAGTGACAAATTATCTTGTTTTCTAGACATGTGAAACCCAAACTTTCTATTAATGTTAGTTGAAGAATTCACAATCAAGACAACCCCAAAGAGAAGCACTTATGAATGAAAGAATCATCAGTGGCTCCATTTGAAGTGATCTGAATGTGATGTCAGCAGCACCCCACCACCACTCAGTGAAAGTCTATCCTGCTAGCAGTGGAGGTGCTGTCTGATGCACAGATTCGTCCATCTTATATACAGAATACCACCATTGAACCTAACTCCGCCTTAATTTTCACAAAGTTTCAATGGTATGTAAAAGACTGCTTTCTTCTCGATGAAGTCATCCATTGTCCAAATACTTTTAGGCCATTAGCATCTGTTGAGTGGTCAATTAGATTGCGATGACCTGCCTGAACCTACACAGGCGTCTGCCACCTGGTGGTGACATTTGCAGCTGCATTCTGAGAATGTGTCTAAAAACACAAAACACATAGTGATACAGTATAGAATCACACCCCAACTTCAAAGCACTTTCCTTTGTTTTTTTAAGAGAATGTGCCTAAGTTGAAGTGTATCTCCTACTGAGGATGTCAAAGTACTCATAGCTCACACACCCGAAGAAGCAGTGGTCACTAAAACTACCCCAACAAAAAGCACTTACTACATTGAGGACCAAAGTCAGTGTTTGTGTTAGGGTAATAATAATGACCATGGAGAAATGCAACATTTTGAGTTAACTCCTTGTTCTATTGGGAACAAGCGTGTAGATATTCCCATGGGGTAACTTGTTACAAGCAAGACAACCCCAAAGAGAAGCACTTATGAAAGCAAGAATCATCAGTGGCTCTGTTTGAGGTGATCTGAGAGTAATTCCTCTAAAGAATATCCTTTTTATAGATGTAGTTGCTCTTGTCAATTAAAACTGCCCCAACATGTAGCACTTACTGAATTCAAAGATGTAGTTGCTCTTGTCAATTAAAACTGCCCCAACATGTAGCACTTACTGAATTCAAAGGTAAAGTCAATGCTCATGTTGAGGTAATGCCAATGACTTCACAAATGGTAGCACAACATACGTTATGAAATAACAAATAACCAAGAATGGCTGCAGATATGCCATCGAGTAAAGCTGCGAAATCAGGTCAGTAAAACTACCCCAACAAGTAGCACTTACTGCATTCAGAAATCAAGAGAGTGCTTGTGTTCGGGTACTCTTAGTGACAAATTATCTTGTTTTCTAGACATTTTAAACCCAAACTTTATATTAATATGTTAGTTGAAGAATTCACAATCAAGACAACCCCAAAGAGAAGCACTTATGAATGAAAGAATCATCAGTGGCTCCATTTGAAGTGATCTGAATGTGATGTCAGCAGCACCCCACCACCACTCAGTGAAAGTCTATCCTGCTAGCAGTGGAGGTGCTGTCTGATGCACAGATTCGTCCATCTTATATACAGAATACCACCATTGAACCTAACTCCGCCTTAATTTTCACAAAGTTTCAATGGTATGTAAAAGACTGCTTTCTTCTCGATGAATAGTCATCCATTGTCCAAATACTTTTAGGCCATTAGCATCTGTTGAGTGGTCAATTAGATTGCGATGACCTGCCTGAACCTACACAGGCGTCTGCCACCTGGTGGTGACATTTGCAGCTGCATTCTGAGAATGTGTCTAAAAACACAAAACACATAGTGATACAGTATAGAATCACACCCCAACTTCAAAGCACTTTCCTTTGTTTTTTAAGAGAATGTGCCTAAGTTGAAGTGTATCTCCTACTGAGGATGTCAAAGTACTCATAGCCCACACACCCGAAGAAGTAGTGGTCACTAAAACTACCCCAACAAAAAGCACTTACTACATTGAGGACCAAAGTCAGTGTTTGTGTTAGGGTAATAATAATGACCATGGAGAAATGCAACATTTTGAGTTAACTCCTTGTTCTATTGGGAACCAGCGTGTAGATATTACCATGGGGTAACTTGTTACAACCAAGACAACCCCAAAGAGAAGCACTTATGAAAGCAAGAATCATAAGTGGCTCTGTTTGAGGTGATCTGAGAGTAATTCCTCTAAAGAATATCCTTTTTATAGATGTAGTTGCTCTTGTCAATTAAAACTGCCCCAACATGTAGCACTTACTGAATTCAAAGATGTAGTTGCTCTTGTCAATTAAAACTGCCCCAACATGTAGCACTTACTGAATTCAAAGGTAAAGTCAATGCTCATGTTGAGGTAATGCCAATGACTTCACAAATGGTAGCACAACATACGTTATGAAATAACAAATAACCAAGAATGGCTGCAGATATGCCATCGAGTAAAGCTGCGAAATCAGGTCAGTAAAACTACCCCAACAAGTAGCACTTACTGCATTCAGAAATCAAGAGAGTGCTTGTGTTCGGGTACTCTTAGTGACAAATTATCTTGTTTTCTAGACATTTTAAACCCAAACTTTCTATTAATATGTTAGTTGAAGAATTCACAATCAAGACAACCCCAAAGAGAAGCACTTATGAATGAAAGAATCATCAGTGGCTCCATTTGAAGTGATCTGAATGTGATGTCAGCAGCACCCCACCACCACTCAGTGAAAGTCTATCCTGCTAGCAGTGGAGGTGCTGTCTGATGCACAGATTCGTCCATCTTATATACAGAATACCACCATTGAACCTAACTCCGCCTTAATTTTCACAAAGTTTCAATGGTATGTAAAAGACTGCTTTCTTCTCGATGAATAGTCATCCATTGTCCAAATACTTTTAGGCCATTAGCATCTGTTGAGTGGTCAATTAGATTGCGATGACCTGCCTGAACCTAAACAGGCGTCTGCCACCTGGTGGTGACATTTGCAGCTGCATTCTGAAAATGTGTCTAAAAACACAAAACACATAGTGATACAGTATAGAATCACACCCCAACTTCAAAGCACTTTCCTTTGTTTTTTTAAGAGAATGTGCCTAAGTTGAAGTGTATCTCCTACTGAGGATGTCAAAGTACTCATAGCTCACACACCCGAAGAAGCAGTGGTCACTAAAACTACCCCAACAAAAAGCACTTACTACATTGAGGACCAAAGTCAGTGTTTGTGTTAGGGTAATAATAATGACCATGGAGAAATGCAACATTTTGAGTTAACTCCTTGTTCTATTGGGAACAAGCGTGTAGATATTCCCATGGGGTAACTTGTTACAACCAAGACAACCCCAAAGAGAAGCACTTATGAACACAAGAATCATCAGTGGCTCTGTTTGAGGTGATCATCAGTGGCTCTGTTTGAGGTGATCTGAGAGTAATTCCTCTAAAGAATATCCTTTTTACAGATGTAGTTGCTCTTGTCAATTAAAACTGCCCCAACATGTAGCACTTACTGAATTCAAAGGTAAAGTCAATGCTCATGTTGAGGTAATGCCAATGACTTCACAAATGGTAGCACAACATACGTTATGAAATAACAAATAACCAAGAATGGCTGCAGATATGCCATCGAGTAAAGCTGCGAAATCAGGTCAGTAAAACTACCCCAACAAGTAGCACTTACTGCATTCAGAAATCAAGAGAGTGCTTGTGTTCGGGTACTCTTAGTGACAAATTATCTTGTTTTCTAGACATGTGAAACCCAAACTTTCTATTAATGTTAGTTGAAGAATTCACAATCAAGACAACCCCAAAGAGAAGCACTTATGAATGAAAGAATCATCAGTGGCTCCATTTGAAGTGATCTGAATGTGATGTCAGCAGCACCCCACCACCACTCAGTGAAAGTCTATCCTGCTAGCAGTGGAGGTGCTGTCTGATGCACAGATTCGTCCATCTTATATACAGAATACCACCATTGAACCTAACTCCGCCTTAATTTTCACAAAGTTTCAATGGTATGTAAAAGACTGCTTTCTTCTCGATGAAGTCATCCATTGTCCAAATACTTTTAGGCCATTAGCATCTGTTGAGTGGTCAATTAGATTGCGATGACCTGCCTGAACCTACACAGGCGTCTGCCACCTGGTGGTGACATTTGCAGCTGCATTCTGAGAATGTGTCTAAAAACACAAAACACATAGTGATACAGTATAGAATCACACCCCAACTTCAAAGCACTTTCCTTTGTTTTTTTAAGAGAATGTGCCTAAGTTGAAGTGTATCTCCTACTGAGGATGTCAAAGTACTCATAGCTCACACACCCGAAGAAGCAGTGGTCACTAAAACTACCCCAACAAAAAGCACTTACTACATTGAGGACCAAAGTCAGTGTTTGTGTTAGGGTAATAATAATGACCATGGAGAAATGCAACATTTTGAGTTAACTCCTTGTTCTATTGGGAACAAGCGTGTAGATATTCCCATGGGGTAACTTGTTACAAGCAAGACAACCCCAAAGAGAAGCACTTATGAAAGCAAGAATCATCAGTGGCTCTGTTTGAGGTGATCTGAGAGTAATTCCTCTAAAGAATATCCTTTTTATAGATGTAGTTGCTCTTGTCAATTAAAACTGCCCCAACATGTAGCACTTACTGAATTCAAAGATGTAGTTGCTCTTGTCAATTAAAACTGCCCCAACATGTAGCACTTACTGAATTCAAAGGTAAAGTCAATGCTCATGTTGAGGTAATGCCAATGACTTCACAAATGGTAGCACAACATACGTTATGAAATAACAAATAACCAAGAATGGCTGCAGATATGCCATCGAGTAAAGCTGCGAAATCAGGTCAGTAAAACTACCCCAACAAGTAGCACTTACTGCATTCAGAAATCAAGAGAGTGCTTGTGTTCGGGTACTCTTAGTGACAAATTATCTTGTTTTCTAGACATTTTAAACCCAAACTTTATATTAATATGTTAGTTGAAGAATTCACAATCAAGACAACCCCAAAGAGAAGCACTTATGAATGAAAGAATCATCAGTGGCTCCATTTGAAGTGATCTGAATGTGATGTCAGCAGCACCCCACCACCACTCAGTGAAAGTCTATCCTGCTAGCAGTGGAGGTGCTGTCTGATGCACAGATTCGTCCATCTTATATACAGAATACCACCATTGAACCTAACTCCGCCTTAATTTTCACAAAGTTTCAATGGTATGTAAAAGACTGCTTTCTTCTCGATGAATAGTCATCCATTGTCCAAATACTTTTAGGCCATTAGCATCTGTTGAGTGGTCAATTAGATTGCGATGACCTGCCTGAACCTACACAGGCGTCTGCCACCTGGTGGTGACATTTGCAGCTGCATTCTGAGAATGTGTCTAAAAACACAAAACACATAGTGATACAGTATAGAATCACACCCCAACTTCAAAGCACTTTCCTTTGTTTTTTAAGAGAATGTGCCTAAGTTGAAGTGTATCTCCTACTGAGGATGTCAAAGTACTCATAGCCCACACACCCGAAGAAGTAGTGGTCACTAAAACTACCCCAACAAAAAGCACTTACTACATTGAGGACCAAAGTCAGTGTTTGTGTTAGGGTAATAATAATGACCATGGAGAAATGCAACATTTTGAGTTAACTCCTTGTTCTATTGGGAACCAGCGTGTAGATATTACCATGGGGTAACTTGTTACAACCAAGACAACCCCAAAGAGAAGCACTTATGAAAGCAAGAATCATAAGTGGCTCTGTTTGAGGTGATCTGAGAGTAATTCCTCTAAAGAATATCCTTTTTATAGATGTAGTTGCTCTTGTCAATTAAAACTGCCCCAACATGTAGCACTTACTGAATTCAAAGATGTAGTTGCTCTTGTCAATTAAAACTGCCCCAACATGTAGCACTTACTGAATTCAAAGGTAAAGTCAATGCTCATGTTGAGGTAATGCCAATGACTTCACAAATGGTAGCACAACATACGTTATGAAATAACAAATAACCAAGAATGGCTGCAGATATGCCATCGAGTAAAGCTGCGAAATCAGGTCAGTAAAACTACCCCAACAAGTAGCACTTACTGCATTCAGAAATCAAGAGAGTGCTTGTGTTCGGGTACTCTTAGTGACAAATTATCTTGTTTTCTAGACATTTTAAACCCAAACTTTCTATTAATATGTTAGTTGAAGAATTCACAATCAAGACAACCCCAAAGAGAAGCACTTATGAATGAAAGAATCATCAGTGGCTCCATTTGAAGTGATCTGAATGTGATGTCAGCAGCACCCCACCACCACTCAGTGAAAGTCTATCCTGCTAGCAGTGGAGGTGCTGTCTGATGCACAGATTCGTCCATCTTATATACAGAATACCACCATTGAACCTAACTCCGCCTTAATTTTCACAAAGTTTCAATGGTATGTAAAAGACTGCTTTCTTCTCGATGAATAGTCATCCATTGTCCAAATACTTTTAGGCCATTAGCATCTGTTGAGTGGTCAATTAGATTGCGATGACCTGCCTGAACCTACACAGGCGTCTGCCACCTGGTGGTGACATTTGCAGCTGCATTCTGAAAATGTGTCTAAAAACACAAAACACATAGTGATACAGTATAGAATCACACCCCAACTTCAAAGCACTTTCCTTTGTTTTTTTAAGAGAATGTGCCTAAGTTGAAGTGTATCTCCTACTGAGGATGTCAAAGTACTCATAGCTCACACACCCGAAGAAGCAGTGGTCACTAAAACTACCCCAACAAAAAGCACTTACTACATTGAGGACCAAAGTCAGTGTTTGTGTTAGGGTAATAATAATGACCATGGAGAAATGCAACATTTTGAGTTAACTCCTTGTTCTATTGGGAACAAGCGTGTAGATATTCCCATGGGGTAACTTGTTACAACCAAGACAACCCCAAAGAGAAGCACTTATGAACACAAGAATCATCAGTGGCTCTGTTTGAGGTGATCATCAGTGGCTCTGTTTGAGGTGATCTGAGAGTAATTCCTCTAAAGAATATCCTTTTTACAGATGTAGTTGCTCTTGTCAATTAAAACTGCCCCAACATGTAGCACTTACTGAATTCAAAGGTAAAGTCAATGCTCATGTTGAGGTAATGCCAATGACTTCACAAATGGTAGCACAACATACGTTATGAAATAACAAATAACCAAGAATGGCTGCAGATATGCCATCGAGTAAAGCTGCGAAATCAGGTCAGTAAAACTACCCCAACAAGTAGCACTTACTGCATTCAGAAATCAAGAGAGTGCTTGTGTTCGGGTACTCTTAGTGACAAATTATCTTGTTTTCTAGACATTTTAAACCCAAACTTTCTATTAATATGTTAGTTGAAGAATTCACAATCAAGACAACCCCAAAGAGAAGCACTTATGAATGAAAGAATCATCAGTGGCTCCATTTGAAGTGATCTGAATGTGATGTCAGCAGCACCCCACCACCACTCAGTGAAAGTCTATCCTGCTAGCAGTGGAGGTGCTGTCTGATGCACAGATTCGTCCATCTTATATACAGAATACCACCATTGAACCTAACTCCGCCTTAATTTTCACAAAGTTTCAATGGTATGTAAAAGACTGGTTTCTTCTCGATGAATAGTCATCCATTGTCCAAATACTTTTAGGCCATTAGCATCTGTTGAGTGGTCAATTAGATTGCGATGACCTGCCTGAACCTACACAGGCGTCTGCCACCTGGTGGTGACATTTGCAGCTGCATTCTGAGAATGTGTCTAAAAACACAAAACACATAGTGATACAGTATAGAATCACACCCCAACTTCAAAGCACTTTCCTTTGTTTTTTAAGAGAATGTGCCTAAGTTGAAGTGTATCTCCTACTGAGGATGTCAAAGTACTCATAGCCCACACACCCGAAGAAGTAGTGGTCACTAAAACTACCCCAACAAAAAGCACTTACTACATTGAGGACCAAAGTCAGTGTTTGTGTTAGGGTAATAATAATGACCATGGAGAAATGCAACATTTTGAGTTAACTCCTTGTTCTATTGGGAACCAGCGTGTAGATATTACCATGGGGTAACTTGTTACAACCAAGACAACCCCAAAGAGAAGCACTTATGAAAGCAAGAATCATCAGTGGCTCTGTTTGAGGTGATCTGAGAGTAATTCCTCTAAAGAATATCCTTTTTATAGATGTAGTTGCTCTTGTCAATTAAAACTGCCCCAACATGTAGCACTTACTGAATTCAAAGATGTAGTTGCTCTTGTCAATTAAAACTGCCCCAACATGTAGCACTTACTGAATTCAAAGGTAAAGTCAATGCTCATGTTGAGGTAATGCCAATGACTTCACAAATGGTAGCACAACATACGTTATGAAATAACAAATAACCAAGAATGGCTGCAGATATGCCATCGAGTAAAGCTGCGAAATCAGGTCAGTAAAACTACCCCAACAAGTAGCACTTACTGCATTCAGAAATCAAGAGAGTGCTTGTGTTCGGGTACTCTTAGTGACAAATTATCTTGTTTTCTAGACATGTGAAACCCAAACTTTCTATTAATGTTAGTTGAAGAATTCACAATCAAGACAACCCCAAAGAGAAGCACTTATGAATGAAAGAATCATCAGTGGCTCCATTTGAAGTGATCTGAATGTGATGTCAGCAGCACCCCACCACCACTCAGTGAAAGTCTATCCTGCTAGCAGTGGAGGTGCTGTCTGATGCACAGATTCGTCCATCTTATATACAGAATACCACCATTGAACCTAACTCCGCCTTAATTTTCACAAAGTTTCAATGGTATGTAAAAGACTGCTTTCTTCTCGATGAAGTCATCCATTGTCCAAATACTTTTAGGCCATTAGCATCTGTTGAGTGGTCAATTAGATTGCGATGACCTGCCTGAACCTACACAGGCGTCTGCCACCTGGTGGTGACATTTGCAGCTGCATTCTGAGAATGTGTCTAAAAACACAAAACACATAGTGATACAGTATAGAATCACACCCCAACTTCAAAGCACTTTCCTTTGTTTTTTTAAGAGAATGTGCCTAAGTTGAAGTGTATCTCCTACTGAGGATGTCAAAGTACTCATAGCTCACACACCCGAAGAAGCAGTGGTCACTAAAACTACCCCAACAAAAAGCACTTACTACATTGAGGACCAAAGTCAGTGTTTGTGTTAGGGTAATAATAATGACCATGGAGAAATGCAACATTTTGAGTTAACTCCTTGTTCTATTGGGAACAAGCGTGTAGATATTCCCATGGGGTAACTTGTTACAACCAAGACAACCCCAAAGAGAAGCACTTATGAAAGCAAGAATCATCAGTGGCTCTGTTTGAGGTGATCTGAGAGTAATTCCTCTAAAGAATATCCTTTTTATAGATGTAGTTGCTCTTGTCAATTAAAACTGCCCCAACATGTAGCACTTACTGAATTCAAAGATGTAGTTGCTCTTGTCAATTAAAACTGCCCCAACATGTAGCACTTACTGAATTCAAAGGTAAAGTCAATGCTCATGTTGAGGTAATGCCAATGACTTCACAAATGGTAGCACAACATACGTTATGAAATAACAAATAACCAAGAATGGCTGCAGATATGCCATCGAGTAAAGCTGCGAAATCAGGTCAGTAAAACTACCCCAACAAGTAGCACTTACTGCATTCAGAAATCAAGAGAGTGCTTGTGTTCGGGTACTCTTAGTGACAAATTATCTTGTTTTCTAGACATTTTAAACCCAAACTTTCTATTAATATGTTAGTTGAAGAATTCACAATCAAGACAACCCCAAAGAGAAGCACTTATGAATGAAAGAATCATCAGTGGCTCCATTTGAAGTGATCTGAATGTGATGTCAGCAGCACCCCACCACCACTCAGTGAAAGTCTATCCTGCTAGCAGTGGAGGTGCTGTCTGATGCACAGATTCGTCCATCTTATATACAGAATACCACCATTGAACCTAACTCCGCATTAATTTTCACAAAGTTTCAATGGTATGTAAAAGAATGCTTTCTTCTCGATGAATAGTCATCCATTGTCCAAATACTTTTAGACCATTAGCATCTGTTGAGTGGTCAATTAGATTGCGATGACCTGCCTGAACCTACACAGGCGTCTGCCACCTGGTGGTGACATTTGCAGCTGCATTCTGAGAATGTGTCTAAAAACACAAAACACATAGTGATACAGTATAGAATCACACCCCAACTTCAAAGCACTTTCCTTTGTTTTTTTAAGAGAATGTGCCTAAGTTGAAGTGTATCTCCTACTGAGGATGTCAAAGTACTCATAGCCCACACACCCGAAGAAGCAGTGGTCACTAAAACTACCCCAACAAAAAGCACTTACTACATTGAGGACCAAAGTCAGTGTTTGTGTTAGGGTAATAATAATGACCATGGAGAAATGCAACATTTTGAGTTAACTCCTTGTTCTATTGGGAACCAGCGTGTAGATATTACCATGGGGTAACTTGTTACAACCAAGACAACCCCAAAGAGAAGCACTTATGAAAGCAAGAATCATCAGTGGCTCTGTTTGAGGTGATCTGAGAGTAATTCCTCTAAAGAATATCCTTTTTATAGATGTAGTTGCTCTTGTCAATTAAAACTGCCCCAACATGTAGCACTTACTGAATTCAAAGATGTAGTTGCTCTTGTCAATTAAAACTGCCCCAACATGTAGCACTTACTGAATTCAAAGGTAAAGTCAATGCTCATGTTGAGGTAATGCCAATGACTTCACAAATGGTAGCACAACATACATTATGAAATAACAAATAACCAAGAATGGCTGCAGATATGCCATCGAGTAAAGCTGCGAAATCAGGTCAGTAAAACTACCCCAACAAGTAGCACTTACTGCATTCAGAAATCAAGAGAGTGCTTGTGTTCGGGTACTCTTAGTGACAAATTATCTTGTTTTCTAGACATGTGAAACCCAAACTTTCTATTAATATGTTAGTTGAAGAATTCACAATCAAGACAACCCCAAAGAGAAGCACTTATGAATGAAAGAATCATCAGTGGCTCCATTTGAAGTGATCTGAATGTGATGTCAGCAGCACCCCACCACCACTCAGTGAAAGTCTATCCTGCTAGCAGTGGAGGTGCTGTCTGATGCACAGATTCGTCCATGTTATATACAGAATACCACCATTGAACCTAACTCCGCATTAATTTTCACAAAGTTTCAATGGTATGTAAAAGAATGCTTTCTTCTCGATGAATAGTCATCCATTGTCCAAATACTTTTAGACCATTAGCATCTGTTGAGTGGTCAATTAGATTGCGATGACCTGCCTGAACCTACACAGGCGTCTGCCACCTGGTGGTGACATTTGCAGCTGCATTCTGAGAATGTGTCTAAAAACACAAAACACATAGTGATACAGTATAGAATCACACCCCAACTTCAAAGCACTTTCCTTTGTTTTTTTAAGAGAATGTGCCTAAGTTGAAGTGTATCTCCTACTGAGGATGTCAAAGTACTCATAGCCCACACACCCGAAGAAGCAGTGGTCACTAAAACTACCCCAACAAAAAGCACTTACTACATTGAGGACCAAAGTCAGTGTTTGTGTTAGGGTAATAATAATGACCATGGAGAAATGCAACATTTTGAGTTAACTCCTTGTTCTATTGGGAACCAGCGTGTAGATATTACCATGGGGTAACTTGTTACAACCAAGACAACCCCAAAGAGAAGCACTTATGAAAGCAAGAATCATCAGTGGCTCTGTTTGAGGTGATCTGAGAGTAATTCCTCTTAAGAATATCCTTTTTATAGATGTAGTTGCTCTTGTCAATTAAAACTGCCCCAACATGTAGCACTTACTGAATTCAAAGATGTAGTTGCTCTTGTCAATTAAAACTGCCCCAACATGTAGCACTTACTGAATTCAAAGGTAAAGTCAATGCTCATGTTGAGGTAATGCCAATGACTTCACAAATGGTAGCACAACATACATTATGAAATAACAAATAACCAAGAATGGCTGCAGATATGCCATCGAGTAAAGCTGCGAAATCAGGTCAGTAAAACTACCCCAACAAGTAGCACTTACTGCATTCAGAAATCAAGAGAGTGCTTGTGTTCGGGTACTCTTAGTGACAAATTATCTTGTTTTCTAGACATGTGAAACCCAAACTTTCTATTAATATGTTAGTTGAAGAATTCACAATCAAGACAACCCCAAAGAGAAGCACTTATGAATGAAAGAATCATCAGTGGCTCCATTTGAAGTGATCTGAATGTGATGTCAGCAGCACCCCACCACCACTCAGTGAAAGTCTATCCTGCTAGCAGTGGAGGTGCTGTCTGATGCACAGATTCGTCCATCTTATATACAGAATACCACCATTGAACCTAACTCCGCATTAATTTTCACAAAGTTTCAATGGTATGTAAAAGAATGCTTTCTTCTCGATGAATAGTCATCCATTGTCCAAATACTTTTAGACCATTAGCATCTGTTGAGTGGTCAATTAGATTGCGATGACCTGCCTGAACCTACACAGGCGTCTGCCACCTGGTGGTGACATTTGCAGCTGCATTCTGAGAATGTGTCTAAAAACACAAAACACATAGTGATACAGTATAGAATCACACCCCAACTTCAAAGCACTTTCCTTTGTTTTTTAAGAGAATGTGCCTAAGTTGAAGTGTATCTCCTACTGAGGATGTCAAAGTACTCATAGCCCACACACCCGAAGAAGTAGTGGTCACTAAAACTACCCCAACAAAAAGCACTTACTACATTGAGGACCAAAGTCAGTGTTTGTGTTAGGGTAATAATAATGACCATGGAGAAATGCAACATTTTGAGTTAACTCCTTGTTCTATTGGGAACCAGCGTGTAGATATTACCATGGGGTAACTTGTTACAACCAAGACAACCCCAAAGAGAAGCACTTATGAAAGCAAGAATCATCAGTGGCTCTGTTTGAGGTGATCTGAGAGTAATTCCTCTAAAGAATATCCTTTTTATAGATGTAGTTGCTCTTGTCAATTAAAACTGCCCCAACATGTAGCACTTACTGAATTCAAAGATGTAGTTGCTCTTGTCAATTAAAACTGCCCCAACATGTAGCACTTACTGAATTCAAAGGTAAAGTCAATGCTCATGTTGAGGTAATGCCAATGACTTCACAAATGGTAGCACAACATACGTTATGAAATAACAAATAACCAAGAATGGCTGCAGATATGCCATCGAGTAAAGCTGCGAAATCAGGTCAGTAAAACTACCCCAACAAGTAGCACTTACTGCATTCAGAAATCAAGAGAGTGCTTGTGTTCGGGTACTCTTAGTGACAAATTATCTTGTTTTCTAGACATGTGAAACCCAAACTTTCTATTAATATGTTAGTTGAAGAATTCACAATCAAGACAACCCCAAAGAGAAGCACTTATGAATGAAAGAATCATCAGTGGCTCCATTTGAAGTGATCTGAATGTGATGTCAGCAGCACCCCACCACCACTCAGTGAAAGTCTATCCTGCTAGCAGTGGAGGTGCTGTCTGATGCACAGATTCGTCCATCTTATATACAGAATACCACCATTGAACCTAACTCCGCCTTAATTTTCACAAAGTTTCAATGGTATGTAAAAGACTGCTTTCTCCTCGATGAATAGTCATCCATTGTCCAAATACTTTTAGGCCATTAGCATCTGTTGAGTGGTCAATTAGATTGCGATGACCTGCCTGAACCTACACAGGCGTCTGCCACCTGGTGGTGACATTTGCAGCTGCATTCTGAGAATGTGTCTAAAAACACAAAACACATAGTGATACAGTATAGAATCACACCCCAACTTCAAAGCACTTTCCTTTGTTTTTCAAGAGAATGTGCCTAAGTTGAAGTGTATCTCCTACTGAGGATGTCAAAGTACTCATAGCCCACACACCCGAAGAAGTAGTGGTCACTAAAACTACCCCAACAAAAAGCACTTACTACATTGAGGACCAAAGTCAGTGTTTGTGTTAGGGTAATAATAATGACCATGGAGAAATGCAACATTTTGAGTTAACTCCTTGTTCTATTGGGAACAAGCGTGTAGATATTCCCATGGGGTAACTTGTTACAACCAAGACAACCCCAAAGAGAAGCACTTATGAAAGCAAGAATCATCAGTGGCTCTGTTTGAGGTGATCTGAGAGTAATTCCTCTAAAGAATATCCTTTTTATAGATGTAGTTGCTCTTGTCAATTAAAACTGCCCCAACATGTAGCACTTACTGAATTCAAAGGTAAAGTCAATGCTCATGTTGAGGTAATGCCAATGACTTCACAAATGGTAGCACAACATACGTTATGAAATAACAAATAACCAAGAATGGCTGCAGATATGCCATAGAGTAAAGCTGCGAAATCAGGTCAGTAAAACTACCCCAACAAGTAGCACTTACTGCATTCAGAAATCAAGAGAGTGCTTGTGTTCGGGTACTCTTAGTGACAAATTATCTTGTTTCCTAGACATGTGAAACCCAAACTTTCTATTAATATGTTAGTTGAAGAATTCACAATCAAGACAACCCCAAAGAGAAGCACTTATGAATGAAAGAATCATCAGTGGCTCCATTTGAAGTGATCTGAATGTGATGTCAGCAGCACCCCACCACCACTCAGTGAAAGTCTATCCTGCTAGCAGTGGAGGTGCTGTCTGATGCACAGATTCGTCCATCTTATATACAGAATACCACCATTGAACCTAACTCCGCCTTAATTTTCACAAAGTTTCAATGGTATGTAAAAGACTGCTTTCTTCTCGATGAATAGTCATCCATTGTCCAAATACTTTTAGACCATTAGCATCTGTTGAGTGGTCAATTAGATTGCGATGACCTGCCTGAACCTACACAGGCGTCTGCCACCTGGTGGTGACATTTGCAGCTGCATTCTGAGAATGTGTCTAAAAACACAAAACACATAGTGATACAGTATAGAATCACACCCCAACTTCAAAGCACTTTCCTTTGTTAAGAGAATGTGCCTAAGTTGAAGTGTATCTCCTACTGAGGATGTCAAAGTACTCATAGCTCACACACCGAAGAAGCAGTGGTCACTAAAACTACCCCAACAAAATGCACTTACTACATTGAGGACCAAAGTCAGTGTTTGTGTTAGGGTAATAATAATGACCATGGAGAAATGCAACATTTTGAGTTAACTCCTTGTTCTATTGGGAACAAGCGTGTAGATATTCCCATGGGGTAACTTGTTACAACCAAGACAACCCCAAAGATAAGCACTTAGGAACACAAGAATCATCAGTGGCTCTGTTTGAGGTGATCTGAGCGTAATTCCTCTAAAGAATATCCTTTTTATAGATGTAGTTGCTCTTGTCAATTAAAACTGCCCCAACATGTAGCACTTACTGAATTCAAAGGTAAAGTCAATGCTCATGTTGAGATAATGCCAATGACTTCACAAATGGTAGCACAACATACGTTATGAAATAACAAATAACCAAGAATGGCTGGAGATATGCCATCGAGTAAAGCTGCGAAATCAGGTCAGTAAAACTACCCCAACAAGTAGCACTTACTGCATTCAGAAATCAAGAGAGTGCTTGTGTTCGGGTACTCTTAGTGACAAACTATCTTGTTTTCTAGACATGTGAAACCCAAACTTTCTATTAATATGTTAGTTGAAGAATTCACAATCAAGACAACCCCAAGAGAAGCACTTATGAATGAAAGAATCATCAGTGGCTCCATTTGAAGTGATCTGAATGTGATGTCAGCAGCACCCCACCACCACTCAGTGAAAGTCTATCCTGCTAGCAGTGGAGGTGCTGTCTGATGCACAGATTCGTCCATCTTATATACAGAATACCACCATTGAACCTAACTCCGCCTTAATTTTCACAAAGTTTCAATGGTATGTAAAAGACTGCTTTCTTCTCGATGAATAGTCATCCATTGTCCAAATACTTTTAGACCATTAGCATCTGTTGAGTGGTCAATTAGATTGCGATGACCTGCCTGAACCTACACAGGCGTCTGCCACCTGGTGGTGACATTTGCAGCTGCATTCTGAGAATGTGTCTAAAAACACAAAACACATAGTGATACAGTATAGAATCACACCCCAACTTCAAAGCACTTTCCTTTGTTTTTTTAAGAGAATGTGCCTAAGTTGAAGTGTATCTCCTACTGAGGATGTCAAAGTACTCATAGCCCACACACCCGAAGAAGCAGTGGTCACTAAAACTACCTCAACAAAAAGCACTTACTACATTGAGGACCAAAGTCAGTGTTTGTGTTAGGGTAATAATAATGACCATGGAGAAATGCAACATTTTGAGTTAACTCCTTGTTCTATTGGGAACAAGCGTGTAGATATTCCCATGGGGTAACTTGTTACAACCAAGACAACCCCAAAGAGAAGCACTTATGAGCACAGGAATCATCAGTGGCTCTGTTTGAGGTGATCTGAGAGTAATTCCTCTAAAGAATATCCTTTTTATAGATGTAGTTGCTCTTGTCAATTAAAACTGCCCCAACATGTAGCACTTACTGAATTCAAAGGTAAAGTCAATGCTCATGTTGAGGTAATGCCAATGACTTCACAAATGGTAGCACAACATACGTTATGAAATAACAAATAACCAAGAATGGCTGGAGATATGCCATCGAGTAAAGCTGCGAAATCAGGTCAGTAAAACTACCCCAACAAGTAGCACTTACTGCATTCAGAAATCAAGAGAGTGCTTGTGTTCGGGTACTCTTAGTGACAAATTATCTTGTTTTCTAGACATGTGAAACCCAAACTTTCTATTAATATGTTAGTTGAAGAATTCACAATCAAGACAACCCCAAAGAGAAGCACTTATGAATGAAAGAATCATCAGTGGCTCCATTTGAAGTGATCTGAATGTGATGTCAGCAGCACCCCACCACCACTCAGTGAAAGCGTCTGCCACCTGGTGGTGACATTTGCAGCTGCATTCTGAGAATGTGTCTAAAAACACAAAACACATAGTGATACAGTATAGAATCACACCCCAACTTCAAAGCACTTTCCTTTGTTTTTTTAAGAGAATGTGCCTAAGTTGAAGTGTATCTCCTACTGAGGATGTCAAAGTACTCATAGCCCACACACCCGAAGAAGCAGTGGTCACTAAAACTACCCCAACAAAAAGCACTTACTACATTGAGGACCAAAGTCAGTGTTTGTGTTAGGGTAATAATAATGACCATGGAGAAATGCAACATTTTGAGTTAACTCCTTGTTCTATTGGGAACCAGCGTGTAGATATTACCATGGGGTAACTTGTTACAACCAAGACAACCCCAAAGAGAAGCACTTATGAAAGCAAGAATCATCAGTGGCTCTGTTTGAGGTGATCTGAGAGTAATTCCTCTAAAGAATATCCTTTTTATAGATGTAGTTGCTCTTGTCAATTAAAACTGCCCCAACATGTAGCACTTACTGAATTCAAAGATGTAGTTGCTCTTGTCAATTAAAACTGCCCCAACATGTAGCACTTACTGAATTCAAAGGTAAAGTCAATGCTCATGTTGAGGTAATGCCAATGACTTCACAAATGGTAGCACAACATACGTTATGAAATAACAAATAACCAAGAATGGCTGCAGATATGCCATCGAGTAAAGCTGCGAAATCAGGTCAGTAAAACTACCCCAACAAGTAGCACTTACTGCATTCAGAAATCAAGAGAGTGCTTGTGTTCGGGTACTCTTAGTGACAAATTATCTTGTTTTCTAGACATTTTAAACCCAAACTTTCTATTAATATGTTAGTTGAAGAATTCACAATCAAGACAACCCCAAAGAGAAGCACTTATGAATGAAAGAATCATCAGTGGCTCCATTTGAAGTGATCTGAATGTGATGTCAGCAGCACCCCACCACCACTCAGTGAAAGTCTATCCTGCTAGCAGTGGAGGTGCTGTCTGATGCATAGATTCGTCCATCTTATATACAGAATACCACCATTGAACCTAACTCCGCCTTAATTTTCACAAAGTTTCAATGGTATGTAAAAGACTGCTTTCTTCTCGATGAATAGTCATCCATTGTCCAAATACTTTTAGGCCATTAGCATCTGTTGAGTGGTCAATTAGATTGCGATGACCTGCCTGAACCTACACAGGCGTCTGCCACCTGGTGGTGACATTTGCAGCTGCATTCTGAAAATGTGTCTAAAAACACAAAACACATAGTGATACAGTATAGAATCACACCCCAACTTCAAAGCACTTTCCTTTGTTTTTTTAAGAGAATGTGCCTAAGTTGAAGTGTATCTCCTACTGAGGATGTCAAAGTACTCATAGCTCACACACCCGAAGAAGCAGTGGTCACTAAAACTACCCCAACAAAAAGCACTTACTACATTGATGACCAAAGTCAGTGTTTGTGTTAGGGTAATAATAATGACCATGGAGAAATGCAACATTTTGAGTTAACTCCTTGTTCTATTGGGAACAAGCGTGTAGATATTCCCATGGGGTAACTTGTTACAACCAAGACAACCCCAAAGAGAAGCACTTATGAACACAAGAATCATCAGTGGCTCTGTTTGAGGTGATCATCAGTGGCTCTGTTTGAGGTGATCTGAGAGTAATTCCTCTAAAGAATATCCTTTTTACAGATGTAGTTGCTCTTGTCAATTAAAACTGCCCCAACATGTAGCACTTACTGAATTCAAAGGTAAAGTCAATGCTCATGTTGAGGTAATGCCAATGACTTCACAAATGGTAGCACAACATACGTTATGAAATGACAAATAACCAAGAATGGCTGCAGATATGCCATCGAGTAAAGCTGCGAAATCAGGTCAGTAAAACTACCCCAACAAGTAGCACTTACTGCATTCAGAAATCAAGAGAGTGCTTGTGTTCGGGTACTCTTAGTGACAAATTATCTTGTTTTCTAGACATTTTAAACCCAAACTTTCTATTAATATGTTAGTTGAAGAATTCACAATCAAGACAACCCCAAAGAGAAGCACTTATGAATGAAAGAATCATCAGTGGCTCCATTTGAAGTGATCTGAATGTGATGTCAGCAGCACCCCACCACCACTCAGTGAAAGTCTATCCTGCTAGCAGTGGAGGTGCTGTCTGATGCACAGATTCGTCCATCTTATATACAGAATACCACCATTGAACCTAACTCCGCCTTAATTTTCACAAAGTTTCAATGGTATGTAAAAGACTGGTTTCTTCTCGATGAATAGTCATCCATTGTCCAAATACTTTTAGGCCATTAGCATCTGTTGAGTGGTCAATTAGATTGCGATGACCTGCCTGAACCTACACAGGCGTCTGCCACCTGGTGGTGACATTTGCAGCTGCATTCTGAGAATGTGTCTAAAAACACAAAACACATAGTGATACAGTATAGAATCACACCCCAACTTCAAAGCACTTTCCTTTGTTTTTTAAGAGAATGTGCCTAAGTTGAAGTGTATCTCCTACTGAGGATGTCAAAGTACTCATAGCCCACACACCCGAAGAAGTAGTGGTCACTAAAACTACCCCAACAAAAAGCACTTACTACATTGAGGACCAAAGTCAGTGTTTGTGTTAGGGTAATAATAATGACCATGGAGAAATGCAACATTTTGAGTTAACTCCTTGTTCTATTGGGAACCAGCGTGTAGATATTACCATGGGGTAACTTGTTACAACCAAGACAACCCCAAAGAGAAGCACTTATGAAAGCAAGAATCATCAGTGGCTCTGTTTGAGGTGATCTGAGAGTAATTCCTCTAAAGAATATCCTTTTTATAGATGTAGTTGCTCTTGTCAATTAAAACTGCCCCAACATGTAGCACTTACTGAATTCAAAGATGTAGTTGCTCTTGTCAATTAAAACTGCCCCAACATGTAGCACTTACTGAATTCAAAGGTAAAGTCAATGCTCATGTTGAGGTAATGCCAATGACTTCACAAATGGTAGCACAACATACGTTATGAAATAACAAATAACCAAGAATGGCTGCAGATATGCCATCGAGTAAAGCTGCGAAATCAGGTCAGTAAAACTACCCCAACAAGTAGCACTTACTGCATTCAGAAATCAAGAGAGTGCTTGTGTTCGGGTACTCTTAGTGACAAATTATCTTGTTTTCTAGACATGTGAAACCCAAACTTTCTATTAATGTTAGTTGAAGAATTCACAATCAAGACAACCCCAAAGAGAAGCACTTATGAATGAAAGAATCATCAGTGGCTCCATTTGAAGTGATCTGAATGTGATGTCAGCAGCACCCCACCACCACTCAGTGAAAGTCTATCCTGCTAGCAGTGGAGGTGCTGTCTGATGCACAGATTCGTCCATCTTATATACAGAATACCACCATTGAACCTAACTCCGCATTAATTTTCACAAAGTTTCAATGGTATGTAAAAGACTGCTTTCTTCTCGATGAATAGTCATCCATTGTCCAAATACTTTTAGGCCATTAGCATCTGTTGAGTGGTCAATTAGATTGCGATGACCTGCCTGAACCTACACAGGCGTCTGCCACCTGGTGGTGACATTTGCAGCTGCATTCTGAGAATGTGTCTAAAAACACAAAACACATAGTGATACAGTATAGAATCACACCCCAACTTCAAAGCACTTTCCTTTGTTTTTTTAAGAGAATGTGCCTAAGTTGAAGTGTATCTCCTACTGAGGATGTCAAAGTACTCATAGCCCACACACCCGAAGAAGCAGTGGTCACTAAAACTACCCCAACAAAAAGCACTTACTACATTGAGGACCAAAGTCAGTGTTTGTGTTAGGGTAATAATAATGACCATGGAGAAATGCAACATTTTGAGTTAACTCCTTGTTCTATTGGGAACCAGCGTGTAGATATTACCATGGGGTAACTTGTTACAACCAAGACAACCCCAAAGAGAAGCACTTATGAAAGCAAGAATCATCAGTGGCTCTGTTTGAGGTGATCTGAGAGTAATTCCTCTAAAGAATATCCTTTTTATAGATGTAGTTGCTCTTGTCAATTAAAACTGCCCCAACATGTAGCACTTACTGAATTCAAAGATGTAGTTGCTCTTGTCAATTAAAACTGCCCCAACATGTAGCACTTACTGAATTCAAAGGTAAAGTCAATGCTCATGTTGAGGTAATGCCAATGACTTCACAAATGGTAGCACAACATACATTATGAAATAACAAATAACCAAGAATGGCTGCAGATATGCCATCGAGTAAAGCTGCGAAATCAGGTCAGTAAAACTACCCCAACAAGTAGCACTTACTGCATTCAGAAATCAAGAGAGTGCTTGTGTTCGGGTACTCTTAGTGACAAATTATCTTGTTTTCTAGACATTTTAAACCCAAACTTTCTATTAATATGTTAGTTGAAGAATTCACAATCAAGACAACCCCAAAGAGAAGCACTTATGAATGAAAGAATCATCAGTGGCTCCATTTGAAGTGATCTGAATGTGATGTCAGCAGCACCCCACCACCACTCAGTGAAAGTCTATCCTGCTAGCAGTGGAGGTGCTGTCTGATGCACAGATTCGTCCATCTTATATACAGAATACCACCATTGAACCTAACTCCGCCTTAATTTTCACAAAGTTTCAATGGTATGTAAAAGACTGCTTTCTCCTCGATGAATAGTCATCCATTGTCCAAATACTTTTAGGCCATTAGCATCTGTTGAGTGGTAAATTAGATTGCGATGACCTGCCTGAACCTACACAGGCGTCTGCCACCTGGTGGTGACATTTGCAGCTGCATTCTGAGAATGTGTCTAAAAACACAAAACACATAGTGATACAGTATAGAATCACACCCCAACTTCAAAGCACTTTCCTTTGTTTTTTAAGAGAATGTGCCTAAGTTGAAGTGTATCTCCTACTGAGGATGTCTCATAGCCCACACACCCGAAGAAGTAGTGGTCACTAAAACTACCCCAACAAAAAGCACTTACTACATTGGGGACCAAAGTCAGTGTTTGTGTTAGGGTAATAATAATGACCATGGAGAAATGCAACATTTTGAGTTAACTCCTTGTTCTATTGGGAACAAGCGTGTAGATATTCCCATGGGGTAACTTGTTACAACCAAGACAACCCCAAAGAGAAGCACTTATGAAAGCAAGAATCATCAGTGGCTCTGTTTGAGGTGATCTGAGAGTAATTCCTCTAAAGAATATCCTTTTTATAGATGTAGTTGCTCTTGTCAATTAAAACTGCCCCAACATGTAGCACTTACTGAATTCAAAGGTAAAGTCAATGCTCATGTTGAGGTAATGCCAATGACTTCACAAATGGTAGCACAACATACGTTATGAAATAACAAATAACCAAGAATGGCTGCAGATATGCCATAGAGTAAAGCTGCGAAATCAGGTCAGTAAAACTACCCCAACAAGTAGCACTTACTGCATTCAGAAATCAAGAGAGTGCTTGTGTTCGGGTACTCTTAGTGACAAATTATCTTGTTTCCTAGACATGTGAAACCCAAACTTTCTATTAATATGTTAGTTGAAGAATTCACAATCAAGACAACCCCAAAGAGAAGCACTTATGAATGAAAGAATCATCAGTGGCTCCATTTGAAGTGATCTGAATGTGATGTCAGCAGCACCCCACCACCACTCAGTGAAAGTCTATCCTGCTAGCAGTGGAGGTGCTGTCTGATGCACAGATTCGTCCATCTTATATACAGAATACCACCATTGAACCTAACTCCGCCTTAATTTTCACAAAGTTTCAATGGTATGTAAAAGACTGCTTTCTTCTCGATGAATAGTCATCCATTGTCCAAATACTTTTAGACCATTAGCATCTGTTGAGTGGTCAATTAGATTGCGATGACCTGCCTGAACCTACACAGGCGTCTGCCACCTGGTGGTGACATTTGCAGCTGCATTCTGAGAATGTGTCTAAAAACACAAAACACATAGTGATACAGTATAGAATCACACCCCAACTTCAAAGCACTTTCCTTTGTTAAGAGAATGTGCCTAAGTTGAAGTGTATCTCCTACTGAGGATGTCAAAGTACTCATAGCTCACACACCGAAGAAGCAGTGGTCACTAAAACTACCCCAACAAAATGCACTTACTACATTGAGGACCAAAGTCAGTGTTTGTGTTAGGGTAATAATAATGACCATGGAGAAATGCAACATTTTGAGTTAACTCCTTGTTCTATTGGGAACAAGCGTGTAGATATTCCCATGGGGTAACTTGTTACAACCAAGACAACCCCAAAGATAAGCACTTAGGAACACAAGAATCATCAGTGGCTCTGTTTGAGGTGATCTGAGCGTAATTCCTCTAAAGAATATCCTTTTTATAGATGTAGTTGCTCTTGTCAATTAAAACTGCCCCAACATGTAGCACTTACTGAATTCAAAGGTAAAGTCAATGCTCATGTTGAGGTAATGCCAATGACTTCACAAATGGTAGCACAACATACGTTATGAAATAACAAATAACCAAGAATGGCTGGAGATATGCCATCGAGTAAAGCTGCGAAATCAGGTCAGTAAAACTACCCCAACAAGTAGCACTTACTGCATTCAGAAATCAAGAGAGTGCTTGTGTTCGGGTACTCTTAGTGACAAATTATCTTGTTTTCTAGACATGTGAAACCCAAACTTTCTATTAATATGTTAGTTGAAGAATTCACAATCAAGACAACCCCAAAGAGAAGCACTTATGAATGAAAGAATCATCAGTGGCTCCATTTGAAGTGATCTGAATGTGATGTCAGCAGCACCCCACCACCACTCAGTGAAAGTCTATCCTGCTAGCAGTGGAGGTGCTGTCTGATGCACAGATTCGTCCATCTTATATACAGAATACCACCATTGAACCTAACTCCGCCTTAATTTTCACAAAGTTTCAATGGTATGTAAAAGACTGCTTTCTTCTCGATGAATAGTCATCCATTGTCCAAATACTTTTAGACCATTAGCATCTGTTGAGTGGTCAATTAGATTGCGATGACCTGCCTGAACCTACACAGGCGTCTGCCACCTGGTGGTGACATTTGCAGCTGCATTCTGAGAATGTGTCTAAAAACACAAAACACATAGTGATACAGTATAGAATCACACCCCAACTTCAAAGCACTTTCCTTTGTTTTTTTAAGAGAATGTGCCTAAGTTGAAGTGTATCTCCTACTGAGGATGTCAAAGTACTCATAGCCCACACACCCGAAGAAGCAGTGGTCACTAAAACTATCTCAACAAAAAGCACTTACTACATTGAGGACCAAAGTCAGTGTTTGTGTTAGGGTAATAATAATGATCATGGAGAAATGCAACATTTTGAGTTAACTCCTTGTTCTATTGGGAACAAGCGTGTAGATATTCCCATGGGGTAACTTGTTACAACCAAGACAACCCCAAAGAGAAGCACTTATGAGCACAGGAATCATCAGTGGCTCTGTTTGAGGTGATCTGAGAGTAATTCCTCTAAAGAATATCCTTTTTATAGATGTAGTTGCTCTTGTCAATTAAAACTGCCCCAACATGTAGCACTTACTGAATTCAAAGGTAAAGTCAATGCTCATGTTGAGGTAATGCCAATGACTTCACAAATGGTAGCACAACATACGTTATGAAATAACAAATAACCAAGAATGGCTGGAGATATGCCATCGAGTAAAGCTGCGAAATCAGGTCAGTAAAACTACCCCAACAAGTAGCACTTACTGCATTCAGAAATCAAGAGAGTGCTTGTGTTCGGGTACTCTTAGTGACAAATTATCTTGTTTTCTAGACATGTGAAACCCAAACTTTCTATTAATATGTTAGTTGAAGAATTCACAATCAAGACAACCCCAAAGAGAAGCACTTATGAATGAAAGAATCATCAGTGGCTCCATTTGAAGTGATCTGAATGTGATGTCAGCAGCACCCCACCACCACTCAGTGAAAGCGTCTGCCACCTGGTGGTGACATTTGCAGCTGCATTCTGAGAATGTGTCTAAAAACACAAAACACATAGTGATACAGTATAGAATCACACCCCAACTTCAAAGCACTTTCCTTTGTTTTTTTAAGAGAATGTGCCTAAGTTGAAGTGTATCTCCTACTGAGGATGTCAAAGTACTCATAGCCCACACACCCGAAGAAGCAGTGGTCACTAAAACTACCCCAACAAAAAGCACTTACTACATTGAGGACCAAAGTCAGTGTTTGTGTTAGGGTAATAATAATGACCATGGAGAAATGCAACATTTTGAGTTAACTCCTTGTTCTATTGGGAACAAGCGTGTAGATATTCCCATGGGGTAACTTGTTACAACCAAGACAACCCCAAAGAGAAGCACTTATGAACACAGGAATCATCAGTGGCTCTGTTTGAGGTGATCTGAGAGTAATTCCTCTAAAGAATATCCTTTTTATAGATGTAGTTGCTCTTGTCAATTAAAACTGCCCCAACATGTAGCACTTACTGAATTCAAAGGTAAAGTCAATGCTCATGTTGAGGTAATGCCAATGACTTCACAAATGGTAGCACAACATACGTTATGAAATAACAAATAACCAAGAATGGCTGGAGATATGCCATCGAGTAAAGCTGCGAAATCAGGTCAGTAAAACTACCCCAACAAGTAGAACTTACTGCATTCAGAAATCAAGAGAGTGCTTGTGTTCGGGTACTCTTAGTGACAAATTATCTTGTTTTCTAGACATGTGAAACCCAAACTTTCTATTAATATGTTAGTTGAAGAATTCACAATCAAGACAACCCCAAAGAGAAGCACTTATGAATGAAAGAATCATCAGTGGCTCCATTTGAAGTGATCTGAATGTGATGTCAGCAGCACCCCACCACCACTCAGTGAAAGTCTATCCTGCTAGCAGTGGAGGTGCTGTCTGATGCACAGATTCGTCCATCTTATATACAGAATACCACCATTGAACCTAACTCCGCCTTAATTTTCACAAAGTTTCAATGGTATGTAAAAGACTGCTTTCTTCTCGATGAATAGTCATCCATCGTCCAAATACTTTTAGGCCATTAGCATCTGTTGAGTGGTCAATTAGATTGCGATGACCTGCCTGAACCTACACAGGCGTCTGCCACCTGGTGGTGACATTTGCAGCTGCATTCTGAGAATGTGTCTAAAAACACAAAACACATAGTGATACAGTATAGAATCACACCCCAACTTCAAAGCACTTTCCTTTGTTTTTTTAAGAGAATGTGCCTAAGTTGAAGTGTATCTCCTAAAGAGGATGTCAAAGTACTCATAGCTCACACACCCGAAGAAGCAGTGGTCACTAAAACTACCCCAACAAAAAGCACTTAGTACATTGAGGACCAAAGTCAGTGTTTGTGTTAGGGTAATAATAATGACCATGGAGAAATGCAACATTTTGAGTTAACTCCTTGTTCTATTGGGAACAAGCGTGTAGATATTCCCATGGGGTAACTTGTTACAACCAAGACAACCCCAAAGAGAAGCACTTATGAAAGCAAGAATCATCAGTGGCTCTGTTTGAGGTGATCTGAGAGTAATTCCTCTAAAGAATATCCTTTTTATAGATGTAGTTGCTCTTGTCAATTAAAACTGCCCCAACATGTAGCACTTACTGAATTCAAAGGTAAAGTCAATGCTCATGTTGAGGTAATGCCAATGACTTCACAAATGGTAGCACAACATACGTTATGAAATAACAAATAACCAAGAATGGCTGCAGATATGCCATCGAGTAAAGCTGCGAAATCAGGTCAGTAAAACTACCCCAACAAGTAGCACTTACTGCATTCAGAAATCAAGAGAGTGCTTGTGTTCGGGTACTCTTAGTGACAAATTATCTTGTTTTCTAGACATTTTAAACCCAAACTTTCTATTAATATGTTAGTTGAAGAATTCACAATCAAGACAACCCCAAAGAGAAGCACTTATGAATGAAAGAATCATCAGTGGCTCCATTTGAAGTGATCTGAATGTGATGTCAGCAGCACCCCACCACCACTCAGTGAAAGCGTCTGCCACCTGGTGGTGACATTTGCAGCTGCATTCTGAGAATGTGTCTAAAAACACAAAACACATAGTGATACAGTATAGAATCACACCCCAACTTCAAAGCACTTTCCTTTGTTTTTTTAAGAGAATGTGCCTAAGTTGAAGTGTATCTCCTACTGAGGATGTCAAAGTACTCATAGCCCACACACCCGAAGAAGCAGTGGTCACTAAAACTACCCCAACAAAAAGCACTTACTACATTGAGGACCAAAGTCAGTGTTTGTGTTAATTTTGAGTTAACTCCTTGTTCTATTGGGAACAAGCGTGTAGATATTCCCATGGGGTAACTTGTTACAACCAAGACAACCCCAAAGAGAAGCACTTATGAAAGCAAGAATCATCAGTGGCTCTGTTTGAGGTGATCTGAGAGTAATTCCTCTAAAGAATATCCTTTTTATAGATGTAGTTGCTCTTGTCAATTAAAACTGCCCCAACATGTAGCACTTACTGAATTCAAAGGTAAAGTCAATGCTCATGTTGAGGTAATGCCAGTGACTTCACAAATGGTAGCACAACATACGTTATGAAATAACAAATAACCAAGAATGGCTGCAGATATGCCATCGAGTAAAGCTGCGAAATCAGGTCAGTAAAACTACCCCAACAAGTAGCACTTACTGCATTCAGAAATCAAGAGAGTGCTTGTGTTCGGGTACTCTTAGTGACAAATTATCTTGTTTTCTAGACATGTGAAACCCAAACTTTCTATTAATATGTTAGTTGAAGAATTCACAATCAAGACAACCCCAAAGAGAAGCACTTATGAATGAAAGAATCATCAGTGGCTCCATTTGAAGTGATCTGAATGTGATGTCAGCAGCACCCCACCACCACTCAGTGAAAGTCTATCCTGCTAGCAGTGGAGGTGCTGTCTGATGCACAGATTCGTCCATCTTATATACAGTATACCACCATTGAACCTAACTCCGCCTTAATTTTCACAAAGTTTCAATGGTATGTAAAAGACTGCTTTCTTCTCGATGAATAGTCATCCATTGTCCAAATGCTTTTAGGCCATTAGCATCTGTTGAGTGGTCAATTAGATTGCGATGACCTGCCTGAACCTACACAGGCGTCTGCCACCTGGTGGTGACATTTGCAGCTGCATTCTGAGAATGTGTCTAAAAACACAAAACACATAGTGATACAGTATAGAATCACACCCCAACTTCAAAGCACTTTCCTTTGTTTTTTTAAGAGAATGTGCCTAAGTTGAAGTGTATCTCCTACTGAGGATGTCAAAGTACTCATAGCTCACACACCCGAAGAAGCAGTGGTCACTAAAACTACCCCAACAAAAAGCACTTACTACATTGAGGACCAAAGTCAGTGTTTGTGTTAGGGTAATAATAATGACCATGGAGAAATGCAACATTTTGAGTTAACTCCTTGTTCTATTGGGAACAAGCGTGTAGATATTCCCATGGGGTAACTTGTTACAACCAAGACAACCCCAAAGAGAAGCACTTATGAACACAGGAATCATCAGTGGCTCTGTTTGAGGTGATCTGAGAGTAATTCCTCTAAAGAATATCCTTTTTATAGATGTAGTTGCTCTTGTCAATTAAAAGTGCCCCAACATGTAGCACTTACTGAATTCAAAGGTAAAGTCAATGCTCATGTTGAGGTAATGCCAATGACTTCACAAATGGTAGCACAACATACGTTATGAAATAACAAATAACCAAGAATGGCTGCAGATATGCCATCGAGTAAAGCTGCGAAATCAGGTCAGTAAAACTACCCCAACAAGTAGCACTTACTGCATTCAGAAATCAAGAGAGTGCTTGTGTTCGGGTACTCTTAGTGACAAATTATCTTGTTTTCTAGACATGTGAAACCCAAACTTTCTATTAATATGTTAGTTGAAGAATTCACAATCAAGACAACCCCAAAGAGAAGCACTTATGAATGAAAGAATCATCAGTGGCTCCATTTGAAGTGATCTGAATGTGATGTCAGCAGCACCCCACCACCACTCAGTGAAAGTCTATCCTGCTAGCAGTGGAGGTGCTGTCTGATGCACAGATTCGTCCATCTTATATACAGAATACCACCATTGAACCTAACTCTGCCTTAATTTTCACAAAGTTTCAATGGTATGTAAAAGACTGCTTTCTTCTCGATGAATAGTCATCCATTGTCCAAATACTTTTAGACCATTAGCATCTGTTGAGTGGTCAATTAGATTGCGATGACCTGCCTGAACCTACACAGGCGTCTGCCACCTGGTGGTGACATTTGCAGCTGCATTCTGAGAATGTGTCTAAAAACACAAAACACATAGTGATACAGTATAGAATCACACCCCAACTTCAAAGCACTTTCCTTTGTTTTTTAAGAGAATGTGCCTAAGTTGAAGTGTATCTCCTACTGAGGATGTCAAAGTACTCATAGCTCACACACCGAAGAAGCAGTGGTCACTAAAACTACCCCAACAAAAAGCACTTACTACATTGAGGACCAAAGTCAGTGTTTGTGTTAGGGTAATAATAATGACCATGGAGAAATGCAACATTTTGAGTTAACTCCTTGTTCTATTGGGAACAAGCGTGTAGATATTCCCATGGGGTAACTTGTTACAACCAAGACAACCCCAAAGAGAAGCACTTATGAAAGCAAGAATCATCAGTGGCTCTGTTTG
The DNA here is from genome assembly GCA_030544235.1 of Lepturacanthus savala. Lineage (NCBI taxonomy): Eukaryota > Metazoa > Chordata > Actinopteri > Scombriformes > Trichiuridae > Lepturacanthus > Lepturacanthus savala. Next base: position 19,097,503 of record CM060479.1, on the reverse strand, counting down.
AGGTGATCTGAGAGTAATTCCTCTAAAGAATGTCCTTTTTATAGATGTAGTTGCTCTTGTCAATTAAAACTGCCCCAACATGTAGCACTTACTGCATTCAGAAATCAAGAGAGTGCTTGTGTTCGGGTACTCTTAGTGACAAATTATCTTGTTTTCTAGACATGTGAAACCCAAACTTTCTATTAATATGTTAGTTGAAGAATTCACAATCAAGACAACCCCAAAGAGAAGCACTTATGAATGAAAGAATCATCAGTGGCTCCATTTGAAGTGATCTGAATGTGATGTCAGCAGCACCCCACCACCACTCAGTGAAAGTCTATCCTGCTAGCAGTGGAGGTGCTGTCTGATGCACAGATTCGTCCATCTTATATACAGAATACCACCATTGAACCTAACTCCGCCTTAATTTTCACAAAGTTTCAATGGTATGTAAAAGACTGCTTTCTTCTCGATGAATAGTCATCCATTGTCCAAATACTTTTAGGCCATTACCATCTGTTGAGTGGTCAATTAGATTGCGATGACATGCCTGAACCTGCACAGGTGTCTGCCACCTGGTGGTCACAATTGCAGCTGCAATAATCATCAGTGGCTCTGTTTGAGGTGATCTGAGAGTAATTGCTCTAAAAAAATATCCTTTTTATAGATGTAGTTGCTCATGTCAATTAAAACTGCAATTAAAACTTCAATGACTTCACAAATCGCAGCACAACATATGATATGAAATAATAAATGATCTAGAATGGTCGTAGACATGCCATTGAGGGAAGCTGGGAAATCAGGTCAGGAAAACTATCACAACAGGTAGCCCTTACTGCATTTATAAAGTAGAAAAATTTAGAGAGTGCTTGCACTGTTACAGTGCTTTTGTCTCTTCCATCTGTTGTAGAACTCACAATTCGATAACCCCAAAAAACAAGAATCATTAGTGTCTCCATTTGAAGTGATCCGAATGTGAGCTCAGCAGAACCTCACCATCATTCACTTAAACAATTGGCAGACCATCTCCTTTTGTCACAATTCTTCTTCTACAAAGTCCACAGATAATTGCGTCTTGCAGCCTTTCATTATAGCAATAGAAGGGCTACCCGGATTTGCCCATCCTCAACCCAGAGTACCACCATTGAAACTAATCATCTCAAATTCATGCAGGCCATTTACAGTTGAGTGGTCAATTTCACTCACAATGAGTTGGCCTGATGCAACATGTTGTTTCCCGGTGGACCGATATTCTGTCATCGTGTGCATATGTCTAAAATATAGCTGAAGAACTCATAGATTGTCATGGTATAGTATTAAATCACGGTCCAATTTCAAAGTACTTTCCCGTATTTTGTCAAAAGAAAGTTTCTTAAGATGTTTAAGTCTTTCTGGGGTATTGACATCACAAATATCTCATGCATCTAAAGACACAGTGCTCAATAACACTACCCCAACAAAACAGTTATTGCTTTGAGAACCGAAGTCAGTCTTTGTGTTAGCGTAATAATTATGACTTTGTAGATATACATTGGAAAATGGTACGCAATGGTATATAACTGTTAATTCATTGTTTCAGTTACAAAAACAGTGATTTCTTCCCATTTCCTTCTTGGTTCTTTGGAGATATTTCCATTAAGTAACTTCAAGAATCAGTGACCTTGTTCACCTTGATCATTTGCTCATGTCAATTAAAGGAATACATTTCAACTTTTCAATACTCTTTAACATGCTTAAGAAGGTAGCTTATCTATCTGTTAATTTAACATTACCCAATAACATTCCATACTGTAGTTTCCATCTTTTAAATGCAGTAATACAGAATTTGGACCGTTTGAAAGTATAATGCAACTACTATTATCTCTTTGTTTCTGTGTCTCCTAACCCTAACCCTTCATAATCTAAATAGGGCCGCTTGTGTAATTTACCATACAGGAATCAGAATAATGTCTGTCCAGGTTATGGTTAAATAAGTAAAATAAAGATTTGCTTTCTGAAACTATAACCATCAATGTTTTTCAGATGCAGATATTGAATATTGGTACACCAAGGAAAGCACATTCTGGGCTGCATTGTTTCCTTCAAAATGGATTTACATAGACATATGATGATGTATTTCATGTTACTAATCTGTCATAACACATGCTTTTGTTGTTTCCAAAAGGAAAGCAAATATATTACATACCTTAGTTAGCATTTACAGTAGAAGAATATATTGTGTACCTGCTTTTAATTGAATGTCACATCAGAAATTCTGCAGTAATGCTAATGCTGACCTTTCGACTGATGTATTTTACTTCAAAGAAATGAATCACAGCTGTATAATAGCCTACAGTAGTTTATGTTGAAACTGCATCTCAAGACTCAGGGCATGCAGTCAACATTAGTAGCTTTCATCTGGGAGGCAAACACTCCCATTCATCTTCTGATCAATCAGTCCAGAGTGGAGAGGAAGGTAAGAGGTAAACTGGACTGAAAGTGGCTCCAAATCATGAAAGAATGGAAATAATTATTAATATATCATTATGTGTGCAGAATGAGTAAGTAGTTTTGTGTATGATTATCTTGTTGTACAATTGATATAATCTGTGTTTAATTATCTATAGGTTTTTGATCGATCAGTAGATGATAGTGAGGAGCCAAAAGGAAGTGCTGACACCATGAGACCATGCTCAGACCATTCTGTGGGTTGGGACTGTGTTAGTATTCTGTTTTGCTCATGTTCTAGATCAATGCTCAAGGAGTTGTGGTCTCTACCATCATAACTCACAGATTGATTGGCCAGGGCTGATAACTCATTTGATCTGGAGTAGTCTAATTTAAAAAGCTGTGGAGCATGATGTAGGTGATCAGATCATCATGAATGATATGGTTCTAACATTGCTGTTTACTGTCTGAGGGGATTTTTGAAATTATCATTTAAATCTTAAATGATCCTTCTGGTTAACAACCTATGTCAGAAATCTAGGAGCATGACATCAACGAATCTCCAGGTTGGTTGTATTATTTTACTATGCAATGAGGATTTCTTTCTGACATGTCTTGCAGCCTTTCATTATAGCAATAGAAGGGCTACCCGGATTTGCCCATCCTCAACCCAGAGTACCACCATTGAAACTAATCATCTCAAATTCATGCAGGCCATTTACAGTTGAGTGGTCAATTTCACACACAATGAGTTGGCCTGATGCAACATGTTGTTTCCCGGTGGACCGATATTCTGTCATCGTGTGCATATGTCTAAAATATAGCTGAAGAACTCATAGATTGTCATGGTATAGTATTAAATCACGGTCCAATTTCAAAGTACTTTCCCGTATTTGTGGTCTCTACCATCATAACTCACAGATTGATTGGCCAGGGCTGATAACTCATTTGATCTGGAGTAGTCTAATTTAAAAAGCTGTGGAGCATGATGTAGGTGATCAGATCATCATGAATGATATGGTTCTAACATTGCTGTTTACTGTCTGAGGGGATTTTTGAAATTATCATTTAAATCTTAAATGATCCTTCTGGTTAACAACCTATGTCAGAAATCTAGGAGCATGACATCAACGAATCTCCAGGTTGGTTGTATTATTTTACTATGCAATGAGGATTTCTTTCTGACATGTCTTGCAGCCTTTCATTATAGCAATAGAAGGGCTACCCGGATTTGCCCATCCTCAACCCAGAGTACCACCATTGAAACTAATCATCTCAAATTCATGCAGGCCATTTACAGTTGAGTGGTCAATTTCACACACAATGAGTTGGCCTGATGCAACATGTTGTTTCCCGGTGGACCGATATTCTGTCATCGTGTGCATATGTCTAAAATATAGCTGAAGAACTCATAGATTGTCATGGTATAGTATTAAATCACGGTCCAATTTCAAAGTACTTTCCCGTATTTTGTCAAAAGAAAGTTTCTTAAGATGTTTAAGTCTTTCTGGGGTATTGACATCACAAATATCTCATGCATCTAAAGACACAGTGCTCAATAACACTACCCCAACAAAACACGTATTAAATCACGGTCCAATTTCAAAGTACTTTCCCGTATTTGTGGTCTCTACCATCATAACTCACAGATTGATTGGCCAGGGCTGATAACTCATTTGATCTGGAGTAGTCTAATTTAAAAAGCTGTGGAGCATGATGTAGGTGATCAGATCATCATGAATGATATGGTTCTAACATTGCTGTTTACTGTCTGAGGGGATTTTTGAAATTATCATTTAAATCTTAAATGATCCTTCTGGTTAACAACCTATGTCAGAAATCTAGGAGCATGACATCAACGAATCTCCAGGTTGGTTGTATTATTTTACTATGCAATGAGGATTTCTTTCTGACATGTTAGATCTGCTGATTGTTAGTTTGACCATGTGATTTTAGATGATCTGAATAAAGTTTGTTTGCAACATTTTGTATATTTTGTAGAAGATGCCAGGAGACAGGACAAATTGAAGATACTTATAATACTAAATCCATACAAATGGAGCAGGAAACAGACAGGAAATATGCAGAGACAACCAGCTAACAATGCAGGTGATTGGACAAAGACTGAATTCAAAACCATACTTAAATATACAAATAACTAATAATTTTATCATCAATCATTTAATTTTTTGCCTCGGTTGACCTTGGATATTCTACTGCAGAATCCTGGACAACCATCACAGACAACACAACCCAGGGCCACACCACATGCACCTGAAGCTGCTGAACATTAAGCTTCCATGAGGTAATAAAATATGTTGAGGCAGAAATCAATCAATACCCAGAAATGTCATTTACTGAGAGCAAGCATGTATGGGGATTGAAAGTGACAAATCACTTTTTGACCAAATAAACATTCTTATGCCCAAAGAGTTTTAATCAAAGAGAGAAACAGTTGAATTGAAACTTATATTTATTAAACAATATTGATTTTGTAATGTGAATTCATGATGTTATAATTGATAATTTACAAAAAAAAAAAAAAAAAAAAAGCAAAACCTCACTCCAGAGAAGGAAAACAAAAAGACTATCAACAAAAGGGCTAAGGCTAGAACTAAGTTGCAAACAAAAATTCACTCCGTAGAGGATCAAGGCTTACAAACAAACAAATAAATAAAAGGCGGCTGTGGCTCTGAACTGTGAGGCGCTGGTGAATGGGTCATGGAGACAAAGACACTCTGGCACAAGGCAAGGGGAGCACAGACTATTTGAGCACATGAGGGAGGGGAAAAGGTGGAGACAATCAGGTAATCAGGAAGACAATCAGACAGGTGATACATGAGGAAGGGCAAATTACCTTAAATGAGAGGAGTTAGGATTTCAAAATAAAACAGGAAATGACAAGACAAAACCCCAAGACAAGACAAACCTCACCACGGTTTGACAAATATTAGGGATTGAGGGGGTCTTCTCTGTGATCAGGATGACTAGCACTAGGGCAGAGAAAGAGATTCACTTTTAAACAGACATCACTGAGCTGATGGGCTGACAGGGAGGATGTGTAGCTATGTCAATGGTTAGATGAGACCAGCAGATGTGATCAGCTTGTTTGACATGACAGCCCAGAAAATGCAATTATGCAACGTACCCTACATGAGAGAGTGGAGCAGGAAACAATTATAGTTTGGTCTTCCTGATTAAACATTCACTAAGCTTGCATATGTTTATGCTTTAATGTGGGGAGCATATGACAGCTCTGAGAGGTTTTCTTTTTGGTGCATTTTTGGACATTTTTGTCTCAGTGCTGATGTTCATTTTTTTGGTTGAACCCCCTTTGCACCAGTTAGATCTAGAACCCTGCGAAGAAATGGATGAGAAAAAATATTAATCTAACAATTTTTCTCTTTTACTAAACATTAAACATTGATCCTGTAGAGACCACACAAGAATTTGACTTCCTGAAATGAAACAAACACAAGCCATTGAGAAAATGATCTTTGCTGTTTATTCTGGAGTCAGTTTCTTTTATTTCCTTTTATAATTGAATAGATTTACTGATTTAACCTTTACCTTAACCCTTTTCCACATGAAGGTTATGTTTGACTGTGATCAACTAATAAAGTATTCAAATGTCTCTTTAAAAAGCCATTCAAGAGTAATCTAGACTTTTTAAATTTAAAGTCAATGTCACTATCAATAAGTCCCAATATATGTGTGAGTACTTTTATATCTTCATATTTGCTTGTTACTCCCTCTAATAGTTCCAAACCTTATAGTGCTTAATCTTAAATTTATGTATTGTGAGCTTATTCTTCCTTGCCTCATTTTTTGTCTTATTGTAGTTCTTGTAATACTGATCAATAATATGCCAAACATGTATTCAATTTGCACTAATATCCAGTGAGTGGAGCGGCCGTGTTTTCCACATTCACGATTCATGTTGCCCCCAGCTCACCTCGTTTACTAGCTGTCCGTGACGCATGGTGATGGCCTCACACCTCAGGCTCCACAATGACACACTCATAAGGTCAGGCTTTGCACATGTCACAACCCTAACAAGAAGGGACAATCATCTGGAAATACAAACATTTTGAATCTGCAGCTATTTACCTAAGCTGTGTCATAATAGGACAACACCTGACAGTTGAGTAGACAGGGATAGACAAATATCTATGAGACTTTGGAATATTAACACTAGGATGGCTCCTGTTATGATCCAGTCATGATTAGCATATATATTTTTGCAGGAATAAATTATTATCTGCTCATTTTATAGTTCCTCTTTGGAAGAGCCAAGTGTGTTTAACTAGGGCTGGGTAATATTAAAAAATTAAATCATTATAATTTAATTATAATATAATTATAATTAAATAATTATAATATATAATTTTTATATTTAAATATTTGGGGCTCATATGCTGAATACACAGGAATATCCAACTCTTGTATCTGTCTGTCTCTTTGTCTGTTTGTTGTTAAGTTATAAATATAACTTAAAAGGTTTGACCCAAATTTTTGTCAAACACTGGTGAGCAAGGGCCCTTCAATGCTAATTTAATTATTACTATTATTATTTTTATCGTTATCACCAATGTAAGGTTTACGTGTGGAAGCCAATGCAACACAATCTTGTTCCAAATTCACTGTTTTTGCTTTATTGTGACAACTCTGACAATCACTGGTGCTTTTGGAAATGTCTAAATCAGATAGCAACAGTTCTTTTCATTTAAAGCACATGTTATTTTCTCATTGTGTAGTCTCAACTGAATGAACACAGTTTTACATGCACTGAAGAACACCAACAACAGTATATATACTGTACATCTTCCTCATCCCTCCATCCTCCCTGTTGCAGCTCCTTCAGGGATTCAGAAAAATTGCACAGATTGATTTTGTTGAGAACCTCACTGGACTAAAGTTCAACCTGTGTGTGTGTGTGTGTGTGTGTGTGTGTGTGTGTGTGTGTGTGTGTGTGTGTGTGTGTGTGTGTGTGAGGGAGGATCTGGCTCAGAAGTGCTGATGCAACTCTTTGGCTATAAGAGATTGTCTCATCCCATCAAGTGACGTTATGGATTGAATATTGACGTACACCTGCTGTTATACACGCTCATACACTATACATATATACCAGCTGCTGACAGTAAGGACAACAGCAACAGTCATTTTTTTTTTTTTTTTTTACATCTTTCACTATACAAATTAAATTGTGTATCCCTTAAAAAATATGAATAAGGAATAAGAACACACTGCATATCTGAAGGGAAGAAGATGAAGGCCATTTCAATAACACGGGCCTGTATTATGTACATGGTAAGAATATGTTAATACTATGTAATCAAAGATGGCTTCCTTTTACAATGCAATTTCTGTTTACTTAAAGTGTAAGTTGTCATTTTACTGCGTAATAATGTGTCTATTGCGTTGTAAAGTATTAATTTCCATTGCTGTTTATTTACTGGGTAAATTTGTATTTATCTACTTATTATTATCTACTACTACTTTGTCTGTATGTATCTATGTGACATTATTAGTGTCAATTACCTGTTGATATATTATAATTACCTTACCATAGTGGGTAAATACCTAATATTTCAGCCATAGATTGTAATGTACCTATGTAATTACCAATGGTAATTACCCAACGATTGCATATGTTTGCCAGGTAAATATCTAGTATGTATTGACAGAAGTAATTACCAAATAATATCCTACTAATATTATAAATTTACTGTTTAAATACCTAGTAATTAGAGGACTGTAAAAGGAATGGTTACTGCCTCTAGTTGTCGGGCTTTTCACATGGTGAAAGGTCTCACCAGGAGATTGCATCAAATACTGCTTGCTGCCTGCTGTACTGTACATAGCTCTTCTCTGACAGAGATGTTGACCATAAGTTACATTAGACATAGGTGGAGACTAATTATTAGTTGTTCTTTAAATAGATCTGCCTGTGGCAATGGAAGAAATTTGGCGTTACTGTCATTGGAAGGAGATTGCTTAGGGCTTTTGGCATTAATCTAGATTGACCTACAGGGACTGAGTGATGTACTGCTGTGCTGAGCCCCACAGCACTTAGAATAAATGGAAGGAGACAAAGATATGATCATATAAAGAAAGGACATGATTTATTATGTGGTGATGCCATTGACTTTGGTTTTGGGGGAATAAATACTGTGAATAAAGATGATTAACTGAACCTATTCACACAAAATGGGGATTAGTATAATTTCGCCAATGTATATTTCACTAGTATTAATTTTTTTCAAGTGATTGCATTGATGAATTCAATATTGATATATGTTGTATTCCAATTATACTAATACTCCAACTATAAACCAGACTATGAGTCTCTACCAATGACTACAATGTCAGGCTGGTGTTTCAGTCAGTATGGAACCTTTCTATCTCTCAGCTTTGAAATCTTCCCTGAGTGTTACTTTTCCTAGAGCTACATAAAATGGTAGACATTTTATTTCATTTATTATTATTTTTTATTTTATTAAGCTTACTACCAACATTGTTATCACTAAGCACCATGTTACCTAACTTACATGATGCCATTTAGCAACTTTGACCTTCTTTTAAGACAGCCAATACACTGGCAACACTGAGTGGTTGTGTCCAGGCTTGTTTTTTTCCACTCTATTGGAGCTGTTAAAAAGAGTCAATTTAGTTGCCAAGAAAAACTTCAGAATTAATCTTGCACAGCAGCGATTTTTTTGTCAACTGGTGATGAAAAATATGCAGGGGAAAGTGCATTTGAGGACTCATCTAATTAGCCATGTAATGGAAGGTGTAAAAAAGTATTTTTTTTTAAGTAAATACATTTTTTCATTAGATATTTAAAATGTAATGCATTATTGTATGGAGTTATTTCCTTCATACTATCATTATATGAACAGACATTATATAATGTCTATAACTACTCCTATTGTGTTAACAGTAAATGACAACAAATTTGAATAACATAGTAAGTTACCGCCAATGATGCATTTTGCCTATAATGCAAATTACATTACCAACTGTAAATATGTTTTATCATGTTTTTTGGGGCATTTTGTGATATGCATCTATAAAAAAAGGACAGGTTAGCAACGTATGAGTATGGTGGGTGAATAGTGAATTTCCAAATGCACTACTCTTCATCTTCACTTATGAGAATCTCTCCATCTCTATCTCTCAAATCAGTGTACTTTTTCTGAAATTAATGTCAGATGTTTAGTTTTTATCTTTTCAATGAATCTTCTACTCCTACACCACTTTATTATAAGCAATAAGAAGCGCCTGCTTTTATATCTTTGTCTTAATCGTATCCCTAACCCTTTTCATAGAAAATGAGATACCTTATCAGAGCTGAATATTTGATGATTGTACTGTTATACACTACTGCAGAGGTCATTTACATTTAAAGGAATGTAAATCTAGTTCTCCCAATAAATTGTAGCATGCAAAAGTCAACGTGAATCAAATTAAATGTAATTTCCCATGAAAAAAATTGTGGCTCGTGAAAATACTGTAAAAACAGGAGCAACAGTTGCTGGTGAGCAGAAATGCTCACGTCAAGCCCAGGAGCCTCATCTACTAAGATGTTGCTTAGGATTCGTCTTAAAAAGAATGACTAACTTGCCCAGTGACTGTCTCACTTCAATTCCATTTTCTTTTACAATGTTGTGTTGTTTTGCTCAGAGATTCAATTCCAAATGCTGATTAAAAAAAAAAAAGTTACAAGTATCAAATAATGTAATGCACACATCCTAACCCTTGTGAGAGGTGAGATTGAGCACAGCTGCTGCTGTAATTACCCTGTTATCAGTAGATCACCTTCTGTAGTCATGTTATATTGCTGTTGTCCATGAAACCCATGGTGCCCAGGTTCAGCTACTGCCATGATGGAGGAAGAGAAAAAACATTGTAATACACATACTAAGAAGACAGACCATTAAATATAAAGCATAGAGTTAGTATATTTTATCATAAACTCATTAAAGTACTCTTTTAAGTATATCTAAGTTATATTTACATTATTTCTACATGACAACATTCTTCCTGACCTCAATTTCTTTATTGTTTGGTATGAATTGTGGTCTGAAGTGCATTTACACATTGATATGTTCATATTGATATATGGTAAATGGTTGTAACTGGTGACTGGTGACAGTGGCTGCAGATGAGGACCTCTGTGTAAAACAAAGGTTTCAAACTCAATTTAGTTCATGGGGCACATTCAGTCCAATTTGATCTCAAGTTTTACTTTTATGGAAAGAAATACATTAAAAATATTTACAGAATGAATTAGTTTCATCAATTTACCAAACAGGAGAGATGACAGGGGAAAAAAGTGCAATTTCAACAATATGGTGTCTCAGTTATTCCATATTTAGTCAGTCAACTTTTCCATTTCAATTCAAAACATTTACACACCAAATTATGTTTCCTTTTTTTAACAAAATGTGATATTATCACCTGCCTTACAAACCATTTACAAAACAAAAAACTGTGAATATTTTATCTCATTTCAGAATAGGAACTGGTGTATTATTTTTGTTACATTTTGTACAGTCATCTATTGGGCTGGATCGGACCACTTTAGAGGGCCTGTTCTGACTCCCAGGGGTGTATGTTTGAGGCCTCTGATCTAAAATGAACACACAGCTTCGGTATCAGCAATAATGTAATCAGTGTATTCTCACCACAGTCACGCTGCTGGTGGGCTTGGAAACACTTTAGACCCTCTCTTTTGTCAATTGTGTTTTTGTCCAAACCTGAGATGCCATCTCTGTGCTCCCATTTTACCCAAATGGAGCACAATCAAAGGGAGACGATTCCGAGCTGCTGCATGTGTGAAAACTCCCAGATGAGCACAGAATACCCCTTTTACTCATGTCCAGGACTTTCACCCAAAGTGGCTCAAAGTCCACGAGGGAAGCAATGTGCGTGTATGTGTGTGTCTGTGTGTGCAGTCATCCAGGAATGCAGCTGAATGTGGCAGCCTGCCTGTATTGTGATCCTCCGGGACCCTGGTGCCTCCTCTGCTGCTGCTGCTGCTGTGTCCTGGACTCTCCTCCCAAGGTGACACCCATTCCTCTTCCCCGTCATCTCCTACTGGATCTCAGAAGGCTCTGCGCCTGTCTCACAGCACTTGTGAATGAGTCATGTCGCCATCTATGAAACCAAACTGCTGTTTGGCCACATTATGTATGATGATAAATGGTAAGGACACTATTGTTACGCGATATGGCTGTTGTCCATGAAACCTATGGTGCTTAAGCCCATGTTCAACCGCTGCCAGGATGGAGGAACTAATCCACTGTGATTCACATATTACCCCAGTTGAGGCGGATAATGTGAGACACCTTTTTTAGCATGATGCTTCCATTTGTGAGATGAGCATATTTATTATCTGGCTTGGCAAACCTTTTCAGACAAGACGTGCATCAACATTTAATGACAGTAGTAGCAGTGGAGAACATCTTTACAGGCTGTAGGTCTTTGCTGGAGGGCAAAGGGGGGGATACACTGATGCAACTGGAGTGAGAAAAATTCAAAGGAATAAGTGTCTCTGCTGCCAGTGCTATACAGTGGTATATTGTAGGTGAAGCATTCACTCATCAAATAACATTTTTTTATATATAAAAGCGGTGGGCGGTAGTCGTTTCACCCAAAGTTTGGGGTCACTTACAAATTCCCTTATTTTTGAAAGAAAAACATTGTTTTTTTTTTTTTTTTTTTTTTTTAAATGAAGATAACTTTAAACTAATCATAAATCCACTCTATATATTGCTAATGTGCTAAATTACTATTCTAGCTGCAAACATTTGACGATAGTTTTTTCATCAAATTCTTTTTGTGACCTTTTTTCACTGGGTTCCCTAGTGGTTCTTTTGGGTCTAAGATCCTCATTCATCACTGTAATCTATTAATTATTTGTTGATTATATGCAGAGGCTCAGCCTTTTGATGGACAGTGAGGCTGCTCAATCAGATGGATTCATTCTGGGCTTGGCTGTTGGGGCAGATGTGCTGGCCAATCACTCTTACTGTTTAGATGTTTTGATTGTTTGGAGGTAAATTTTTTCCTGTACCCTCATCTCTAATGAATTTTGGTGATTATTTTTTTTTGAGACAACATAATTTATGGTTTACAATCAATATATAATGACAAAATCAAATATAACAAAAAAGTACATAGAAATCTTGCAGCCTACCCCTCCTTTAAGTACAGGAATTCATCTTCTAATGATGAGATCAGTGGTCATTGTTCCGTAAAGCAGCTTAAATGTGTTTAGTTCTCTATTAGTATATAATAGAAGCATTAAAGCAGTAATCCATGACATTGTATGCTAATTTCTAACTCCGGAATAAATATCAACAACACATATGCTGGACTTTTGGTCTGGACTTTCAAAATAGAAAAAACAACAAACAGGTTATACAGGTGTATGGCAGCGGGAATGGAGACGTGCATTGCAAGAAATTTGCTGAGATCATCCTTTCTACAGCTGGACACACAAGAGTATGGGGGGTCAATATTTGCCCAGAGGTGAATGCATCTCGCCCTTACCTCCATACAAATGAATGGAATGCAAAACCCAGACAGAAAGCATCTTTTTAACATGTACTTGGGAGAACCAGACCTGAGATCCAAACAGAACATGTTTTATGGCGCCATGGCCCCCCTGCAGTGCAGCCCTGTGTGTCTCATCATTCATTAACCACTCTCATTGAGTTGAAAATTACATAAATCAGCTGCTGTTCCCTATGCGAGGATAAAAACCATATTTCACCGGTGAACTGAATTCAGTTTAGTTCAGTTCTGACTAATGTTCACGGTGATGAGCCTATTAGCATAATGGCAACATCTTGAAAACAAGTCCAGGGCTCACAGAAGAATATTGTTTGTCGGGATATATAAGAAATTCGTCTCTCTCTCTCTTTTGGATTTACTCAGGGAAACGTTCACATCGCTGTAATGTTTAAATGGCTCTGCTCAACAGATCAGGTGGAGGACATTGCCACATTGCAACGTGTATAGCTCTGCGTTGTGCGAGCCAAAACGTAGCTTCAGATATTCCGAATAAATGAGGATTAGTGCTGGGAGTCGTAAAGCCAACATCATTTGCAAGTCTAATGGCCGTCGGTCCTGCAGACTGAAGCTCATACTGCAGCCTTTAATGAATGTAAATAATCCACTTAAAATTGTGACACGTTTGTGGATGATGATTGATGCGCACACATCAGCTGCTTCAACACTGTGGAAGCTTTAAACCCTTAAATATCATTGTAACTTGAAGCTTAGACTCCCTCAAAAAAGAAGTGTGTTTTACCTGAAGCCACTAATTGAAACTGTCTCAAGGTTAATTAGTGCAAATCATCTACCGACACATGAAATTAATTCTTTCTAGAAACTCTCATCTGCCTGTTTGCTTTGGAGAAACTGATGTTTATCCCCTTTCTTCCATCTGCAGACTGAGGACCTTGAAATAGAGCCGCGGGCTCCTTTCCTTTGATAATGATGTGTGTTTCTACCTGCACTGCTGCTTACTCCTCAAACACACACTGCAGCAAGGGGAGAGGGGGGGGGGGGGGTGAGTTTCAGGTATCTATAATTTAACCGGCACAATTTGGTCTATTTTTAGTTCAGAGCCACTTCTGTAGTATGTGAGGAAAGTTAATGAAGTGGCCACTCATTTCTGCTGTAAATGCGACTCCTAAATGCGCTTGTGTCTCAGTGAAGAAAGTTTTCTGCATTAACATCTGCAGCTTCTTCTTTGTTTCTACCAGTTTCACCTTGTTATGTCAAAATAAGCTCTTCTGCGTCTCTTCTCAGGTCCACTCAGCACACTTAACTGGAACTGTACTCTCTGTTCCTCTCATATTCATATTTTTTAAAATGGAAAGTATCATTTTATATGGAAACTTTCCGCTTTTCATGTTTTTTGTGGTGTTCCTTGAAATGCAGCATATTTACAGTGCATTTACATTGTAGCAGAGGTGTCAAAAGTATGCATATTTATTACGCAGAAGTATGTATATTATGGCTAAAAAAAACTCTTCTGTAGATGTTTAAGTATTAACCCAAGTTTTTTTGAATCAAGTAAAAGTGGTAAAAGTACTGTTTTTAAAATGTCTTAAAAGTATACAAGTAAAAGAAATGTAAGGGGAAAAATGGGCAGAGAACATGCAGTTAAAAAAAAAAAATCCATCCTGCAAACGGATGATTGGCTTGTGGCGAGTAAAGTTAAATTGCTTCTTCAAATGAGGCGCAATATAAGCTGCTTGTCTGCCTCAAATTCTGCAGTTCAGAACTCAAAAGTAATTTATTTGATTCTTTGTTTGTTGTGTAAACATCACTGATTTCTGGTAAACAGCATAGCATAAAGTGTAAGGTTTTGCATGAATTGGTTTGACTTTAAAATCCACCTGAAACAGTGTTTCAAGAGGCTCTAATGTGGATGTATGTGTATATGTGAGGTGGCTCGGCTGAAGGGATTTACTTATGGAAGTCTGCATTGCTGGCTGACTGCCACCACTATTGTACCAGTGCAGGAAAGTTAAACTGAAACACGAATGGTAAGAATGAATAAGACACACACACACACACATACATCTATCACGCTGACCTTTGGCTGTTCTCCCAGACAGAGTGTGAGTACACTACATGACCTGAATGATGATCATACAGGCAGACAGAACCTCAATAAATATGATTTATGTGCCAAACATTTTTTTTCCCTCATTAATTCCAAAATTTCTGGACATTAATAATTCAAACACTATGAGCCTCGGGTCATTAGGGCAGTAATCCTCACTAGCTTATTTCACAATATTTATCCCTCAACGGTTAAAATGAAGCAATCTGAAAAGTGAAAGTGAGACACTGTAGACGTATTGGTCATTAAACCACTGGTTTTACTTTGCTTTTATCTTGTTTTGTGGTTTGAAATGGGAAACACTGTGGTGGATGAATGCCAATTATTTTTTACTCTAACCATTCACACTGAAATCGTCCCCATGGAGAGGATTTTATATGGAGTTGCAACCCAATGCCGAGCTTTTTAATATTACAGCCCCTTTTCTCCTCCTCATCAGTAGAATCGTTAGTGTTGTTGCTCTCTGAGAAGCTTTGCAGCACTGATAAGTGAAGGACATATATCCATAATCCTCCAACTGCAAATGCACAGATGAGTACTTGGGACCTTGGGAGAATTTCACAGCTTCTGGAAAGCTCTTATTTTAGGGGTTTCTGATAACAAATGAAGGTATTTCTACATGTTTTTTTAGGAAGGTTGTGATCATTTTAGTGTAAACTAAATTAAAAAAGGTGTTTCTACATTCCTTCAGTGTTTTGTGTTTCTTATATTAACCTTGTGATTTAGGATTGTTACTCTTGAATGAAATGTATTACAATTAAAAAATGAATAAAACTCCATTGAGATAAAATCAATTAAAGTTATTTTCACACAGCAAGATTGCTGCTACTGTACTTCTCATATCTACTCTGCAATTTTTAGAAACCTTTGAATCACGGCGCCATCCACTTAAAAATAAATCATTACTGAATGCAGAGTGATGTTCACTCTCCATCTGTATGGAAATGTTGCTGTATTTTGGTGCTTTTGATTAAGGACATTGGTAGAGAGATTAAAGACATGGGAACACTCAGTGATAGGTAACAAGGCAGCATTACTATACCTAGAAGTTATTTCTTTATGTGACCTTCTTGAAAAAAAAATATTACAATCTACAATCACAATTCTGGGAGAAGAACTAGAAGAGATTTTAAAGTCACTCAACTTTATGTCTGTGAAGATCAGAAAAGTGGTGGAAGAGCAAGTTGATCTTAAGGGGTCTAATGGAGGAGATCTGTGAACTGGTCTACCAGAACTGAACAACAAAGATCCAACCCAGCAACCCTCAGGTCTCGGTAGAATAACTGATTATGCATAATATCAGAAAAACAGGTTTGAAGCAGTGGTTGTCATTTAATGCTGAGTGTATAATGCAATTTATTAGGGTTGGGACACCAAAGCATTAATTATTAGTTAATTACAAAGTAAATAACACATTAAAAATATTAATGTATAATGTGTATTAAATTTGAATGCAGTTGGCATGACAAACAATGCAGAATGTTTGTCAGTCACTGTGTGGTGGTTCAGGACAGTTTTACACAGCTGCTGCTACAACAATGAAAGTGCTCTGCTGTACGGTGATTTTCTGATGGAGTTCTTTAACATCATTTGCGGTCAAGACTGAGGCCCCGAAGAAAAAAGAGAGGTGACTATATTCTGACCCCATTTTAACATGTGCAGGGCAGGTGTGCGTCTCCTGACGCTCATCCCACTTACCATCCCCACAGAAAAATTGAAAAGAATTCAAAAAAACTATGAACATTATTGAATATTCAAATTTGGAATTCTTAAACAGTCTTGCCTAAATATTTGTCTTTAATATTATTCTTTTTTATGTATGTTACAATTTTTAACTTAATTTATTTTTTTTCCAATTACTCAATAAAAGTTAATAAAGGTATTAATTTTATATTATTAAATTATCAGCTTTGTTCATAGTATTTCTTTGAGATACAAAGTAAAAACAAAAATCTAAAAAGAATAATACACTTTAGACATCACAAAAGCAACATTTAACTTGAAATATCCACTAAAGAAGCCCTCAAATAGTGGGCAGAATGAAAATGTTTAAATATTTTTCCTCACAGTTACTTAACACCCTAAAATGAAACATTTTTTTAAAAATATTTTTTTTAAGATGAACTACTTGATTCAAAAATCATTTTGTCATGTAAAATACTTTCTTTCTTCACTGCCACTTCAGTGGCAACCAGTGCTGGTCAATTGTCTTGAGACTAAGAACAGAATACAGCTTTTGACGTTTGACCTGGGTTTAATATTTTACCAAAAACCAACATGGACCTACATTCCACATAACATCACATCCCACAAGATCTACCTCCTATACGGAATCTCATGTTACAAGACAGGAATGGAAAATAACTACTGTACACATGACAGATGATTGTAATCAGTCCTCCTAATCTAACCTCCGACTACTTAAGTAACAACTCAGTCAAACCCACAGCCTCTGGGTTAATATGCATTATTAATGCATTTCTAGCTCATCTATATCTTTTGGTCACATTTCTAACTCAATTGACGTGATTTTTTCACGTGATGGACGCGATTTTGTCGCAAAAATTCGCCAGATTGCGTCATTGCGTCCCCGCAATGTGTTTTCTCTCATCATCCGTGTGTGTGATCACCACTATCACTGCGATGTACAGCTCTGAAAGTCCGAAGCTCCGCCGTCATTTCTGGGTACATGATACCCTCCTACCGGAGCTCCGCCTGGATGACACGGCTTCCAAGTCCGCTGAAAAGTAAAAGACTGGCGATAAGTGAATTTCTCGTTGTCATGGAGACATGGAGCGAATCTCAATGCTGATTGGTTGTCGTGCTATGTCATCCTGCGAATTCGCCTGAAAAGTTCAATATTTTCAACTTGACGCGACAGGTGAATTTCGCGTCACGAAGCGTGATTTTTCGCCACTTCATGTCCATCGCGTCGCGCAAAATCACGTCTTCCCATTGACTTAACATGTAATCTCGTCGTGCTGTCATGCAAATTTTTGTCTGGTGCGAACACCCCATAAGAGCTCAAAACAAAAACATTGGCTCATTCTCAGTCAGTACTTGTGTGGAAGAAAAATAATGTGTCACTTCAAAATGTCTCGATTATATTGTCCTGGACATTTGACCTCATGTCCAGGATTTATACACATTGCCCTATCAAGTATACAAGCATCTTTACAGCTCAGTAAAATAGATTTATGGTTTAATTTCACTGTCACTATATAGATGTAACATGTTGTATCTGCTGTAGAAGAGACAGGACTCTAAACTGTCTAAACAAACTACACCGAAACCAGATGGAACGTCCCGTTCAGTGAAAAGCAGAAAGGCTTAAATGTCTGTTTAGAGTCACACATGAAGCATCCGGAGTGCATGAAGAGGAAATAAGTCTGAAGGTATGGATGTGTAAAAATACTCTGAGACAGGATTTGACCCATTTGATTGGCACACAGACATACACACACACACTAAGACACGATGAGGGTGCAATGAGCTGTTACATAGTCTTAAAAAGCAAATTCTACATTGGGTAAAGCATGGACATACATTGTGAGATAAGAAGAAACATGAAGATAAAATTATTGTAAGAAAAAGGCTACAATTTATTTTGAAAGTTCAGATATGAGTTTTTACCCTTTTTAAAGATTTGTTTGTGGCAAATACACAACACCTTCATTATACAGTAGCCAGGAAGTAGGAAGAAATCAGCATATCTGCATCTAGTATTATATAAAATACTGTTTTAAAATGAACTTGAACTTGGTTCTTTGAATTGTTTGAGGAAAACACTGTACCTTTATTCATATTTTTGACCATTTGTTATTTTCTAAAATTAAATGCTCTAAATGACATGTTGACATTGTCAGTAGTTTATAGAATAAAAAAAAATGTTCCTTTTGCCCAAACACATACATATAATTAGTAAAATCTGAAAAACTGATGATTTTGCCGTTGCAGTTGAGATCTGTGCTGGTGTAGGGGTAGAGTTTTTGCCATATAGAGACGTTTTTCTTAAGCATCAGTCGAGTCCTGGCTGTAACTTTCCCTTGCTGCCCCTCTCTCTCCCATTACTTCCCATCTGGCTACTGTATAATGAAAGTGTCTATGCCACAAAATGTATCGAAACAAATGTTAAAATCCCATAGACTGCAGCAGCACTTTAGATACAGTATAAAATTCCATAATTTTTTAAAGATTTTATAACGTACAACTACCAAACATAATACAGAAAAAAGCAAATTAGTAATTAAAATAGTTGCTTAGGATTCAGTCAGAGGATGCATTTTCATCAATATATGTACCATAGTACCATATGTACTACAGTATAACAATGAAGACATGTAGACTGATTACTTATTTACAATTGCATATGCCTATGTTTCAAAAACAGTCAATGAGAAAGTCAGTGCAAGTACAAAAAAACAAACAAGAAACATATTTTACAAATTATTAGTGATATTGTTTGTTATACCTCGCCAATTTCCCCATCTTTCTTCAAAAAATATAAACTTGAAATCTGATTCTCACTGATATCTTCAATTCAAGATCCTTTTACAAGATCCTTCCATTTAGAATTACTTCACTTGTCATCTTTTAACCAATGTCTTGTAATTTGTTTCATTAATGCTACTCTATTAAAAATAAATGTACATCATTCTTGGTGTTTTCTGGATGTTTTCCAAATAGCAGGAACAGAATGTTCAAGGAAATCTCTTAAAACATGACCTGTGTCATAATCCTTATGTAATTTAAAACTGACAGTTTCCAACTCATCTCTCTTATATCTGCACTTGTCTGTTCTTGAGTGAGTTGCAGCCACACTAACTGCTGGATCTGTTTTTGCTTCTTCTCAGCAATTTCCATCTCCCACTCGCCTACACACACACACATGCTTTCATACATTCACACACATTGAATGAGCAGCTTACTTTGTAAAGGAGCTTAGCTTTGGGCTTCTTTGTTTTGTAATAATTTCATGACTGGTCATTTTAAAGGGGCCCTTTTTTGCCATTTTAACAGTTTAATAAATTTAAATCTTTTTAAATGAAAATGCGAATGTTATACGGCACTTAAAAAAGCACTTAACAGCAATGCATTTTTTAAATTGGGCCTCTTTAATTCAGATAGAATTGTACAAGGTAACTGTATTTTACATGGTGGCAACAAGAGATTGCAGACAGCATGACTTAAGGACACCTACCAATATAAATGGAAAGTGTAAATTGGGATTCTTAGTTGTACGTATAGTGGGATTTGCTGCTCTGTCTGGTGAAAATGAGCATTTCACTGCTAGTACCACTACATAACTGAAACCCTATTTATAAACATTCAAAATTAGACCAAAGAAATAGTAATAATATCTTCAACTGATAACAATATTTTTGTTGCAGTTAAAACAATCCAGATTGTGCCCACTATTTTTGGGACCTTTAATTATATCCGCAAAAATGGTAATGTGTTTCAAATACTGGGTACTAATACTAATTGTACTTTATTATTACCTAGGTCAGTATCTTTTCATGGACATTATTCCTCATTATGTTGATCATTATTGAAAGTTCCTTTCATAATGTATTTGCTGCTGCAAATTAGGATAATTTCTTAGAGACAGAGATGACTGGAGATCTCACAATATAATAACTACAAATAATGGAGCTCATGATGTATAGAAAATACTGCAGCAGATTCAAACTGCCCCTTTAAAATCTCTGATCCTGGGCCGCTCTGTATTCTTCAGCCATATTACTTGAGCTTTTTTCTGTCCTGTTCATTCTGGCTTTGACAATGGGTTAAAGCCAGAATCCACAGCTGCACTGTTACACTGTACTTAGCTTTAATCAGGTCATGATAATAAGTTGCAAACTCCCTCTGTGTGTTCCTCCTTTTCACAAGAAGACCTTCATGAATAATTGGTGGTGTTGAGGGGGGGGCAGGCCAAAGCAGCAAGGCTTTTGAAGTTGTCCATTTCATAACACAGAGAAAATAATGTAAGCTGAGGAGGGAAGAAAGTCCCTGGGCGATTTGAAGGAAAATGTCTGTCTTCAGTAATAAAACATCAGATGTCTGAGGATGGGATTTCTTCTACAGACTGTAACAAATGTGTTTGTTTCAGTGCTGTTGTTACAAACTGAAGAGGACATGACTGAAGAATAAAATCCAGTGTCAGTCAGCAGAAACATCCTATAATGAATAATGTCATAACTGCATAGAGGCATATTCTATGGACATGTGAGAGACTTGTTCATAGTAGGATAGCGAGATACGCATAGGCATAGAGATAGGGAATAAAGTCAAGGACATGAAGAGGACTAAAGTCCTAGAGGGAGAAAATACAAGTACATATAGGGAAGAAAGACATACGGCCGCATTTATGCAGCACTGAACCATACCTGTAATTGGTAGTTTCCACCAGGTGCAGGAGTCAATTTCACGCTCGGCATCTGCATAGTGTAGATAGCAATGACAGTTGTGCCCGAAGTTGTGCCAGAGGGACTGTTTCAGGTGCGGTTTGGAGTAATGAAAGCACAGTGATATTTCGAGGGCAGGTTCACATCATGCATTAAGCCTGGCTAAGAAGTGGTCTTTTTCATGATATTTCATATGAATCACAATAGGCTGATACGACCTGTCTGGAGTGTATCTCTGCCTCTTGCCCGAAGTACACAGGAATTGGCTGCAGCAGACCTCCATGAGGAATAAGAAACTAAAGAATCATATCATATGAATCAGTTTTAAAGATTTAATTGTTTTTTAATTTTAAATTAAAAGATAAAATAAAAAAGAATCTCATGAGATTGGCTGATGTCACGTGTGACACATACGAGGCAGGTGATTTTGATTACAGGGAGATGGACTCGTCAACCAATGACAAAACAGTTAGTTTGAAATCAGTTTTTAAAAAACAAACATGTTTCCAGAGTGAAGAAAGTTTGAATGGGAGGAGAAAAGAGACAAGATAGACCAGGGAAATACAGTTTTTCACGATTGCCAACACACGTTTCTCAATACAATAACGGCTTTCTCAATACTGCACACACAAAACTGAAAACTGCACACACAAAAAGCTAAACCTGACACTCCCTGTGCTACACACAGTCGTATTTTCCAGTGACACATACCATTCATTGAGCACACACAACTAAGCTTTTGCTACACATTACCAAGCAATAACACATTGTAATGCAAAACCAAAAACATTGTTGTAAAATGGAACAGACCATATGAATGAGGTGACTCTGAAAAGATATTTCTCCTTTTGTAAAAATGACTGTGTAGCCTACTTTTTTCATAAAAAACATAAAACAGCACACAATTATGCAGCCAAAAAATGTTTTATTTTTGTACATGATTGAGGAATCATGATCAAGCATCATCATGCTTTGGTTTCTGTCAGGCCAGAGGGCCTCGTCCACATTACAGGCAATGTTCTCCCTATTTAGACATCTCTGGAAGAACTGTCTTGAGTGGCGCATGAATCCCTGAATGGACTCAATGCCGATGTCACCACAGGCTTCTTTCGAATGGGACCCTGTAGACCTGTTTCATAGCTATTGAATTTCTCTTGAGGACACAGTCCAGTGTAGACAGGCTGACATTCTGGATGGTACTGAAAGCTGCATGATCTGCTATGATCTTCTGTTTAATTTGTTTTAGGGTAATTGTATTGTTTTCACGAACCATGTTCATAATTAGGGTCTCCAGCTCTGGTGTGAAAACACGTCTTTTTTCCCCCACTGTGAGGTTGTCTTTCAGTCCTGCAAAATATAACTACCGTGAGCACACTGAATTCTATTGAAATGCAGAATTGTATTACAGTACACAGTATAGAGAGTACACAATGTATACAGTACACAAATACATAGTACACAAATGCTGTATTGTTTTACAGTACGTAAGACAAAGAGATTTATAGTAAAGTATAAACTAGTACCTGTTCTGTTCTCCATCCTGAATGTTCTTATGATGGCACCAACTGTGAATCGGCTGAGATTGGGCTGGACCCTCCAGCCAGCCTCCCTCACGTTCAAACCATGGTTCAGCACATGGTCTATCACAGTGGCCCAAATCTCATTAGATATGATAGTTCTCCTTCTTCTTACTCCTCTTTCCCTCTCTGGCCTCCTCCTCCTGCTCCTCTCTGTTCTCCTCCTCCTCTCTGTTCTCCTCCTCCTCCTGCTCCTCTCTGTCCTCCTGCTCCTCCTCCTCTCTGTTCTCCTCCTCCTCCTCCTGCTCCTCTCTGTCCTCCTGCTCCTCTCTGTACTCCTGTGCCTCCTGCTCCTCTCCGTCCTCCTGCTCCTCCCTGTCCTCCTCTCTGTTCTCCTGCTCCTCCTGCTCCACTCTGTACTCCTCTTCCTCTTTGTCTTCCTTCTCTCTCTCCTCCTCCTCCATGCCCTGCTTCTCCTCTTTCCCCCCTCTTTGTCCTCTTTCTCCTTCTCCTTGTTCTCCCACTCCTCCTCTCACTCTTACGCTTCTCCTTCTCCTTCTCTGGTTGCTCTCTCCAAGGTTCTCCATTGCTCACTCAAGGCACTGATATGCTGCAGCCCTGATTGCTAATTGTTTTGATCACTTGTGTGTTGTAGGTTAATGCCACTGAGATGTTTCATGAGAAGTGTGTGTAACAACAGAACATTGTGTGTAGTGTTTTGACAACAGGTTAATGTGCAATTGACTGCAGTGTATTGTAGGTTGAAGCTTTGAGCTTTTAAATGAGAGGGGTGTGCAACAACTGAACATTGTGTGCAGTGGTAAGACAACAAGGTGATGTGCAATTGGCATCAGAGTGTAAAGAAGGAAAGTCAAAGTCTAAGGGAGTCATAAGGGAGTGTGAAGTTGTGACAATTCTGGTTGAGCGAATGATACGTGAAGTTAAGGGAGGACTGTCTGTTATGTTGGGATACAGGGGTGGAGTTCAGGCTGTCCTGAGACAAACTTTTCCACAAGCTATTTATTCACATTTAGTTTTGTGCAGCACAGCCAAAGAATCTGAGCATGTTGGAACCTTTTTTGACACTGTGAATCAAATACCCAGCTCTTTCACTGAAGTCCAGCGACCATGCTCGATTTATGGAGATCCAAAAGGAGATGTGCCCTGACCGTGAGCATGGAGCTGGAGAGATCAAGCAACCGGTGGTGTTCACTAAACACACCCATGCATACAGAGAGAGAGGGAGAGAGACCACAGAATTGTTGAGTGGTGCAGAAAACAGCAGAAAGGTGCCAGGCACCTGCTCCCCCTGGAAATGACAATTAGCAGCACATCTTGTTTTTGCATATTCAAAATAGTAATCCTGAAATAATGAAGAAGCTGTTTTCATTTCCCCTGTACTTGAAACATAACTGTTCTTTTCACCATAGCTCTTTTAAACTGGACCTAAACTTCACTGATCAACAGAAAATTGATTTCATTTCTTCACTATTGTAGTTTCCAGTAAGACTGTGCGAGGCTGACTTTACACAGAGATGAAGGGAGGTGTGAGATAAAAGACTTTAACCCTCTGCAGTACACACCCTAATGCCAGTTAGTTTTGCATGTTGTTTTTTTCTTAAAAAGTCCAACTATACATAATCAAGAGTTTTATTTATTTATTTTATATTTGTCAGTAGTTGTTTAGGGTTGCTATATGGAAACACTATACCACAGTGGAAAATATTAAAAACAATATAACCATTGTTTAAATTATAATAACATTGGAATAACATTAAAATTGTAAAATTGAAAAAAAAAATGTCATGTCATATGTGTGTACACTAGTATAATCGCGAATAATCATAATATAACTAACATTCAAATGTATTTCTGTCATATCGATGAACATGAATTCCACATGATTGTGGAGCCTGTGTCCATAAAGTTTACAATATGCTATTAGACAATGTAGGCCTATAAGTAAACACACAATACTAACAACATTCCACATTGGTGTTGGTGTACGGTGACGAGGCTCTTCACTGTGAAGAGGTCTCTGAGAAATGCCTTCAATAACTATTTAAGCAAATCTAATAACAAATTTAAACACTGCTATTGGTTGTTTTATGGCCCCACTTCTTTGGAATACATTGCATTATAACTGGTGATGTACTGTGTGTGTGTGTGCGTGCGTGTGTGTAGCAGGCATAAAATGGGTTTATTGCCAAATAACAATATCACACCATAAAGGCTTAAACAAGTCAGCCATCTACTAGATTATCTGAACCAAAGCTTACCGACACAGACCTTTCCTCACTAGTTGTATGCCTCTGAGATGTCAAAAGTGATATTCCCTTTTTTATTGTTTTTATTAGAGTATTTTTAGTGCCTCAAGGGGTAAAAAAAAAATTCTGTACTTACAAGCCCTGCTTGTCTCAGTGTGTGTGTTTGTGTGTGTGTGTGTGTGTGTGTGTGTGTGTGTGTGTGTGTGTGTGTGTGTGTGTGTGTGTGTGTGTGTGTGTGTGTGTATGCGTGTGGTTACGGCCTGTTACATCCTTTAATATGTCTCATCTGTTACATCACCTGCACTAAAGTGATAACCACATTTGCACTTTAGTCTGGCTTCTCCTTTACTCCTACGATGTACAGCCAATTCCCAAACCAATCATGAATCTTATTCACTAATGGGACAGCTGACCCCTTTGGTTCCAAATAGCACAGTCAGCAGTTCAGTGTATTGTGCCAACATTCATATGCTAAAAGACTAACCGCAGTGCTTCGGCAAACAATTGACTTGTGCAAAAAGAATCGTCCCCGGGAACTGCGGACAGTGCATAACTTGCCATGCTCATAGTACAGTGAGCGTGCTGTCATGTGATTAATTAATCTGTGTTAGGTAAAGATTTCTGTCTTTTATATTCAGCCAACATCCCATGTTTCTCTTTATAGTCTCTTACAACGTGCCCCAGTGCTACTGAGGAAACCGCAAAATCCGCAATATCTTCTTTCACATCCTGGTAGTTCATTTTGTGTTTCTGCTCTTTCCTTTAAATTACTGACCTGCATTAAGACCACACTCATCATCATTAATTGGAAATCTTTGTGAACAGCTAACCCAGAGGTGCACAGCAGCCTGGAAGGCTATTGTGGGATTTTGCTTCTGCTACATATACACATTATAATGTGTGCTTTCTTACTTTTTAAAACATGCTCACACAATTTATAAACCTTAAAAGTAGTCAGATCAGTACTGAACTTGAAAAGTTTGCTTTTACCTTGTTATGAATATATAGATCAAGTTATAATAGTAATATAATATGTAGTATGTATGTAACAGTTGCAATTATGCTGCATAATCTATCTATATCATCTATCTATATACTAACTATGAATGAACTTAACAAAAAAAGGTGAAATAACATGAAAATATGTTTTATATTCTATTCTAGTTTCTTCAAAATAGCCACCCGTTGCCCTGATTGATAAAGGAAGAAATTCCTCGAATTAACCCTGATAAGGCACAACTATGAAGTGAAAACTACCTCTTGAAGCTCATCAAGAGAATGCTATATATATATATATATATATATATATATATATATATATATATATATATATATATATATTTACAATGTAAAGTTCCATATCAGAGCACTCCTTATATTGCTTTCCAGCGCTTTAGTTACAATTCAAAGCTCCGTTGTCCTGAAAGTATTGTAATGTCTCTTAAAAATATAGGCTAAGATGTTAGCTGGCTTATCTGCTCATTTATTTTTATATACTATAATTTATGCTAACACAAACTACTACTGCAATTATCTTACTCTAAGACACGTTCACAGACCTAGGGTAATCCTAGCACTATCACCACCAGACCAGAATGTAGGCCTTTAAACATATTTATTTATCAATACACATAACACTAACATGCCTAGGTTGTTGCACTATGACAGGAAAAAATATAAAGTAAGAGATTTATAAGTCTGGTTTTACTTGGCCTGTCAACACAATTTCAAAACTTATATGTAGATTGAGATTTGTACTTTCAATATCTGAATGCATGTCTATATAACAGTCCAACACAGCATACATACTACTCAAGCTTGCAATTTTCCTATAGGCACTGTACTAGTAGTTTTTAAAAGACCATGTGGAATGTGGCTTGTGTGGAAAAATATGGATCAGAAGAAGATAAGCAGGCAAGGATTCATCATATTTAATCTGCTGCTCTGAACAAGCTGGCGAAGCAGTTAGTCTTCAGTTTCAACAGAGGGATATATAAAAGTATAATAATATTATTTTGTTAATTATTTCTTGGTTTTCTGCTTCAGTTATGCATTATGAATGCATATGTTCCCCCCTTCCTCATATGCACTTTCTTTTCAACTTTATAGCACCCAAAGCTCTCCCATAAAACAGCTTATCAACACCCCAGTGAGTCATTCACTTTTACTTACAGTTGCATTTTTTTCTACAGTTGCTATCAACAATTTAATTTCTGTAGTCACATTTCCAAACTAACAGCTGTTTGCTTTCTTGTGGTAAGTTGCCACCAAAAATTATATAAAATTATCAAAAATTATTCACTCAGCTCTTTCATCTTCATCAGCTGAGCACCTATGTAAAGATGTAAAAAATATTGAATTATCACTAAGTTCTAATACATTATACAAACTCTTCAAGAGTACACAAAATCACAGAATGTTCAAGCATGAAAACTGGTTTATAATGGAACTGTTGCGTTTGAGATCTCATTAAAGCATGTAGGAGATGGACAGAGATGTGCATCTTTGCATGATGCAGCTTCTCGACTGATTGAACTGGAGGCTCCACAAAGGGTATATGAAGCAATGATGAGTCATCTTATAGTTGAGTGGAGAGATGTCGTTCTAACGAGTGGCTTGCAGCACTTCTGGAGGGGGTGTAGAGTGCTTTGTGTGGTCGGTCTACACGAAAGGAAAATATTTTAAAAAAGCACAAGTGTTGTGCACAGCAGAAAAGTCCATATTAATTTACTCAGAGGGTGTAAAAATACCATTTTTCACACCTCTCAGATTAACGGAATACACGATATTTTGAACTGATGCCCCAGAGACACATCCGCTCTCACAGTGGATCCTGCAGTCAAAGCATGTCAAAGTTAAACAATCATCTATGAAAAATCAACTCATATTAACAGCTCAGGGTATGAGGTGTTGTTTGGAAAGAATTCAGGATACTTCAGGGACATGAGGTTGATTTTCAATGAGAGCTGAGATGCATCTCTATTTTTTTTATTTTTTACAGATGTTACATTGAAATTAAAACCTCTTTTCAAGTAAAACCTAGCCAAAAGCAGCAGAACACATGCGACAAGACATCCGACATGAGTATAAGAACAACATGCATAATAATACCTTGTCCGACACAACACTGACGCAATAGCAGTAATGCAATAGCAGTGTTAAAATACACTATGCATTACATACGTGGGACATAGTCTAGGTAGCAACAACTGGAAGCATGCTTGTTAATGTTAATGCTTGGTGTGTAGCCTAGTAACATGTAGCCTGTTTGGTAACTTTGTTGTACTTACTTAACTTACAATTGCCTGTTCTGTTATTGGATTACACTGATCAGCCTGCCTCTTTCCCTTGGGATTCAAAAGTACCCTGATGGCATCTAATTCTCTTGTCTTTACCAATAAGCCTGCAGGGCTAAGTGAAGACACATCTGGAACTGATAACCCAAAGTATATGCTTCTTTCACTCCTAAACCATTAATCACCATTGACAAAAACGAAACAAAACTGTCCCAGTCGTATCAGATGGATATAATTTCACCTAATCCTTCCAGCATTTTAAGAATCTCTCAGCATACTCTGTATCTTGCTCATCAGACTTCCTTTTTACCAATTTAACATTTGTGTAACATCTTGATGTGCATTTGCATTTCTAATTATAAACACCTTAATCTTCTATGATGGTGTGTTTCCACCTGAAGTTATTGGCTCAACTTGCTTTGATTTAGGTTTTTTTTTTTTCATTTTGATTACAAAAATCTGATACCTGGTACTATTTTTTTTATCACAGGCTTTGAGGTTCCAAGAAGGCTGAACAGTTACTTTAATGTGGCATAACCAGGTTGCTGGCCACTGAATGACCAGAGAATTACATCACAGGATAAGTCATGATCATTGCAACTCCAGGGCTTTTTGAGCATGTTTTCTCATAACGCCTGCAGCCTTATTTCATTCTCTTCTCTAGTGTTGTGTGTCACTATGAACCACAGACAGAGCAGTAAGTGCACCATCATCTCCATGTTGTCCATTTTTGTGTTTTGTTGTAGCCCCTAAGCAGAAAAGTGCATCATGACGTCACCATCCATGTTATTTCTTGATGGCAACACAATGTGCCTAAAATCAAACTGAGTTGTGCTGTGCTAAGTTGTGGTGAGTGGAGCTGGTGCTATGGAAACAAGCCATTAATGGTTCTTCTCATGCCAGTTTGTTAACCATGGATATTTGTTGTTTATTGTTTCTGCCACATCTTTCAGACTGTTATTGTCAAATACCAATGTCTGACATTTTTCAGACAGTGATATTAAGCGTTAATGTGGTCAAAATGTATTGAACATGTTGCCTAACATTGATTATGTTTCCCGGTCACAGAACAAAGCAGGGAACATAGGATCCCTTTCTCACTTTTTCTACTAATCACATGTCAATTGCTCTTAACTTGATCTCATTGTATGACTCTCCAATGTGACTCATGACAAGAGATGAGGGACAACATCAGCCATTAATCATTTCATTTCTGTATTCATTTGCCATATTTATTTTCCACTTAAACGTGATATTTTATTCATGTATTGCAAAAAGTGTATACAGTGTATGCATTATTTAATCAAAGGGGCAACTGCACATAGCATTGATCATGATATGTCAGGCACCAAACAGTTTATTTAGCTCACTACTGACAGTCAAAGATCACAGTCCACGACACTGCAGACTTGCTGAGTTGACTCCATAATTTGCACAGCCATGTTTTTCACAATTTGTTCACTAATTGCTGAATTAATGTTTTATGTTTTAATGTTTCTGCTGTTCTGATTTTATTGCACTGTTTTATGGTATTGTATTTGCACTGTTGTGTTTATTGACTATGCAGCATTCCCTTATCCGAGACTAATTTCTCCCAAGGGAGACTAATAAACAAACCTTGACCTGGACCTTTGGTTCAAATCACAGTTCAGGGTTCAAAACACAGTTCAGGGTCCAGTATGCTCCAGTCCAGTTCCTGATGCCAGCGTAACATCGAGGATTCACTGTGATTGTACCTGAATAATTATGCATGATTAATAAAACTGTAGGCTTACCGTTAAACCACACTGGAAGCGGAAGCTCCACAAAGCACCCAGAAGCACCCAGAACCAGCAGCCATGTTAACTCATCTGTCAATTCACAATCTACACACCAAAATGGCAGACTCAAGCAGGTTCAAGACCATGGTCTGGGACCTATCTGTGTGGAGTTTGTATGTTCTCCCAGTGTCTGTATGGGTTTTCTCCATGTTCTCTGGCTTCCTCCCAAAAATAGCCCAAAAATATGCAGCGTTTAATTGAACACTAAATTGCCCATAGGGGTGAGTGTGTGAGGGAATAGTGTGTGTGTCCCATGATAGGCTGGCGACCATCTGGGGTGTATCTCTGCTTCTCACCTATAATGCGCTGGGATTGGCTCCAGCAGACCCCTGAGACCCTAATGAGGAATAAGTGGCCATAAAAAAAGACTGATGACCGACATTTATACATATTTGTCCATTGGGAGAGAGCAAGAGACACGAGTAGTATGTCCATGTCCCATGTGTTTCAACCTTTACACCATTGCTATCTTCTTGGGGACAAACTGCTCAAAGTGGAGACATATACAGGGTTTAAAAATAGGTGATGCCCGTGTTATTACATTTCATATATTGCCAGGTTTGTCCATTAGTTCATCAGCAGAAAAGAGGCACAACGTTATCCTTAACTATTGTTCACAAGACCTTCAATGGAAACCTGAATAACTAATTGATGAACTGTTGATGTAAAATCTTCTGTTTAAGTGACAGTACACATGCTTTTAAACAATTTTACAAAACAATTTTAAACATTTTAACAGAGTGATTGCCTACAGGTGGCCAGTGTCTACATATTTGTATAAGAAATGTTGGATAGTCATTTTTTGATATAAATGAAAGAAGCTGACATGATACAGCCTTACAGTATTTAGAGATGAAGTAGGGAATAAAGGCATTGCTGGAGTGATCATAATGTCCTCAGCCTTTATTGAGCCATGAAGAATCCCTGAGCAAGGAGTAACACAGGCTGCTGTACCCTTGATACATTTTTAATGAGCCTTCTTTGTTCCGCTTGCTGCTATTTCAGGAGGATTTTCACAGTCAACACACATCTGATCACGTAGATGCCTTTTGTCTTTGTTATTTGCTTTGAGAAAAGTCTGCATTTGGTGTTCCTACTGTCCAGCCATGTTAATATGCATATAGATTAAACTTAGATTGAGGACAAATACAGGGCACTCTGTAGTTCTAAAAAAGTGGTATATTTTAGTTGTTTGTGTGCACAAATGAGTGGAATCATGACATTGATGTTAAAGTGCTGACTGCCATATATGATATAACAGGAGGCTGATTACATGCTCAATAATTGACTTGTTATTCTCGTGTTTTGGGTGAATCACATTCTTAGAAATGCTGGTTTAAAAACAACCCAATTTGGGTAGTTTATGCATATGCTGGATAAATAGTGGACATAACACATGTTGGGAAAATATAAATATCAAATTGGGTTGGTTCATTCAACTTGGGTTGTTTGTGTAACCCAAACTCTCCGTGACCCTAGTGAGGAACAAGCGGATATAGAAAATAACTGCCTTTTTTTTATAATTAACTACAATCAATTAATCTTTCCCTCACTTGAACTAGACCGTACATGTCATACAGGTTGAGACATCTGAATGACAACTACAGTGTGGTGAAAAATGTGGAAAGTGAGAATTAGAAAGTGATTTCATTGAATGTCCTCAATGGGTTTGCCGAATCATACCATATGGAATTTCTTGTCTGGTGATAATTAAATCAGTCTGGTCACATGCACACTGTACTGGGCAATCAGTGAATGCAATGTCTCACTACATGTCAAGCTAATATCATGCAAACTTAAACAGCAACTGCATCACCTAGGCAGTATATATATATATATATATATATATATACTGCCTAGGTGATGCAGTTGAAAAATGCATATATATATATATATATATATATATATATATATATATATATTACTTATCATTTGATAGCCAGTATAAACATTATCACAGCTATGTTACGGAGCAGTGAGTGCAGTGGTTCAGCTGCAGGGCTGTAAACAGCTGCAGCTCTGGGATTCAGACACCCTTACCAGCCTCCACTCTGTTTGTGACTGAGGATATTTCATTAAAGCTTTGGAAGCAACTCAGAAATGTCTGCATGTTATTAGGTCTATTCTCACTTCTATATTTCTGTTTGGTTTCCAAGGTTTGAAAGTTTGCCTCCAAAGTTTTTTTCTGATGTTCTTTTTTCCTTTTTTGATGTTCATCATCCACTTCTAGCAAATCACGACAGCTTTCAAAATGCTGGTTAAAAGTTAGAATTGATACTTTCATTTTGTTTTTGTTGCTCATGCTGCGATCCTAACCTGACAGTGTGTTAAATCTACACTATGGTGATTCAGACTCAGTTGCAAAACACCAGTGCACTGAAGGTAGAGAATTATCATTATTATTATTATTATTATTATTATTATTTAGTGATTTCTCAATGGAAAAAAAAATCATGTCTACAAAATATCCTATCTGGGGAACTTGAAGTCAATGATTAGCTGTGAGGGAGTAATCAGAACTGAAGGAGGAAAATCCAGATGGCATTGCGGGTGTCCTAGAGGAGAAATTCCAAACAGGAGATAATTCTGAAAGACTTAACCAAGGCAGGGGAGTCGTGGAGATGAACACATGGACATGAGGCAAGATGACAGCTGGGAGTAGCAGGATGGAAACTGGAAGACTGAACCTGGAGAAGATAAAAGTCAATATGAGTAGCAGCTAAGCAAAACATAGATCACAACTAGACAAGGTTATGACACAATATTAAGATTGGTGTTCAATCTCGTGATGAGTGGAAAAATGAGTCATTCTTAAGAAAACTATATTATGTGATTTTGAACTCGATAAAGATAGCAAATTGGGCTCCACCACCACACACCAGCATTAAAAAACTACCTTTGCAAGCTTGAAAATCTCTTGTAGTCCAATACTTATTGTACAATATTTACTGTCAGTGAACTGTGAAATATATAACACATTTATAATTACATATTAATATTGCCTTTTACAGTCCAAATGTGATATTAATTTCTTAAGTAACTACAATTCTTAAATGAAAATGTTTAAGAACATTACTGGATTATTTAAAATAAAAAATAACATATATACACTACCCTCTTGAATGAAGTCTAGTGAATATTATCATCAATTGAATAATATAACAAACACAAGAGTCTGCATCGGAGCCATTGACTTGAAGGTATTATCTTAACATTGGCTCTCATTTCAATTAGTCACTCGATGATTCAAACTGTCCAGCATCCAGGAATGATCATTATTTAAAAAAAATAGTCTGATCAATGAAACACATTTATTATTTTTGTTTGCTTTCTTTCTTTCTGCAGTGAGGCTGACACTTCATTCAACACAATGCTGAAGCATCTGCTTTCCAGCTTTAATTCAGACTCATAAGAGGGTTCATATGAGTTTTAGGTATGAGTAGCCTGCTAAGGTTTAGTTGCACTGATGAAATGTCAGCTTAAAAAAGGGAGAAAAGATAAACGCTGTACTCTGTTTCACTACAGACATTAAGCACTGACTGCACCTACTCTACTATACCTAGAATAAACAGTGGTGATATACTGTCTTTGTTGACAGGATTGTGATTCTGTCCTTTTTCTAAGACATGTATGGAAATAGGACATTAAGTTAAAGTCCAACTGATCATCACATCCCAAAGGATGAGAAATGCATTCTTCGTTTTTGACCCATCCTCTGAGGGAGCAGTGAGCCATAGCTGTACCGTGTCTAGGAATCATTGGGTGATCTAGCCCACCAAATCTAACCTTAAATACTGAGTGACATGCAGAGAGGCAATGGTTAGCAATATTACAATCATTGTTATGCCCCAGCCAGGGATTAAACCCTAAATTTCCCAGTCTCAGGACAGACATGCGCTCACTAGGCCACTGCTTAGGTCTACTGTATATCACTGTGAGCTTGATATATGAAGGCTACTAGTATTATTTAAACTGTTTTATGTTGTGAATGTGTATTAGCCTGGACTACACTTACTAGGACTGGAGAGCTCAGCTAACCAAAGGTGATAAGGAGCAAGATGCCTCCCTTTTCCATGGATAACTACTACAAACCTCTCCAGACAATAGCAGTCTTGGAAATGAAAATTCAGTGTCTCAAAGTGAATTTGGTAAATGGCCAATATGGGAACAAAACCACACTACACATGACCCAAAACAGTGGACAGAAGCAGGCTAACAGACAGCTAATTAGCACCAGTAAATCAACCAGTAGTCCTCCCTGGAACGCTCTTGGTGCAAAGCCAAAGCATAAATCATGTAAACCGCTTACCTCAGATATGAGCAGATAGTTGACAGGCAGAACCCAGCACATGGAGACTTGTGGTGAAACTGGGTGGCCTGCACTGCACTGGGCTGAGGCTACAACAAAAATAAGAGTAAACTTAGACACAGCAATTCTACTAGTGAACATATTTGTTTTATAAGACCCTGACTCCCCAGAAAAATGCCCAACTTCCAGCAACAGAGAAAGGTATTTGACCAAATCATATAATAAAAGTCTGCAGTCAGTGCTAACTCCTGCAGCTCAGATGCTGATAGTGGATGATGGAGCTGTGAATGAGATAAAATGCTTTTGCACCAAAGTGCTCTTTTTGCCAAGAATATGTTGTCTGATATCTCAGAGAAAATTCTGAAGAGCACTGCTCAGCATCCTACTGTGAAATCCCTTGTCATACATACAAGAGCCATTGATGTTGTCAAGCAACAATCGGGGGTTTTGAAATGGAACTTCATTTACAGTATATGCTTAACAAAGTTTCATCTCTGTAATCTAAAATGTTTAATAGTGGGCATCTACCAACAGGTCAACAGAGAGATGAGTGATTTAGCAAGCTGATGATGCTTAACTGATGGCTCAAAGATACGCATGCCACTCAATCATTGGATGTTATTGCCAATTTCAACATTTTTGGGAAAGCTGACACCTCTTTAAGACAGATGGATTTCGCATTAACAGGTCAGGAGTTCACCTATTAACCTCCAACATGTTTTATTTTGTGTGTCAGACACCAGCAGCCACTGCCAAAAACAAAAACCAAGATAATCAAATACAGAAATTGCTACTGTCCGAGTGAAAAATTGACCATGAAGGATAGCAGACCTAGTAGAATTCTTCAGCTTTAAAGTCACTATATTCACGATAATATAAGGAGTCTCTCCCAGCCCAACAATCCAGTTGATCAAAAAAAATAAAGAAAAAACTGTATAGCATCTGAAACCATTGATATGCTGTTGGCTCTTATTACAGTGTTAGATGACATTAGGTTGAACACTGACTCAGGCAACATGTCAGTTCTGGTTGTTTTAGATCACAGTGCTGTGTTTGACACTCTGGATGACGATATAATGTTGAAGTGGTTGGAAACTTGGGTTAGACTTCATGGAACATTCCTAAAATGTTTCAGGTCCTACTTGAAGAGCAGAGTTATTTAGTGACCATTGGAAGTTATACATCTGATCGAGTGACTATGTGGAGTTCCTCAGAGGTCAGTTCTTGGATCCCCTTTCCCTGCAGAGCATATAGTAAGTCTGCAGGACTATAATTTAGACTATCATAGTTATACAGATGATAAATATACAATAGTATATATATAATATAATAGATCCAACACTGTCCCCAGGTATATAATGTGCAAAAAGAGTCATTGGTATCACTGTTTAGAGCAAGTAAAAAATTGGATGAACTAAAATTTCCTTCAGTTAAATCAGAACAAAGCTGAGGTCATTGTTTTTGGCAATAAAGTGAAAGGGAATGCTGCCAGTGAACACCTCTCTTAAAACTAAAACCAAGTCTGAAACCTTGGCGATAGTGATAGAATCAGATCAGACATTCAGCAGTCATATCAAATCAATCACTAAAACACCCTTCTAGAGATGAGAGCACATTACTGGTGTTCTAAAGCCTTCACACTGGCTACCAGTCA
This sequence comes from Lepturacanthus savala, assembly GCA_030544235.1. Taxonomy (NCBI): domain Eukaryota; kingdom Metazoa; phylum Chordata; class Actinopteri; order Scombriformes; family Trichiuridae; genus Lepturacanthus; species Lepturacanthus savala. The sequence goes on along the minus strand of CM060479.1, from coordinate 19,061,175 downwards.
GCTATAGAATGTACTTTAAAGTTATGCTACCAAAATAAGAAATACAATCATGAGAGGTTAATAATTTAATATGGATAATTTTTTTAAAAACATTTTCATTAACAATTCTGGGGGCCCTGTCAATCACTTCCCTTTAGAATTGTCATAAACAATTTCAAAACAGGGACAGGTTTAATCCTGGTCATGTAATCATTGTCACATGTGAGCTGCATGTCCACAACTGATAAAGTAAGTAAAAGTAAAGTCAACAGTAATTAAAAATTGGACAGATTAAGTAACCTTCTGGGATTATGCAAAACACACATGCTAAACTATATTTTAATCAGATTGGAAACATTACATTGCTCATTTATATGGTAAGTGACTATAATCTGTAGTCTAATCAGTGAGATTGTATTGTTTATGGCATTAATTCTAACTCTAAATTCATAATGATTTTAGGATTTTTTTCTTATGAATATTGTGATTCAGATTGCTTCTTAACATTCATATGTGATAGTATATTTTTCTCAGCTACAGGTCCTGATTGACACAAGCCAGAATTAATATTGATAAATAATATTCCAACAAAGATTTAATGTCTGCAATTTCCTTTCATATGATGTATAAGAACACATAGAGATGTATACAGTAGTCTGCCTGTAGGGACCGATTATAATAATAAAGTGTATGTTTCTCTTGATTCGTTTTTAGGTGTAGTTTGGGGTATCCATTAAGTTTAAAGGGCAAATATCATAGATTATACTGCTTTTATATCATATTAAAAAGTGAAGGATCATATGTTTTATCTCTAAATGTTTTAATGTTATCTGATTATCTTATAAAATGCGTCACAATAAATAGAAACAGGAGCGACGGAGAAGCAGGACAGTGTTTGTCCTGTCGGGACGCAGCGCAGTCGGACTGTATCATGTAAAGTAGGTATACGCCTGTTACAACTGTAGAGGTCCCTCTTTGACTGGCTGCCACACACTCACACACACACAGACGAACATACACCTTTGTTGCACCTCCTTTTGATTTTTGATTTGCACGCAGCGGAGCGCAGGGCAGGACGGACAGACAGAGAGAGAGAGAGAGAGGCTGCGTGCGGACGCGTATAGCCTACAGCAGAGAGGGAAACACCCCGCACGCAGACACGCGCGCGCGCACACACACACACAAGCTGAGGGTGAGCTCAAGGAGAAGAGAAGAGTCGCTTTGCTGGTGATCAGAGTCATAAAGCAGGAAGATGCTGCTGCGCTTGAATGAAAGATGCTGACGCTGCGCACTGGAGACGTGCGGTCCTCTGCGCTCCTCAGCCAGCTCACGCTGTAATTCGCCTGCCGCGAAGATCCCGTCAGATTTTCAGACACATCCTCCCTTCTCAACACACTCTTCTCTGCTGGATTTGTCCTGCTGGATGCGGGATGATGCCGCCCGCTGCTCCGCTCGTTACTCTGCTCCTCGGTAAGTTCGACGCGCCGCTGTGTGATCACCGATGTATGAAGCGGACTGGCGTGTGTGTGTATGTGTGTGTGTGTGAGAGAGAGAGCCGTTTTATTGTGGTTCATTGTGATTTTTTTTTTCGGATTTGGCTTCAAACTTTGATGTGGCTTCACGAGTTGAGCTACTGTTGTGTAACTTCAGCCTTTGGAAAAAATAACTCAAGTTGACAGTTTTTTGGAGCTTTTGGGTGAGTTTGTGTTGTTATTGCAGATGTGCAGATAGGCCTACAAGATGCAAAGGAGAGGAGTGCAGTGCTGGCCAACTAACAAATCCAAGTAAATATATTGATCAAATACCACTGAATAAAATCATGAAGTCACTATTGAGAAGTCAACATAACATCATGAACTAACATCTGGAAATACTGGTCACTATGGACTGTGATTGTCACTCAAAGGTTATTATGAATATTCTAGAAATAATAGGTATGTGATGTTTTTTGTTCTGCATTTGCCATTAGAGGATGTAAACGGCTGTAACTGTAGATATATTATTAAAAGTATTGATGCTTTGTATGGTTTGTAGCTCTGAAGGAAAAGTGTCATTATTTAATGTTGCTCGGACACTTTGAGGTCATGAAAGGTAAAAACCAGGCTGGTAAAGAGTAATACATTACACTACATAATGATATTCATCATGACAGATGCTGGAATTACTGCAGACGTTCATCTTTGTGCCAAGAAGGACAAGCTCTCTGTTCTTTGATCTGCCCCAGAAGAATTACTTTTTGAACGAGTCTCAAAACTGAAGTCAGTCATCAGCATTCCTGGTCTGATTAATGATCTGAACTGTCAGAACAAAGATGTGTCACGTTATTCAGCCTGTAGCCGTGCCGCTTACACAGCAGCCCCCCCATGTGTGTGAACCTTTACCCTCTCCCCAGACCTTTACATCTGATATCAGTGTTCCTAGCTCTTCTTGTTCTTTTGTATTTTCTTTCACCGGCAAAGGATTCTACATTTTAGACCTGGATATGTGTCTAGAAGACACACGTTTTCAGTGTTTTTTTCCAGAGAAAGTTTTTTCCTAGGTGTCAAGAAATTACAAAACATGTATAACCTCTTGTGAGTGTCCAAATTGATATGTTAGTTGGTGCAAAGGAAAAGAAAACAGGCCTCTGGTTGGTTTCCACTGCCAGTATATATATATGTGTGTATGTCCAGTGCATGGGGTTGATGGGAGCTTTCATTAGTTGCATTATGGGAATGAGTTGGACAGGCTGAGGCAGAAACAGTGTGTTCCACCTCATGGCAACGCCTTCGCTCTGCAGCTGGAAACTAATGAATTGCAGCTGAGTAAATGTGACGGTGCCTCCATTCCACTTGAGTTTTGACTGAAAACACTTTGACACAAAAGCTGCAGATATCGTTTAACTAACAACACATTTGGAGGGTGGTCCACTCTCTGCAGTGCTGACTCAGGACCGAAGCTCACAACCCAGGTATGAAAGCATGCTGTGCTGAGAGCTATTATCATCACCCAACCACTGCCTGCTCTGTGACCTTGAAGACGAAGCTAGTACAGTGTTATACGCAGCTCAGTCTCCAGAGGGAAACATCGACAGTCCACGTTCCTGCAAATGAGGGATATGTTGAATGCCAATGTATCTCAGACGCAGTAATGTGGTTCACTTTCACTTTTCTCACCCCTGGATTCCACAGGGTGGGGAAGTGCCACAAGAGCGGCCCTCCTGGATGCATTTCAGAAATGCTGACGTGAAAATCGCATAAGTCTGCACATATTGTTTTATTTTGAAAATTGAATGGTCGATTCATGCCGTTCCTGATTAACTTCCTGTCTGGCTTGCCTTGTGCTAGGTTCACATGACTTCATCATGGCTCCATTGAAAATAAACCCGCTGCATATCTTTAGCGGCGTGTCGCGTCACTTCTGAGATGCACCGCTACACGTCTGGTGGTGATTAGCTCTAATCGTTGTGTCACTTACATTACGTGTCATAAGGAATCAAGCTTTTATATGCAGCCATGTCTCCAGAAGAAAACATTGACAGTCTACATTTCTGCGAACCAGGGATATGTTGAATGTCAATGGTGTAGATGCGGTGATGTAGCTCAGACATTTATCTTAAGTATCGCTTTTCTTGGCAGGAGGAGGGTTGGGTGGATGGTTAAATGGGATGGTTGTCATGGCTGTAGCGTTGGAAAAGTTACACCTGTTTGTTTCCACTGCTTACCGGATATTTTTTCCCATCACATTCTGTATTGATCAATTTAAAACAAACCTTGACCTTTCATTAACCTAAAGTTTGCCTAAGCTCTGCCCTGCCATACCTCTGCTCAATTCTCATTTTCCTTCAGTACTCCATTTGGGTTTTTGGTAGATTTATGGGTTTTCTCTGGACAAATATTTACTCATTCAATCAGCAAGCAGAGGGCATTAACCTCCTAAGACCTGAACTCTTCCATGGCATGCATGCAGGGAGTACACAGATGTGGACGCCAGGTCCTAGGAGGTTAAGGTTGTGTGCTAGTTTGTGTTGTAGTCTGTCCTAACTTGTAGTTAGGAAATCACAGCGGGGAAGTAACATTGCGAATATCCAGAAGTTAGCAAGAATGCTGCAAAAAATGAAATCTTAACAAATTAAAATATCTTGTTTTTGGTACAATATGTCCAATATTGAGTAGAATTATTGTATTACATTTGCAGATAATTTAGCTTATTTCACATTTTTTTTCTTGATTTTAGTATGTTTAATCTCTTTTTTCAGAAAATGATAGTCTTGTTCTCCTTAATTACCTTTTTCTTTTTTTAAACCAACAAAATTGACCCAAAACAAGAAAAAAAAATTCTTGTCTATGGAGACTCTCTGTACAAATGAAATGTAGTTTGAAAGTCTGATATAGTACCAGGCTAGTGACTTGGCAGGTGTTTTTGTACCTTTTTTTATCAGCAAACAGAGGGCATTGATGTTGTGTGCTAGTTTGACTTGTAGTTGGTCCATGGTTGTAGTTCAGTAATAGTCAGGGAAGCGAAGGCATTTGGTACCATTGTGGAATATTAAGCATTGTCAGCAAAGTCAGTGCAAGAACATGACAATATCTTGTATTTGGTACAAATAATCCAGTATTGATTAGAATTATCTCATTTCATTGTCAGATAATTTAGATAATTTCATTTTTTTTTCTTGATTTAGTAAATTTATTCCCTTGTTTTCTTAAAACAAGACCAAAAATCAGGAAAAATAATTAAATAAACGGAATCATCTGCCAATGGAATGTCATAATTATACTCAAATACAAGAAATTTTCCCTTGCCAAGATTACATTTTCTGCAGAGAACAACCAATGATGAGTTTTTTTTCCAGCCTTTTCTGGCCAGTTTTGGCACATTCCAATGCATGACATACATCACGAATAAACGTTAGCCATTGGTTATGGCAGATCCGATAGTTTTAACCTTTTTAACAATACCCACCTTCAAGTGAGTTAACACTTGTCAATGGAGAGTGGCTATAACAAAGTGTTTTTTGTGCCTAAAAATAACCACACCTTATCCACAGTGTCACCATGAAACACTCAGGTCCTGTCTGCAGAAACACAGTCTGTTCACAGTTACCTCTGGAGACAGGGTTGTCCTACGAGCTGTTTACAGGATAATCATCCATCATTCATCCCCAGAACAGCAGATGAATTGATCTCCTGATTCTCACAGACTGAATGAAAGACTATTGCAGGATTTATGAGGAGCAGGAAACGATGCGTGTGTCCTTTGGGCTACATTCATTCTCCAGCTCTTCCCTTGAGTTTGTCTCCTTCGTTTGTATTCGCTATGATGTATTATTATTATTATTTTTTGTCCTACACAGCAGTGAGAAACACTGTGGAGTCAAGTATCTCTTGCCTCACCTGACGTGACCACCAACTTGTCACACAAACTTGAGTTGAGCCTCATCGTCTCTTTGTTTCTATATATAGAGGAGATCACCGGGGCAACGGATCTGTCAAGTGTGGAGATGACACAAGTCTCCAGTGCCAGAGGTTGTGATGTGACATCTGCAGCACTCTGGCCTCCAATCAGCTGTCCTCCCCTGTCTCCTCTTCATCCCTCTCTCTTTCCTTCCCGTCTCCCCTTCGTCAATCTCTCTTTCTGGTCTCCTGTTCTCCTGCTCCTCTTCATCAATCTCTTTCATGCCTCCTCTTCTCTCTTTCATGTCTCCTCTTCATCCCTCTCTTTCTTTCCTGTCTTCTCTTAACCTCTCTCTCTTCCTTTCGCTCCTACATCCCTTGCTCTTCCTTCCTCTCTCCTCTTTCAGCCTCTGCAGTGTCTCCTAAGTGACTTTGACAGTGAAGTTTAGATTTGTTATTTGAGGGAGTTTGAGTCTTTCTCTTTGATGAACCTATTATCTCTTCTATAAAACCAGTGTTTGTAATGTAATGTAATATAATCCAGTATTATTGTACAAGTTCATGTACAAGTTCTACACTCTATGACCCATAAAGAGTCATTAATCACTGAAAACAGAGGCTTTCTCTTTCACCTCCTTTCTATCTTCGACCTCAGTGTGTGTGTGTGTGTGTGTGTGTGAGTTCTAATTAACTGAGCAGGGGGGGACTTCCCCTTACTGATCACCTCTTCAGACAGTTGACAAAAATCACATTGACACTGTCCCCTCAACACCACAATCACCTCCTCTCTCCCCCAGCACCACCTCCTTTCCACCTCCACATTCTCTCCCACCACCTACTCTTTCCAAAATAGCACCTCCTCTCCCCCAACACCACCTTCTGTCTCTCTCCCCATCACCACCTCCTTTCTCCCACCAACTCCTCTCTCTCTCTCTCCCACCACCACCATCTCCTCCCCCTACAAATTCCTCTTACCCCACCACCACCTCTCTTTCTCCTCCACCACCCCCCCACCCCACCCCACCACTTCCTCTCCCCCAAAACCACCTCAGGCCCTATCCCCCTCCTCTCTCTCTCTCACCCCCAACATGTCCACTTTCTCTCTCCTCCATCAACACCACCTCCTCTGTCACCCCAACCACTTCTCTCTTTCCTCCACACCACCTCCTCTCTACTCACCAGTTCTTGTCATCTCACCAACTCCTCCTTTTCTCCACCCACTACCACCACCACCCCTCCTTTCCCCCCACCACTTTTTTTTTCTCCCCTCTAACCACTTCCTCTCTCCCCCACGACCACCTCCATTTCCATCCCACCACTTCCTCTTCCATCCCACCACCTCCTCTCTCCCCCCAACCTCCTCAAAGGACACCTGGTGAAAACAGTGAATCAGAGAATGCATTGGTTCAGGTCTAGCCGTTGCTTTCACAACCACCATGTTCAAATCCTGCAGCTGCCAGACTGACGCTTATTTAGAGAGTCATGGGACACTGTGTGCTCTGCAATTGATGTTGTTCTTGCTGTGAAAGCTTTAAAACAGCGAGGGAGTGAAATTCATGAATCAAGTTCCCAGATCCAGAGGATCTTATTATTCATCCAAATTACAGTATTTTGTCGGCAGCACTTTCAAAAATAGTTTCAATGTTTAAAAAAAAAAGACTATAAACGGCAAATGAACATACATGTTTAAAGCTGAGTTCGCACCCTCAACCGGTCCAATCGGCTTTTTGAGAGAGGGTTTTGTATGACTCCACTCTCCTATAATGGGGACCTTATGTTCTCCATCCCTATGTTTTCACTATGAAAAATGAGGTTGATATTAATTTCCAAAGTATTTGTCTTGCAATATTAATTCCACCCACCCTGCAGATTTATGGGCTGCTCAGTGGTGCATGTGGGAGCGTTTTCCTGAGTGCGCTGCAGTAATTTAGAGCCGTGCTCCCGCAGTTGGGTTGTCAATGAAAGTGAGTTGTTAGTGAGAAGTAAACATTGATGAAAGACAAGGATCCCGCTGGTGGCTCCCGGTGATTCACTGTTCTGCTCATTAATGCTCGTCTGGATCAGCACGGAGCTGTCAGGAACATCTGAGGACTGCAGCTGGCGCCTGATTCCAACTTTCGCTGTTGACAGTTATGTTTCTCTAAATTGAGATGCTGCATTTGTGTTGATACCGACAATCCATAAATGGCCCTGGAGTGACGCCGCAGTGAATATAATGTATTCCCGTTTCTGTGCAGCGGCCCGACTAATGCAGTGTTTTTTTTTTTTTTTAATCTGACGCCAGGAATCAACAATATCGGATCAATCTGACAACGCCGCTGCTGCAGGACGTCTGCTGTCCAAGACGTTCTATTCAGAGTGATGCACATACAGCTCTGGAAAAAATAAGAAACCATTGCATTTTTTTTCTGAAATCAGCATCTCTACATGTATTACACCCATTCCATTCCAGTGTCTGTTGAATTCCAACACATGTACACCTAATTCTGCTTAAAGGGCTACTGATTAGGTGAACACCTGAACTAATAACAATGGTAAAGACCTGTGGAGAGCATGTCAAGACGCATGAAAGCTGGGATTAAAAAGAAGGATTATTCCACCAAATGTTGATTTCTGAACATTACTATTATGTTGTTTTAAAATGAATTGGATATTGTTTCTTTACATTGTTTGAGGTCTATCTTGTTTGTTATTTTGACCATTTGTCATTTTCTGCAAATAAATGCCCTAAATAACAATAGTTTTATTTGGAATTTGAGGAAATAGTTGTCAGTAGTTCAGAAACTGATAATTTTTCAGTGGTCTCTTATTTTTTTTCCGGAGCTGTAGAAATCATGGCTCATACCACACAAGCTGCATATTTTTTCTTTCTTTTTTTTTGTTTTACAACACAAATTTATGTTGTATTAAATCCACTTAGTTTGATTGAAACAAGGACTTAAAGTGTGCTACAGTTAATTTGGTTTACATGTGTTTCCTGTCACAATGAAATTTTCACTTCACAGTTCAAGGATCCTTGAGAGGCGCCGTGGAAACAATTTTTGCGTAACATCCCCGCCGTTATATAATCAAATAAATTCTGTGTTGAGGCATGAATTGGTTGGTGTTGCAGATATAATTAATAGGCTCACAGGAGTCTTGTCTGTATGAACTACTGCAGAACTGAGTGATTTGCGGCGGGGGCAGAGCCGTTGCTGTTAACAAGCGGGGCTGGTGACTCCCAGGAACAAAGCACCTATTTTCTCTGGAAATGAAAAGCAAACTGAGTGAAATTATCCCTATTTGATGAAGATATCAAGTCACCCATTAAGCTGAGGTTAGGGAATTGCTCTGCTTATGAAGCAATTCTGCTAAACTCAGCTTTCTTCGCTCTCACACGCCCACACTTCCTTTTTTGTTTTCCTCCGTTTACTTCTTTTATTTGTAGACCACAGCCAATCGTGAGGCTGGTCCTAGGACACCCATATTTTTGAGTTTGATCTGAAATGCAGGATCTCAGGATTGCATGCCCGTGTAAAGGTTAATCTATCAGGGGTTGAATATGTCAGAGATGGTGGACACAGACTCAGAGAAACACTGTCTTCTTTAGTCTGAACATGGCAATCACAGCTTGTGTATCTTTAGTATCTATCTAGATCTAGTATCCAATAATCATTACCTGCCACTCAATGGTTTAGTGGTGCGATCAGCCTGGTTTTCAAGCTGGGACATATGACAACATGCATGATTGGTGGCAAGGAGCGTCTTCCCCAACAGTGGAATAGTGACCCCATGAATTTAAATTAAAAACAAAAACTACGTTCCAAAATTTTATAATTTTATATATATATTTTTATTTGTCTTTTTTCCTTTTTATTTGTTTCTTTCATGCTATTTTCTAATCTTTTATTCATGTTTTACATAGTACAAACAACCCAACAACCCCATGCTTATGATTGTTTGTAGATCTGCTGAATCAGTGCGATAGGAACATGTAAATTGCAAACAAACTCATATTTGAGTCGTTAAATTCACTTGCTGGCCACATTTAAAAACATTCGAACGTTAGAAAGGTTTTGACGTACAAAAAGTCCATGACTTAAAAATATGGAATACAGAGATGTAATAACAGGTTTAAAGCTAGGGGGTGTCTGACCTGTCAACAGTTTTATTGGCTTCTCTTTTACTATTGTGGTCTATAGGAAAAATGCTTTTTGGGTCACATGGAATTATTTTATTATAGTACCACGAGTGGCCACTTGGAAAATCAGGCATGCTGGTGAGAGGCGGTATCCTATCCAGGTTATATAATACATCCACGAGATAAATAGATAATAAACTGCAAAAAACAGTTATTTATTTTTTGGTGGCAGGTTAATTTCACAAATAAATTTTATTGAACACATAAGCATCTGAGCTTTTCCTCTGTTCCTTGTTTGCTTCTTCTTCAGTGATACATTGAACATTACCATGAAGCGTTCGGTCTTAATGCAGGTGTTGTTTCCCTTCCTGTTCACCAGTATCTTTGTCACCAGCTGTCTCTCTTGTGTCTATTCCTGGCCTTTGTACCTTGGTGCTCATGCAGGCTGACAGCCTAACTGTAGTGTACAAGGCTTCTAATATAAAAAAGGAAAAAAACAACAACAAAATGCTATGGTTCCTGTTGTGATACTTCCCTCCGCTTTGTCTGTGCCTTTAGGATAAGACTCGCAGAATGGATTCAGTGTTTTTCAGAGTTTTCTAGACTAAGGTTGTGACATGAAAAACATAATGTTCAGTCTGGGAGGCACGCGCGAAGGCCACATTACATCAGTCTTATATACTGTATGCCTGACAGTGGAAGGTTTGAGCGGTACAGAAAGGAAAAGCTTGTGATTACAGAAGCTATCTCGCCCTCATGAAATGTTTCTCATTTCCGTACAACTGTGTGAAATGATGGGACATAACAAGGTGCTTTGCCTTTGCGGGAGTAACAAGCGCAAACATCTCAAATGTAAATCGCAACCCTGTCTGACAGGCAGCGATACTGTATAATACCGTCTCCACATGGCTGCACTCCTGACTCCACGGCTCCTGTCTTCGCTCTTGTTAACTGTTCCGCTCAGCCGCACGTTCCCCGTACGCAGATTTTAATGACCTACGCTTTTCGTTGTTCTTTCGGATTTTGGATCAAATTTCTAAATGTGCTCATTTGCTATCATGTTTAAAATAATCACTCAAAAGCTCCAGGCATCGTGCCCACTGCCTCTACCCAGTAAGTTGCCATTACAATAGGTTATTGGTTTATTTATGGCAGCAGCAAACACACACACACGCACAACCTCAAAACATGTAAATCATTTAATTTGAGCTCTGTGTCCTGCAGTGGTTTACAATAATGGTTCCAACCCATGACCCCTTAAAGTTTCTTTTTGTTGCTATTCAATGAACTACTTTTATTTTTAAATTCCAATGAGTAAATAAGTACCAAAAATAAAACCTTTAAACATCACATTAGCCTCGAATTGATTTCTTACATATAATTTCATATTGATGCCTTTTATTGAACTGGATGCGCGATGCATAAGATATTTATCACTTTATCATTATATTCCACAAATAAAAGTAATAAATCACATCTCAGAAGCTGAAACCTGATTTTTTTCCTCCCCATTACTGCTTAAAAATTATTTGAATTGTTTAATTATGAAAATAGTTCCTGATGAATCTTTTGCTAATCAACTAATTGATATCAACTAATTGAATACTGCTCATCCCTTGAAGATTACTTGTAAATATCTGTACATAATCTGCCGACTTAGGGTTTATATTTATTTTTATATTCAGTTACTTGTGTGTTATTTTTTTATTCTATTTTATTTTAACTTTAATACCTTATTAGTATTTTATTCTTACAGTGATACAGTGATTGATAAACTTTTTTCTACACTGTGCACATGACAAACACTATGAATCTTGATGATTTAATCGGTCACCTTGTAGCTGGAAAGAAGACTATATATTTAATAATATATATATAACATATATTTATATAATAATTTAATATATTTAAGCCACATAAACACAAATGTAAAAATGAACCAGCATGTTTATATGCTTGTTTTATAACAAACACTAAAGGTGCATATAAAATCTTTACCTCAAGTTGTTAATGAACCAGATTTATCTTTTAAAGGTGAAATAAAAGAATTCCTACAGTTAAATCAACTCCATCTTTTTTCCCCAGCTGATGAAGTCCAATCCCTCAAATGTATTCAGACGCACGGTGCACAACTGGTACCAGGAATTTATCCTCATGACACAATGAGTAACAAGTACAGGAAGGGACACGGTGACACGCTGCAGTCCTACTGTAACTGCTCCAAAACACACTCAGTATCATAAACATAATGCAGCAGTGCTGCAGTGTGAGGCAGCTGCAGAGTTCAGTCAGCGCAGTGGAGAGAAGCCGATCAAAGGCGACAACACATTGTTACTGACATGCTTGTATTGGCTGTAATAGAACTAAGCTTTGAATCTGGGATAGTTTCATCAGCTGACAGCTTGTGTTGTGGCTGATTGTTCCTCAGTCTGATAAATTTTCCATTTTCAAGTCCTACTGCAGGATACCGGGACTATTCTTGTGTTGCATTATCGCAAATTGCATTTTCACACATTTGAATAATTCAATCCCAGGTAATACCATCCCCCCCTGCAGATAGTTTCTTCTTAGCAGCTGTAATCTCATCAGAGGAGAAAATAACGGACAGCCGTCGCACAACCTTGACCATCTGTGCTGCGCTTTGGAGCCATAGCCTCGGTCCCGAGGAGGAATTTGTGGATTCAGCATACAGGAGACAACATGTGTGTTTAGAATGGATTACTGTCCCCACTAACTGCACACAGGGGTTTAACCATAAGTCACTTGTGGGTGGATAAGGCTCCGGCATCACTCTGAAATGTGTCAACAGCAAATGCTCGCTGCAGTGATATGACTGACATACCAGTGGCTGGGAGTTGATTAGGTAGCTGTCCTGAAATTTCGCAGCACGGTTGAGTAAAAACAAACAGGATTTAATTTTCTATAGATGCCCTTGCAGTGCAGTAATTCGATTTTGCCGGGTTGTGAGTGTGCTTAAGCGAAGACCGATTTGATCAAGAAGTCTCGGTTTCACCAGAGGTGACGGATCTGTATTACCGGGTAACATGAATTTCCTGCTGTAGCAGCGTTGCTGACCTTTTCCGTTACCACTTACAAGAGATCAGAGCGCTGCAAGGCAGACTGTGAAGAAGAACCTTCACAGCATCTCTGAATGAAAAGAAATACCATCTCAGTGTGTAGCTGCTGTACAAAATTGTAACAGCAAAAAGGTCCAAAACCTTGAATGGAGAACTAGAAGCAAACAACTGTGAAACAAGAGAGTAAGGAGGAGGAAGATGATGATGTACAGAGGAGGGGGTGATTCATTGGATCTTATTATTCAGAACCTAGGTAGGCAGGATGCTCTAATTGGGACTGATCATTGAGGTTCTTTTTTTATCCATATGTCATAATGTCAAGTATAAGGTTGTTACTGATATCTGTTTATGCTGATGACCTTTTCTATAACTGTGCTGCAACAAGAAGGGAAACCCTTTCCCTAAAACAAATACATGAAAAGACAATAATTGTAGTTCACAAAACTATTACCCAATTATTATTTGTGTTCATATTTTTAATAATACCATCTCTCCTGGGATTTGTTCAGAACAAACAAAAGTTCTAATACACAAATCTGTTTTTGCTGTTCTCTATTTTTTGTGAATTAATGAATAATTTGACCTCTTTGGGCCTTCTACAGTTATCAGTGGGTTCTTGATTTTTACAAATGTACCAAATAGTTTATTTTAATGGACCACATCTTTTGTCCATGTCTGTGGTCTGATGTTTTGATCCTTTATATTGATGCGACTCTTTATTTTCTCTAGATTAATATGACTTTGAAATTGATCCATAAAAAGCATAAATTTATAAGAATGCAGGAAACACAGTGTATGGCTGCCCCCTTCTGATTTATGCAGATTGAAGGTGCAATTACCATTAAAACTGAAAGCAGCGATGGACATCAGCAAACGTGGCTCTGAATTTGTGCGCTTTTTGAACGCCATACCATGGAGTGTAGGTCACTTGCTGTGTTGGCTAGATGGCATTAGTGAACACCTGCTGTCATGTTTCTGCATATAATGTGTAGATCACACTGTGACAAATTTATGTCAACCAGATGATGGTTGCTACTTTGCAATTACTTCCTGTTCCCTGTAGGGTGGTTATGGCTGTGACTAAATATTGAAGTTTGTTAAAGTACGATGCCTGTAAATGGCAATTTCGGTAATGGGTAAATTAAAATAATGGACTTCCTGTTGCACTTCCAGTATGTGTGTCCAAGAGACTTTTTTTGTCCATATTCACCTGATACATGTGTGTAGGTAGTTTTGTTCATCTATCTCAAAGTTAAAAGAGGGGTCATGTTCCCAGTCTGGGGTGCATGATTGAATGACTCAATATGGTTGTGCAGATGTATTCAGGGTGGGCCCAATTTTCATTCTCCATTGTGATACAGAGCCATTTTAATTATATCTATTAATGTAAACCATAAAACATCAAATTTTTCGACAGGTGTGCAAAATTTTGTGACTTTTGTGGCAGGTTAAAAAAGGCCATCATGTCGAGGGAAGAAGAACATAGAATCCTTACAAATACAATCAGGCCTTCAGTTGCTGTCAGACCAAGACCAAGCGGCTAACAGTCAAGCTAATAAAAGTCAGAGAATCATGTTTTTTATAAAACCATGAATGTCTGTAACAAATTGCTTCCATCAGTTATTGTGACATGCAAAATTCAAGATTTAGGAGTCACATGCAGAGAAACACAGCTGGAGGCAACACTTAAAGCTGAAGTCTGACTTTCTTCAACTCTAGTTCCATCTAAGTCTAAAATAAATATTTAGAATTGCATTATGCATTATGGCAGGGCTATGTATCATATGGCAGGCTTGTTTAGGTTTCACCACAAGACAGCCAGAAACTGAAAAAATATCCTAAACTAATGTTTTCTGAGACATATATCATGTTAGCATGTCACGGATACGTTACGGGTGGGAACCCCCTCTTTATAGGGCAGCATGGCCTCCCACTGACCCCGGTCCTTGATGGCAGCCGCCGGCGAGCCCGGGCTTCTGTCTGGACAGCAGGCAGCAGCAGCCTCCAGATTGTAGTGCAGCCTTGCAGCAACCACAGAGGTGTCACAGGACAACACTGAAGCCACCCCTCTGCGGGGTTTCCGGTCACAATCAGCAGGCAAAAAAGTCATTACAGTGACGTGTGGTTCAAACCAGCCTGCAGCTGTTGTCCAGGCTCAAACAATTCATCTATAAGGGAGTTGGTTCAACCCTTACATCACTCAAGCTCCACTGGTCGGAAAAAAAGAACCATTAACCTGCAAGTTAGGTCCTCCCCCCATTGACTCTAAACAAAACAAATCACTTCTGCTGGATATGATTGTAACAATTATAATAAAAGAGAGATTTGAAAATCTACACTTCTTGTTTACTTTTCACACATCTCTCTTCCATAACAGATAAGAGAGAGAGAAATAAAACATATACAATATACACTACCGTTAAAAACTTTAGGGTCACTTAGAAATGTTCTTATTTTTGAAAGAAAAGCACTATTTTTTCAATGAAGATAACTTTAAAGTAATTGGAAATATATTCTATACATTGCTTTTCTGGCTATTCAAATGTCCGGTTATTGCAATAATCTACACAGGTGTATAGAGACCCATTTCCAGCAATTATCACTCCCGTGTTCTAATGGAGTAAAGGCTAATGGATGATTAGAAAACCCTTGTGCAATCATGTTAGCACAGCGGAAAACAGTTTAGCTGGTTAGCGAAGCTATGAAACTGATCTCCATTTGAAAGCAAAGTTTGAAGGGAAAAATGATTATTTCAAAGACATCATTATTTCTAACCTTGTCAATGTCTTGACTATATTTTCTATAAATTTTATGACTCATGGTGGTAAATATAAGTGACTTTTCATGGAAAACACAAAATTGTCTAGGTGACCCCAAACTTTTGAACGTTAGTGATTATATTGCACAAACAATATCCTATTGTAAAAGTTCTGATTGATCCTTTATGGACCATGAATGGTCCATATTACACCTGTTGAGAAAGTTTTTAACGGTAGTGTATATTGTATATGTTTTATTTCTCTCTCTTATGTATAGAAAGAGAGATGTGTGAAAAGTAAACCAGAAGTGTAGACTTTCAAATCTCTGCCCCATGACACACACATCGACACACAACCCACACCACTGGTTGTGTGTCCCACCACAAGTTGGGTCAATGAGTAACATGAAACTGTCATTGAGACATTGTTATTAACTCTACCTAAGACTAATAAAGGAGTAATCTAACAGCAGAACACTATACACACTAATGAACAGGCAATTTCTATGCTCTTTTCTTCATAAAAAACTCATTCCTAATTGGTATGCTAATTTATTTAATTGTTGAGCGAACTATAACTCTTAACTAATTACTAATTTCAGTAATTCAGTAATCAGCATTCCAAACCAGCACTGCCAGAGGATAATGCTGTGTGGACAGAGGCCCTTACAGGCACTTTAAACCAAGAGAATCAATTATATAAAAAGCCCTCCAGCACAATAAGCATGTCCACTTTGATCACTCATCTATTGATTTTTTGCAGTAAAACACACTCAAGACATGAAAAATCATCCTTTAAAATGGAGATGTCTCCTCAGACCTATGCAACTATTGATGATACAAATGGGGACACGGTACCACAGGGTTATGTGTTCAATACATGCACCAGCTTGGATGATGGTGTGTGTGTGTGTGTGTGTGTGTGTGTGTGTGAGACTTCTTTTTCCTTTTACTTTAAGATGCTGCAGCTTAAAGGCAGGGCAGTTCTTCATCAGTCTACCTCTATATTTGTCACACCGCACAAAGATGAGAGGGAGAAAGAGAGTAGAGACGTTAAGGGAGAGGAATAAGAAAGGAAAAGAAGACATGAAAGGAGGATAAAGCTTATTAAGAGTAAAGTTATGAAAAGGTGTCATGCCTTCTGCCTCGCACGCTGTGCAGCGCTTCTCGCTGCCTCATCTGGCTTGATACTCTCTCTGCCTCTATCTACGCAGTCTCTGCAGTGCTGGCACACTTCCTCTGTGGTGTAGGACTACCTGTTCTCCTCTTTTCCTCACACACACATACACACACACAGGCTTGCACACACACACACACAGGCTGGTCTGCTGCTCTGCAGGTAACTATCACATTCTTCATGCCTGCACACACACTTCCAAATCCGCATTGGCAGTGTAGCAATATCCTCCTCCCAGGATGTCCCATAACATCACACAACAGTAACTTTGCATGAGCGTGTGTGTGTGTGTGTGTGTGTGCACAAGGTGGTCTGAACTGTGTGTGTGTGTGCATGTGTGTTATCTTAAGGGAATTGTTGCAATAATGGTCCTCATTTATCATTCAGCATGCCAGTGATTAAAGGCATTCAAATGCAAACACAGAAGAAAACGCTTCAGCAGCAGATTAGACAGCAGCTATAACTGGTGTACTTTTTTTTTTTTTTACAATCGTCACACTTGTCTCAATACCACACCCACTTCTGTGCACATCAGTTAACTTTGGTTTTCCTACCTTACGTTACCTTCATATGTCTCCTTAAAGTGACTCATGCAGCTGGAACTACAGCACCTGCTCTTTCCCATAAGGCCACTGTGTCACTCAGTGTATAAAAAATGAGCAAAATACATGTTATCTCATCTCCTATACTCACTTATTCCTAATTAGGGTCACAGGGGTCTACTGGACCCTATCCCAGACCAAGGAGGTCTTGAAACTGTGACCTTCTTGCTGTGAGGCAACAGCGCTAACCCCTGCCCCACCGTGTCGCCCAAAATACATGTTATGTTTCCTTTTTCTCTTTTTTTATCCACGGATATTCCAAGCCAGGCATCTATAAAAGCAATCTCACAGTGCAATATACTGTAGTTCTGAAAAGACCAATAGAAGACAATCAATTACTTAGATTACTTTACAATCAATAATAGCTGGGTCAGCCATTTACTGAAATTTAAAAGCCATTCACTGAAATAACAGCCAGGCATTTTAGCAGTACATATCCAGCAGTAACTGTGAGAATTTCTTCAGTTATAACATATATAAACTGAATGAGAAGTACAAGGCCTTCTCATTCAATGTGTTTTCTTTATTTTCATGACTATTTACATTGTAGATTCTCACTGAAGGCATCGAAACTATGAATGAACATAGAATGAACAATGAACATTGAAAAAAACTAATGTTTTATATTGTAGTTTCTTCAAAATATCCACCCTTTGCTCTGATTGATAAAGCAAGAAATTCCACTAATTAACCCTGATAAGGCACACCTATGAAGTGAAAACCATTTCAGAATGCCAAGAGTGTGCAAAGCAGCAAAATCTGAATATTGTCTGTATAAATACAGCATATTTCC
The DNA here is from genome assembly GCA_030544235.1 of Lepturacanthus savala. Taxonomy (NCBI): domain Eukaryota; kingdom Metazoa; phylum Chordata; class Actinopteri; order Scombriformes; family Trichiuridae; genus Lepturacanthus; species Lepturacanthus savala. The sequence continues at coordinate 19,043,294 of CM060479.1, read as the reverse complement.
ATCCGCAATGGTTTGATTACTTTTAGATTTTGAATTAACAGTTCATGTATCTGCATCTAAAAGTCTGAAACATAATGTGGTGATTGTGTTCATCAAATATGAGTGTTAGGGGCTGTCCTAAGATAACTGATTGTTTAGTTATCTGATAACAAATCAATGTGTAATGCATCATGGAGCCATGAGTGTCTGTAAATATCAGACATCAGAGTACATCTAAAATATTTGGATTTAAGCTGCCAGGAGCTTTTTTTCTTTGTGTGCAGGTATTAACATTCTTATGGCGTGAATGCTTCCAAATATTTGGTTTGTGACAGAGGACACTTCTCCTTTCTAGCAGAAGTCACACAATAAAACACATGTAGCATATTTGGACATACTGTATCTTTGATGGTGGATGAAATATTGTATCTCCAACATACATTTTTATTCAGGAGATAAAAAAAGAGTTCAACATGCAGTGGATCTGTAAAACTTTCTTCTTTAGTCAGTTTAATGCTTTCCCATTGGTTAAACTTTCTGAAAACTATACACAACATGGATAATGATTAAAAAAAAATAAATAGAATGTGAAAAAATTAGTAAGTTGTTGCACAACAGAATCAGTCATTCTAGTAATTCATTCTACAAATAGAATATAAAAGTCATTCATATTCATGTTATCAGATGAGAATGACTGACAGGCCCAGATCCAAAACAACAGGTGAAAGATTTTAATTAAATAAAACTCTCACAGGACTTGACATATATATTGTATAGTTTATTTATATCATACTAATATGGTAGTGTAATAATTTGTTACATATTATAATTACTACTCATGTAAATAAATTAGTGATAACTGTTTTTTTTTACAATAACTTTTAAACTAATATTTAATAACTAAAAACTGTTTTTTTTAATACAAAACAGAAAAGGGTCATCTCTTGTAACACAGGCTGACCAATGTTTAAAGAAATTGCATTGCTTAGCTTTAAAGGAACTGAGAAGTACAAACCAACATTCTTATTCAAAATACAAGCACACACAAACACAATGCACCAATCTTCTGCAAACATGTCACAATTTAAGTTGTTCTTCCAAAACACTTACACAATTTGTTTTCCAACAGGAACATTTATTCAATCTTAGCACAATGTCAATAAAACACTAATAGGAGAGAGAATAACAAAAAATGAATTACTTTACATGTGTCAGTTTTACCATAATATAATAGAAAATATTGTTGCTGGTGGGTGAATTTTTTCTCCTTTTCAACCATTCGATAACAAAAGTGAATGACCCATTTTAGAATAGCTTTATAGACTATACAGTTTAAAAAAAAACACTAAGGGGACAAATTCACAAATAATGGATTGCGGCCACTGCCAGCATCATAATTTGCCCATCATTTGCATCCAGTATTTGCTCTGTCTTAAGGTCCTAGTCACAAAAGATATAGTTTTATAATTTGATTTTGAGTGAGTGGAACGATTTCCAGTGTTTCAGTCTTCAGTCTCCACAATTCAGCAAATTGTTACATAATGAAAATTGCACAAGGCACAAAAGCCACCAATACCGTGTGTGTTTTAATAAGGAGAGGCGCACAAATCTACTGAAATGTGTCAGATTTATGTTTAAATATCACACAATAATTTTGTTCAGAAACATCAAACTGTACCATTTGGAGACACTAATAATTTCGATCTAACTGCATGTGACTACTACTGATGGTCTTTGTGAATGGGACTGTTTTTGCAATGAGGCTTATTTGCATAGAAAAGGGAATGGTCTCCTGCCTGTTTTACATAATATAAATACCTGCAAAGAGCCTGGGTGCACAGAGACGCAATGATGATGGTGATGCAGTTACCATGCTATTTCACCTTTGCTGAGTGCTTTGTGAATAGCAAGGTTCATTTAGGGTTTTGTTATTTGCACAGGTAGCATTTAATTCACCAGAAAATTACAAAATTGCTGCAGTAAAGGCTTCCTTTGCAACAAGAAAACAAGAAAATATGCACCATAGCTTCTGGTCACCATTGTGTGGAAATAAAAAGAAAACTGCAAACAGAAAAAAAAGCCCAGAAGAAATAATAATAAAAAAACAAGAAAAGGGAAAATATAAAGTACAAAGTCCTCTAGCTCTAACCTTTCTTTAAATGCCATCATACACTCTAACTCCTCACCTTCTACCTCCTGGTACTCATCTTCCTCTCCCTTGTCCAGCTATATTTTTTCAGTCTTACTGTTGCTATGTGTTGTTCTTTGTCCACACAAGATCAGCCAAAAGACATTGTACTATACCAGGGGGGTCACACAACAAAAAAATTGATTTTAAGTAAGCCACACCTGTAAATATGTACCTATAAATAACAATACCTCTAAATTGCTCATGATTCATAGAATTAATTAAGCTTCAATTTACAAAACAGAGGAACTCACTTAAGGAAAAAAGTGTAGTTTAAACAATATGATGTCTTATTTATTCCATAGTCAGTCAGTCTATTGTTGCATACATTACAATTCAAAACATTTACTCACTGAACATTTCTTTTTTTTTAACATTTTTAAGAAGCAGGTGAAGTTATCTCCTGCCTCTCAAATCATTTACAAATCAAAACTGTATATCACTCCAATTATTAAAATATTATATCACTCCAATTCTAAGAAGAAATAGCAACTGGTCCATTTTTTGTCACACTTTGTACAGTCATCCATTGGACCTGGTTCTGGTCCCCGGGCCACATGTTTGACAACCTTGTACTATACATTCATGCAATTTTAACTGCGACAACTGAGTATGTCTCTTATATGGAATAAGCTGTGATTCATCTAGTTGCTTAACTTTAATCAGCTGTTTCACAACAGCAATGGACAAAAAATACAGGATATATATGTGTGTATTAATCTACGTTAACTGCGGTTGACTATCCTATAACTCAGGTTTAGATTTCAGTCATTTGTAAATTTGGTAAGAAAAAAATCTAAAACAGTTTAGGTCTTGGTTGAACTTGTGTGTAAATGATGTTTTAAGTGTTTGTAAAAAATATGGTAACTTTATGCTTTTTAGTGCCAAGGAACAACAGCTGTGCTAACTGTATAACACAGACTGATGCTGTGCTAACTCTGTTAGCTCCTTGCTCGTCTGCAGCAGTCCCCCAGTTTGTCTGCAGCAGTCCCCCAGCGCGTCTGCGGCACTTTTCGTCTCACAGCTTGAGCTATTTATACCCGCCTTGTTCCTCCTCCTCCTTATTCATTCATGTTGCCCACCTGTATGTTCCCCTGCTGACACACACTGTTTACGATTCACTTGGTCTGGGATGAACTGCATGCAGGAGGAACACACTGAAGCAAATATATGCAACCGACTGACTGACCATGTTCATGTTCTTACTTGACGTGTTTTTTCTTTTTTGGACCTAAAGATACCGATCATTAATTCAAAGTGACAAGAGTGGATCTACCTTTGACTAACTGGTCCATCGCACATTTCAGAAATCAATAAATCTGAGTGTGTCTGCGTTTGTCTCTTTGTCTGCGTCTTTGTCTCCTTCTCTCTGTGTCTCTGTCCTTATCTCTCAGTCTCTAGTGTTTCTGTTTTTGTCTCTGTCTGTGACTTGGTGCCTTTGAAGATCCTCTTGTTTTGCAGTTTTCACTTCACTTCCTGTTTATCTAGAGATGTTAATTTACTGCACTGTTGCTAATATAACAAGAAGAATTATGGAAATGTATCTTCACACGTCTTTAGGAAGCTGCTTATTTTTTATAGTTAAATCCATTGTTTTTAATAGATTTATGGATGCGATTGATATAATCTTAGTTTTTTTTTCTCAGATCAGAATTGAAATTCTCAAAACTCTGTTCAATATTCACATCAGTGTGCCACTTAGTCACAAGTTGCAAATGCTTTGGCACATCCATGCAAATGAGCATTTACAATTCTCTGCTGTTGCCTACACTATTAATTGCTTATGTCATGTTGATCAAAAATGTATTATAATAGGTTTCTGTTGAATTGTCTCAACCCCTACAGCACTTAGCCATTAGTTCAATGCAAAAGTCCTTTGATTGCATAAAGGTTGAACAGATTGTCATTATATTTTCAAGTGTATTCTATACATTTCTATTACACTTTTTTTTTAATCTGTCTTGAATTGAGGGGGTGACACAGTGGTGCAGGGGTTAGCTCTGTTGCCTCACAGCAAGAAGTTCGCAGGTTCAAGCAATAATTCATTGATAGTCACCATCTATTTTGATAAGTGATTAATCGATTTCAGTCATTTCAAAGAAGTGTCCAAATTCTCAGTGTTCACTCTCAAATCAAATTTTTCTCTGGTTTCTTTAATCTTCTCGAATAGTAATCTGATGATCTTTGGGTTGTGGACATTTTAAATTGCAACTTTAGCTTTGAAAAAACAATGATCACAATATCAATAATCAACTGATTAAACACATATCAAAATAGTCGTTAGTTCCAGCTCTATTACACAATGACAAAAGGACTTGAACACTGATACGTTTATTGACACAGATATTTACTTTTGAGAAATAAACTGAGGATTTTGAGCAAGAGACTGGTCCACTGAGAAAAAAAAACTATCAATTTGACAAGATTAAAAATTTTGCATGGGCTAGATTTAAAGTGTCAGGTCTGCACTGAATACTTCTTAATAGATGAATCCATTAAAAGGAAAAAATGTCAACCCACAGTCTGAGAACGTGGGAAATGAATTGAGGTGTTTGAACAGCATCCTTAGTGAGTCTTCATATTCATTTTACAAGATGAGAAATTCACTTCTCATCACCAACTGAGTGTTTTCTCACAGAAGTCAATGCTTCTTATTGCTTGTGAAAGAGAAGGCGTGATTGTGCCCTGAGAGTTGGGCAGCAGCAGCTGGTTGGGGGTCGGCGATGGTCCTTCTGGGACGCGTTAGCTTGGTGCAGAGATGAGGTGAGAAACTCTAAAGTTGACTTATGAACAGGTTGTGTCTTTCACAGCACTGAGGAATCAGTCGGTTGTGTTCAGAGCTGAAGGACACATGATCCCTGCAGCTATGGAAGCTGTTGAGGACCAGTAAAGGCTTGCTGCTTGTTAAATCATTTGATTGATTTCAGGAATACATTCTTGCTGATGCTAAACAGAAGCGGGGTCTCTATGAACTGCTTGTTATACTGATACTATATGTCTGTGGTAGTATAGTAGTATATAGACTGTTACAGTATCCTTGAGCTGAGTTATTGTATCCAGTCAGAGTCAGTGCAGTGCTGCAGTAAAACTACAGTTGTTTCATTGATGGTTCTACACGTGAATAAATGAACTCTCCGCTTAGCTGCGTCTTGTCCTTCGCTAAACAGTGAATTGATTCTGCTATAGTGGACAAAATAGAGAAAGCAAGTTGGAGGTATGTGGGCATTGATTACTGTAGAGGACTCCCTCACTTTGCGTCTTCCTTCTTACTGAGTTCCTCAACTCATTTGCTTTGTCTGCCTTTCACTCCCGATGTATCCGCTCTGTTAGTGAAGCTCTTGATTCATTCAGAGCGCTGGCTATATATTTGGTTTCATTGTTTTCAGATGCTTGACTGCGGTAATGAGAAATTCAATTCCCTTTAAAACTTCATCGGAATTGCTTGATTGTTTTGTCTCTCTCAGAAGTAAAGCACACACACACACATCCCATCATCTTTAAAGGTGACATATTGATTATTATTCCCTAACCAACTAGATCCAGCCTGCTAAGAAGTTCCCGTCTGTGCTCAGCCAGCTTCTGCAACGTGTCTCTTTGAGCAAGGCACTTCACTTTATAACTGTAGTCACACCAAAAGACAAACATGTACATTCAAGTGTACTAGAAGCCAGTTTTGCACTTCTGTGGCTATGTTGACGATAACCTGGTTTATATTAAAGTAAAACCACAGCAGAAAGCCCAACTGTCTTTCTGTAAACTCACCAGCAGCAGCTGAAGGAGTGTGTGTGTGTGTGATGCCATTTTGCTCCACTGGTTGACAAAACTGAACTCCACTCTGTAAAGCAACATGTCCAAATTTCCGGCCCAAATTTTGTGTGTAACACTGTCTTGCTCCTCTGCTTGAAAAGCGAAAAGGGAAGAGAAATAGTAACAAAAATGTACTTACCTGATTGTTAAAGGACCCTCCATTTGATGTGCTGGTCCAGTGACCAGTGGCTCAATCCTATTATATACACAAATTTAGTGCCATTGTTGAAATTGTTCAGTGAAAATCATCTTGCCATCACAAATTTTGTCTCCAGCTAGTTGCATCTTTACAAAGTTTGCACCTTCATTGTGACCCAGAAGTAACACCAGCAACCATTTATAATAGGGCTTTAATAGTGATACGAATAAGTCGGCGTCTATCTGCATCGCCCTCCATCCTCTTTTGATGGCTCAGTTATAAACAAGGGTAGTGATTTATATGTAATTGTGACTGTAACATCATGTGGCTATAAAGTATATGTCATCATAACTACAATCCTCCAAATTGAACCGCAGAAGAAACTGTAACTGTCCTCTATAACAAACAGGACAATCTAATTAGTCAGCCCTTCCTAAACTGTTATAAATCACAGCAAGACTGATAAGACTGATCAGTCTTGTAAGACCGATGTATTCTTCATCAGTCTTACAATATGACAGCTGTGGATGAGGTTTAATCACAAAAAAGATGGAAAAAAACTTCCCTCCAGATATGTTTTTATTTCACATTCTTCTGCATAAAGTTTGTTGAAGATCATATTTTAAAGGACGGGCCTACAAGCAGGATTTCTGACATCTAAAGTATTATTATTATTTTTATTTTTTATAATTTTTATTTTAATAATGTATTATTATTGAAGCAGAAGTAGGAGATGTAATATAGCTTTTTAAATGGAAAAAAAATCAGGCATAAGTCATTCTTATTCAAAGTATTCTGAATACATCTTTTTTAAAATTTGTCTCAAGAGTATTTATTTTTAAGGTTAGGGGAAAACTTGTTAGGGGAAAACCATATTTATAATTATAAACACTTTGTTAAGATTTTAGAACCCTTAATTATCACACTTGTTACTTTAAATGTATAAATTACATTAGATTAGATTAGTACTGTGATAATGACTAGTACTAAGTAATACGATTACACAATAAGACAAAATAAATACAGAAATGTTTCTATATTTTAAAGTGAAATTGTAAAGAATGTGCTGTAATGTAGAAAAATAAAAAGGAAATGAAAGAAAATAAAAAAGAGATAAATAAAATAAATTTTCATAGATCATAGATTCTGATTTTATTCCTCTAGGAGGGGGATAAAGACATGACAGCATCAGAATACATGCAAGATAAACAGCAAGACAGAACATTACATAGTTCAGAAAAATAACAGTCAATACAGTATAGATACAACCAACTATACTACAGATAGAAAGCCAAGATGCTCCATACAGGTGGATATGGTTGGTATAGTCTGTTTTTTTTTATTTTTATTTTTTTACCGTGCAGTTCCTGGATGCACAGGCATACAGTGAATGTGAGGGGTTGTCCATGTTTGAGAGCAATTTAGCCCTCATCCTCTCTGCCTCCTCCTCCACAGCACCCAGTGTGACACCATGAACCTAACCGCCCTTCTTAATCAGCTTACACAACCTCTCATTGTCACCAGTCTTTCACCCTAGCAAACAACAGCAAAAACTCCATTTTCTCCATTTTTGTTGCAATCAAGAGCCGGCCTAGCATCTGTATATACATGTGCACAAATGGCTGAATGTAGTTGCAGTGTAAAGCACTTTAAGTGGAATTGATTACACAGGATGCATATATTTGGATGCTTGAAATTTGTTAGACAATTACCAGTTTAACAAAATGAGCTGTTAAGAATAAGAGTTTTGAACAGCAGCATCAGTAGAAGTTAAACTTGTATTTATAGATTGATAAATGACAGTTTACATTATTTTAATTATGTCCTAAAAGGAATTAAAGTACTTTATTTCACTTGAATATATATCCACTGACAGCAGTTACTGGGTGAAGATGTAGCCTCAAGAGGCAAAAGTATTGAAGAAACACTCCTCTGTGACCACATTCTCTTCCTCTCACATGCGTTATTAACATTAATCACTTTGTGGAAATTTAGGAGCATTAGCAGCTGACACCAGTGATCATTATTTTACACCTCTGGCAGATCCAGCCAACATCCATCTGAAGCCTCAGATGGATGCTTGAACCAACCTGAGCTCAGGCTTAATGGATTGGATTGAAAGCTAACTAGTGAGGTAGTTAGAAGCAGCTTTCGTCTCATATTTCACTACAATGAACCCCCTCTTGGGTATTGTTTGCTATAATAATAAATCTAATATTTGATTTCTACCCACAGCTTAACTAAACAGGAAATGAAATGCTGCACTGATTGAATAATGTTTTCTCATATAAGTCTGCTGACATATAATCAAGTATGTCCTGTTGGCAGAATGGAGTTAAGATAAGCTATAAGCTATATTATTTCTCATCAGCTGTTGTGTGTTAATAAACATATTTCATACATGACTGACTGACCAGTTTCTCGGAATATTGTGGATTAACCTCCACATCCAATAAGAGCGCTCTCTCCTTGGATACCAACACAACACAACCAAATGTGTGTGTGTGTGTGGGTGTGTGTGCACGCACGCACGTGTACTTGCATGTACATGTGTGTGTGTGTAAAACACTTGGTGCTGACAGGAGCAAAATGCTGCAGCCTTTTTGATGGACGTCCATCGTTAACATGACGGGCTGCAGGCATCAATCTTCAGCAGCCTGATTAAAATACACAGTGATGGACAATATTTACCCATCCGGGGGACATGTGAAGGCACCAGCAGCATCATAGAAACCACCATACCATGTGAAAGACTTTAGCATGTATGACAAGAGTCCCTCAGAGATTTATAGCAAGGTGTTTCAGGATATTTGTGATAAACTTGCTGCAGGGCTTCAAATAATGAGCCCAAAGTTTAAAGTAAAGTTTATAGGGATAGTTATCAGGGGAGAAATCTGGGGACTGATGGTCCAGGAGGCAGAAGCAACTTATAACAAAAATTGGACCACTGCAAAGATGTCCTGTATAGCTCACTGCTCTCTGCAATTACTGTGTGATTATGCAGGCCATCACAGGGTGTGTTCCTCTGAGGCATCCAGTGACTGCAATAACACAGCGAGCCATGAACAAAATGTTCATCCTCTCAGTTAATAGTCACATCAATACATTGCAACAGAGGCAGCTAATTTGAGGCCCTACCCCCCCATTATGAAGCCAGACAACCCAGACAATCACAGTATTCACTGACCTGAGTCTGCCTAAAACAATAGACAGTAAGAACAATATGTAACTAGAACTGCAAGCAGTCATGATAGTGGCCAAGTCTCCCTGGGCAAGTTGGCCCCTGTGCCCCTCAGAGCCCATGGGCGTTGGCCATTAGGGATGTCAGGATTGGAGCGACCATAGGAATGTGAGCTGATGTCTGAGCTTCTGTATTCTGTTGGAATTTGCAGCATAAGTGGGCGGGGCATACATCAGAAAACCCAGCTCTATTCAGGGAAAAGGCAGATCTGGTATTTATGAATGTGTCATTTAAAATGTAGAATTTAAAGGCAAAAACACATTTTTATGCATCATATATTGATCTGTCAAAAAAAATGTGTCAATATGGCTGTGCGGTTGTGGTCAAGTTTGGTCACTGATGATGCATGAGAAATCTTCTGCAGATAGGATAAAGTATGTTGAAGTTACAGCAACTTCTTGTTTGATGGTGATTGCAAAGCATCGGTTTCCATTCCTGTTTTGACAGTAGCGAAAATATGGTTGTCCAATTGTGTTCCAGGCGTGTCACTGATGATGCATGAGAAGTCTGATGCAGATAGGATAAAGTATGTAGAAGTTATATCAACTTATAATAATAATAATAATACAATTATAGCATGTTCCTTTTTGATGGTGTGAGATTAAAAATTCTCTGCCTCACCACAGCCATGCCCTGTACTGAATTCTCATTGTTTTGAAAACTCGTCTTCACAAAGGTCTGAGGGTACCAGACACCATGTGAAGTGGTTGTGAGGAATTTCCTAGAAGTTCATTAAACTATGATGACTGTGACTTCCTATTGCCAGCAAGCGGCACTCTTATTGGCCTCAATATTAACATGTATTCAGGGTGGGACTGACATCATACACCATCAATTTCAGCCAGTTTGGATGTTGTTTCTTTGGGGAAATCACAATTTCCTTTTGCATGGTGAACAAATCTGAATTTGTAGACATTTTGCCACACCCAAAATATGTAAGTTTTTACAGGTCCCAATGTGCACATCAAATTTGATGAGTTTTGAGGTATGTTAAAGTGCCCAAAAAAGTAAATTCATTTGGCGGTAGAAAAAGAAAATTAGAAAAAGAAGAGTCCTTACAGTTTCAATAGGGCCTTCACTGACTGCTGCACAGATGACACATAGGCCCTAATAATATTAATAATAATAATAAAAACCCAAGCAAAAATAATAGGGTTCCCAGCACCACTGGTCCTGAGTAAGGTGCTTTGCATATGCGTTTCTCTGACCCCACAGGCTTAGTAAAATATAATGAATGAGGATGAAACGGGTAAAACTCTGTCTGGTGATACAATACAAGACCACAGCCACAGACCGGAAACCACTGTTCCCATCTATCAATTCTGTGACAATACATATTGATGAAATAATTATTTGAGAGCATTCTGTGGCTCCAAGAGTGAAGCTTGTTTGTTGTCACAGATAAATAAACGCTGAATACACAGACAGCATCGTACAGCTGAGCTGGCAAAGAGTCAGATCACTTTTAGTGTCAACCACTATCATCTGTCATAGACAGACAGACACACACACACACACACACATGTCGAGAACCCTCGCTTGTTTCAAGTGCAGTTTCCACTCCCATTTTCACATTTTTACACCTCACCTCTGCATTTCTCTTCATCCTAGACTGCACTGCAGCATCAAGTGTGACTGTTGGTTCAGGTTCAACTTTGGGCTGCCAGAAAATATGAAGGGGAGAGTGTGTTTATGTGTGTGTGTGTGTGTGTGTGTGTGTGTGTGTGTGTGTGTGTGTGTGTGTGTGTGTGTGTGTGTGTGTGTGATAGAGAGAGAGAGAGAGAGAGAGAGAGAGAGAAAGAAAGAAAGAAAGAAACATCTGCACTTTTCAAATAGATTATTGAATAATTTTGCTTTTTTTTATTAGCACTGATACAGTTTTTTTTCTACGCAGAGCGCTTCTTTATTGAATTATTGAAAGCCTTTAGATTGATCTTTGCTGGAGGTAAGAAATGAATCATACATTGGTTGGGATGTGGCTGATCAAATTTACTGACAGGGGTTTGTGGTAATAAAGAAGGGTCAGCGGGCCAAGCGAGAAATGCTGAGACTTGGAAACGGAGCGATTCATGGGCCTATAATTCACCGCAGTGCCAGAGCGGAGGAGGAGGTGGAGGGAGAGGAAGAAGGATTGCAACAGGGATGGGTAGATGAGGGGTTGGAGGGATGATGGGGTCACGCTGGAGTGAGGGGGAAGACAAGGAAGAGGAGGAGGAGAAAAATAGAAGGAAGCTTCCATTATGCAGTTGCGGGTGAAAAACAAAGCCTCCAGCTAGCATGAAGCATACCACTGAGTCCAAACAATAAATGAGAAAAGGTCAGACACTGTAGTTACTGGCAGAGTCTCCTGTATCATTACACACACTACCTACACTTCAAAGTGGTCTGAATAAGTGGGTTCCAACTCCAAAAACGAAGTGCTTCAAATACCTATTATCTGCCATTATTTAAGGCTTTAGACTAGCCATATACTTAAAAATATTATTTTAATTTGAAATCGTTGAGCATTTAAGTACTTACATATGAAGGAAACTTATATTACTTTTGTTATTGTCAACTGATCTCATGTGCAGAGTCAAACCAACAATGAACAGATCTACTAATGTGTACTGTGTGTGAATCAAACCATGATATAACTCCACCAAAAAACATTTTAAAGTAACCCATGGATCACACTGTTGTGTTGGGTAACAGGTTCTTTCATTTTCATGAATACACAATTATTATTCGTTTCAGTAAAATAGATCTAGCAAGTGTTAGAATTCATTAAAAGTCAAATCTGCTATCGTATTTCCTATTAGAGCATAATTGAAAATTTGTTTTAAAAAGTGTAAGGTCTAACATGAAACCAAATTGTTTGTAACTCTGGACAATCAACAGTAAATGTATTTATACCCTTCGCCCCACCCCCATGCCACCACTTATCTGGCACATTGCTATTAATTTTCTTGAGTGTGTGTGAGGTGATGTAGGATCTAAACAGAATCTTCATTTGTATCATTTTGTATCTTACATATTTTGAGAGACAGTTTTCCGACTCAGCATAACTTTCCACTGATCTGTAGTTTGGTGAAAATGTGCTCCTTATATCCTGCATCATGACAGTTCATTGTTATATCATGCAGTTTCCTGGATAAGTTTCCTTCAAGTCACACTATTGGTTGCTGTCACTTTTTAATGTTGTTGGGGGAGAGGAATGTCCAGGCACACACACAATCGATTGACTGGTTAACTTTAGATACAATCCCATAAACAGATCCCATTTGACCAAAGCATATATGCATATACACACATAACCAAAGCACACACATCTGAACTTCAGACCTATTGTCTGATGACATATGAAGGTGATGAGAATGACCTTCCTGATTTTATTCACACACATACGAAGGACACACAGTACAAACTCAAATTAGGAGACTGACATAATTATTATCCAGTGACATGAGAAGGGGTGAGAGGGAACTGCTTAGGATAGTGACAAATTGAAGGTAGGTTAGGGGACACCAACACACACATGTGTCCAGAGTTTATATAGGCCATTGCGGAGCAATGTTCTTAGGGTTTTCTGGTGAACTGTAAGCTGTTTCTGACTGCATTAAACCTGGTTTTCAGTTTTAATTCAGCAGTCACTGGTGGCTTGGAAAACCCTTTTGTTTCTCACTCTGCTTTTTTAAGGGAATAATTTTATTTCTACAACAATATTTGTCTTATAGTTGTCCTCATATGTTTTCTTTTGACCTTCTGGGGCACGTTGTTCTATGAGAAGCTGGTAATATAGGAATTCAAATGGAAGGTGAGAGTCAGGCATACGCATGAAGTCATTCTGAGGTGGTGTTGGACGAGGGCAGCATTGATGGTGGGGATGTCATCCTCCTCCAGGATGCTGGTATTGGTGTGTCTATTTTCCCATGTGATCCTGAAGATTTTCCAGAGACACATCTAATCACATCACATCTAATGATATGTCTCGAGTGCTTTCAAGTGTTCAAGTGCCTGCTATTTGTGGTCCCTGTTTCTGTTCCAAACAATAGGGTGGGCAGAGCTACAGTTTTATAGACCAGACTTTTAGTCTGGTGTAGTCAATAGAGTTGGTTGGAGGTAGAGCCATTGGAGTCTTTTTTTATATTGACTGCCAGATCAAGATGCTTGTATGCCTGGGAGAAGGCATCATGAATTCACTGTAGGTGCTCTTCTTAGAGGACCACAAGGGCAATGTCAGCAGCATACTGCAGGTCCATGATTTTTATGATAGTGGGAAGATATTTAGTTCTGAATATGTTGATCTCTAGAAGTTGTACAGCAGTTCTGTACGTATTTTTTTTTTCCCTTGTGGCAGATATTTACACTTGAAATGGAGAATAACAATAATGAAAATGGAAAACAGAGTAGGAGCAATGACGACTCCACACTATCACAGGATAAATAAGAAGTAAAAGAAATGAAAGATGATTTTGATGAATGTATTGCAATTAATTAATACGTCCAGAGCTGCATATTCAGAAATTGGAAACAGACATCTCTGAAACTGAAAATGTTATGGCCTTGAATATTACACCCACGGTAGCCCTTGAGAGGGAGTTATTTAGCAAAGACCTCAATCATTTACTCAGAAAAAGAGCAGACTTCCTCATGCATAGAGCAAGGCAAAATTATTATCAGCATAACCAAGCCACTTTCTACAATAGACTACTTAAAACCAATGGTATTCTAGCAAATATAACTGCTATTAAATATATCACTGGCAAATTGTACACAGACCAAAGAAAACGTTGGTGCTCCAAAGGTGCTCTACTCCTCTCTACATTAACAACAGAATCTGCATCTTCTTAAAATCACTGCAGCCTCCGCTACTTTTGCAGGGAAATCATTCTGATGTTGATGCTCGTTTATCAGAACTCCATAAAGCTCAGCTGTCAATGTAAAGTACAACTAAGTCACCAGGCTGAAAAATTTTACCTTTAGGATGTTATAGCATTCTGGTCCTAGGTAGAACCCTTCTTGCTGCATATGATTATTTCAAAGGGTTAATTCTTTAAAAAAACAGTCACAGCCATTATCTCTCTACTATTAAAATAAAAGAAAAGATTCACAGGACTGCTTATATTACCTTCGACTATCATTATTGACTACAGACATCAAGCTGTATGCAAAATGGCAAAATTGGATCACTGAAAGAATTCTTTAATTCCTGAGGATCAAATCGTTTTGTTTTGTTCAAAATCGATCTTGGCTCAGATAATGTATGATGACTTCTCCATATTATTAAATTATATTGACTCCCCAACAGCTGTCCTTTCTCTTGATGTGAAGAAAGCTTTTAATCATCTTGAGTGGCATTTCTAATAGGCAGTATTATGCCCCATGGGTTTTGGCAATGATTTCATGGCTATGAATCAAGTCATTTTCTCAAACCTCTCTGCCATGGTGTTGACAGAAAGCATTTGCTCCAAATTTCACATATTCCCGTAGCTCCTTCCACAACTGCCATTCCCATTTTTTATATACTCTTTCTGTTGAACAGGTCACCCGGGTAGTCCAACAATCAGTTGCTCAAGAACCTATTACCATGCACAACACCAGGCTTTTCATTTCTTTATATGCTAATGATATATTGCTTTTATCCAGAATGTCCACCATTTTCTAAATATATTAAGAAAACAGTCAAATTTCAGGATGCAGGTTATAATATAGATGTGCTGGTCATATAATCCCAATATCATGAAAAAGTTAATTTATTTCAGTAATTCCATTCTAAAAGTGCAATGTGTTTTAAATGTTTATTTCTTTCATTGTTTGATGATTATAACTGACAACTAATGTAAATTCCAAATTCAGTATCTTAGAAAATAAAATATTATTTAAGACGGTCCAAAAAAGAGATTTCTAGAAATGTTGGCAAACTGAAAAATATGAACATGAAAAGTATGAGCAATTACAGCACTCATAACTAAGTTCAAACTTTTGCCTTAATTACTGCAGCAATGGAGTCTTTGGCACTGCTCAAGTGTCAAAAGCCCAGGTTTCTCTGATAGTGGCCTTCAGCTCTTCTGCATTGTTGGGTCTAGCATATTGCATCTTCCTCTTCACTACCCAATCTATTTTCTATGATGTTAAGGTCAGGGGAGTTTGTTGGCCAATTAAGAATAGGGAAACCATGGTTCCTAAACCAGGTACTGGAATCTTTGGCACTGTTTGCAGGTGCCAAGTCCTTTTGGAAATCTACCTCTCCATAAAGTTGGTTAGCAGCAGGATGCATGAAGCGCTCTAAAACTTCCTGGTAGATGACTGCAATGACCTTGGACTAAAGAAAACACAGTGGACCAACACCAGCAGATGACAGCACTCATAACTAAGTGAGTGCACCCCAAACCATCACTGACTGTGCAAACTTTACACTTGACCTCAAGCAACATGGATTGTGCCACTTCTCTCTTCCTCGAGACTCCGGGACCTTGATTTCCAAAGGACATGCAAAATTTTCCTTTTATCAGAGAACATCATTTTGGACCACTCAGCAGTAGTGCAGTCCTTTTTTTGTTTTTTATCCCAGGCGAGATGCTTCTGACACTGTCTCTTGTTCAGGAGTGGCTTGACACAAGGATTACAACAGCTGTAACCATTGTCTTGCATACGTCTGTGCATATTGGTTCTTGAAGCACTGATTTCAGTTGCAGTCCACTCTTTGTCAATCTCCCCCACAATTTCGAATGGGTTTAAACCTGCAATTGGGAAACCAAACAATCACATTCCCTTAATGAAGCAGCAAAGGGTTTTATGTTCTCTATGACAATTATGATCCCGTTGGCCACCAAACATATCACAACATCCAGAAAAATTTCAATCTTCCTGGAATGTCTTTCTTTTTCGATCTTCAATTCCACACATCAATGCACACTTATGGGGTGCCTTGGAACCCAATTCTGTTCACACACTGATTTATACAATCCTAGCGGTCTATTCTCAATGATATATTCGATTTTGCATAGGGCGTCCTTATAAGCCTCTTGCCCTTGGCAGATTGTGGAAGGTGGACATCTCCTCAGATAGCTTCAATCCAAATTGGAAATAATTTGATAATATGGCTAATATGGATAATATTGCAGAACATGCAACTAACTTCCAGATATATTATTAATTTTAATTTCACACACAGCAATGCATTTGCTCTAATTTCCTTATTTTTTGACTTATCAGATCAAATTAGGGATCACTATTGAATATTCTTGACTTTGAAATAAATTAGAGATCAATCCACCATTCATATGATCAGGTTGGATTTCATTCAAGTTGTTTATTGTTGCATTACAATGAATGACAATGAATGTATTTGCCTATATCAATGTTGGACTAGATTATGTTGTAGTTTTTGAGTAATAATTTGTTGATCAACAACAACACATTGACATGTATTGTCAATTTAAATTCGGTGTATCAAATTGGGACCACTTGACAATAAATTCCCATCTGCTTTTTGTCTGCCCCTGAATTGGTTCATTGTTTCACTCCTGCTCATTATAAAGAACCCAGCTACCACACTCTGTTCTGCCCATCTCACAATGAAAAGTTTCAACAAAGCCACTCTGCAAAAGTCAGGACAAAATGTTCTTTCAAAGTGATGATTACCTCTGAAACACAAAATCATCTTTTCCCAGAAGAGAAGCCAAAGCTCAGTTCCACTGAACACAAAAAAGGACAAATGAGAGGAGAAAACACACACACATACACCAATGCACACTCACACATTTGCACAGTCACTTAGAGAGCAGCGTTTGTCCAAAATATCTGTCAGGAGAGTGAAATTTACTGAATCCTTTTTTCCTTTCATCTGGGAAATAGTTAGCATATCAAAAGCACTGCACTATTACAGCTGTTTATTCTGTTGCTCAGTACAAGTCAGTGTGCATATTAGACATAAGGAAGTTATTTTGCTGGAATCTTTAACCTGATATTACTCTCAGATGAAAGAGGAAATTCAAGGAAGAGTAACAGAGTGGAGATATCATCCTTAATAGCCATTTGTTATTTATTAAATCTCAGTCTCATCTTTGCTCAGAGGGCGTAATACACGTTAAGCTCATTATGATAGATGTGTCGGTGGGGAGACCTCGCAGCCACATCATTAAGACACTTTGAGATGAGCGTCTCTTCACGTTTGTTCCCCTTCATGTCAAACCGCTCATGAACACACCACCCACTGCGCCAATGTCAAATGACTCCCTGAGCACCGGCGTGTTCAGCCCACATCAACATTATTCATGCTGACAGAGAGTCACGACTCCTGCAAGAGAAAAAAGCAAACCTCCTGTTTTCCAGGTAGACGCACATCAGACAGATCAGTAAAAGCTGCAAACAAACAACATGACTTTTACGATTTTTTTTTCTTAACTGCAGGATAATGTGTAATGCAGATTAACTTGTGAGTGGAGGATAACTTGAAAGATGTTGGATATATAGATTAGCTCCATGTTTATTTTGATTCCATGTGAGAGTAGATTGATGTTCAGGCGTGTTCTGTTACTATCTGACTCATACTGGAGGAGATATAGAGGAGGAGATATAGACACTTTCTCTCTTTGATATACTCTTGGAATTATGTTCCTATCAGGTGATTGAGCAGCAAATCAAATGCCAACATTCATATTAAACATGGATCAGACTTTACATTCCATCAGTCTACACAACTCATACTATTTGAACATGTTAAAACATCTGATCCTAATCTTCACCTTGCATATAGTCAGAGTCATCTACTATTAACTTCCTGTCAGTGTGACATTGTTGCAAATTAAAACACATTTCAGGAAAGATAGAATTTCACTTGGACTTAACGACTGTTGGGCTGTAACTAATTATTTTCATCATTGATTCATCTGGCTGTTCATTTTTCAATTTGTATAAATTAATTACTTTTGCATAATCACTTTCTCTGTAAATCATCAGAAAGCCCACAGCGATGTGTCGCTATTCAGTTTACTTTCAAATAAGAGAGAAAAAAACAGTCAATACTCATTATTACACAGTAAATATAATTACAATTAGGAATGCTTGACATGTTTCTTTAAAAAATATGCTAACAATTATCGATTTATCAAAATAAATTCAGATTATCTTATCTTTGCATCAACTCTTTGCATTTACATCTCAGGGTAACACTATTGAGATTGTTTCTACTTTGAAATACTTGGGTATCATCCTTGATGACAAATTGACTTTTAAACCTCATATTGAGAACCTGGCAAAGAAGCCGAGGGTGAGACTGGGTTGTGTTTTACATTTTTATCAAAAAAGAGGCTTATTGAAGCTACTTTTTTACCCATACTAGATTATGGTGATGTCTTGTACATGAATGCTTGTTCCACTTCACTGCATAAACTGGATGCCACCTACCATTGTGCTTTAAGATTCATTACCGGTTGTAAATCACTCACTCATCACTGTTCTCTGTTTGCTAAAGTAGGCTGGTTGTCCCTGTCTGCCCGAAGAATTTTTCACTGGTACATCTTCATTTATAAAGCAATTATTGGACTACTCCCACCATACCTTCACACTTACATCGCTTTCACATCAAAAAGGACATCATCATACAAATTGCGCTTGTTGGACATTTTAATTGCCCCTATCCCTCAGGACTCGTACTCCTCAAGAACTAATCTCCTTTACTAATTTTAAAGATCAACTCACAGGCTTTTTACTGTCAAAATTTGGAACATGTAATTGTTTCACTGTGTGATATTTTTCATCACCAGTTAAGTAATGTTTTTACTGTTTTTGTGTTTTTGTTGTGTATTATGATCATTCCTCCCCAGGATGGACCTCAACTTACAACCTTCTCTGCCCCTTTACAGCCCTCTTTTCTTTTTCTAGGGCTCTGACTCTTATCCGCTGTTCTCATGTGTGTCATTCTGTGCTTGCACGTTTTTGTTTGCCAGATTGATCAGGCCTTGCTCAAAAAAGAGATTATTTGATCTCAAGCAACATGCCTGGTTAAATAAAGGAGAAAAAAATATTTGTTTCACTGGCTAATCATTTATGCTCTCAATGACTGAAAAGTTCCCATCATCCCAGAGAAAAATAGTAAATTATGCGTATGATATGATTGGGGGAGTTAGAGCACAGCCTATTGTGTGTCTGGCTGGACAAACCACTGTTTGCGGGACCTTGCAGTCCTGCTTGGTGCTGTTTCCGTTCCAGGCAGTGCAGAAGAAAACAAAATTCTCAGCATTTGAGATAAGTTGTTATCAGGCTTATGAGTTCCAAGCAGAACTCTAAGGTACCTGACTGGACTGACAAGGGGATATTTTCCAGATTGAAAACAGGTTGCATGATTTATAATCTGCTTTTCCATTTCTTGCAAATTTGCAATTCTTCTCATGAAAACTACAATATGCACATCACTGTTTCTCTCTTTAATAGCAATATACAGTATGTAATACACCAAGAACTAAAACAGACCGGTTTCACAGCAGACACATACATCTTGCAGACAGAGAATGTGGCGATTGACTTTTCTTCATATATATTTTTTTTCTTTTTAAAACTTTTACTTGAGAGCAGATCAGCACTAGAAAAGTAGAATGGTCAACATGAGCCTGAGCCAGACACAATGCTTTCACAGGATGTTTTTTAAAACAGAACATCGGGGTATGAAGGTAACCAAACTTGTTAAATTTCAACCTATTATTAAGAATTGTGGAGAAATAGTCATCCATTCAAAAGACAATCATCAGATTTGATCGCAGGCTCATCATGTGACTAAAGGCCCAGCGCTGCTGCCTGTGTGACCCCTGACCGAGGGCTATTACATGTTGTGTTGCGTGACAAGACAGTGACAGGGCTGTGACTAAGTCTGCCCCACCGATGGGGAAACAGCAGTGGTGATGATGGCAGTGATGATGGTGATGTCAGTGCGGCGCTGACATGTCACGGCTGTCCTCATTAAAAGCTTCTCAATTCTAAGCGGACCTTACAGCTGGCTCCACTGCCAGATCACATCATTAATGAAAGGACAGATCAATTAATCACAATAATAATAAACTTTGTATAGCACCTTTCATACAACTCAGAGTGCTTTATAAAATAAGTAAATCACATGCACTGAAAGCCTCCTATAAATATAGACATAAAATAAACATGAGAACATATGCAATACGTGTGATTGGGCTGAAACCTAGAGATGTTAATTTTACTGAGATTGACCCTTCCAAACTTCCACATGCAGTTCCAGCATGGAGATTTACCAAAAGGTATGAGGATGAACAGCAGAGCGCCCCTGCCTCTGCCCTTTGGTCAATCCATTCAGCCATGATTGTAGAGATATTCCTTTGATTTTTTAAAAAAAAACTTCCAGATGTAAATTTGTATCCAAAAATGTGTGCACAAAGTGGGATGATAACCTTTTCCACCAAAGAACAAGATGGAAGACCCATCTTTGAGAAAAGCACATCTTTACTACTGCTACTGTTAGCACTGTGGCTTTAGATGCACAGTAGAGCAACTCCACACTCTTCTTCTGTACTTCACTTCTTCTTCTTCAACTTAAATATACTCATTATTCCACACTGTGTACAAAATTTCTAAAATATGAGCCTAAAAATCCCAAACTGTGGTTCAAACCTCACTAGGGGTAAGAAGTAATGAAATGTGTAAAGTTGAATATTTCCCTTTTGTGTTTGCAGCTTGTGTGTGTCAGTATGTACATGTACTGTATGTTTTTGTGTTACAGGTAATGTGAAAAAATGGGCAATGTGTATATTACCAAAGAAATGTACATATAATTGGTAATTGATACATTAACCAGGTGCTTTCAAAATATGTCTGTGCAAGATGAAATACATCACATTTGAACATGGAAGAAATTGCAGAGTACAGCCTTAAATAGGATAACAGAATTATAAGGATTTATAGTATGTGTGTAGGATGAGGGCACAAGGATCTATGGCAGCTTCCAGGTGCCACTAGTACAGAGTAATGCCCGGATCACGTAACTTCCAGTGGGAAGGCCCCCTTGTGGGCAGCTACCCAGCATGCTATAGAACGGTCTGTAAATGAGAAAAACACAGTGCAGGACTCTGGGGACAAAAGAGATTTGAAAGGTATATCAGTGGGTAATGAGTTTTTCAGATGGCAAGGAAGAAAGAGAAGCTCAGAGTATCTCACGGTCAGTCTAAACTGCCAGTATAACAACCTTCCACGCCAGCCGGGCCCAGCCTTAACTATAAGCTTCATCAAAAACATCACTCTAGGCTTTTCCTTCTGATCCCGGCTGTTCTTCCCAAGTATATAGGAGAGCTAAGATGGTTGTCCATGGCCTCACATAAAGAACCGGTATGTATCTTATTTACTCAAGCTGACTTTACATTTCTTTACTTACAGGGTTACAGGGTTCTCATGCATCTTGGAAAACCTGGAAAATTATTGACCAATTTTTCAGTCATGGAAAACTGAACGAAAATGAGAAAAATCTCAAATGTCTTGGAAATTATTAAGTTATTCTGGAAATGTGGTTTTGATTTAATTATGGTAGTGAATAATTAAAGTAGGCTATTACATGCCTATTTGAACCATTTCCATTTTATTGTTGTTAGCATAAATTGATTGGCATTAAAGCTATCAATCAGTCAATTTGACTTTATTCAAGAGTATTTATTGCCATTATCCTGGATGGGCGGTTGGTTAATAAAAAAAATAGTATTGCATATTTAGGCACACATTACAGGACAATGTATTGTATGTGTATGTGTATAGTGTATGGTATGATAACTTGTCTCTGTAGTGTCTGAAAATATCCTGGAAAAGTCCTGGAAAATAATTTCAGGTTAGGAGTGGGAACCCTGTTGTTAAGTCCCTCTAACCCAAGACTAGCTGCCTCATTTACTCTTTAAATGAGGATCTTGTCACTCACCACTAGGTCATCAAGGAAGGGATTAATCATCAAATTATATGTTACCATTCAGTGGCCCCATGCCCAGTGACCTCAGGAATTTCTTGGTTATCAAATTACGGTTGTACTGCTCATCTTGCCTTTTTTGTTTGATGCAAACAGCAGCCACTTGTTGAGTTATATTGTGTTGAACAGGAAATCTTGAGCTGACTCTGAGATATGAAAATGTGGCTCTGGCACAGTTCTGATGTATTTTCCTGCCTATAGAGGACCCTTCAGAATAGTCTTTGCTTTGACAGTGTCTTTATTTCCAGCAATTCGTGAAGTTTCAGTCCTGGACTGATGGCTTTTAGTGCTGCTTCATTGATATCTAACTCGCCATGACCTCTTTGAAGTCCTCCGTTGATCTGGTGTAAGAGATTGGTATGTGACAATGTGTCACATTGCCCTCACTCACTGATTTCCACTGATTTGGAATGATCTATGAAAGGTTACTGTAAGCACTTTAGCTGGTTGATGGGGTTGGATAGGCTCATTCACAGAGGGTCAGCTACAAGCAGTTTATCACCAAGAGCTTTTATTTCTTCCTCTAGAACCTAGGCCAGTTCTTGGGACTTCCTCTATATACTTCACCTTTATTGTCTCTAGTTCCTGCTCTGACCCCTCACTTCTCCCGTCAACCATTTTCTACAAAAAGGCAACAAGATCTTGAATAATCTGACAGGCTTTTTGCATCTCTGTCCTGTTTGATAGCATGTATTTCTCTCTTTACCACTGAGCTGGTTCTCTTTAGAAACACCTCACCTTCATCACTGATGAAGCCTCAGTTCTTTCAATGCTCTAGGTTTCTCTTGTGCTACTAGTATTTGTAGTTCTTCTTGCAGGAATTTTCCAGTCCCAAATTTGAGCAATTAAACAGTTTGGAATCAATTGGTGAACAGTCATTGAGCAGTCACTGACTAGTCCAGTGAGCCATCTGAATGGCTGGATGAAAAACGCAGAAGTAGTTGATGGTTCTTGAGCAGAGGTCATCATACTAAATATTTTGATGCCTACAAGGCGTTAGTTAGCATTTGATATTCAAAAGACAGATTGCTTACAACTTTTAAGTAAGAAAACTTCCTAGTTAAGGGGAAGGAATTTAGCTCCAGGCTTGATGCATTCCACTGTATTTCTGACCACAAAAACATGCCAAGTGAGCAGAAACTAAAGTCAACAGGGGGAAAAGGTAGTTGCAGAAAATAGAATGATTAGGTTGAATAGCTAAAGAATGGAATAGGGAGAGAAGAAAATATTGAGGCCAGGGAATTATAACTGGAGGTGGAGGGGAGAGAAGATAAGGGCAGTTATAAAGGTCATCCACGGGGGTCATGATACAGTTTCGTGCTACCCAGAGATGTCTCTGTCTTCCTCTAACACAGCTACACACTCTCACATATACATTGCAACTATCTCCACAAACAACTTTAGTGAAGATTTAAAATTTGATGCTATGTGTGTCTGGAATAGAATCAGACACAATTATCTGTGAGAACAGATAAAGTTTCTGTTTTCATCTGTCATTCCATATGAAATGTTCTTGACTTGTTCTTGTTTGCGGTAAATGAATCAAATGTGTTTCATATATAATATTTTTTTTTCTGCATTTGGTTATTTTATAATGGAAACTTGTGAACCCTGAGCTAAAGAATGACATTAATGTGCGTTTGCCCAGATTGTTTCTTCTGCTGTTGCGTCCTTGTCAGCTTATTAGGTGTCTCTGGTAGATGCTTGACCCTTTCAGGGTATTTGGCCTCTGGCTTGACCTCAAGAGCGTGTTGTAAACACACCAGTGACTGCTGCTCATCACTGCACACTGACAGCCCACAGGCTGAGGGTCAGCTGGGAGCTTCTAGAAGTTGGGAGAAGGAAGTTGTTGACAGACAGATGGAAATGTTTTGAATGTTTTGGGGGGGAAATGAAGACAGACTCCAGTTCCTTTTGTTCTTCTCTGCACCACAAGATGAAGTCTCAGATCTCTGATATGCATGGACTCTGTCACCGAGATGACCTATGAACCTGTCGGCTGTATTTCTGTCTTATCAGACTGACAAACAGCTGACCCCCATAGCCACACTCTTCTGCTTTTCCTGCTCTGCCAGTCGTTGATACTAATTCGAGTTGGCACTGCAGAGGCCTCCCAAATCACAGGGCTACAAAGATTTGGCATTGTCTGCAAGATGGACACTTCCCATATATCCCAGGTGAGCTGCTGGTGAGTGTTTAGTGTTGTTATGCGGCTGAATACATAATTTGCAATAGAATAAAGAGTGGAACGTTGATTTCAATCCTCCTTTCTCCTGTCTCTTTCCACCAGTCCAACTGATGGATCACTACTGATGGGATTGTGTTTGTTTTGTTTAAAATTTCCCCATCTCCCCATCCACTGGATCCACTGCTTATTCAGTTGTTACTCGCCACTGCCCACTTATTCATTTAACATTCATGCCAGGCTGCAGTCTGCTCACATTGTTCATAAGCAGATCCATTGGAACATTGCTACTGATTAGTAATTGCTTTGTTCTTTTTGGTGACATGGATCAGAGAATAACTGAAGTTCGGTTACCTGTCATCTCACAAGATGCAACTTCCCAATAGAAACTCTGCCGTGTTTGACTTGATCTCACCTCATGTTCTGATCTCACCTCACACAGCTTCTTCATTATCATCCATCTTTTTTTTCTTTTTTTTTGTTTTGGCAGCGTGTTCGATCCTTTCCTCTAAGTGCTACTGAAAGATAGTCACTATAAAGCCAAAGCAATGAGATTTTACTTCCTGGTGCTGAAAGAAAATCCATTTATTTTGGACTCCAAGTGCTATAATACCCTGAGTGCTTCGTCCCTCCCCTCCGAGGAGTTTAATGAAAATAGATCAGGTGCGCATTTTAATCACAGGAGGAGGAGAGGGAGGGGCAGAGGACGGGAAGATTAAGTAGACAAGAAATGAGTAGAACAAATTTCCATATTAGACCTTTTACCATAAACATTGACATTTAATTAAAAAGTTGTCCTCGATTTTTTCACAAACCTTCAACATTCCTTCTCCACAAACACCTCAGTGTTCTGTTTTAATGGCACAGTTTCAACTCATCTGTTTCTACTTCTATTCATTTGAGCATGTCTGTAGCACAGTCTCTCATTTTCTCTTCTGTTGATAGATCTGTCCAGAAAGGTACTGAGAGGTATATCTGCCTGGTGATGTCACTCTAAATGAATACAGCCTTGGCTCAAGAGGATTTGTGTTTTCTGGATTTCTAAGGTCATTTTTTTGCACACGGTGCTCATGAACTGTCATCTCCTATCTTTCTTTCTCTCAAACATGCGACCTATTCAATAATAATAGGCTTTTGGCATGGCATCTCCCACATTGTTTTAATCTGCTGCAGGGCTTTGGGACATGAGATGTGAAAAGGAGAGCCAAGTTTGTCGAAGTGAGAGGAGAGAGAGACAAGAAAAGAGAGAGGGGAGAGAAAAAACAGGTAGAAGAGAGAGAGGGGAAAGAGAAAAAAGAGTAAAGAGTGAAGAGATTGAAGAGGAGAAGAGAGAACAAAGAGAGAGAGGGATGAGAGAGGAAGAGAGGAAGGAGGAAGCTTCAGTCTGACCATTCATCTGGTTCCAATCACTCCTCCTCTGCCTCCTGCTGTCAGACCTGCCTGAATGTAGGACAGCCAGTGTGTGTGTTTGTGTGTGTGTGCATGTGTGTGTGTGAAAAGGACTTTGCTTGCCAGGGGATGTGTGTTTCTGGTGTGTGTCTACATGGTGGGAAGTCTTCCTGTGTGCCAGTGTACAGTATTTGTTGTGTGTGCAGGCGTCAGGGTTTCCAAATGTCTGTGTTGTTGCCTATATACTCCTAAATTACTGCCTCACACAACTGAACCCTGGTGAGAGTGAGCAGAGAAGATGGAGAGACAAGCCCCTACATGGCATGTAGTACCATCAGATAGAGGAAGTGTCTGACTTCAGGAAGAGCTGCTGATGCTAAGAAAATGCTGGACTAACAGACAGCTCAGAAGCACTAATCATGGTGGCGCAAGAACAGTCCATAAGCACAAAAGTTATAGAGGCCAGGATCTACTAGAGAAGATAATGCTCTGAAAAGATGGTCCAGCACATAATAGCTGGGTCAACGATGCATGGGAAAGCATACATGGAGAGGCTGGGATATTGTACCAGAGCATCTGGTATGGACTAAAAGTACCCAAATCCCAATGTGTGGTGTCAAATCCAATCTGATCAAGGAAACACTGTTAATAATTTTTGGAATTGGGTCCATCATTTTGGACCCGTGAAGACCTGAGGAATCACAGATGTTGGGAGTGCAGTGGATTGCTGGGATGAGCTGGACCAGAACAGCACAGGCCTTTACCACTCACAGCCCTCTTGTAGTCCTAAGGAATTCAGTGAGTAGCAATTTATGAAACTTTTGGGGAAAAAAGAAAACAGAGAAAAAAATGTTGCTGTCAGTGCTTGCTAAGCTATGCAAGAAAAGAGTTGGAATAAACTAGATGGCATCCCCTTCACCAAAATGTGATGGCTCTGAGGAATCATCTCAGGACTGTAGAAGAAAAAAAACAAGATGGGAACTGACACAACAGCTGAGTCAAACATCATACAAGACATTAAAAGAGACAGTTCTGGCACAACTCATTGTTTTAACAAGCATCATGAAGAACCAACTTGACTCTTGAAGCCTATAAGAAAGCAAACACAAATCCTATAAATGAGGATATTTTGACTGCCTGCAAAAGTACACAGA
Source organism: Lepturacanthus savala (assembly GCA_030544235.1). Taxonomy (NCBI): domain Eukaryota; kingdom Metazoa; phylum Chordata; class Actinopteri; order Scombriformes; family Trichiuridae; genus Lepturacanthus; species Lepturacanthus savala. The sequence continues at coordinate 19,016,263 of CM060479.1, read as the reverse complement.
GGAAAGCAAAGGAGAAAACCCTGAAATCCTAATGTCAACTACGTAAATAAAATTTTGAAAAAAAAAAAAGAAACAGGTCGCCACACTCTGACACTGAATGTTAGTGAACAAGATTTAGAACTGCAAGGTTCATGTAGCATGACATCAGAGTTCACTTGACTTTTACTGACAGAACATTTCAAATAGAATTTTGAGTTCAATTAAATTTCAAATGAACTTTCTGTCTCTAGCAAAGACAATACGTAGGAAACAAGGCAACGAGGTGGATGAAGATGTAAGTTTTGGCTCCTAAAAACAGACTTGATCCCTGTGGTGAGAGAAAATATTTAGACATAGATGATCAGAGTCCAGGAACAATCTTGGTTGGAAGCAATGGAGCCACCCATAATCAAGGTGAAGAGCCTGCAGCATATAGAGAGGAGCCCCCATAAAGAAACACTCGGCAAAGTTTATGGCCGAGCGCAGAGTTCCTGGTAAAGAAAGCTGTAAAGATCCCGAAAGGATGTAAAGAACCTTGTGCACAACATATTGGCACTTAAACCAAAGGTCTGCTTTATGGCAACTTAACTATTGAAGGTCTTCGTTGTCCATCAGTATGTCAAGATGTGTTCTAGATAATAATGTCTGGTTCAGCCAATATTGACTATGTTTTAACTCTTTTTGATGCTGTCTTTTGACGTTCTGCTTCAATAGTCTTATTTAATGCTGCAACTAACATTTATTTTCAGCATCTATTAGTTTGTCAAACATTTTCTCAGTTAAGTGTTTGTTTTACAACAATTTCCTGAAGTCCAAGGTGATGTTTTCAGAGGTAAATTTTGTCCTTCCGACGGTCCAAGTTTACTATCATAAATGACTAAGAAAATAGGTAAATACTCACAAATGAACATTAGAACAAACTGAAATAAATAATTCCGGTCACAGAAATAAAAGAAAAAGCCTATTTAGTTATATTTAAATATTATTAAATTCTAATATGCCAGTGGGCCACACACTATGAGTCTTCATCATATGTTAATTTCACTACAGGAGAGACTTGATATTCTCTGCAATTAGGTGAAAAACAAATATGTGCATTGGACTTGGAAAATATCAGCTAAAAAATCCAATATCCTACATCTCTACATACATATAAATATCTACAGTGTCTATTTGCAGCAAGATTCCACTCGAAGAAAGACAGCGTTGTTGTGAACATCTGACCATTTGTTATCCTGTCAGGCTCACATCTACATTGTCAGCTTTTATCAGTCTCAGCTGGACACTTGTCAGCTTGATCTACAGCTACTACTGCTGCCTTTGTCATGAAAGACAATGAGGGTAAGAGGGTAAAGATGCTACAATTGAGCTGTGATGCCACATATGACAAAGTTGATTAAGTTGTTAGGTTGTGACAGAATTTGAAAGAGTTGATTCAAAGTAATGAAGCATTATGCTGGAAAGTTATTTTTTTTTCTGCACAGACACTGTTGTTATAACAGCAGTGTCTACTCACCTTCATGTGACTAATATGCCAGGTTATCCATATATTGCTCCAGTATGTATGCATGTATGTATGGGTAATGACAGTATATGTATGTATATATCTTCTGCATGTATGTGTGTATGTTTATGCTTATAATGTGTGAATGTAAATGCATATTATGTGTGTGTTTGTGCATGTCGATATTTTGTATTGTGTATATTTTGCATTATTGAAAGAAATACCTCTTTGATTTAGACTTGCCACAGGGACAACAGATGTAAATTGATCTTTAGTTATAATCCGGCATGCTTTCATTACCTTGGAATTGTTCATTAATATGCACTGTCCCTGCTCGAAAAAGCAAATCAATCTATCAATCATCGCCATTGTCAGTCAGTCAGTCAGTCATTTTCTATACCTGCTTATTCCTCATTAGGGTCGCAGGGGGCTGCTGGAGCCTATCCCAGCGCGTTACGGCGAGAGGCAGGGATACACCCCAGATGGCCGCCAGCCAATCGTGGGGCACACACACCATTCACTCACACACTCACACCTACGGGCAATTTAGAGTCTCCAATTAACCTGAGCATGTTTTTGGACTGTGGGAGGAAGCCGGAGTACCCGGTGAAAACCCACGCAGACACGGGGAGAACATGCAAACTCCACACAGAAAGGTCCCAGACCCCGGACCAAGGAGGTCTTGAACCTGCGACCTTCTTGCTGTGAGGCAACAGCGCTAACCCCTGCGCCACCATGTCGCCCATCATCGCCATTGTTTGTCATATAAATAGATTGCGCTCTATTTAAATGACATAAACACATGGTTTTAGTGCAACTATGAACACTTTGATGAAGGAGCCTGTGCAAAGTGTTTTTCTAATTCACACACAATCCATATATGAGTGCAGAAGGAAGATTAGTGAGGAGTGCAATATCTCCGGTTTGGTTTGTTTGCATTATAGTCCATTTGCTTTTGATTTTTTGTTTAGTTTGTTTTTTGCTCCAAATTTATAAAGACAATCTATTTAAAAAAATACTTGGTGATATATATACAGTAAGATATTGATAACTAACTAGTCGGTTAATCTGGAACATTCCTAATTTGTTTAAAGTTATTTACTGTTGTTTTCCTTTTACACTGCAACACAACAAAACTGTTTTGGAAATAGTTACAGCCAGTGCGCTGTCACTAGATGTTTACACTATTCAAAATAAAAGAACAAAATGTCACTTTATTTACTGTAGGCCTACCGCTCAACTAACTGATCTTTAAAGCTACTACACATGGACACATGAATCATTACAATGTGTCTATTTTTATGTTTTGATAAACTGACAAAAAGGAGCAGCTCATGTGGCTTTTTTCAACAAGCATCTTCAATTGTGTGTTTTCCATCCAATCCCAGCATTAGGGAGTTTTGTCTTTCCTTTCCTCTATGAATACTATTAATCTGGGATATTCCTCTATGTATCCAGTGGGGTGAAGGGGGAAGACCTTTAACATTGTGTACCCTGCTGAGTCTAGTTCCTGTCCTGCTGCCTCTCACAGACTGAGGAGGACAAGGTCCAGACCACCAGAGCTTTAATCCATCTGCTGAGATAAAGGGGCCAGAAGGAATGTGTGTGTGTGTGTGTGAGTGTGTGTGTGTGTGTGTGTGTGTGTGTGTGTGTGTGTGTGTGTGTGTGTGTGTGTGTGTGTGTGTGTGTGTGTGTGTGGTGTGTGTGTGTACTTACAGTGGGGAGAAGGACATGCTTTACTGAACTTTCATATTACTATGAGATGTGTAAAAGGAAGGAAACAATTGCAGTATCAGACTGCTGCCCTCATAGGGAACACAGGAAAATGACTGCAACTCACTTAACAACCATCGCCAAGGGGGTCACTAATGAGAAGAAATTTGTGAAAGTTACACACAATATGTGGTTGCGAGTGTACGCACAGCCAAATGTGACTTTGGAATAACATCTTTTCTGTGTCATTTTTGGACATCAAATTTCAGTCCACTGATAATTTGTAATTCCAGGCACCATCTTTTTTTTCACGTTTTTTTCTTGTTTTTGAAGTCTGTGTAAGATCTATAATCCAAAGTACCATAGTACCTGTCACAATAGTCTTAATAATTAATAATAAATTTATAAGTAAAGAAACAAAAATGTCCATATTTGGACATGATGGTTGGGTGGATGGCTAGATAAATAGATGGCAAATTGTGTACTTTGGTGCAGGACACTGCTATTTATTGCTGTTTCCAAAAGTAAGTCAGAGTGATTTTTAACAGCAGGTCTGAAGGGTTTTTAATCAGTTTTTACCTAAACTATGGCCATTGACTAACTCTAATGCATTGAAACGTGTTAAAAAGTGACATCAACGGACCGAATGTCCATATGTGATGAATTGGGATGAGAATGTATTGAAATAGGTCTGCTCCAGTTTCATGTAGCTCTAATTGCTATGAACCTCAGTCTGTTTGGTCTAGTTCATGGTTGGTTGGGATTCCATCCAATTTCTACTCCCAATTAGTCATATTTTTTATGCCGTGCTGTCTGCAGTGCTGAGGTCTGTTTTATAGCCTCTCTGCAAACGGCAAAAGAATGTAATACTGTGTTGCGCTGCCCTGGGGGCTGTTATAACAGACTTAATGAAACCCAAACCTACTCTGTGGCATTTGATAATTTGCAAACTTAAAAAAACTAAGGGGCCGATTGAAAGCAGATCTTAGCTGCATATTAGACACCCATAAGTACTAACAGAAGACATTATTTTTAATAGTATATGTTTGTATGGATCCTTAAGTAATTGCAATTCATTGGAAATGTCAATAGAAACACTGAACAGACTGTTCTTGGCAATGGTGATGGACTAAAGCTCTAACAATATTTTCCTGTGTAAACTTCTCTACCTCCACCTTCTCCAAACCTTTTACCTCCTGCTCTCTCCTCTCCCTCAGCGCAGTTATGTCAGAATGCAGCACAGGCCTGGACTCACGTCAATGAAATACACTTGTAACGCCATTACTGAGATAAACTTGTTGCTCTATCTTTCAGTAATTACTCTCCTTATCGGTGAAATGCGTGTTCATTCACAGCACACACGGAGTGAGGTGAGGCTGTTCAGAGACAGTGTGTGTGTGAGAGATAGAAGGAAGGCTGTTCACAGGGGAGTGAATGGGACTGATTAAATGTTTAGGTAATAACTGTACCGTGCTGAAGCCCACCTCATATAACCATGCCAATAAGCAAAACACACACGCCAACTAGGTCTTTCACGATTACAGTATTTTAGTAGTTGATGGCTACTGCTATAAAGTAGTTGACTGTTATATTAGCTTGAGATATGATGACCCCCCCGTAACATTATCAATTATCACAAGTGTAAAGAATCTGCTTCAGGCCCTTATGCACGTTGATTCTGCTGAATTAATCAGATTGATCAGAAATCAAAAGCACACACAGACTCACACACACAGCTCATATTGGTATGGTACTTATGTAACTTTTTGCATATATTGCATGTGACTATGTTCTCTTCTTTATTCGAAATACACCCACGCAGTGAATTTATGTTGATTGCTGCTTTTTTCTGTATCATTGAAGTTCATTAAACCTCTGCTCTCTCTCTCCAGCAGCGGAAAGCCATGATAATATTAACTCCTGATTTTTTTTTTCCCTTTTTATACCATTCACTAGATCCGTTTATCCTGTGATCAACTGTTTTAGCATGTGGAGCCATTATGATATAACCTGTTTTTATTTTCTAGACATGTGAGTTGTATATATATGTAAGTTGTGTATAGCGAGAGAGAGACCACTTATTTGCATCAGCAAATTCAGTATATTTTAAAAACAATGCCAAGAAATACTTTTTCATGACAGTACTCTTCTTGTGTTTTTGTGTTTAACTGGTTGAAGTTGGTGAAAGGACCTTGGTCAAATATCAAAAAAGTCAATGTTGACTCTAAGCTATAAATGTGACTTCTCAACCTTTCAAATATTTTTTTCTAAAACAATCCTCCCTGTTTCTCGCCAAGCGCTTCAGTCGTGTAATATGAATATTTGGGGTGTCTCGGCTACATTTGGACACTTTGATTTCATGAACACGCCGCACAAGCTGATAGAATCACCACGACAGTTCTAATGGACTTATAACACTCCAGATGTTCTCTAACACATGGCTGAATGAGCATGCCTGTGTGTGATCTTGGAGTTCCTGCTGCTAATGTAAATCTGAGCAGACTGTGTCTGAGACACAAGACCACATGTTGACATACAGTATGTGTCAATACAAACTGAATATTAAAGCTTCACAAAGATAATTTTTGTGACTAAATTACTCATTTACATATGCATTCTAAAAGATTGTGTGCATGGTTTATGAGCATTCTGTGGGGTATTAACTAAAATATAACATCATAAATGGCAACAGGTGCAAATGTGGTAGAGACAGCAGTATTTAAATGAGGGTTTTGCATGTTTTAATGTCTGGACCATTCAGAGGTTAATAACAATAAAAATAAAAATAAATTGATTTATTAGACCTATTTATATAATTTAATGCTACTTTTGGTAGAAAGGAAGTTGTAAAAGAGGCTCTGAACCAATGTCTTCTTTGTAAAAAAAAAAAAAAAAAAAAAAAAGAAGCTTAATATGAAGCCATATCCCACTGGTCTGATGTGCTTCACTCCGGCTTCAGTTGTGGGCAGATATATCAAAATATCAGTCCTGCACTGTAACACTGTACTGTGCCTTCAGATGCTGCAGAAGAAGCATTTCATATAGTATAAAGCAAGTGTAGACAGCAGAATAACCCACATTCATTCATAGATCAATGCAGACTGATTTACTGATGTTCTTGCTGCACACATTAATTATGTGCAGCCCTTGAAACGTTAAATTCAGACCCACTCTCCATCACAGAAATTGCATTCCAGCGTCGTACAGCGCAGTGCATGTGTTACTTTAATCTATTTACAATGACATTAAGTTACATTCATTGAGGCAAAAGTACTAACTGGATAAGATGTGCTATATTGCACATTTAAAAGACACATTCCTCATTGCGCTTAGTCGATTGGTTTCTACAGTTATGTCTGTGCGCTTTTGAGTTTGCACATGTCTTCATACATGAAAATCTACATTAAATCCAGCCCAAAGTGTAATGAGAGAAAGTTTAGGCAGCTTTCCCCTCAACTACAGTATATCTCAGCACACAGTGCATCCTGGATGAAACTGCCACAGTTCTAATAAAGGATATCCTTCATTTGCAATACCTGTAATCTAGTTGTGCCAATAAAGCATAGGATGTCCTTGTGTTTGACAGCATAGTTCTACATGAAGTGCGAGGAGCAAGTCTCCACTGCAGCCTGTCTACACTGTTGTTTTACCGCTTCCAGCATAAGAACAATGTTCATCTGCAATTGATGTTATAGTGTGTGTCAGTACAGCACATAGTCAGCACCATTTCCAACCTAATGGGCACAGAAGTTGCAAATTGCAGCAAAAAAGGACTTGGCAGTCTAAAAGTGTATTCCACATATTGATTGGAGAGGGTCAGTGTTCTGGAAGCTGCAGCTCGTGGTGCAGAGACACTAAAATTTCCACCATATACAGCAGCAGTGATGAGTCACTGTTAGAGAACACTTGTATTTACTATGTGAAATCCAGGGTGCAATTTTTAACAGAAATCATGAATCACACCACCATTGATGCCAAATGGTGCAACTTTGATCATAAGACATTCTCTTAATCACTGTTGCCAAGGTCCACAGTCAGCAAAAACGTATATATAAAACTCAGCACAGCATGCTAGTTGCTGACAACAGCATCTGGACTTCTGGCAATAAATTGTGAAATCAAGGCATCGCATCTAATGACCTCTTCTTTTATCTCCAATTGGCAAGACCTTATAGACTGAACATTGGTGTGTCGGGGGGTAAAGATGGATGCGCATAATGATTACAGGTCAGACAGAGTTAGGGAAATTTATTCATTAGATTATAAGTACGTGCAGTTTGTTTTTACATCCCAATGGAATTAACACATAACTCAGAAATAAAACATGACTACTTCAAATAATAATCTGCTGGGCACAATATATCTCCCACTTTACTCAATAGTCAATTCTCCGGTGCACTGGAGGGTTTGGATGATCACACCGGTTGATAGAGGTGTCAAAACACACATCACATTCATTACTCACGTAGAAGTATAGACACAATATTTAAAAAACACATCAATAGAAGTTGAAGTATCAATTAAAGCTTATTACTCAAGTAAAAGTGTAAAAGTACTGGTACTATAATGTTAAATTAAAATGGGATGCAGCTGTTTCAGCCAGGGTGACGTGGTTGCACTGTAGGTAGTGCTGATGCCTCACAGCAAGAAGGTCGCAAGGACCTTGGTCTGGGACCTTTCCTTGTCTCTTTAAAAGCACCTCCCTGTTTCACCGTCCAAGCTCTAAAGATCGAGCATTCTCACATGCTGCACCTCATCTTTAGAACTCTCTCCCCTAGACAGTCAGACTCACCTTCACTCACCACATTCAAATCCAGACTCAAAACATACTTTTGCTCCCAAGCCTATGACCTCTCCTACCCTTAACCACCTCCTCTAACCATGCTTTCCTCCCTCTTCCCTCTACATCCTATTGGTTATCTTTCACCTTATATGTGTTTAAAGTATCAGCATGTTTGGGCTATTGAACAGCGTTTTACAAAATAAATTAATTATTAATATTCGTGTTTGTACTTTCAGGATATCAGCTACAGTGTCATGGGTTGGAGATAAAAGCAAAAATACACACTGAAATCAACAACAAGTAATAAGCAGCTGTGATTCAGTCATAACTTGCAGGAGCACACCGATTATTTGACATGCAGTCACATCAGAGTCCTGATGACAAATGTGTGGCATTGTAGGGAATATAGTCAATTACTTTGTCAACTATTAAAGCAACATCATAAACTTTATTTTTTTCTAAGAAATATTGTCTTGAGAACATGTCTGTACCATCCCTTATCTGAAGATGGATTTGGTTATTTGGCAATTTTCAGCACTCTACTGCTATCAAACTGTGTTAGATGAGTTTGTGCCCAGTAGAAAGTGACAGGAAACATGGTGAAGAGATGGCAATGAGCTGAAATGAAACAGTGCACATGGGTTTGTTAAACAAACATAATCTCTATTGAGTTGTGCAAATTTCTGTCTTCTCTGTTTCAGAGCAGGCAGAGCTGCTTCATCACACTCTCACACACAAACACTCATATGCACACAGAGAGCTCAGCGGAGCAGATCAGAGATATGAGGAAGTCAAGTTATAAACAAATACAACCATAAATGTATAACCAAACAATCCACAAGGCTCCCTGTCCGTCATCTTTGCTCAAGCTGAACTGAGCCTGCAACAGCTGAGAGTCAGATTGGGTTTTTATGGAGGGATGTCACACTGATATAGGAAAGTGGTTCAATACCATTCTATCCCACCCAATACACCCCAAACCAGGTTGAAAACTACAGATCAGTTTCACTTCTGCCTTTCCTACCAAAAATACTGTAACATAGCTTTTCACAAACACCTCTGCACTTGACTAGATCAACATTGATGGACCCAGATGACTTCTATGTACACTAGATTTATAGCAGTTATTATAGCATAGCAGTTATGATGATCCTACCTGACTAGTGTTTTGCTCGTATTAACTCTCTGATGTACTCCATTTTGGATACATGTGTCTGCTAAATGAGATTTTAAATTGTACTTGTACCATACCATGAAAAGGAAGCCACACTCATGTTTTATGTGAGCCTGTTTCATATAGTAAGAAACAGCTCCAAAACTTCCTTCCTTGATGTCTGCACAAAGCAGAGATGTCCTCGCCTTTTTGTCTGGTGGGAATGCAGCAGTCACTGATGAATCTAACTCTCTCGACGTGTTGTTCACTCACTACTGTTTCAGATAGAGGGAATAATCTATCATAATATCAGACTTCAACATCCAATTTGACGTTTTAGATAAATTCTTGTCGAATACAAAGCTTTTGCTCTGCTTCATTCTGACCGGGCAGTCGGATCATTACAGAAATGCATGTTCCGTTTCCTTTTAATATGGTAGCACTAATATCAGCAAATAATAACCACATTGCCATATTACAGAACAATATCTGGCTGAACACTGTCACATACATGTCCTGATACATACTGATATTTTTTAATTAGTCTCTACAATTTTGTAGCCTAGGTGTACCCATCCTTAATTGCATCTGAATTCACTTCGCTGTGAAATTCAGTCTGGACACCAAGGACCCAATTTCCCCCCCATCTAGGGAGCCAATCACAGAACAGGGGAGGGTGCAGCAAGACAATGACATGAACACAGTGAGTGAGTTTGTTGATAACTGTCGATCCCATATGGCTGCATACGGTAATTTACCTTTTAATGCAGCCTGTTCTATGTAATTTAGACTGCAAGTTTATTTTGAAAAATGAGCAACTTTTAGCATTTAAACTATTTAATTGTCATCTGGTATCAGGTACATCATTGGGTATGTTTAGTATGATTGGCTACAAACTACATACAGTAGCATTGCATGCATTTGACAGACATCAATAGAGCCCAATACAAACAAATGAATAGATAGTTCCCCGGTGCTAGTCAGGCTAACAATTTCAAGTCATTTTATATATTCAGTATCATAGTCAATAGTGATGTAGTAGATAATGATTAAAGGTATAACTTGGCATTTAGGACATCAACCCTATTTCCCACATTCCTGGCATGTATCTGACACATGGGGACCATAATTTCCCCGATCCCTCCAGTATTGAGCTTTGCAGTGATTTATCTCTGACCGGATTTTCAATATAATGGAAGTGCACAGGGCAGATTTGATTCCTAGTAGAAAAACCTATTTAACTTTGTGAAAAACTGAATAAACACTGGTAAGAAGCTTTGTGTGTAATAGTACCCATCTCAGTAAGCTGTACCATGTCATGCACCCCATTCATTCATTTGTACTTGCTTTAAAAGGCTTGGAAATGAGCATTGTGCTACTATTTGTGTTGTGGAGATTTTCTAGCCTCGTACTGCAGTCTAGCTCCAGTTTCAATGTTCAGTTATCAAGTCATCCATAAATTGCATAACAATATATTGACAACATGTAAGAGTTTAGAATGAGTTTTCTGTTTGGGAAAGAAGTACTGAAAATCTGCTCTGTGCACTTCCAATAAAAATCCTATTGGAGGGAAATCACTACAAAGCTTTCTAGTGGATTGGTAAAATGATGGTCTCTATGCTTCAGATGCATGCTACGAATGTAGGAAATGGGGCTAGATATAAAAATCATTGCACTATCACTTTATTGCAATTTTGGCTACATCAGCAGTCTTTTATCCACATGTAAGCTGGGAAGCTGCTTTAGATCCTCAGGCGAGAGTCTTAGCCATGCAGAGTCCAGGTTAAACTCACAGAACGATAATATTTGTGTTGGAATTTGAAATATTCAGCATGACAGGGAGTGTGTACATCTAACCTGCCTTCACTTATCCTTTGACCTCACTTCTAAACCCAAGCTTCTATCTGTAACTGCCTTTACAATGTGTTTTATTTAGCACCATATTTCATATATATCACATATATTTCATATGTGCTCAGCTCTTCAGGGTTATTTTATATTTATATTTTATGACTATTGATTTGATGGGTTATTTTAAAATTCTTGTTTGCAATTATTTAATCAAACCCCAAACAGCAGGCAAACAGTTTTCCACAGTGACTATAAGAGCTAAAAATAGAGCTGAAGTATAAAAGAGAGGAAGCCACTTCATTAAGTTGATGCTTAATAAAAGAACTCGCCCAAAAAGAAAAAAGAAACAATTAGGAGATCTTGGAGGAGTGAGCTCACAGGCTTCAATTTGTCCTCTTTTTCTTCTTTATTTTTTTCTATTTTAAGTGTTTTTTTCTTTAGATCAGAGCTTCTCATTGTATCAGCCTCAGAGCAGGGGATGTGCTGACTTGCATACAAGCGAGCAGGCAGGAAGACAGTGTGACTTTTCGACAGTTTGAAGGGTAACTGGGCCTGTGCTGTGTCCCTCTGGCTCCCAGTGCCACTATAATTGGTCCAGTGCAAAGTCTACTGGGAGGAACAGGAGGGAGTTTACTGGAGCACAACTCACCCCAGGGCTTCTTCACACAAACAAAGCTCTCCGTGCCTCTTTACAGCCAACAGGCTCCGGACCTTTTGTGGTGATAATCGCTCTCAGACAGGAATGTGCCTGCACATGTGCCACACGCCCACACACACACATATAGCACTTCACCAAACACACACACACACATGCACACACATCCCACCATGCACACACGTGTACACGCATATGTGCACACATATAGCTCATGACACACACACACGTATACACACCACCTTAACATAACATACCTCACCATACACACACACACACGCACACATACATACCACCTCACCCCCCCCACACGCATGCATAGATGCATGCACACACACACACACTACACACATGCATGCACATGTACCCCTAACCACCTCACAACACACACACACACCCTGGCACACACACGCCTCACCATACACACATGCATGCACAAACCTTACCATAGGCACACAAACACACATATACACACATATACCACCTCACATCACACACTTCACACATTTTCCCTTGCACACACACACACACACACATACCACCTCACCACACCAAAAAAACCACACACATGCATGCATGTACACACACACATTATCACTATACGCACATGCATACACACACAAAAGATCACTACACATGCAGAGCTCATTCTAGACAGGTGCCTGTTTTACAGTAATCTCACCCATATACATTCTACAACTAATGGCCGTATTTATAGAGGCCATGCCTGCACACATTGACATACACAAACACACATTTTCTATTCTATTTTTGCTCTCTACAACACAAATGCATCCGTCCAGCAGGACATCACAGTTCACACAGTTGATCAGTGTCCAAGGAAGGATAAATGAATAAAAGGGAAACAATGTGAGGCTCAGCTTTCATCTTCAGCCTCTGTCAGCAGTGTCAGGACTGTTCTGTGTCCTGCTGTGGTTGGTCAGCTGATATCCCCTCTGGATCTTACCCATTGTGCCATGTATCCTCTTTGTTTCTCTTTCATCCACATTTGTATAATACCATTAAATACGCATTTACTGGGTCATCCTTTGATTGGATTTGATCATTTTTATCAACGCTCTTGCAGCTGACATTATGCCACATGAATATTCAGTAATAGCATGGGTATTATATATAAATTAGTTTACTTGAAGGCAATCCATACATATCATTCTCATATTTTTTCTGTACAACTGTACTGTAACTATATTGATTAGGGAAGTGTTTGTTTGGACATGTGAAAATTAACTGCACGGAAAGCCCCGAAACCCGTTTGTAATGAGAAATGCGATTTATGTGGACTGTAATATTGGATTTACTTTAGTGTTGAGTATCAATGGAACAACAAAGACAATGACCTGACGATGATTAACCATTTGTATATAAAAAACAAAACGCGACCTTCACAGGCTGCTCATGAGTTCAGTAAATCAAACACCACTTCATGCACTGTGCCATTTGTCCCCACAGAGAGGCCTCCGAGCCCCCGTCACCTTCACTTGTGTTTGTCTTTCAGTAGTTCAGTGTCTCACAGTGATTCACACCTAGAGCTGTACTACTCTATCAATATTTAATATGTGATGCAGTGGAGCCTAATGTTGGCCTGGTCTATCTCTCCACAGTCCTGCTGGGTGTGCTGACAGCATACGGCCAGACGGAGATGAAGAGGGTTGTTGGAGACAATGCCACACTGCCCTGCCACCATCAGTTCTGGGTGGGTGATGACCCCACGCTGGACATCGAGTGGCTGCTTCTCAAACCAACCAACAGGCAGAGAGTGGTGAGTGTCATTGCATTTTTATTCGGGACTGAATGACATAAAATATCTTACTTACTGATGCCCTGACCGACAATAGCCTACAGTGACCGTTCAACCAGAAAAATCTGGCACAGTCCCAATTCAATTCAATGACAGTCAAATTCTAAGCTGTTGTCCCATTCAAACAGAATACAAAGCAGTTATTTTTTTGAATTTCTACAATTAGGGAAAATATTTTCATCCATTCTAATTGATATGGCTGCTGCGCTAGAACCCCAACAAGCAGCTAAAAAGCAAAAACATCTGTGCAGGTACTGGGAGGAGTGGGTGCTGAGATGAGAGCATGCCATAACTAAAGCTAAAACTACATTTTATTAATTAATTTCTAAATATTGATTATTCCCCCTTCCAGCCCAAACAGGAGTTAATCTAGTAATATTTATTTTAATAAACCAAATTATTGATTGTTCCTGCCTCCACAGCAGGAACAAAAAGGTGGTCAAACAATTTCAACACAAATAAACTCAACCAATTTTGTATCCTGAGGAATCCTATTAGGAGAAAGTTTTGAAAAAGACACAAATATAACCTATTAATACACCGATTCATTCTTTTTTCTCATGTGAATAGGCTAAACATTTAACCTTTGGCTATCACCATGACCCTTATTGAATTGATTACTCATATTAAGACTAACAAAAACTACATTACAACAAGAGCCATTCAGCAACACCATAGAGGAGGCCAGACCACAACAGAATGAGTGGGTAGTTTTATTTCACAGTTTATGTGTTAGCAGGAACACCAGAGACCCAAACATTGACACATAAGCCCTGAAAATGTTTTTTTCATAACACTGCCCCTTTAAAAGGCTAGTTAAAATGAATAAGAGAACTGACACACTATATGTTTGTAGTATGTCTGTCTAGCCAGTTACACTTGCGAGACACCATGTGACACAGGCAGTAACAGTAAAATTTTCTCTTGATAGCAGACACATCCAGGCAATACTTAAAAGTGTTGACCAAGCCCTCGTTTTTGCCGGTTCAGCGGTTTTAAAAGTGGCAAGAGACTAAGCATAAGTCTCTCTATCTGTTGAACAATCCAGCCAGAAAAATGTACCAATATTTGCCTTTGTATGGCAGAACATAGCCAGAAAAAAAACTGTGCAAGGCATATTGTACATCATACATAATATATTGCACATTGAATTACAAATACGTTAAGAATTTAGATAATGAAGTTTAAATAAACAGATGGTATGCAAGAATTAATTAGTTGGCATCATGAGTACAGATATAAAGTCTGTATAATAATTTTCACCCATGTTCTTTTTGTATACTCTGCATGATAATAAATATGAGTTGACAGAGATTCACTTACGCTTTCAAGTGAATCTCTTGTTGACACATCACAATGCATCCACCTGTCTCACTTCCTTCACCAGGTGATCACGTATTTCGCCGGACGAGTTTTTGACCCCAATGAAGTGGAGCGTGGTCGAGTGGCCTTCGCTGGCGAGTACTTAAAAGGCGATGCCTCTCTGGTGATCAGCTACTTGTCTCTGATAGACTCGGGGGAGTACAGCTGCAAAGTCAAGACCGGTGCACAATACCACTGGAGCACCATCAGCCTCATAGTGCTGGGTAAGTGTCAGACAGCACTTTGCTTCACTAAGAGAGCGAGGAATCATGAACACACCGCACAAACCTCAAATCTCCAAAGCTCTTAGCGGTTGAGTTGTTGTTTAATGTTTATTTTCAACTTTAGCACAGTAATTTATAGAAGCAGTTCACGATGTACTGAAATATGAACAAGCAAACACACAACAAGCTCTTTAGACATATAATATACTAGCAATGCATTCCCAGTTCTGACCCAGCAACACCTTAGAAATTCAGTTACAAGATCTGCTCATGCATTCATTGACCAGCAGGTTTCACTAACATTTTTAAATTATTCATGGCTTCCTCTTCCAGCCTACAGAAGCCACAGGCAGCTGGAATTTAACACATTAAGCACTGAGTCAGTTATTAACAGTGGTAACACAGTGATACTTGGCTTTTACACAATGGCTGTGTGCCAGTTTCTCAAGATTTCTAGCTTTGCACCAGATTGACATTTAAACCAACCCCTGGTGGAACGGAGATCAGCCAGCCTCACATTTCTTGGAAGATGTACTGCCAGTTTGGTCTATTTATTTTTGGCCGAATATAATACATACAAATTATATGTATAATTTGTATGTATTATGTTCGGCCTCTGCCTATCATTTACATACAATCTGCTTCCGGTCAATTAAGCATGATTCAGACACTTACATTGGTGGTAACTGCTGAGCAGTGACGCAGATGGAAGCGAATGAAATCACTGCACTGATTGAATGTTGCAAATGTCACAGTGGGTTTTCATGTACATGGGTAAATGCAGTGCAGTTTGAACGCATGGCAGCATGGGAAAGAAGGCTACATTTGCTTACAGAAGTGTGCTTTGAGGAGGGAAGGGTGACGGTCTCCTCCTCATTCAACAACAGCACTGAGTTGTTGATTGCAGCTTACACAACATCCTTATATTCCTACAATTGAAGACGACTCCCTGAATCACAGCTTCATCCATCCCTAAGCCTTGCAAATCTAATGCAATACACAGCTCCTTGCATATCTTACGAAACATGACGCATATTGCATTGTATTTGATTGTGTATCCGCAGTGAAGCCTTCCAAGCCGCGGTGCTGGATGGAGGGGAAACTGTTAGAGGGTGGTGATGTTAAGATGAGCTGCAAGTCCTCTGATGGCTCTGATCCCATCCACTACAAATGGGAAAGGGTGCTGGACAAGGGCAAGCATTTTGGCAAGCTGCCTCCACAGGCCCTGATAGGTAAGTGCGTCCTAACGCTGATGGAGAATGTGTCCATCTCTCACTTATACCGAGATTTCTGCTTACCAAGTTTACTGGTTGCACTCTGATACCGCCGAGAAGTGGCTTGGACAGATTTGTAGCAGTGCTATTGCTTTTGATTTATCAGCTGGGTGTCTCTCTTCATCAGCTGAGGTTTTTCATCCAGCCCAGGTGAACAGGGATTCACTTATGTGTTTGTCATCTTGCAGCCCTTTGACTTTATTGCTTTTTGCAGTTTCTTTCATAAGATAGACAGTGTTTCTGTCTATATCAAGCCATCTTTGTCCTCTCCTTCCTCCCCTTCTTCTTCTGACTAATGCATTTGGAAAACATGTGTCAAATCAATCAAACCAATCAATCAAATACAAATCAATAATATAGTCTAATGTTCTTTTTTCAGATTTGAAAAACCCAGAGATTGTGACACTGAGGAACTTGACCAAGGACAGTACTGGTGTCTACAAATGCACAGCTAGCAATGATGTGGGAGCAGAGAGCTGTATGGTGGAGGTGAAGATGCACTGTGAGTAACAACACTCATCAAACATTGAATGGAGTTCGGTACCAAACTTGGCTTTTTTTTTGTAATTTAAGTTAGACTAATCAATGCCAAATTTCAGTACCTCAAAAGATACCAAAGAGGGCACCTCAGAACATATAAAGACAAGAAAAATAGAGAGAGTGAGTGACCCACACATACCTGCATGCTGTACAAGCTGCACAAAAGCCTGGCCTGATAGAGTGTAGCCTACTTAGCTTGTCATTGTTGTAGGCATCAGAAGACACAGGGCACGGTAAAGGATACATTAAAGAAATGTTTTTTTTTACCAAAATAACCAAAAAAATGATATGACCTCATGTAATATATTGATATCATACCACAGCATGATATAATAAACCTTATTGTATTGTATGTAACATAGTATAATATAACCTAATATCATATAATACAAGTTCATATAGTCATATATAATATATGAAATATATGAGCTTAATATAATATATTAATACAATGCACCATGATATAACACAATACAACATAAGGAATATGTATATATATATATATATGAAATATTATTATTATTATTATTATTAAAACACATTGTAATAACATATAGTGCCTAACATGACACAATATAACAATAAAACCTCACGATAATGGCCGCTATAATAATAACAACTGACAATATATAAAGAAATGGGAGTTGACGTCAAAAAGGCTTGTAATGCGACTTCCATACCTTAACAACACATTGTTTAATTGAACTGCCTGGAGAGACCTGTGAAGGCAGGAAGTTAGGAAACAAGGCACCTGCAGATAATATTCAACCATGTACAGTGAGTTTATTGATACATCTTATGGGAACAGCAGTTGTAGCATTTAGTTAGAACAGTTAGAACAGGGAACTATTTTTGTAATTATTTTACATATTAGTATCCTTGAATAAAAAATATTACAAACTGTTTTTAGTTATCACATACTTGTTCCAACATAACTAAGAGTGTGTGTTGTGTGTGTGTGTGTGTGTGTGTGTGTGTGTGTGTGTGTGTGTGTGTGTGTGTGTGTGTGTGTGTGTGTGTGTGTGTGTGTGTGTGTGTGTGTAGATGTGAGGGGGATGGGGGTTGTAGCAGGGGCAGTAGTCGGTGTGTCCTTTGGCGTCCTTCTCATCATCCTCATCATCTGGTTGGTGTTCCGCAAAAAAGAGATGAAGAAATATGAAGAAGAAGAGACCCCAAATGAAATCAGGTACATTTATCTCATTATATATATATATATATATATATATATATATATATATATATATATATATATATATATATATATATATATATATATATATATGTATTTACATATATATGTAAATACATATACATACATGTCGCCCACTGTACTTTCAAATCTTTCATTTGGTCACATACACTGTGAAAACTTTGCTTTGAGTTTCATCCAGTTTGTACTAACTGTTCTTAGTCGTTTTCTATTGTTTATGAGTAAAAATAAAAGAAAAGGCAGGAGAAAACAAGGTCACAACAGTGTCTTAATGTAAAGAGTACAAAGAAAAAGAATGTAAAAAGTAGTATTGTAATGTTTCCCATTGTATCTGTATCATGATATTCATGTTTGAACCAAAAGAAGAAGCAAGATACTATAGCCAATAATATTTGAGCAATGAGAACAATACAGACCCAAGCAAAATAAAGAAATAGCAATTCATGGCAAGGTCATAGTAGTAAATATATATATAATAGTATATTCACTAGAAGGGCATTCGGAGCATGAATGCCTTCACGCCTTCTCTGATGTGCAATGATGCAAGAACAAGCAATATATGTGGCCATATTTCCAAAACTAACTGAAATTGGAATAGATAAAACCCAGTGTGGCAATGTATTTTAATATGGTTTCATTGACATAAGTTACTGTATATTGAGTTAAAGCAGGTATTTCCTGTATAAATACAAACAGCACAAATAATGTGATCTGGATACTATCAAAATAGCTAACGTTTGTACAGTTATGTTACAGGTCAAAGCAGAAATGAACTTTCAGGTTAACTCAAATGAACTCATTCAGGTTAGGTGGATTTAGCAGAAACTGAAAACAGACAAAAGGTATTTAATACTGTAGTGGAAATAATATTAATAATAAAAATATATTTAAAAAGTCATGCAAAAACAGAGAAAAATGACTTGTTAATAAATAAATATGGATGTGTTGTCCCTATGTGGAGAAAAGGAAGACAAATAAAGACAGAATGTAAGAAAGCAAAGAAAGCATTTTGATGCATTGTATAAGATGTAAATTTGTGTTAGTTATCATTATAAAGATACATTTTTTTTCAGATTTTACTGACCCAGTTTGTTTGTACTCGCACATGAATATGAGTAAATATGATCTGTTGAAGCTCTTTGAAATCATTTCAGGGAGGATGCAGAGGCTCCCAAAGCCAAACTGGTGAAGCCCAACTCCCTGTCCTCATCCCGCTCTGGCAGCTCTCGCTCGGGCACGTCCTCCACTCAGTCCATGGTGCACAACATGGCGCACAGAGGCCAGCGAGCATGTGTTCCTGCCGTGGCGGCCCTCAAGGAGAACTGCCAAACCCCCGCCTTCACTCAGTCTCCACCTGGCTACAGTCAGACAGTCCCCAAAATGCTTGAACCCCGTTCGACACCCACCTCCACGTCCACCTCCAACTCCAACTCCAAGCCCAGCCCTCCCCCTAAACTGAGCCCTGGGAACCTGACCCGCATGGGGGCCACTGCTGTCATGATCCCTGCCCAAAGCAAGGCCTTCCAGACTGTGTAGGCTGGCGATCAGAGCTTGGCTGCCTCAGGACAAGTAGCTGAACCTAGCAGTTAGTCATGGTAAGGATCCTGTCATATTATCTAGATATAATCCCACCATCCACAATCCGACAGACACTTTTGGCAATTTAACTCTCTGAGAATCTCCGCTTCACACTAGCACTATAGGAACAAGCTTCTCGTGTTGTATCTTGACACACCGTCTCTGGTTGAAGCTCATGTTTTATGGATTGTCAATGTTGAAAGTGAACCCGCTCATGGAAGGAGAGTTGTGTGCCAAGCACAAGAGTGATCAGGATGCCGGACTGGAATCGCATAAAATGAGGACATTTGCATGGCAAAAGAAGACAGAAGACTGCTCACAGACACAGCTGAAGAGGTTATAATAGCTCATTAAGGAACACTCACTATATTTTTGCCACTACCCCAATGCATTAACCTGCACCTCTGACCGAACTGGTGAAAGTAGATGAGCTGTAGTATAGTTCTGTAAATGGGATGAATGGCTCTGATTGTATAGACGCACTTCTTATAACCATTGATCCGTGTCAGTCACACATACAGTAAATGAATCCTGCCCACGTAGTTTCAGTATTTTAATAAGGGATTCATACTGGAAACACTTTTCATACCTACATAGTAAAGATCAGAGATGCATGTGAGATTGTTTTAGTGAGCTTTATCATCAGTACTGATGTTTGTTGAAGATTGTTACAGGGTGAAGCCCTTTGAGAAAGTGCCACATTCTGATGATGTACAATGCTCTTTTTTTGTGTGTAACCTCCTTTGTAATCCAACAATGAAAAGCTGTATGAATGTGGTGTTAAGTACAGTATTATTTTCTGAGCAATAAGTTGAACTCTCCCATGTGGAAATGTTTGATTAGAGAGCTTTAAATGACTAATTGAATCATTGATATATCTTTATAGTATCTTCATATTGGAGGTCTTCACGTGTCCAAAATGACCAACTTGATTCAGAAAAATCACAAATTTAACTGGATGTCTGTCCCAAAAGCAAAAGTAAATTACTTGAATCTGATTTTGCAGATAGATAGAGGTCCGAAATCCGAGATGGGTCAAGCATTTTACAAACCCGATGACTAAATAGGCTAAACAAATGTGCTAAATATAGCCTGGCCTACTGTCTTTTAATTTGCATGCAAGCTAGATAAAATAATGAATTGCAACATAGACCCAGAAGGAAACTACCACTTGGGATTTGATTGTTGGTTATTGTGCATAATCAATTATTATAACAAGACCTAAGGAAGCAGAATTGGACCCAACCTCTTACAGATAACTATAATAAAAAATGGACCCGGACCCGTATGGGTCTTAGATTGGATCTTGAGTATTTGGTTTGGGTAGACCCATGAAGACATCTAATATATACAGTATATATTGCAAACAGTAGAAGAGTGCCTGTGCTCATGTACCATTGTAATGATCAAACACACACAGTATAAGGAACATGATACTAATCAGAGTTAATGTAGCTCCATTTATATCTGACCTGCTACATACCAGCCAGAGGACAAACCTGATCCCCCTTCAGTCCTCATTCTTCAATCACATTCCTTCCCTTCAATACACACGTACGTGCATCTGCCTCTTATCCCTTTTCCTCTTTCTCTTCACCACCTCACTGTTTCTCCCATGACGCTGCGCTGAGTTACAGCTCTTTGCATGGTGGGGGGGAGGAGGGGTTTAGGCGCAACCTTGATCCAAGGACGGCACATTCTCATTGTTATATTCAAAGCCAAAGTTACTGTACAATGACTCAGAGACACACACTGTTCAGATGTCCATAATGTCAGTTAGTGATGGCAATGACACCACTGTGTCTGATACTGGAATGCCATTGCTATCTCTAAATGGCTATTTCAGAGGTGCCGATCAAATCGCCGCCTCTAGTTGACATCACCAACTTCTCCATTTCATACACTCCAGTTAAGTTGTACAAGCCCTAAGCATCTGTGGTCGCAATTATTATTTCATTGCCATTATCTCAAAATCACAAATGAATTAATTTGTGATCCTAACAAAGCTTGTTTTCTCATAATTTATGCTATGTGCTGTCAAGCCAAAGATACTAAATCCGGCCTCTGTGAGCTGTCATTAACTGTCGATTACACATTGCTTTTTCATTTGCATGCATTAATCTTTTCAAAATTCATGGTAAATAAAATAAAACCAACATAAAGAATATATATATATATATATATATATATATATATATATATAGCTTTACACACATTTAACATATTGACTGTATTGGGGTCATTTGCACTTATCCTTAATGATTAACTTCAGTTTATCTATTACAACATTTTTTTAAAGCTTTGTGGGTAAGCAAAATAATATAAAATGTAAAAAAAAAAAATATCTATCTATCTATCTATCTATCTATCTATCCAACCATGCAGTCTACAATCAAAATCTGATGTATTATATTTAAGCATTTTTAATGCAGCACCTTGTAGAATCTCCCTTTATTGTAATTTCACAAATAGAATACAGATTAATTTGTCACATCGGAAACATGGAAGTGCTCCGTTTTGAAAAGACACTTTTGTGTTTTGAGTTGCCTACACTTGATAAATTGACAAATCACAGAAAACAAGCTTTGTTATCTCTGTAAAATGAATACATAAAATGAAAATGTAAAATGATAAATTTGTGATCTCAAGGGCATCAAGACAGTAATTGAAACCATGGCTGCTTAGCACTTCCAAATAACTGTCAGGTCAGCAGCAGACAGCATGTTAAAGCATGCATTTAGTTCTATCCCTATACTGATTCACACAAACCATTGTTTAATCATTAAGCTTTAGTGTGTTAACATGGAGCACTTGATATAACAGGACAGGTGTGACTGTGTGTTTCTGTATTGATCTCTTATGGGCTGAAGAGACTCGCTGACAATCGACCAAACACTTTAAATATTCATCCAAAGGTTTGCTTTACTTAAATTTACAAATAAATGAATAAATAGGGGGTTATTGAAATACATACACACAATGCTCCTTTTATTCTGAAAACTAAAAGGAGCTGGTATGAGATGTGAGTGAAATGAGACGTACCACAGACCTTAGTAAGACTTTCAGTAGATGAATCAGGATCGTCAAATACCCAGTTATATTAATTTTAACCATAAAGATAGTTTTTCACCATCACACACATTTAGTGCAGAGATAAGCCGGTAGCTCCATTCTGGATCAAACAGAGAGCATGAAACAGCAGATTTACAGCAGACGTTTGAATTATATATCAAGTGAAATATTACTATTATGGTATGATTCATGACCATCACCGGGCTGGCTACTGAAAGTGTTTTTAGCTTCCTTACAATTGGTTTTAAAGGCCCTTTTAGACCTGGGAGCTGAAAGATAAGATGACAACACCTGAGGGAGAGCCTCCTGTTTACTCAAAACAACCTCTGAATTTCCCATAATGCCCCTAAACGCCAACAGTGTGAGGCCAGGTGGATGATTGAATGTGGCTCATTTGATGTGGCAGGACTGAGGGTATGATTGATATCTTTTTTTTATCTGCAAGACCTAGTTAAAGTACACTTTACTGCCCACCTCATTCATCCACAGCAGATTTAGGAGCCACGTCAGAAATGTTTCACTTTAAATAAAATTCCAAATATGAATTTCAAATATATCCCAGGAACACGACATATCAGTTAAAGCAGATTGGGTCACATGTCACAGGTTGGTTGTCTTTTCTTCTGTAGCTTCTGTAGACTGTAGACTGGAGTAAAGGCTCCTGATAAAAGCAGAGGAATGACGGTTATATGCATGTTCCAGATACTAAAATAGAGGATGATTTCAGTTCTGTTTTACCTCAAAGCTTATATAATATAGAAATCATACTCCTATAGAAAAAAAAATGTAAATTTATAAATATTCCATATTTTGTGGTTGATTCCAGATTCCTCCAACTTCCTCCAAATTAAACAATTACAATCACTGTTAAAAAATAGTGTGTGCCAACACTGTGCTTAAAGGGGGCCTATAATGCTTTTCCTAATTTTCTGTCATATATAATGTTACACTGTCTGATACTTAGTTGATAGTAATGTCTCCAAAATTTCACTAATGAGAAAAACATTTGTAGAAGCTATTTATTTATGGTCATCTGCTCCAGGCACAGCATTTTTTTCCTGTGTTTTATTTCTAACCGATCCACCTAACATTCAGCTTCTTCTTCTTCTTGTGTTGGGGGTTTATTGGTTGGCTAACAGTAAATTGGTGCATTGCTGCCACCCACTGGTATGGAGTAAGGATCAGAATGTCTAAAACACTACTAGTATATACTAATAATTTGTATAATAATAATAATAACAAACGTTTATAACAAACAAAAAATAATCTTATCAATCAAACTGACAAATTATCTTAACACGTTTTAACACCGCTAATAGAAGAAGACCATGTTTCGATTCCTGTAAATTTGTTACAATAAAGGTCTCCTGTTAGTAATTTAAAAGCTTTTAATCTGAAGGAGGAAAAAGCAGGAAATGTTTTTTGTGGTTTTCATCATCAGTAATTTAACACATGTAGCGCAGCTTCCTGAAGCCAAATAGAACAGCGTGGGCTCATCAGGAGATAGGCTTTAAAAACACAAGAGCTAGAATGGCCTGTTTCAAACAGAGACTAATCGGAGGAGCTGCAAAGATATTTTTGAACAGTGAATGTAAAACTGCTGTAGGAGAGTCCCAGAATAAGTAGGTCCCCTTTAACATCTGTTAGATGTGGAAGATCATGGTTTGGGTTAAACTCATTGCTTGAAATGTGTTATTACTTCCTTAAGGTCCTCCTCATCAGCATGGCAACAGTAACACTTTATTAAAAAAATAAATGCATAAAAAAAAATCCAAAATCACATTTGAAAGGGGATGGAAGTTACTTTATATATGTCATCTGAACTGCATCACTTCTTATAATCATTGTGGCCACTAGATTGTGTCTGTCACTCACACATGTATATAATGTTGATTTTGTTGGAAGAACAGACACAATACAAAGTATAGACTTCAAGTGTATATATAAAAGTCCTTATATAGAAGCTCACTGTACAGTATGGCAATAACACAGTGCCAAAAGGAACTATTACCGTAATATCAGTGTCAAGCTTTTATTTTGACGCCCATGTATAAAGTCCTCTGTTTGAGTGAGAAATGTATATTTGTACAGAAAATCAGTATTGATTTTTTTTTCCCCTTTTGTTCTTTTTTTAAAAATAAAACCTTGAATGGATATGCACAGAGAACTACTGTCTTCTCTCTGTTAAAGGTTCTGTAGGTAACAATTCAATGAACTAATTCTATTTTGAAATTCCAATGAGTAAATGAGTTTGAGTATCCATTTTTCAGTGAAAATAACGTTCTGCCTACACTAACCTACACTAGTCAATAACAGTGCCTTCTGCTACTTCTGCTACGCTAGACTTGACCATCCAAAAAAAACAAAGATGTAGATAGTATGTGAACTGTTAGAAATATCAACAAAATGTAGCTGTTTTTGATGCATGGAGCGATCGCTGTTGGATTTTTGGGGATAAAAAAAACACCCAGATATGGCCTTTTTTCTTATTGGATTGCTAATTTTTTGTTTTTATTTAGCACTGCTGTCAGTGCTCATTATTTCCATTCAATAGTATGCTTTTTAGCCTTTAGCCTTCTTTTGCTGCTAGCATTTCACCACTGCAGCCAGATATTTAAGACATAGCAGAGAGGAATCTGTAATAATAGCCAGTGCCCGAGCATTAAAACACCTCGAAAATGTACATATTTTTTCAGTTTGTGTACTAAAGTAGTAGAATTTTAATAATGGAACCTATTAAAATGTACAAAATGAACCCAAATCATTATAATAATTGTACAAGTAGTAGTTTGACAACAAATGTTATATAGCACCAGCATCCTGAGCTTTCAACAGCACATCAGTTTTCACCAGTCTGCTGAGAAGCTAAAAACAGTTGTCAGAGGTAATATCTCTTATATACTTTACTTCCTACTTCCTCCACCTTTAGATTTACTTCCTATTTCCTCCATCATTAGATTTGAGGAGCATAGAAATGCTGAATCAGTTAACTGTTACAGATTTCATTGTAAATCATTAAAGAAAAAATGAGGACAAACTATTCCTATGAGACAAAGCAACAGCAGGATCTTCTGCACTACAACTCTGGTGAGGTTAAGGTCAAAGGTGGCTGTTATTCAACAGCTGGGCGTTTATCAAAGGTAACTACTTGACACTTTTACAGGTGACCCTAATATGTAATAGCGATGAAAGGGCATCTTTATAATTTCAACTCAGACTGCGCAGAAACCTACACTAATCAAAAAGCTTCTTACATCGTCCATTTTGATCATATTTCAACCATGTGCTTGTCTTTCAGCCTGTTAAACATGTCTCATATGCAGTATCCATCATATGCACTAACCAACAGCTTTTAAATTCTATTGTGCAGCTAATGTTGGTCTCTAGTGGTGAATGGTTGCTATTACATTATGCAGTGCTTAGTGCACAGTAGAATTAAAGTTTCATTACATGCAGGCATGCATGCTCTATTGAATGTAGTCATATATATTGCCATTTCTTTCAATTTCAATCAGTGAAATAAAACCAACTCATAATTATAGTACTGTATAGACATGTCTGTCAGCCTGTTAAACATCGAAAGACACTTTTAGCAGATTTATTCTCCTTGACTACTGTATAGACACATTGGTGGTGAATCACAGTCTCAATGGCTGTTTGCAGCTTGATAAAACCATGAATAGATCGTTTTGGTATCCAATTCAACAGAAATCCTCATTTAAAAAAATGTATAAATCATTGGTAAATTGCTTATTACCACACTGTTATTAAGTTTGTAAAGCCGTGCCACCAATGCCAGGATCTTGTTCATGGTAAATAATTGCACATATACTGTAACATCAGGAAACAGTTAACACTATCATTATAATGCTTCAGGCAGTGCAGACTGCACCTACCAGTAAATGTCTATCAACCCAGGGGAAAAGGACCACATGCTCCTATGTTACATTAAGCTATGTGCATGCTGTTACAAAATACTATACAAAATAATATTATTTTTTATACTATCTAGCTAACTACTACTACTATGTAGTTGTGTGATCTGTCAACACTGGGGTGAAAATAATGTCCCAGTATTAAGGTAAATAGAATCAGATGATAGAGTGAAAATGTCCCGATATTAAGCAAATAAAAATGTTGGATGTAAAAATCTCCCATCGTTAAGATAAAATACATGACAGTACAGTAAAAATGATAACATTACTGTAAAAATGTTCCAATGTTACGGTAAAAATGGCAGAGACAGACAGTAAAGGTATAAGGGGGATTTACAATTTCATTCTCCAGGTCCTCAGAGACACTTTTAGCAGATTTATTCTCATTTAGTTTACTTAAAAAATCACAAATAAACACACAAATACACGTGAAACTGGAGTGGGAGTGGAAGGTGAAAGTGGAAGCATTTCTTCAGATTCTCCCTTCATATGCATTCTGATTGGTTAAGTTGTCTATGTGCCACACACAGGCTTAAATTCATAAGAGATGCTCTGAGTGCCATTTTATCATTCATGAATTATTGTCATAGAAGGTGAGACATAAGTATTATTCCTGTAAATTATTCAGACCAACACACACTCCACAAGACTCCATATGCTGCATGTTAGTGAACATGAGGAACAGGCTGCTTTACAGCAGGGAGGTTGATTCAGGTCTGTGTGATGGAACATGGTGAAACAGCAGGGCTTATCAGAGATGCAGCCATACTAGTGTTATCAGTAACACAAAACAGAGGCAATGGGTATTTACCAGAGTCTGGTTCATATACAGTAATTCATTTATTATCAAGATAAATATTATACATAACCTCATGACTGCAGTATGTTATAAATCCTTGCTGCAGTCTGATCTAACGCTGAATTAAAACGTTTTGAATCCTGTTTCATTGAGATGTTTTGATCCAGCAGTCACCTGAAGCCCTTGATGCATGTATTCATCCGGAGGCAGGTTAATGATTTATGACTATGCAAACGTGTTGACTTCTGCTGTTGTGTGCTTTGGGGAGTGATTGTGCAGCAAAAGTGTTTATATATCAAATCGTTGTCCGTGTATGCATGAGTGTATGCAATTTCGTGACTTTATGTGTGTGTGTAAGGGAATATAACAGGAAAGAGGTCTCAGAACTAATGATTGATTGTTTATTTTCAGCAAAACATAATTTTCCTAACATTTTTATGTAGATATGTAAATTTAGTCTATCATTATCTTCTACCGCTACAAAATTTACACAACTTCTGTCCAGTTTCACTTTATTGTACGTGAAGGTTAATCATTGAGTAGGTGTGCAAAAGCTTTCAAAGCACACCTACTAATTAACCTGCCATGGTCATTTGCCAAAGAATCAACAAGATCCTTACTTGATCCGCGGAGATGTGCAAGGGTGTTCACTGCTGTGTGTGTGGCTGGATGAGCATTTTCTTCACATCATAGCTTACAAGCAAATAACCCTATGACATTTATACTCTGTACATGTGTTCCGCTCAAGGCACCCGCGACCTGATTAGATTTTGGAGCGTATCTGAATTACAGGGCAGATCCATACATTATTTTTTTTTTCCTTTGTTACAAAAGTGTAGGATTTATTAATACTTCCAAACCAAACCAGAGGGCAGCAGCAAGTACCACCTCTCCACAATGAAAGATTATCTTTTTCAGAGAGCAGCAATCACTCGATTACTAAATTTGAGTTTGGGCACATTCTTGGAAAGACAAAAAGTTCTTTCCTAACTGCATTGTTTTCCTCAACAAATACATTCAGTGAATTTATCAGGGAAGCCAACCACAGACTATATTGTGGTGTGGCCTCATTTGGTAGATAGAGTGCAATATAGCCCAGTTAAATGCCCTACCAGGGGTTTTGGGAAGCCAAAGTGTTTTATGCCCAAAAAGACCGCATTTCCCATGAGCCTCAGTTATTTTTTTTTTTGCTTTTTCTCTGCATCTTTGGCTTGCATCTGTCATTGGATACCTCCTGCTTGTGCCTTCTTATGGCAGAAGTTATTGCAGTAAATCATTTCCGCATTCCAAGGAAGTTCTAACCATCCTTGCCACAAAATAATAATCTATGAATAAATTACATAGAACAAACAACATTTGTCGAAAATAGACACATACACAAGAGTAGCTAATGCATTCACCCACGTTAATAATAATATTTATTTTATAAGGCACCTTTCATGGCATTCAAGGTCACCGTTCATTAACTAAAGATACAATAATGCAATTAAAATACACTTGGAATAAAAACAGATATCAGCAACAAATTTGCAACAGGACAACAAAAAATAAAAAGGAACATTAGTGTTCATCAGTGGCTCACCTTCTTCTCAACTTCTCATCCCATGATGGACAGACAGACTGGGGGATGGTCAGGTTGATAGAGGAGGTGGACCTGAGGACCTGAGAGAGAGCGTGGTTATGGATGACCTTAAATTCATGGAGGAGAATTTTAGAACCAATGTGATGTTTAATGGGAAGCCAGTGGAGTTAATGTAGAATGATAGTGATATGATTGATGGATGGTTTTCTGGTGATGATACAGGCAGAAGCATGCTAGATTAGTTGAACCTTATGGAGGAGTTTGTGTGGGAGGCCAAAGAGAAGAGAATTACAGTTATCTAGAAACAAAGTGACAAGAGCCTGAACTAGGGTTGTCGGTGTGATATGTTTTGAGTTGTTTATGGTGAGGGTAAAACTGGAAAGTTTGGTGGCAGTGGGCTTGGAGCCAATAAGGGTGACCTCAGTTTTATCACTGTTGAGTTTTAGGAAGATGGAGGAAAAACAGGATTTGATTTCTTGCAAACAGGCACAGACGGAGGAAGGTGGGTTTGGAGAAAAGTTGAGATAGATGTCCTCATAAAAGTGGAAATGGATGTTTTATATATATATATATATATATATATATATATATAGGCCCAATAGGCCCAAGAACAGAGCCCTGGGGAACACCGGAGCAGAGGGGAGCCATGAAATCTAACTACATTAAAATGACGTTTCATAACCAAAAATAAAAATTAAATTCATTTCCAAATGGCATACTGACTGTATGTTTTCGTGTTGTAGTGTGTGTGGTGTGTTGCTTATGTAACCCAAATTATTTCTTTTGATCTAAGATTGAAAACCTCCCCAAAAACCAACACATGCAGAGAATATTAGTAGATATATATCTACTCTTCTATACCTGCTTATTCCTCATTAGGGTCGCAGGGGTCTGCTGGAGCCTATCCCAGCGCGTTATGGCGAGAGGGAGGGATACACCCCAGATGGTCACCAGCCAATCGTGGGGCACACACACTATTCACTCACACATTCACACCTACGGGCAATTTAGAGTCATCAATTAACCTGAGCATGTTTTTGGACTGTGGGAGGAAGTTGGACAAGGGGAGAACATGCAAACTCCACACAGAAAGGTCCCAGACCCAGGACCAAGGAGGTCTTGAACCTGCGACCTTCTTGCTGCGAGGCAACAGCGCTAACCCATGTGCCACCATGTCGCCCAGATATATGTCTATATTAGCTATTTTAATGCGTTAATTTGATTAATTAATTATGCTGCAATTTAATGTGTTGAAAAATGTAACGCAATTAATTATGAGTATCAACGTTGGCGAGCCCAGGGGTGAAATTGACCCGGAACTCTCCGGAACTACATTCCGTTAAAAGATTCATGACCGGAACGGCGTTCCGTTAAAAAAAGGAGAAGAAGCTCTCTGTCAAAATCCCATGTTAAATAAAGAAAACAATGTACTAAAGTCACATTAGTTACATGAATGCTTGAACAATTCCATTGTGCTCGTTTCAGTGTAATCTACGCTGTTTCAGTGTCTGTCTGTGCCATTTGGCACAGAGCGACAAGTCTGAGCGCGTCTCAGGTTGCTATGCAACGCGAGGCGAGCCGAGCTGAACAAATGAGTTTCTGGTTGGCCGATGGACACGTGGTCACGTTATCAGCAATTGCTATATTGAGCTTAAGTGCCTAATTGAGACACGCTTATTTTATTTCATAATTATTTAACTGAATCGCTGTATTTGTTTTACATTTCTGAATAATGCACCTGGCCTAACTGGTTTAATGTGCTGGACCTTTACTTTTGTATTTAATTCATGAAGCACAGTTCACTAATATAGATTTCAAATCTTCTCTTCTTACTGTATTCAATTGATTAGTCATGCACTACATTTTATCCTTCTAATATCCTAGAATTCAAATTCTTTATCAGGAGGCCTTTAGCAGATATGACATTAAAATGTGATTAATTAATTACAAAATCCTGTAATTAATTTTAATTGACTGACAGCACTAATATCTACTATAGCTATGTAGTTATAATTTATAGATGTCCCCAAAATGCATCATAGGCAGACATCCAACACAGAGAATTATTGAATGAGTACAGTGAATGACCACTAAACAGATGCTTTCTTGCAATTTTTGATTCCTTTGTTGCACCCTATTTATTAAATTGGTTTGTATCCTCCAAATAGATTGAAAGAAATGCTGAATACAGCTATCTTTTTTTTTTCTTCCTGGTTATTAGTCAATCAAGTTGATAACTCAACTGTGCCTGCATAAATTGGGATGAGTTTGACCAAAGAACTGGTGATGAAACTTGAACCAAACTCCGTGTGTGAAAGGGTTTTGATGCACGCCTACCAGCCAGTCAGAAAAGAGTGTTCCCCCAGACCATGGCACAAGATCGCAATAACACACAGTGAGTCGGGTACAAAGAAAACATAATGAGGATGAAAGAATCATGCTGACGTTGTATTTACATAGACTTGGTGGCCTACATGTATGCACGCAAACACGCATGCACACAACACACACTCACACATGACAGATGTAGTAACCCTGTGCAAGCAGCATGCAGTGGTTCCCTCTGGGCTGCAGGATGACACTACATCGGCATACCTGTGTGTGCAGAATGTGAGCAGGTGAGTAAGATATACAGCTGAGGAGAAATTGGCCACTTGGAAAGAGGGAGGGAGGGAGGGAGGGAGAGGCGTTGGTATGGTTGGAGAAGAGGGATTGGAGGGAGGTGCACAGGAGAGAGGGGAAAGAAACAGGAGAGTCTGCCGAGGACTTAAGAAGCAAAAGAAGAGAATGTGTTTGTTTGATCTGGCATCTGCCACTACAAGCCACTCAGTGCTCTATTCAGTGAAGCTGTAGTTAATGAAGGGGTCACCATGGTGGTCCAGAGTCGAGTGTCTTCTCTCAGGAGGAGGCTGCAGGCCTTCCACAAACTCAAGTGAGTGTTCTTCACACAGTTGTGTTAAAAATAGCTAATCCATTTGTTTTCACTGTTTGCTACAGTTTGAATTTGAAGTTTTAATTCAATTTTTATCCTTGCAATTAGTTTCATGTAATGCTGGGTTATTTAGAATGTGCTTTGGGTTATGTGGCACCTAAATCAGATTTTTTTTTCTGTCGGAGTCGTTTTTGTTGGTCCACTTTTCGTTTGCTTTATGCAGTTCATCAGAAATTGCGCTTGCAGTACATTTATGTTTCTTTTTCTTTAATATTGAATCCATGAACTAGATTTTTTTATATTCAAAAATCTTTCAAAAAGTCCTATGCTGTTTCAAATAAAATAGGATAAAAATACAGAGTGTGAGTGTGTTAGTGTGTGTCCATGCAGTTAAACACATAGACACAATGTAACAGTTGAATATATTTCCTAATATTTTAAGGTATATAAATACAGCACATTTATATTCAAAGCCTCATTTGGTAATATTTGCTATTATTATATTATTACTATTTGCTACTATTATGTTTGTGAGAAAAGTGTAATTATCTGTTTTAGAAACATAATGCAAGATATTCCTTTGATTGTTATTTATTTATTTGCAGCCTAGATTACTCTGGTTGTTTTTACTTATTTAGATGAATTGGTGATCGCTGCCTGTATTGACCTGTATGTCAAGTTCATCCTTTGTGTGTAGAGTTTTTATGTCAAATGTCATAGCACTCAATTAATGTTTAAATCATACATTTTGGTGTTTTTTTATACCTGCTAGCAATGCTGCAAGACTCATAATGTAAATAAAGTTTTCTCAGGAAGAAATAAAGAAGAGCAAGCATTTCTAATAGTGTGTCCAATTTGCATCACAAACCAGTCACAATAATGGAAGGTTTTCTCAGTAAAGACAATGTCCATCAGTTAAAGTTGAGATTAGGATGTTGTTTGTTTTCTGCTTTACTCTGTAGATCTTATAACAGGATAGGTAGCTACACATATAGAGACATATATAACTCATTACTGCTGACAATGCACTCAGCTTCCTAAATCAGGACACTTCTGCTTCTCTAAGGTGCTGAAAAGCACTATGTGGTCTTTTCCAAATGCTCCTGTTATGGATACTGCATATGTGTGGTTTTGTTGAGCTTGCGGATTTGGGATACTTTCTTCAGACCAGGTGCAGTTTCACCTCATCACTGCTTTTAAATGATACCAGAAATAAGGCAGCGTGTTGTTCTACCCTGGGCGTGTTTATGTTCAGGAACATTGGGAAAGTATTATCCCTAACCGAACCGAAAATGTGGGAACACAGGGTTGAAGGAACATAGGGATGAGCCCATTCCACCTGCATTCATTGTGAGATCACATATGCATTTATCTAAGATGATATCCTTATAGTCTTTTGTTATTGTCTTTGTGAACTACAAAACAAATGTTACCTCATTGCTTGCATCCTGTCATGAGTTCTGCTAGTCTGACACACACACATAACCACAGCTATCAGCTGAATCATGCAGTTAATACAGAATGAAGAGCACAGACCTATGTTCTCTGACCTCCTGCTTTGTCTTAATTTATAAGGTTACAGTAATTTGTCACACTTTAAGAAATGTGTCAGTCTATTACAGTCTACATGCAGACAACTTCTAATTTAGCTTGTCTGTACCTATTTCGGGATGACATGGAGGTGCAGTGGGAAGTGCTGTTGCTTCACAGCAAGAAGGTTGCAGGTTGGAGACCTTGGGCTACAACCTTTCTGTGTGGAATTTGAATGTTCTCCCTTTATGGGTGTTTTCCTGCTTCCCTCCACAGTCCTAAAACATGCTGAGGTTACATGCAGACTCTAGATTCCCTGTGAGTGAATGGTGTGTGTGCCCCACGATAGATTGCCGACCTGTCTGGGATGTATCCCTGCCTCTCGCCTGTAATGTGCTGGGATTGGATGCAGCAGACCCCTGTGACCCTAATGAGGAATAAGTGGGTATAGAAAAGAAATGACTGTAACTATTTGGCTGGATGGAGGAGAAACTGCTTCCTTGTCTTGTTTCAATCCAAAACACCTTCACAAACCTGATTGTGTGGTTGTATCTTCTTTCAGTTCTTTGGGGTTGCTTTGGTGGGGTTGGATGGATTCCTCTTGTTCTCGCCACTGTCAGTGAGGTTTTCTTTGCATTTAGTCTGTCTCTCTACAAAGCTTTTCTCTCACAATCCACAGTTTCTCTCTGGGTTTATTTTCTCGACTGCCGCTGCCAAACGTGTGCTGTGCTGGTCTGCTGTGAGTATTGGGCCATTTCGTCACGTGCTGCTGTCCATCATTGATGTACCTTTGGGAGAAAGAAGGAGTGCTTGTATTGTTTCAGTGGATGTCGTGAATAAAAATGCAGCAGAACTGTCATTAAAAATGAGCTTGTCTATATGGTATGAACCAAGATCAAAATCATGATTTTATTATGATTGATCATGTAACCATAATGCAATAAAACTAATTTAGTTTCAATCATGATAATGGTAGAGGCCATTGTTCATCTGGCCAACCCTGGACTCACTCAGACATATTTGTCTATATATAACTACATGCACTATACCATGATGGTTAGTGTATGTACAGTTACATGCCAATAACTATGGATTGAGACCAAAGAATAACTGTCACTATGGTTTTGTTTGAATGGTAGCCTTCATTTCACCTGCTGGAGAGACCTTTTAAAAAAAAAAATAAATAAATAAAAAAAAGTCACGTTAGACAAAAGTCAAATAACATCAACCAACCAATGTGACAACCACTGCAAGTCTTGGTATAGCTTGGATGCAAGCATTAGGAACTGAAACTTCATAAACTGAACCCAAATTACACTGACTGTCTTGCCTGAAGTACTGAAGGTCAAATTCTGCACCTCCTTTCATTTGAAAATTGACAATACTCAATTTTCAATTTTTTATACAATATATAAATACAGTTTTATCTCATCAAATTGTTTGAGACTGTATGTGATGAGACACAGATGAACAGTATCACCTCCCTCTCCCTGGCGAAATAATACCATTGATTTTTGCCCAAAGGGCAGCAGAATGCAGGGTCAGTGGGGCTGTTAGCCCTTAACATGTGAAACGTGAGAAAGGGACATGATACTAAAGTCAGTGTGTGGTTTATCCTAAACCAGAAGACTTAGCAGTATTGAGGATGATAAATAGATAAATTATATGACTCTTAAGTACCACAGGCGTTGTCAAGCTTTTTTTTCAGAATATTTTACAAAAAGTAGAATATCAGCTGATTTTTAACTTGCACACTCCTTGGTCTCTTATAAGATGTTCGAAGTGTGAGTGTCTATGTGTGTTTTTGTGTGTGTCTCCAGAGATCTCCAAGAGGATATCCCCGTTAGCGTACATCTACAATTACACTGATCACACAGCTATCTGTGGTATCGTAATACCAGTCACCTTGCCAGACATTCAGTTTCCACCTCAAAGACACTTCAATGGGATGAATGTGAGACTACAGCAATATGGTGTAATTATTACAGAGTAACGTAGTTATAGCCACTACTGTGATTAAGACATTATGTTATGTTCTATTACTTTTACATTGTTTAATTTGTCTTGATACCCACAAACCTGACTCAAGACGTGTAACAAATAAAAGAGTCCACACAATAGTCAAAGATGAAAATGTCTATTTATTTAAACTAAACCTAATAATTTATACTGATATATATATATATATATATATATATATATATATATATATATATATATATATATATATAATAAATTAGATTACTGATTAGGTATCAGTGGTGTAAAGTATGTATGGATGAGTGCAGTTTGTTCTGTAGATAAAAAGGAAAGAAACAACAACTTAGATAAAATGCACGCCATGTGGCAGGTGTCCTGGCAACCCAGCAGAGTGAGGGAGAGTCCTCTGGCAGCAGCCTTTTCTATCTCCATAGGACATTATTTCATCACTCATAGTCTGTTTCTGTAACAACCCCCAAACCACCCACTCTAACCCCTCCCACTCAGCAACTTTTGTACCAAGAAGCAAATTAAGAGGAGGAGGAAAGGAGCAGCTCCTAAGAACAAATGAACAGCCAAAAAACAACACAGACTTCTAGGCAGACTAAGTAGTACAAGTGACCCAATCTATTGTTCCACCAATACATGCTTCTGACCACCCCCCCTCCCCCCGCACCTGTTTTCACACTTGGCCTTGGGGATTGGCCTTCAACGTGGCAGCCCCCACCCTTTGGAACTCTCTTCCGGCTGAGATCCGTAATCGCTACATCACTGACCACCTTCAAGACACTCCTGAAAAAACATGTTCACCAAGGCCTATGACTTCTAGTTACCATTGCCCTGTTTGCCTTTTTGTTTGTGCATGGTCACATCCTTGGTCTCTATTTATATTCAAGTTACTATCATTTACCTGAACCTGGGCCACTGCTCTTGTGGGATGCAAGGGGGCAGGTTCAAGGGACTCATTTCGGTCTCCTTTGAGATGACAAATGCCCTGCTAATATTATACACTGCCTGGCTACAAAAGAAAGTGGCCACTTGAATTTAACAAAGAAAATAGATAATAGCCTCCTGTTGGACAACGGCTGTTTATTCTTCAGCTGACAACAAGTTATTTAAAGGGATAGTACAACATTTTTGAAAATTTCACCCATCGGCATGGTTCCCATAGTCATAGCGATAGGTGCCTTTAATTTTTTTGTCGATACAAGCTGTTTCCAGACCAGCAGACCAGAGCAGCAAGCTGTGCAGCTACTGCTAAGTGGCTAATGGTATTTTTTGGTTTACTCCATTAAACTGAGTAAATACACAATCCAGCAACTCACAAACGGATGAGTTATGAGATTAGTTGGATGACTTGTGAGGTTTTGCGTAGTTGTCCGACTCTCCCATTATTAATACAAGATTTTGGTGAAAAGTTAACGCAATACTGGACAGAAATACATCTTGTGACATTACAGAAGCTTATCGAAACAGCGCCACAGTGAATACACACTGTAATCAAAGCTAAAGGCAGTGTATGTGCAGTCCT
Source organism: Lepturacanthus savala (assembly GCA_030544235.1). Lineage (NCBI taxonomy): Eukaryota > Metazoa > Chordata > Actinopteri > Scombriformes > Trichiuridae > Lepturacanthus > Lepturacanthus savala. Next base: position 18,979,257 of record CM060479.1, on the reverse strand, counting down.
CAAAATTAAGTTTAACTGGAACTACAGTCTAAAAAATGACTTCACCAACTTGTCACCTTGTAGGATCCATTTTCTCACCAACAAGCTCTCGTCAAGGAAGAATCCATGCATGACTTGTTCCATCTCTTCTACCAGACCAGCTCTGCTCCTGTATCACATAGGTGACAGACAAAGAAGGAAAAAGCATGCACAGGAAACATAACAGTGAGAAACATTTTTCAGCCATTTTACTACCAACTTATTTTTTCTTAACAAGATTAGACAGTAGTAGCAGCACCTACAGGAATGGAGAAAATGTAACCACTGGAGAAGGGTTTAAATGAGCCCAGACATGGCTGCAAGCTAGCATCAAAACAAGCCTAACCCTAACCCTAATGCAACAGAACAGTTGATACAGTCAATACCATAACTCAAATGCTAACACAGATGCTAGGAATGCTGTCTTAAATCTCCACAGGAACTTGTTATATTAGTCTTATAACTTGTGGGTGAGATATGGCAACCTCCATCAATTTCCTTGGTCATATAACTGTGGGATGATTCTCAAGGAGAAGGCATAGGCTTGGGTGTGTCATTGAACTGAAGGCCATAGGCCTTACAGTGTGGTTACCTGGTTTGAACTTGCACCTTCCTGATGACTACCATAAGCACTCTTTGCATCCACAGTCACCCCTACTGACTGCATAATGCATAATGAACCCTCACATACCTGTACATACCCAAACACTGTCTAGCCACTTATACTTACACATACTATACATACACACACACCCAAATGTCCCAACACATACCCACACTGTACCCACACATAATCCACACACAGTACAAAATATACCCATACATATGCATACCGCCACACACTGCAACCAGAAATACTCACTCATACAATACCCACAATCCCTCAAATGTATCAACACATGCTGTACCCACACACACCCACATGTATCCACAACATACACACATATACTGTACCCACATACAACCACACACACATCCCTACACATATACAGTACCCACACGCAGACTGTACCCATGCTATACCCACACACATGCCCACTTACCCACGCACAGCTAAAGAACCAGCTGCCAGGATGGACCAAAGCAACTAAGACAATAATCCCTGTCAGAGCATCCAGTGTATGTCACTAAATGAGATGAGAGAGAGTGATGGAGGAACCTCATCATTAGAGAGTGGCAGTGCCACTCTGTTAAGTGAGGAGGAGGTGTTTTGGCTGATTGGATGGATGAGAGAAACAAAGCATGCTCAGTTGCTTTCTGTCTCTGTCTGCCTTCATCTGCAGAGACAGAGTCTGCTGCATATGGGAGAGAGCATGTGAGCAGTTGCTGCTGCTGTATCCTCACACGCACGCGCACACACACACTCACCTAGGGCACAGAGACATGCGCAAACACCATCCACATTCCATCCACGCTCACCTCACACACACACTCTCAGATGAGTCTGAAAGCGGCATGGATGAGGCTGCTTGCTGAACTTATAGCAGGGCTGTGCTTTAGCCGTCCTTCCATGGGCACCACAGCAAGGCTCGAGCCCCAGGATTTAACCCCCGATCATTTCTGCATTCACCAAAACGGCAGCAAAAACACACCATGGCCATGGGATGACTGACTGGCTGACTGGAGAGACCTGGCGATGGCATTTGAACGGCACTTTCTGCACTGATGAAAGGCTTCAAGCTTACCTGGTAAGACTTGATATACTCTTTCTATATGATGCACATGCACAGACACATCTGAGGTTTCAAGATTCAATTCAAATGTATTTGTATAGCACTATTTCATACCCAAGCAAAAGTGTGCTTATACAGAAAAAATACATAAAATGTGCATCCTACTGATTAGGTAGGTCTTTTAGAAATAACAGAGTTGGAGCAAGTCCAATATCAGCAGGCAAGCTTTTCCATTCTTTTGGTGCATAAATGCTGAATGCCATCTCACCAGACTTTGAAAAAACTTTGGGCACAAGGAGATTTCCACCCTGTCACTCAGAGTGATCTGCTGGGATGCTAAAGTACCAGCATGCCTGAAATTTACTGTGGAGCCAGACCAGCAAGTGCTTTGCAAAGCAAGAGGAGGGTTTTGAATAATATTCTGAAAAATAACAGTTAGCTGATGAAGTTTTCAGAGAAGCAGTGTTGTGTGGCGTGATCATTTTTGTCCTGGTTTTGTTTGTCGTGGGATGTTTTTTTATTTTTTTTAGTTTTTGGAAGAACTGCGGTAATCTATCTACATCATGATGCCAAAATAGAAGTGGCATGGAGAGATTTGTTGCTTGATTTGATGTGTTTCTCTTATATGGATGGTTTCTCTCACACCTTTATTCCTCTCTCATCTTAGTGGATTCTGCCATCTGTTCAGCACTTTGTGATCTCAATTTCAGGCTTTTTACTGCTGCCTGCAGTATCAGCATTGTGCGTATATGACTCTGTGACTGAGAGTTTTGGATTGAATCCAGTGTGTGAATTGATGATATGTAAAATTCCTTTGACATTTGGGTTTTCAAAATGTTGTTCTCACACACAGTTTACACAGCAGCAGTTATCTTGCTAGCTAGCAAAATACACTGCTCTCTCTAGCTGAACCACATCTGTGCAAAGGGAGTGATGAAAACAATGCACTACCACCGCAAGGCACTGAAGCTGTTCAGCCAGACTTTCCCCTTAACTCTCTTACTCCAGCATCCAAGCATTTGGGTCATTATTGTATGTCATGTCTCGAAATCCCTGCTTGGTCCAGAATTTGACCTTTCAATTTAAAGTAACTTTTATTTTTTACAGCTATGTATTGGGATTGCTGTGATTTTTATTATTTATTTGTGTGTGTGTGTGTGTCTACTGCACCTGGATCTAGGGAAAGACACTGTGCTAGTTTGATACCAGCTGGTTACAGATGCCTCGCTGGAATCATCATACCCTGTGTTTGTTGACCTGGTGCCTGCAAAATACAAAACAAAACAAAAAACAGGTGCTGTGCACTAACAAGGTCCCAAAGATTTATGGATATAATTTGCAGTGAGAATCATTTTTAAATAAGACCCAGTGGTTGTATTTTGTATTTTCAGTATGGATTGTAAAGTTCAGAGAAGCTTAATTATTTCAGTGTAATGTATGTAACACATGATAACAGAATAGAGGGATTGAACACCACTCTTCTTCAGGCCAAAAGTATAAAAGGAGTTATTGACATATTTAAAGTGCTACAACTGAATTTACATTAATACATGTATGTGTGTCTTTATGTATACAGTTTGCATGGGCATGGGCATGTGTGAGATGCAAAGAGGATGAAGGAACTAAAATGGCTGCATTCCAATACATTCTAATTAAGCAAGCCTCCTTTGGGACATGCTGCTCATCATTATACCTCTGCCACTGCTCATTAACATCACAGCAAAGTAGAGTTGAGTTACCTCAGAATAAGAGTCCACTCTCGATTCCTGAGGTGCATAGAAAGGATGTTATGTAGTTTAGTTTCTAGCAGTGATATTGCGGAATGCATCTACTCGCTACCTATCTGATAAATGTGAAAGGCTGTCTCTAGAACCGTTATTTAGTTTGCCCATAGTAAAATGGCAGGTGGCATGATCTAAGGTAATAAAAACCTTAAAAAAATCAATTATTATTTTTATTTAATTATATACTAATTTCAACATACTTATGAATATTACATTTAATTTCTGCCAAGTCTGTTCCACTAGATGCTGCTAAATCTTACACACTGTACCTTTAATAGGACCACAATCAAATATGACTACAATTAGTACTACTACTGAAATTGTAAATGTCTTTACAATCACTGTATTAAGTTTAGCACCTATTGCTCTGTATGTCTCAATGCTCCTTCCATAAATATAAATATTTTCTATATGTTGAGTAAAATAATTGGATCATTCCAACTTCTACTCTGCAATATTTTACCTATTGTAAGACTTTTTAAATCATTATCATTACTACTATGGTGAAGGGTTCAGTATGGAAAGTGTTAATTTAATGATATAGCTGTCATAGTGTATAGTTAAGATTATACATTTGTACAGTCCTTGATACAGTATGTATCAATTTCAATACAATTGATGAGCTATAACTAATGAGAAATGGTTTCCTATCTTCTGTATTTCACATACATATACTATACTACTGTACCCCTGAGAGAGACATTTATAGCTTGTGCCGGTACCCACTAATATTACCCAACATTTTCATCATGTTCTCTGCCTGCACCCTCCACTGGCCGCATCTCAGAGAACTCAGCAGTGAGGCTCTCTGTGATTGGCTGCTGAATGGCTCAGTGGGCTGTACAGAGCATCACAATTGGCTGCTTGTGTCTCAGGCCATATCATAGGGTTCTCTCCTGGGGGAGATGAAGAATCTGGGTTACTCCACGGAATGGGATCATCTGTATGCTGTAAGAGATGGAGAAATGTGCAGGAGGAAGAATGGTATAGCATCACATGCTCTCTATTAACATGCTCACTGCTACAAAACATGTACACTAATAACAGGTTCACTACTTCATCATATGCTCCTCAATAACATGTTCAATACTGGATCCTGTCACCTCATCCTCCACAATGATTCAATATACAGCTCTGGAAAAAAAGGAGACCACTGCAAAATTATCAGTTTTTCTGATTTTACTACTTTAGGTATGTGTTTGGGCAAAAGGAACATTTTTGTTTGAGTCTATAAACTACTGAAAACTCCCAATTTCCAAATAGAAATATTATCATTTAGAGCATTTATTTGCAGAAAATGAGAAATGGTCAAATTAACAAAAAAGATACAATGTTTTCAGACCTCAAACGATGCAAAGTGACAAGATCAATTTCATTTAAAGCAACATAATACTAAGAGAAAGCTGAAAGCTGATAGAAATCAATATTTGGGGAAATAACCCTTATTTTTGATCACAGCTTTCATGCTTCTTGGCAAACTCTCCACAAGTCATATACATTGTTCTTGAGTGACTTTATTCCACTCCTGGTACCTCTTTAAGCAGAAGAAGGCGTGTATGTGTTTTCAACAGACACTGGAATGGAAGGGCTGGAATACATGTAGAGATGCTGATTCCAGAAAAAAACTGCAGTGGTCTCTTATTTTTTTTCCAGAGCTGTATTTCTGTCATTTCATGTCAAAAGGGTTTTTTAGGTAGTATTTCCTTGTGCAATATGAGGGTCTAAGAACAGGGGATGTTGTGTAGTAGAAACTGTAAAGCCCATTGTGGCAAATCTGTGATTTGTGATTTTGGGCTATACAAATAAAATTGGCTTAACTTGACTCCATCACATATTCTCTAATAAGATGTTACCGATTTCATCACACTCTTTAATAACATGTTCACTAGTCCATCACATGCCCTCTAATAACAGGTCCACTGCTCCAACACTATCACTTGCCCCCTAAATAACATGGTCACTTCTCCATCAGATGCTCTCTAATAAAAAGTCTGCTTCTCCTCTCTAATAACATATCTACTGGTCCATCACACTATCACTTGTCCTCTAAATAACATGGTCACTTCTACACCACATGCTTTCTAATAACATGTCTAATTACGTGTATAATAAATGATATAGACTCCAATGAAATGACACATGCTGAGATGACTTTTGTTATCCTGACTGTGTGTGTGTCTCTGTGTCTGTATGTGTTTAATGGGGAGGGGCAGTCAGCATGGTGTGACAGTGAGGGTTAACCCACGTCAGCAGCTTTCATTCATGAAGCTCATGAATTAGTGAGGCGTGGGAGGGGATTCCGTGCGGACGATGCTGAAGCCCAGTCACCAGCGCTCTGCTCTGACATCCAATCACGGCATGGTGGGTGGAAGGTGGGGGGGTGGGGGGGTGCTGAAAGAAAGAAGGGGCTTTGCATCAGAAGCAGGAGGGTTGTGAATCATTCTGCAGGAAGAATAAAAGAGGGATGCAATAAAAAGGAAAGAGGAAAGAAGCGTGAAACATCGGCCTCTTCAAACCACTGAACTGCATTTGTTGAAGGCTGCAGCGGATCTGTCTGTTTACAACCCCCCACCCCCCATGCATGGACTCTTTGGCAAGGACTGTCAGCGGCAGCCCCATCCTTCCTCCTCCTCCTCCTCATCTGCTTCCTTGTCTCCTCCTCTTCTCCTGCTGTTGCTGTCTGAATGAGTAGATGAATGAAGCTGATAGTCTGATGCTGTGGGCTGAAGTCTTCTATGGCTGCCAGGTTGGTTAGTGTCTCTCTTTAATAACGCCTTGTCGCTCATCTCCGTGTCGCCATCACTCCGCGTCGCAGTGTTTATGTGCTACCGTGGGTGAGGACGTGTCACCTTGCACCATTTCACATCACACCTCATCTGCTGCATCAGAGGGTTTAGCATCAGGTTAGTGAGGCACAGATCAGTTCTTCTTCATCTCACAGTGCTGCATGATTCCTGCGTATTCCATAGATGTTATGGCATGTAACTTGCCCCCACAGATAAAGCATGATGATTCAGTGTGATATGAGGTTTCTGTGGTTTTATAGTCAGAGCAGAGTATCTGTGAAGTAAAAAAACAGTAATTTGTCAGCACTGGTATCGCATCATGTGCTTTTTTCCCAGTGGAAGTCGATCTGCTGAGTGACGTAACGCCAGTACTGGCAAGAAGGCTAGATTGACCTCTATATAGTAGGTTTTCTCCTGTTTATAATGTGACCTTTGACTGAGGGCTACAGTGCAGGATGCAGGACATGTATCTGTCAGTCTCACCCCTTCTCTGTTATAGCCACAGAGACTCGGGTAGAGAAGCACTGGGGTGGTCTGCAGCCCCTGTTGGTGTAATGAGAAACTTGAAGAATGATCTCACTATCTTGACAACTGATTCCACTATGTATAGTCTTCATATCGATTATTATATCAGACTGCAGTATTGTGATAATGGTCCTGCATAAATCCATCCTTACACAGTAATGTGGTGACATCTTCTACAGATAATTGGTGTGTGTATGTGTCATTCATTCTTATGTCCCGAGCTTTGAGACATACAGCTCTGGATTTTAAACAGCCACTGCATTTTTTTCTGAAATTATCATCTCTTAATGTATTCCAGCCATTCCATTCCAATGTCTGTTGAATAACAACACATGTACACCTCATTCTGCTTAAAGGCGTGGAATAAAGTCACCCAAAAACAATGTGAAAGACTTGTGGGGAGCATGCCAAGATGCATGAAAGCAGTGAAAATAAGGGTTATTGCACCAAATTTTGATTTCTGAACTCTTCATACATGTAAACATTAGAATTATGTTGTTTTAAAATGAATTTGAATCTTGTTTCTTTGCATTGTTCGAAGCCTGAAAACATTGCCTCTTTTTTGTTATTTTGACCACTTGTCAAATCTGCAAATAAATGCTCTAAATGATAATATTTTTAATTGGAATTTGGGGGGTTGTCAGGAGGTTGTAGACTCAAACAAAATTGTTATTTTTGCCCAAACACATAACTAGTAAAATCAGAAAAAAAGATAATTTTGCTGTGGTCTCTTATTTTTTTCCAGAGCTGTATATATATAAAGACTATAGTGGAGCATTTTTCACCCCCTTCAGTGGTTCGTGAGCATGACCTACTAGCACATTAAGCCTACTAACAACCCATTTCAATCAATATTCAAATATGATACAACATCTTCCTATCTTTGGCCAAAGATGTCCATTGTCAGCTGTAGCCTTGTGGTCATTTGTCCATGATATCGACCTGTTTCCGTATCTGCTTCCATTGTAATATTGTTGGTGTTTTGTGTCCTTCCAATGGTAGAGGTGGGACATCACAACATCATGGAAGTCCTGACAGCTTTTAAGCGCAGTTTCTGAATGCAGGCTGTGTGCATTTCTCTGTGGAATGAGCATTTTGAACCACAGGACAGTATTTATACACCTAAAATAACACCCAGGCCTTCTTATAATCATTAAGACAGTTAAAAGTTTTCCCAAACCTTTAAACACAGTTCCAGGAATAATGGCTCAAATGTCTAAATGCAAAACTGATAAGTTAACCACATTGTCAGAACTTAACAATTCTCTTGCTCAATTTAACACTGGTATGGTAATCTAAATCACATAACATTTGTTTTTGTGAGGTAATATTGGTCTAATCTCACAACCAACGTCATACAAACATAGTGTAAACTATGTTCTGAAATACACAAATGATTCATATTTTAGCAAAACTCACACTGATAAGTAACATGCAAAACAATACAGTAAGAAAATATCTTTCCGAGGATATAATGATTAAATCATTGTAGGAATACAAAAAGAAAAAAAGAAAGTATATTTTTCACTGTAAAGTAAAATATTCTACTAAATAATCTTACTGCATAAAAAAAAATAATTGAATGGAAAAAAAAAACATCTTTTGCTCTCTTGTTATCCATGGTGCATAGTCAAGGTCACCTGAGGCCTCGCCTCTTTTCTGAATTTGTGATTGAAGTGTTAAGTGTGTGAAAAATATAATTTAGAAAACTATTTGAGTGAGAAAATGGCTTTGGAATGAAGTATAGCAGTTTGCAGTCATGTCTTTGATATATTAACTTTAGATTTTCAGATTTGGTTTTCAGATACGTGGTTCCATTTTGCATGTGTATATGATGTAGAAAAACACCATTTCTATTATACTGGACCTTTATGGAGTTTTAGTTTAATTTATTTAGAAATAGGGATAGTGTATATTAATTAACAAATACAACAGTATATATAAATAATTATACCAGATTAAAGCCCACAGCTAGTAAAAGTAAAAAGTAAGTAAAGTCCAAAACAGTAAAAGTCCAAAACAATTTCCAAAACAGATGATGCATGACTCATGATGTTTCATTTCAAAACATTCACTCACTGAACAATATTTAATTTTTAAGCAGCAGGTGAAGTTATCTCCTGCTGTGAATATTTTATCCCTGGAGCCCTGAAAATGCTCTCTTTGTACAGTCATCCAGTGAGCCAGATTGGACCCTTTAGCGCAGTTGTCCTCTTTTTTTAATATCAAAGACCCCTAAACTGACACAAATTAGACCACGGACCCCATTTTGATAAGATTTTGTCCCAGGGTCCCATATGATAAGATTTTTGCTTTTAGGTGTATGAAACCCATGGCAAAAATGTGATTGTTACTTATGGAGGGACTTATAATTAAAGTAAATTATTTCCCTTTTTGCTGGGGAACCACTTCAAGGATCCCTGGATGTCCCTGGACCCCACTTTGAGAACCACTGCTTTAGTGGGCAGGAACTGGTCCCCAGGCTGCATGTTTGACAGCCCTGACTTATAGTATCTGCAAGTGCTGTTACAGATGTGTTAAATACCGCTCCTGTGGCCAGCTCCCCCCACAAAATCCATTGACTCCCTGTCCCTCAACACAATGAATTAAAAGTCCTTCTCAGGTCCGCTGGGGATACCAAACCTAATAACACAATATATTCAATTTGATTGACATTTTGCTCTCAAAACTGACATGTCTGTGCTAGGGTGCTTCCTGTTTCCATGGAAATACATGGGTCTGACTAATACACAAAAACACAATCAGTCACATTAGTAATCCGAACCTTAGTAACAGAAAGGATTTTCTAATCCTAAATGAGTGAACTCTGAGCTGACGTTTATGTTCTAACAGGGTCTCAAGAGCTTAATCAAGTAAACACATAAAACACATAAAAACACTACTTTCAAACTCTGAACTCCTTGTTATATAATGATGATGATTAATATACTGATATGACCTTTTTCGAATCAAGATGTTAAATGACAGTATTGCCTTTCTTTTCAAACTTTTAATTTTTCTCTATCTTTTGAACGGTTGTACACGTTCAAAATCACCAAACAAACGAACAAGCTTGAAACTCGCTCTCTTTTTTGTTTGTAGTACTGCCACTAACTCGAACCGGAGCACCCCTGCTGGATCACCTGTCCTGCGAAAGCGCTCCCGCTCGTCCACCCCCCGGCTGAGCCCTGAGGTTGACACCACCATGGTGGAGAAGGGCTCATCGGACCAGGCCTCGGACCGCTCCCCTACCACCCCCGAGCAGCAACAGACCTCCCAGCATCAACGCACATACTCCCAGTCTGTCCATCCCAGCAGCAGCCGCAGCGGGGGCAAGAACTCCAAGGTGAGAGGACGCATACTGGCATTAGATAAACACCCCAAATACACTGAGTCATGTGGAGGTCAGTCAGCTTATTTGTCCTTGTAAAAAAGCAGTGTTCCAAGTACATAATTAGGTATGTTAATATGTCATCATACAATTAGTTAGTAGGCAGGCACACACACACATACACACACATATATACACACATACAGCTGAAAATAATATTTCTAGAGGAGCAGAAAATAAGGCCTAGAGCAATAGCATAACTGTGTTACTAATGAAGGTTAGACAATCTTGATATAGTATATCTGGATTAAAGGGGAGAATAATAATTTGTATTTGAAAACATTTTTTTTTCCTTCAAACTTTTGTCAAAGGAAAATCAGTTTTATGGCTTCTTTAAACTGTTTTCAGCTGTGCTAACATGATTGCATGAGTGTTTTCCAATCTTCCAATAACCTTCTGATGCAATGAGCAAACACATTGTACCATTAGAACACTGGAACACTGGAAAGTAGTGATTTACCATATTAGCAGTGTATAGTGTTTATTTATCTGATTAAGTTTAAAGTTATCTTCCATGAAAAAAACAGTGATTTTATTTCAAAAATAAGGAAATCTCTAGCTGTAATGTACATCTTTTGAATAATCTGTTAGCTTTTTACATTGAGGACATAGATATGCCATAGATATGACTTCTTGGAGAGAGTTACAGAATATATATATATATATATATATATATATATATATATATATATATATATATATATATATATATATATATATATATATATATATATATATATATATATATATATATATATATTCTGTAACTCTCTCCCTACTATAAAACTGTTTATAATCATAAATAAACATATTGAATGCAAAAATATGTTAAAATACTTGCTAATTCCAAATACTTGTCTACACCACATCTCAACGTTTCTCCATGGAATTCTCTGTTTTGAATTCTGTCAAAACATGGACTACACTTTTGCAAGATAAATATTTACAAGATAAATATGGCGTAAAGTAACTTTTTATTTAAAGACAATAATTCTAAATGCTCCCATTAATGCCCTTATTGTCTTCATTTCACTACTCTATGGAAAATTATACAAACAGTTTGACAGTTTCCATTCATTTGCATTCACAGCTAGCCTGGAATGGTATCATGCTAACTAGATGCCTGAAAGCAGGTGACTCCACAGTAGAGATAGGCTGCATGTTTTCTGCAACATAATGTGCAGTTACTTTATAAAGTTGCCGCTGGCTAACAGTTCCCGGATTAAAATTCCAGCCGCTGTTTGTTTGGGTGGCATGGCCTGACTCATGGATGTGTCCAGCTGCATCAGGTTAGCTAATGCTGCTAGCTTTGTCAAAGCGTGTTGCTAGACAGAATTGCTGTTTGTGAAAGAAGAAAGACCTTAGAGCCAGAAAGACATAGCTTTCATTGACCTTTTTTTTAGTTAAAATTAGAAATGAAGAAATTAAAGAAAAGAGTTACCGTTAATTCACTAGTTTACATAAAACTAAGTTATATAACAAAGTAACATACCTTATTTTAATGGTAATTGAGTTACTTTATTTAAAAGTTTATGCTTTAGAGGACTAGTTATTGCAAAAAGTAGCATTGGTACAGTAACTCGGTACTAGTAATACATTACTGCCCAAAAATGCCAATGAGAGACAGCTATTATATATTTTGGAATGTGACACTAAAGTTGACTCTAAAGAAGTTGCAGTTTATGTCAAAACATTAGCTGCACCAAAATAAATCCACCTCTAGCAGATTAAAAGGAATATCATTATTGATCCCGACTGTCTCATTAACTTCATTCCAGGCCATGTTGTTCTATTGCTTTTCACAGGATGTGATTTTGTTAAACCTCACCTTATCATTGTTTCTTTTTATTTGTTATTTTAAACTGACTGAAACCGTATAGTTTCTGCTGATTTGGTTTCTTGAATTTCATCCTTTTGCATTTCACCAGGTCTCCATTGTATTTGAATCTCATTCTTTGTTTCCTCCCTTCTCATTCATGCAATAGTCTCATGGCATCTATAGTGGCATCTGAAAGTAATCATCATCCTTTTCTGTTTTCTCTTCCCTGGAACTCACTCATCCTGCTGTGATGATTGACTTCCTATTACAAGTTGCCTCAAACTGCCTGAATATTGCAGAAGTTAATTTGAATGTATCTACCTTTTCCCAGCAGCCTGGGTTCTAGAATCAAATTTCCATTTCCCGCAGAGATTTGCATAGTAAAATAAAGGAAAAAGAATGTGACATGGTTCAACTTGTTGAGGTGAAAGTAAGCAACTTTTTTTGCTTGTTATCATATCATTAAGCAAATGTTGATTGCACAGTGTTATGTGTACAGAATAATGACACCATCAGCATTTAGATTGTTTCTCTCTAAGCTTCTGTTTCACTGTTCAGATCTGTCTGCCAACCAGCATGATGTCCCATAATAATGAAGGCTGTATTTGCAGCACAAAATGAGATTATTACCCAATAGACTAAATTAACATATGAATTTAGAGGGAAACGGAATGCAATCCCATTATTACATGGCACTAGATAGGGAAATTTGAAAGTTGTCTGTTTCCAGACTGCAAAAACTAAAATTTTTAAAATTAAACTGTCTTGTATTTGGTATTAATCCAATATTAAATACTTATGAGATGGACTCTCTGATGTTAATACAGTCTCAAGTTTGATCAGTCTATGATTTTAAAGTGTCAGCTCTTTGAAACTGGTATTACTACTGCTTGGAATTTCCTCAAAATCACACATATAACAACTTTAGAATAAACATAACACAATGATAAAAAATAAAATGAATAAATAACTGACTTAAATGATTTACAATATTGTAAAATAATGAATTAAAGTGTGTTAAAATTTATGTGTTAAAATTGCACTCATGAGAAACTAAGGGGGGTTTCTAATGTTAACTATCTTTTACCCCTTATAAACTATCCAACTTGACAGCAGTTGAGTTGTGTTAGGTCTTACTTCGATTTTGAGATTCAGTTCTACTATCTCCTTCCCACCATCCCCGTCTCCATATGTATCCCACCACCATCATTAAGATGATTTTTTTCATGATACAAGGCAGAATATTGTGCTGTGTCATCAAACCAAACAGTGTGGACTCGAGAGAAGCTGCAGCCCTGCAGTTATACTAAAGCTAAGCGTTTTTCTGTGATTCATCCAGAAGAGAGAATTAAACTCCAAACAAAACAATATAATGTCAGAGTAGAGATCTGGGGCAATCTTTGCAATTCATGAGGTCAAATATAGAAAACGCAAGCAGTGAAGCAGCAGCTGAAATCAGTGTGTACTAAAGACATGCAGAAGTGCCAGAATTTCCCTTTGGTGGCCATGTTAGCTGGTCTGTCCGTTCAAACTGAGAAACACTCATGCTCTGCAGCACTCAATTTGGAATCAAATCTATTTCTTGCACTAGCCAGGAGCAAATTCACCAAGCTGAACAGAGCAGATCGCACCAGACAGGTACAGGACGAGTCAAGCTCTACAAACAGCATAGAGACAGATTTACAAAGTATTGGGCCTCATATAGCAACATTGTCTTAGACTTCTTTCACATTTTCTCTTATTTAGGAGAAAAAAATATATATTTATTTAGGAGAAAAGAGAAATGTACTCCAGATGCACTAAACGTTCTTAACCAAATCAGCCTAGGTGACCTGAATTAAGTGAGACATTGGAGCGATGTGGCCCATTGCTTGTTATTAGCATAAGTAACACCTCTAAACAGAAAATAAGATAGGCAGGTTCAGTGCCACATGCAAATACTGTGGCACATGCCCAAGAATTGATTGACAAATACCACCAAAACATAAGAGTAAGACCTTAAGCAGCACTGAAATTGATGTACTGTTAAATAAACTTAAACATAACATGTATTCATTTATTGCATACTTGTTCCGTCTCTATTTTTAAAAAAATCTCATTAAAAAGATAATTAATTATTAATAACATAATAACGTGATTCTTCAGAATGTCAAATCGGTATCACAAGAAAAACAAAAACCAGCAAAGGCAAAACCTTTGTGAAGCTGCAGAGGGACACACAGTAACTGAACTAAAAAAATACATGTTATTTATAGACAAAATGTTGCATATTCATGTTGGTGATCTTATGTATGAACACCTTAACATTAAAATCATCCAGGCTTTTATAGTCTCAGTTGGGATCAAGTATTCCTTTAGCCCATGAATCTAATAATCCAACCATTATAAATGTTGTAAACCACAATATACATTTTATTAAATCATATTCATGTTAATAGAACAGAATTACAGTGATTTTAAGATTAGTGAAGACAACAAACTGTCCTTTTTTACTCTCCTCTGGCATCCTGCAGCACTGTGTAAAGTGCTACATAATAATGATCCACACATGACATAAATTCTTCATTGCTAGTTTTTTTTATGATCATTGCACACCAATGCATTATATCCAAACTGCATTATTTAAAAAAAGTTGTATAGATGAAAATAAGTCTTAGTAAAATATATAAGTGCTGCCTCCTTTGTACTGTTCAGCTCTGTAAACACATCATCGTCAGTGGGGATTAGACACTCGTTCTACAACGTGAGGTTACATGATGCATCCTAACTCCTATTTTACATTTTACAAAAGTAGTACAATTTAAAGAAAAAGAACAATTAAAAAAAAAATGCACATTTCAACCACAGAGTGTTTTAAATAACCATCATAATTAACATTAAAAGTGGCAAATTTTCATGTGAATGGGTTGAGATTAGATTAGATTAGATTAGATTAGATTAGATTAGATTAGATTAGATTAGGGTTTTATTAATCCCACAATGGGTATTTGCATGTTAACACAACTCAAGAACAGTGACAGAAATAATCATTTTAAAATAGATAGAGACAAAAACAATAAGATACAAGAACAATAAATACTGTAAATACTTACACACACACTCACACACACACACATACTTTGTATGTTGCGTGTCTAAGTCCTCTGTTTTAGACAAATGGGATTACAAATCAAGAAAGGTCTGCCAAGTTGTGGATCAATGTGTGTGAATCCTGTTATTTAATTTTTAAAGATACCTCTTCTTTATCAACAGACCCCCCAAAAATAAAACATTTATTTCTATTAATGCTATCACATCATTGCAAGTATGAATAATCTGTGATATTAGTTTATAGATACAATCTCGAAACTGGATGTTTATATGGTATAAAGAGCTCAAACTATTTCAAATATATCATGTTACCAAAAAAAGCTCTTGAAATGTGACTTTGTGTATATGTATTAATAATGTGTTATACATTGTTTTACTGGTTAAATGATTTCTTCTTGTTTTTGCTCTTCTCTGTCTCCACCGCCTCGTCCATGCTTTGATGCGACAACAGAAAAGTCAGAGCTGGTACAATGTAAGTTCATATATGTCTTCTCTTACCTTGACCTTTTATAAAGTGATGTGATTTATCTGACTGGAAAAGGCAGTGTATCTAAAAGGCTGTTTGGAATGTTCATGTTGCATAAAATAAAAGATTATTCTTTCTTTTATGGCTCGACAAAAACTATTTATTATAGTGAGTGAGATCTTAGAAAATGACGAATGAGACAAACTGGTGGAAAACCTCCTTCTGCATGTTTCACTGCACTAAACAGCAAGAGGGCACTGTTCTTTCACAATAAACAGTTCTTCGTGGTGAATGGATGTCTATTTTCTTCATTATTCAACAAAAGGTTCAATGAACTGAGAAAAACTGTATATTCTGGTCTAAATTATAAGAACTGTGGTCTTTATCTGTAGAAACAGAAACTAACACAACATGTTTGCTTTTTTTTGCATTGATCACATAAGATTTTGAAAACATTTAGATTTTTATATAATTAAAGGGGCCATATTATGAAAAGTTTATGAAAAACTGCTGAAAGATGAACTTGTGAAGTAAGATCACATACTCATTCTGTTGTGGCCTGGCCTCCTCTGTAATCTTGGTGGAACCTGGCTGAACACAAGCCGTTTATAAATGGCTCCTGTTGTGATGTCACCACAAGGAAGTTAATAGCAACCTCCTTTTAAGCCATGGAACTACCACCTAATTCTGGAGTGCTTGTATTTGACCACTGTTTGTCCGACAGACCCTAGCTGTCTGAGGGGTGGGACATTTCAGACAGAGAATTACAATAGTTTTTTTTGGTAGAAAGGGGAAAACAGGAAACAGGTTTTCAGAGTGAGTGTGTGAGAAGGCAGGCTGCATTGCTACTATAGGTCTAACTACATGCTTTTTGACCATAAAAGCATTCTCATTTTTATAAATAGACCATGGAAATTAAAATAGTAAACTTGAAGATCTGGCAAAATATAGCTAAATCTAGATTGAATCTCTATTTGTGCTCATATCTCTGGGTTGTTTACTTATGTCTGTGTGTGTGTGTGTGTGTGTGTGTGTGTGTGTGTGTGTGTGTGTGTGTGTGTGTGTGTGTGTGTGTGTGTGTGTGTGTGTGTGTGTGTGCGTGTGTGCATGTGAAACATCATACAGCTTTTGTTTAACCGATAGACAGACAGAGACATTGTCCAGCTGATGTGTGAATCGTTCCAAGAGTCATGAACTGCAGCTGACTCAATGATCAGTTTCTCACAGTCACTGTTTCCCTGAGAGCAGCGCTGGATCTGTGTTTTATTACAGTCCCTCCCTTCGGCCTCTCACCTCACTTTAAACCTTTAAATAATGCTGCTATTGATTGTGAGCTACAGTGTCTAATGAACAGGGTCAGAGTCATGCTCCAGGCTACATGATACATATAAAAGCCACTACCCAAGCATTACCCTGCACTCCAAACAGGACAGTGGCATTGTGTGTCTGTACTGAGGTGTTGTTAGCAGTTGCTGATAGTGGGACACTTACATACTAGTTCAGAATCTGGGATGAGCATGTGCACTGGAAGAGCTTGCTTGGTTTGGAGAATATGCTGTAAATGCCCTCAAGTCAAATTGATTTAATTGAGGTTTATTCATTCAGCAGTCTGTATCATACTCTTTATAATATTATTTATATAATATTAGTTGTGTATGCAGTGACTTTTTTCAATCAAATAGAGAATGAGAGAGAGAGATGCACAATAACAAAAACAATAGCAGTGTAATACTAATACTAATACTTCTATGACTGCTACTACTACGACTACTATTACTACTAATAAAAATAATAATAATAGCAGTTTAAGTTTAACATTAGACTTCATCAGAAAATGGTTTCTTCTACCCTGGACAGAAACTGGAAAATGGTTCAAAAAGAGAGGAGCCTGATAGTTGAAGGCTCTGCCTCCCATTCTACTTTAATGATAGGGCATTATAACCTCTTTAAGTTATTATGAATGATTTTAAACTAAATTTCTTACAGTGCAAATAAGCTAATATTAGAGTAATATATATTTTTTTCTAGTTCCTTTTTAGATGAAGAGTCTTAAGAGACTTGGTGGAGCCGCCTGGCAACAAAGAATTAATAATCTAACCCAGAAATAACAAATTCATGGACTAGTTTTCCTTCATTTTTTAGACATATTATTTATTTTTTTAATTTATTTTTTACATTTCCCTTCTTAAAATAATAATAATGAGCATAAATAGTCAAATCAGCTGCAGCTTTGTTCTGGAATATGTTTCCGAAAAACATTCTCTATGTCCATGGGTGAACCCACTCTAGCTGTCCAAACTCTCACGTGGCAATTCTCTACTGGCATCCAATGGTTTACTATTACCAATACCATGGTAAGCATGCATCCAGTGAGAATATGTATTGTGTGAGTTAATTAATTATCATGTTAATAATAAGAATTTCATAGCTGAAAGTTATGTCTCTGATTTCCATGACATTGAATGCCACTTAACTAGTAATGTATGAACCAGTCAGGTTCATACATTACCAATGTTACTTCTCAGCACCTGTAAGGAGAGCAACACAATTGCATTGTCAAAAGAAGTATTATTCAATCATTGTAGCTACATTAGCAACTGATTAATTAGGACCATCCAGACCAAAACTATCATAAAGCAAGTATCTATAAAAGGAGGGAAATCATACAAACTTCCAATATAAGTGAGTAATTTAAATTGATTTCACTACACTTAAGAAGCTCAGAAAACAAGTTGCTTTGATGTTAATACTAATGTGTTTGCAATTGTGTGCACTATATTTGATAAGTTTAAATGACTGAGCTGCAACAACTATAACCTGGAAGAACTATCATTGTTTCTAGCCAAAAAA
Source organism: Lepturacanthus savala (assembly GCA_030544235.1). Classification (NCBI taxonomy): domain Eukaryota; kingdom Metazoa; phylum Chordata; class Actinopteri; order Scombriformes; family Trichiuridae; genus Lepturacanthus; species Lepturacanthus savala. The sequence continues at coordinate 18,960,855 of CM060479.1, read as the reverse complement.
TAACAAAATGGGAGACTCAGGATGTGAACAGTCTGAATGTAACAAAGTAGAACTTCCTTCTCAAGGAAAGAACATTTCCACGTAAATTTGAACCATTAAAATATAAAAGGCAACACAAATGAGTGAAATTAATTTCTAGGAGACAGAGTCTTGTTGAACCTCCCTGGCCTTAATATAATAATATAGTATACCATCGTTTGTCAGGATACATTTAGTACTAGTAAACTGATTTCTTGTTTGGTCTCTGGGGCCACAACATGGAGAATCAATGTCTTTGTTTGCCACCAACAAGAAAGGATGGATGTCTTACCTGAACCTTTCCTTAAGTGGACTTCAGTTTATTTAGGTTATTAAAGATGCAGAACTATAAATGCTTCAGAGATCATTTTTATGATCAATTGTTCATTGAAGTCTCAATGACTCTTTGGCCTTGGGTTGGATTATGATCAATTTAATTGAAAGAGAAAGAAAGGGTGTTTCCAACAGCCTGGCAAGTTAGTGTCTGAAGGCCGCTGCACTGTGGAAATGTTGTGACCTTGTGAGAAAAATCTTCCTTCTCTGTGATCATGATTGTACAAAGATCTGTTCTGGATTAAAATGGTTTGGATTGTTGAGTTTACCCGAGCTATGAATCTAGATGATATTGGGAAACAATAAAGCAGATAGCCTAATAATTTAGAGCTGCTAATTTCTAGACTTTTCTGGGAAGTGGATTGGTTCCTGCACTTCCTGTTGTTCTGGTCTGACACCGAGGGACTGAAAGACAAGATTCAGAGAAAAGAGGTGGAGGAGGAGAGTGGTGCAACTGAACACACATACTTATTCTCTCTCTCACACACAAAAACACAGTGAACTTTAGTGAACCCAGATTCTCTTGGACCCCCCCCCCCCCCCCCACACACACACACACACACACACCCTGCTCTCGTTTTCCTCTTTCACTTTGGCCACAAAAACACCCAGATGGCTCCTCCCACCTCCACAACTGTTTCCAAACACTCGAGGCTGTCAGAGTAAAGACGGAGGAGGAATCCACACGTTGCTCCACTTATACCTGATCATTTGCTTTCAAAACGCCTGTTTTGTCTGTTGGACATGCGTGGGTGCTGGAACCTCATGACTGGAGTCATGGCACTGAGGGACTGGCCTGCATAAAGTGATGCGTTTCTGCTGCTCTATGGAGATGTGTGATCTGAAGAGAAGAATTTACCGCAGAATATCCTGGACACACCAGAGTCTGATCACAGCTGAGACTGAGGATCAGCCATCAAACTCTCTTTGGAATTTACTTACTTTAAGGAATGCATAGTTTGTAGTAGAAATCTGGTCTTTGCCATATAGACAGGACACCTGAAGGGAAAACATCTGGTGCTTGGTCCTATCAGGCCTGCTCCTGCTGCCCCACCACGAGCTACCTGTGTTTGTGTGTGTGTGTGAAGTAAGGGATTGAATCACTCCTGTTCATAATTGGAAACAAAATGAAAGGAGAGAAGGCAGATGCACAAACAACACATGGACATGAGGTTAAATTCACAAGACAAGACAAAAGGCAGATAAGAGGAAGAAAGGAGAACTCATCAAGCAGCAACTCAGAGACTGAAACATACTGGGAGCATAACTGGGAGAAAAGTGGAGAGGAGCAGCGGTGGGACTGGGACTCAGAGCGACTCCCTGCTGTATGTTACTTTACCACACAGTAAAAGTAAATTTGTGAATCAGAAGCATGGCTGAGGATGAAGATAATTTGATAAAAGTTATGCAATTCATGGTTTGAGAGCTCAGCAAATGGGGTTTAATGACTAGTGGGAATCATACACTACCCTTCAAAAGTTTGGGGTCACTCAGACAATTTTGCGTTTTCCATGAAAATTCACACTTTTATTTAACATAGATAGAAAATATAGTCAAGACATTGACAAAGTTAGAAATATTGATCTGTATTGGAAATAATATTTTTTTTCCTTCAAACTTTGCTTTCCTCAAAGTAAGGTCAGTTGTATAGGTTTGCTAACCAGCTAAACTGTTTCAGCTGCGCTAACACAATTGCACAAGGGTTTTCTAATCATCCATTAGCCTTCTGACACAATGAGCAAACACATTGTACCATAATAACACTGGAGTGATAATTGCTGGTAATGGACCTCTATACATCTATGTAGATATTGCACCAAAAACCAGACATTTGCAGCTAGAATAGTCATTTACCACATTAGCGATATATAGAGTGACTGATTAGTTTTAAGTTATCTTCACTGAAAAAACAGTGCTTTTCTTTCAAAATATAAGGACATTTCAAAGTGACCCCAAACTTTTGAATGTTAGTGTATAACTACTATCATAATCTCAGAGCAGCCTGCCCTCAGCTCTTTGTTTCACATGTTTAATGTGACATGCAGATGTGTATATCAGCCTGTATGAGCTTGTGTGCCCTCTGGTCGTCTTCTGACATAAACAACAGGTTTGAGCTTTGACCAGAATCTACAAACACGTATATGATTAAGGTGCACAAAGGAAAACATTGGACAGCTAAAGAGGTATTTAGAAAGTCAGCAAAAGGCAACTGTTACAGTCCAGCCTTGTCTCATAGAAGTTACAATTATATGCAACTAAATTAGAACACGTCTCACTAGAAATGCAATGAAGAAATGTTCTTCATTGCATTTCTTCAAACATCGTTTGAAGGATGTTACACCATTGTAACACCTAAATATCTGATCTTGCAGAACAATACTAATCCAGTTATTTTATGGAAAAAAGGTATGACAAATTGCAACAGAAGCAAACTTTTCTTATTATGCATCCTCAATATGTCCAGAGTAAGGGAAAAAAAGTGCCAAATAATCTCATGAGGGGAAAGTTTTGAAAAAGACCCAAATGGAGCTTATCTATTCATTCTTTTTCCTCATGTTAAATAGGGTAAAAATTGTAAACCTTCATATATCACTGTAGAAATTACTGAGTTGATTATTTACATCAAAAAATTATTAAAAGTTTTTTTGATATTGTTTATTAAAATGGGCAAATGGTGTGTAACCTAAGTGTATAATCCATGGGAAACAAAAGGAAATCTCTTTCCTGACATTCAATCTTAACAAGAGGGACCTACATCGATGGATTTCTGTCTCTAGATTTACATTTAAAAAATATTTTTCTGAAACCTAAAGAAATTGAGTGGGTGATAAAATTTGAGTGAGCTCAAGTCTCAGAGCTGCAATGTCTGTAATGTCCACTGAAGTGTGGATTTCTTAAAAGTGAATGGGACTAATGGGAATAATTGGGGATGAAGTTCAGAAACATTCCAAAAAGAAAATAAAATCGTAAACGATTAAAAGGTAATTCTGTTGGCCATCAGAAGGAACTCATTGAGTCTTGAGATTTTTTTTTTTAAAACTGAATAAAAACAAAAATGCTTAAAAAATGTTATTCTTCATAAATATTAACTGACCTTAGATGGTGATAATAAAAAAAATTAAAATTAGTGCCACATCATAGAATTTTTCTAATTTAATTGATTGAATTGCAACAGTATAGATGGAAAAGAAGTTCACTTCCATAAAGCAGAGGAGCCTGATCATTAATGTGTGTGTATACATGCAAACATAATACACACATAACAACTGTCATTGTGTCCTCTGCAGGTACTGAGTCCTACCTACAAGCAACGCAATGAGGACTTCAGGAAGCTTTTCAAGCAGCTGCCAGAAACGGAACGCCTCATCGTTGGTGAGTCTGAATCATACTGACACACCCACACACACATACACACACACACACACACACACACACACACACACACACCGTTTAAGAGGCCTAACCGTCTTGCTTTATTGTCTCTTGCTGTGGACTTGTCACAGGATTATTTCACTCTATTTCAAAACACAGTCATCATTTCTTGACCTTTGACCTTTAACTTGTTCCAGACTATTCCTGTGCCCTGCAGCGGGACATCCTCCTACAGGGACGCCTCTACGTCTCAGAGAACTGGATCTGTTTCTATAGCAACATCTTCCGATGGGAAACCCTGGTGAGGATAGTAATGGAACTAATCACTGCTGATTTTTATACAAAATACTGTATGTTCTAATTGCCTGGAATAGTTTTACTTGTGATTGATGTTCACCTTATGAATGCTCCTTCCATGAGCATTAAAATTAGCAAGAGAACATCAACCTCTGACGCGATATTATGTGCTCTTAAAACTCCAGCTCATGGTTCGATTAAAGGACATCTGCTCCATGACGAAGGAGAAAACGGCCCGCCTCATCCCCAATGCCATCCAGCTGTGCACTGACAACGACAAGGTAGGCAGCTCATAGAATATACAGATACAGATATTCCTTTGTCATTTTGATATTTAACAAATCTGTTATATAAATATGGATGGAACTATACATAACTGCTGACTTATTTTATTGATGATAACATGTCAGAATATGATGCAGCTTTTCTTATCATTAATTGTCTTCCTTTGCAGCACTTTCTCACTTCCTTTGGGGCAAGGGACAGGACGTACATGATGATGTTCAGACTGTGGCAGAACGCTCTGCTAGAGAAGGTCAGACTGATGACAATGATGGAGCTGATGTTAAATGAACTTATCCTAAATGTCCCATGTCATAATCCAGGTTTTTATTACAACTACTTTTATGGCTTCCTAGGGAAGGGGTCACCATAGGCCATTCTGGACCAGGATTGGTGACCCCTGGTCTAGGGGTTATATAAAAACTCTTCCAATCTATAAATAAAAAAATAAAACAGAAAACACACACAACCTGCAAACTTTGCTTGTTTCATGGCTCACTAGGACTTCTTTGAGCTTATGATGTCAGGCAATAGCTCCCTCTGTCCCCTTGCTCCCATTGTCCTACCAACTTTCCTTCCAAACAAAAGTCATGACTTTCATTTGGCGAGCTAAAGTTAGTACTCTACAAGAGCAACGTCAAGGAAATGCTGCAAAATAGAAAGATGTCAGCGGAAAAAAAATAAAACTGAACAACCTTCCCAAGGAAGGATATTAATATAAAAGACCAGTGGCTTATATTTATTTTTTTCCAGAATCCCAGAGGATTGTGACGGTCTGTTTGGCTCATTTCACTGCTGCCTGCTTTGTCAACCACGCTTAATTCAATGCAGGTTTTTCTAAGAGGCTGGCCATCAAGGATAAACATGTGCAGTTGGCTGGATAACATTTTCCCCCCAGCGAATGGGGCTGCAGGCAGATCCATCATCTGAGTTGCCTTTTGGCCTCTTCCTCAACAGGAAACAGTACCAACATCAGTATTTTGTTGCTTATGAAGGATGTAAGAATTACTTGGCCTCTAGGAGCAGATGTTGGCCTGGTAACTTAGTCAGGTAGCCATGTTAGCTTTAGGGTACTCTCCTTGCTCTTCCTTGACACCCCCCTATCATGACCAGGGGGCCCACTCTGCCACGGGGCCTCATAAAGTACTCATTCCCCACTGATGTTGAACACTGCTTTGCATCACACTGGACCAAGTTAACATAAGCGGTGCAAGCTAACATTAGTGGTGCCACTAATAATGTGGCCTGATCCACAATCGGATCATATGACAGATACAAAATACATCTAGTTTGCATCCAGATATGTGATTGAATGGGCTCATTAATTGAAACTTCATTCTCTCATGTCATTTCTGGTACTTACTATTATAAAAATATCTCATTCTTATCTGCCACCCAAGTTCTGTTCTTATTAGCATGATACCCATGATATGTTTCTTTCTTGTTTCCTCTTTCCTGACTCAGCCGTTATGTCCCAAAGAGCTGTGGCACTTTGTCCACCAGTGTTACGGTAATGAACTGGGCCTGACCAGTGATGATGAGGACTATGTTCATCCTGATGAAGACTTCAACACCATGGGGTGAGTTTAAAGCAAAACTGTACATCCATCATGTGTTCCATTTCACCAAACTTTCCTTAGTTATAAAGGACAAATTTGCAGTGTGAACCGAGTTTTTGTTTGTGTACCAAGACAGAGTCTCTGGGCCCTATTTAGACGATGTTAACTAGTGCTGTCATTTTAACGCGTTAATTTGATTAATTAACTACGCGTTAAAAAATTTAACGCAATTAATTAGTATCAATGAGTATCAATGGTGGCAATCCAATACTTTTGGATTTCATTCAAGAAGCACAGTTCACCAATAAAACATTGGATTTCAGATCTTCTCTTCTTACTGTATTCAATTGATAGTTCTGATCCATCTGGTGTTCACTTTCTCTCTGAGCGTCTCCGCCTCAGCTGAGAGAAAACAGTCCTCACTGTCCTCACATCTCTGCAAATCTGCGGAAATGTGAGCGCGACTTCAGTGACTGGACTTGACTGTGTGTGTCGCCTGATGCAGGAATAACGACGCACCAAAAAAAATAAAGTGTTAAACCGGCATGTCTAAACAGAGAGAAGTTGTATATCAGGATGTTGAATATCCATTAAATATGACAAATAAAATGTTTATTTAGACTCTTTATTGTGTCAGAAAATCCCACTTTGAAAAAACGTTATTAAAAACACTCCAGACCGCCATCACGTTTTTTAGTTTGCGCACCCCCAAGTGTCCGCTCACGCACGCCCAGAGGTGCACGCAACACACTTTGGGCATCCCTGGCCTAAAGAAATACCTGTTGGTGTCTTCTTCTTCATTTTGCCTCATTTAGAGGCATGTTATACTTCTATTATTCATTTTTGAATTTCTATATTGAGCTTAAGTGCCTATTTGAGACAACCATATTTTATTCCAGAATTCTATTTATTGAACTGTATTGCTGTATTTGTTTTACATTTCTGAATAATGCACCTGGACTAACTGGTTTGCGGTTTTGCTTGACCTTTACCTTTTGGATTTAATTCATGAAACACAGTTCACCAATAAAACATTGGATTTCAGATCTTCTCTTCTTACTGTATTCAATTGATTCGTCATGAACTACAATTTTTTTAATATCCTAGAATTAAAATTCTTTATCAGGAGACCTTTAGCAGATATGACATTAAAATGTGATTAATTCGATTAATTAATTACAAAATCCTGTAATTAATTCAATTAATTTTTTTAATCGACTGACAGCACTAATGTTAACACATAGTCTTAGCACAAGGCACACTTTGTGGGTTTGTCCAGTCATTTCTTTTTAACAGACAACAGGCAGGCTGACACCCAACACAACAAACATGGCGTTACCTGACTAGAAATACCCTGCAGGCATTAGTGATTCAACCAAGTTTGAGCATGCTTCAGGGGGGTAGGACATGCTTTGCTAAAGCACAATGCAAAACACAACAGAGTATAAAGGTAGAAGAAAAAGTTCCTGCTGTACTCTTGTGCTGCTCGAGCATTGTCATGTTGACTACCATATGACCACACAAGGGTGTCACTATTGAGATAGAATTTCTGATAGTTTCGCCTCGTTAGTGCTCTACCTATCCTGCACATGAGAGCTATCGACAAACCGCTGTTTTCATAAACACTTGTATATGAAGGGTGGTTTGTCACACTTCAACAGTTAAGAAGAAGATGGCTGAAACTATGTCTAAACAAAGGAAAACCCCAAAAGCCACTAACACACAGCTAGAAATCATAGTTTTCCTAAACGACCTAGCAAGCAACTAACAATTACAACAACAAAGAAAAAATTTGCTACAGCCAGTTCTACAATCTAATAACAGTCAGCGAAGCCTTAAATCAGCCTTTTTTGTGGTAACTTTATCCAAGCAACCTATCAAAACACAGTAACGTGACAACATTTAGATATGACAGAAAACTTAAGTTAGCAGCTTACCGGTCCAGGAGATAAACAGTGAGCCCAGAGTTCATCTTCAAGCCAAGGAGGTTCTACAGTCCAGCTCTCAAATGCTGAAGCATTTACACACATTTTGCCACATTTTTGTCAAGACTCTTTCTTAGATTCTTTTTATTGCTTCTCCCAACTTCCTTTTTTCTGGCTTGCTTAGCTCAATTAGATATTTTTGCCAACACTGGAATTATTATCTTTTGGCTAAGAGCTTCGCTTCCACCATTATGGTTTCTGCTGTAGCCAAACTTCTTCAGAGCTGTGACCTCCGTGTGTATCGCTACTAAAAAACACCCCACACCCACACTTTCTGAAATGAGCTGTGATTAGCTAAGACCTACCTGACTGGTCTGGATTTTCTCTGGGCTGTTTACAGAGCTGTGGGACATCTATAAGACTTTAATTACAATATACTGAAAGGTTATGATGATTTTCTTAAAATAATTTGCCTATACTGCTTTAACTAAGGCAAGTTCCTATTAAATATTCAAATTAATTATTTCTTCTTTTTTTGAATCAATATCAATTTCAGTTTCAAACTGCAAGTCAATGAAAAATAAATCATAATAACTTCACATAATAAAAATAATGATAGGGTTGCATTTGGTGAAATATTCTGTCAATAAAAACTGAGCTTATTATCCACAATAATAAAACAGCATATGAAGATAGAGTCAAAGTGATGCACAGGTAAGTTTATCAGTGATTGAAATATTCATCTTACAGGAAAATCAGTGCTGACAACAATATAAATGAGACAGTGTCAGTACCATGAGCATCTCCATCACAGCCATGTGCATGCATATGTATCGCCCAATGTGGGCAGTATGCAGCAAGCTGGTAACCTTGACCTACAGCTGCTGTCTGTCTCCATGGTGTAGGTATTGTGAAGAGCTGCCAGTGGAGGACACTAATGAGCATAACAATGACACCAGCAACACCAAGAACAATGAAGCCAAGACTGACGCTAGCCCCGTACTGCCCCACAAAACCTTCACCAACAATGCTCTGCCAGAGCTGCAAAGCACCGACTCTCCAGTCCCTGTGAGTACACTGGAGTACACTTGTAGTATAGCTACAAATAAAGAATTAATGAAGAATTGATACTGTACACATTCAGTAGGCATGCATCTGTAACTTGTTACAAATATTCAGTATCTTCCCCAATACGATCAGATATAAAAGAGCTTTTAAAGGCCCTACAAAGAGTTTGGGGAAGCAGAAGTGTTTTCTGCCCAAAAAGACCACGTTTCACTGTCATACTGTCGCAAACCTGCAAACCATAGCTACCTGTGCCAGGTGTTTTAAATATGGAATGATGCACTACTCATGGGGTAATAACATCTCTGTCAGTAGGGTAGGCTAATGTAGTAGATAAGTTCGTCATTCCAAGGAAGTTATGACCAAACTGTCTACGAAATAATATTCTCAAAATAAACCATATGGAACAACCAACATTTGTAAAACAGAAAAAGTATGAGTAATGTAGATTTATCCACATTAAAATGAGACTGTTTCTTAATCAAACATAAAATCCTTCCTCAATCAATAAATAAAGTATTTTAAAAAATATGGTGCACAGAAGACTGAATTTTATAAAGCATGTCAACATTCTGGAATCAGAGATGGACATGGCCCTTTAAAACCCTTCCACTTGTCTCATCTACCTGCGAAAGTTTTTTTTTTTTTTTTTCTGCCTGAGGAGTAAACATCCATAAGTGAATGTCACCTACAGCACAAACATACTGTGCAATGAATCAGAGAGTTAGAATGAGCTAATGAACCAATGAGCAAGGTACTGTGAGGACTACGGGGAATCGAACACAGGTCTCCTGCGTGAGAGTCAGGAGCCTTACCTCTAGGCTAGAGGTGGCAGGGAAAAACTAAGATGCAGAGACCAAGACAGTCCAGTAAGGTTCAGTGAAATCCTTTACTTAGTGAGCCAGGCAAAAGTATCCAACAAAACATCCAAGAGAAAAAAAGGTCAAGAGAGTACAAAACAGTTTCTCCAAAAAAGGTAACAAATCAGGCAAAACACGAAAAATAGGTCTTAGTAGGGCGCAGTCGCCAGGGAACAAAAAATACTCAGATACTTAATTGTCACAACACCATGGCCTAGTATCATTTCAAAATTCAGCAAGAAACAAAAAGATCAGGTGGCTTATATAGGGAGGTTAACAGGTGGACACAATCAAGCAATCAGTTATACAATGGAAAAAAAAAACACACGTGACCTGCAAACATGCAGACTGGAGACCCCAGATGGACAAAATCCTGTCCCAAAATCCTGACAGGTACAATAAGTTATAGAACTCCAGCAGGCTACTGCCAAATGCCCTGATGTTGTTGATAGTGTTAAACTGCTAGTTCTCAGATAAATAAGCTCTGTCGGTCAGCTGTAAGACAGTTAGACATAATATGCAGTGCCATTAACAAGTTCTCCATTGTCAGTTGGTTGTCCTAGGGTTTCATGGACTGGCATGTGTGTTATGTGGTAGAATTCATCTGATCAATAAATGTAATGTGTGTAAGGTGTAAGGTAAGTGTAAGGTGTGAATTGAAAAGAAATATTACCCAAAAACTGTTTTAAATATAGTGCCATGGCAGAAGATAAACTCAGAAACAGTTCAAGGTCAGGTGAATAACTTTAAGTAAAATGGGTGTAGGTGAAAAACACTCTGTTTTGATAAAATTCATATCAGTACTTTCCCACAGGAAAAATATGCATGCGACACGGGTGAAACACAAAAATTAACATTTTTGAATCAGAAGTGAAATATTTTGGATCGGCTTTCAAAAATGTCATCTTGGAAGCAATGATTCCTAACAGTGGGAAAATAACGACTCCCCGCTGCAGGTGTCCTGATAAAAATGAATACTCCTAATAATAGAAAATCTCCAATATTATAAATTAAAAAAAAGAAGGACCAGCTTTGCATAAACACTAGGCTAGAATATTCATGATTTGGAGATGTAAGATAGTGCAAATGAAAGAAGTGTTCAGACTGCCTAGGATGGAATTTTCTTGAATCAATTGAAATTTCAGTAAATTCTCATTGCATTGACCTGCCCTGCCTTAATTTTGAATTTTGTCTGATGTTTTTTTGTTTTGTTTTGTTTTGTTTTGAGAAAGAAGACTAAGTTGTGGGACCTGAGTTGATACAACAATATGACTACTTACCCTTCCGGCCTATTGGCTGAACAACTCAGACCTGGCGCAATAATCCCACCTTGAACAGGCTGCGTGGGTGGAGTTTAAGTTTTAATTACCAACCATGAATTATTTATGTTCTGGTTAGCACATACCATCATCTTGTATAACCCATTCTTGCTGTAATCCTTGGTAATCCAGCCCAGTGTTCATGCAAATCCTAATTGGTCAATGAAATTAAAGAAATTTGATCCAACATTTTGACCTTGCCCACCACTTACCAAATACTTTCTTTCCCTGTTCGCCCTATCATTATGAATAAGCTCATAGAGTTGGTCTCTCTCAAGAGTCACAAATGACATCCTGGTGCAGGCTAATACAGGCTAACAATCTATCTTTGTCCTGCTTGATTTAAGCTCTCCTTTTATTACCACTGACAATTTCACCCTCATCAACCATTTAAATTCATGCATCTCTGGAAAGGCTCCCCAATAATTTAACATACAGGTTTCTCAGTCACTAAGGATAACTTTGAGTCTTCAACTGCTCCTCTGTTATACGATGTGCCTTAAAGTCTTGGTCTGGTTATTTCTTTCAGTCACTTTAGGTGTTTATCTTACTAGTGTTTCCCAGATGATATTTTTTTCTGTAAAACCCAATTATTTCTGTATCACAGACACTCATGGACATCATACAACTTTCTTTAACTAAATTCTATCAAATCAGACCTTTTCATATTCAACCCTGAAAACACTAAACGATATTAAGCAGTTGATCAACTTGCCGCATATACATAAAAAATAACACTAGAATAAATGTCAATGAAATGGTTGAAATCCTGTTATCCTAATGTATTGTATGCCATCCTGTACACACATCTACCGCAAGCCTGACCATCCTGAAAAAGAGATCCCTCTTCGTTTACCTGAGGTTTCTTCCTTTTTTCCCTAAAACTCCCTAAAAGTTTGTGAGTGTATAAGGATAGGAGATGTTTTATTGATGTTATACAAACTGTAAAGCCCATTAAAGCAAATCTGGGATTTGGGATTTTGGGCTATACAGATAAAATTGTCTTGACTTGACTCACTTAGCAGTGTTTCTTCTTCCTATTCCCACCAGTATGAGCTGCCCCCTGTGGAGGACATATCCAGCCCTCTCCCTAACACTGACCTCCTTACCCTCCCCATGCCTGACAACAACCACAACCTTCCACCTTCACTGGACCTCAACGACAATGAGGACCTGCCCACCGAGCTCAGCGACTCCTCTGAGACTCACGATGAAGGTCACACATAAAGATACATTTTAGATATTTAATTAAATATATGGTCATTCCCTCAGTAGAATGTGTAGTGTACATGTGGATCCACCATTTTTCCACACGCTCACACACTAAAAAGTGTTTTTCTCTGCAGGAGAGGTTCAAGCTTTCCAAGAGGACCTGAGTGGCAGGCAGTACATCAATGGGCTGTACAAGTTCAGTGTCGACAAGATGTATGACTTACTCTTCACTGAGTCAGACTTCATCAGGGACTTCCGGGAGCAGAGGAGGTTCTCAGGTAAATAGTCACTCCCTCTCTCCTCATGATGGCATTTTATCCTTATTTTTTCTTGCTTGATACCAAATTCTGTTTTCTATTCAAATAAGGTGCAGTTTAACAAGTGTCACGCTATTGAGTCATGACAGAATGAGGCCATCACTCCAGTTGAGTCAAAGTAAACTGGAGCAAACTGATTAAGTCTCTTTATATAAAACCCCTATGGTCCTGCCTGGCTCGATGCTAATCTCAGGACAAGGCCTATAATACTAAGGTAGTTCCCTGCGTAAATGCTTTATATTTGAACATATGCCACACTTCCATGGATGTATGCAGAAAACTGTCTGCCTGAGAGAATAATTCACATCTGTTAACTCCCCGTGCCTTGTTGGCAAAAGTACAACCCTGGAAACAGATTGTATAGGTGTCCCCCATTGGTGTCTGTCTGCAGGTACCTTTAAGTTTCTTTTCTTTGTCTTTTGTCTTGCAGATGTGGTGTATCAACCATGGAGGAAAGAGCAGGATGGGAACCAGACCAGAGAGATCATGTACACCATTGCCCTGAATAATCCTCTGGCTCCAAAGACAGCCACAGTCACAGAAACACAGGTCAATGGATGTTTTAGGAGCCCTAACAATTCTTGATTTAGAATGATTTGTTACTTATTTTTGAAATTAGTTTGTTCAAATGTGTGGGGTAGCCTACTATTTCCTAAAGCTCAGTGTGTTCAGACTCTCTATAAGGCGAGCCAGGGGAATGAGTGCTACATCATTGATGCAGAGGTGATTGCCCATGATGTGCCCTACCACGACTATTTCTACACCCTCAACCGCTACATGCTCACCAGAGTGGCCAAGAATACGTGTCGCCTGAGGTAAAAAGAGTGATATTTCACTCTCATGTATTTTTTATAACCAGTATGAGGTAAAAGTTCATGAAAGAAGTGTGTTTCTATGCCGTAATTGTATAAAACAACAAACCTACACTCTAAACTCTTAAAGCTACAGTGCTGAACTTCCATCTCCCTCTTTTGGCAGTGGCAGTAATTACACAAACACTGTATCCACTGTAGCCAACTCCATCATTACTGTTACAGCTGTAAAATAATGGATAAATTGTTTTGAGCAAAATTAATCGTTTCACTATCAAGACACCAGATTGATATCAATACCTTTGATTGAATGATAGCGATTGTCACCCCTTAATCTACACCAAACTAAGTAACCAATGAAAACTATGATCTTGCTATTTTGGAAATGTGTCTTTATTCTTCATCTTTATCGATTCTATCCTATTGTGCATGCCTAAGGACAGTTTACACCATCAATATCTCATTTTATGTTTTTACCTAAAGGATCATAATTGCTTTTATATACTTTGGGTAGATCTTTAATCTCCTTTGAGTTTCATTTAAAATTATATCTATTTAGCATGTCTTTTAGGGGAGCATTTGTAGCTTAAAATTTGGGTTTTTAGGCCATTTAATTTATATCCATAATAGGTTCCATTTTTTTAATGTAGACATCAACTTAGGGATGCTTGTCTCTGGTGCTGTCATGAGCGGTAAAACATCATCCGTGTATAGATATAGATCTTTTGCTTCATGCCCCTGACCATTACTCCTTTTATTACCATGTCATTCAAAATTGGCTGTGCTAAGGGTTCCATAAATAGTGAGAAAAGAGTTGGGCTTAGAGGACAGCCTTGATGGCAGCCTCTCCTTAGCCTGACGGGCAGTGATTTATGTCTGTCAACTTTTATCCTGGCACGTGGGGAAAGGTATAGAGTTTTAAAATGCCATCATTCTTCAACTGTGCATTTTAATTGTGTGTATGTATCTATGTGTCCTGTAGGGTGTCTACAGAGCTACGTTACAGGAAGCAGCCATGGGGGATTGTGAAGGGCTTCATTGAGAGGAACTTCTGGAGCGGGTTGGATGAGTACTTCAGACACTTAGGTCAGAGCTGCATGTAACTCAGTGTATCTACAGAGAATTCATTCCTCTCCAAACATGCTCACAAAATCCACTATTACGTTTTTATATTTATTTTCTGAAATGACTAAAACTTTGTACACTACATATTTTCACAATATAATAACTGTAAGGTGCATGGCACAGTGGAACAATGGGAAGTGCTGTTGTCCACAGCAAGAAGGTTCAAGGACTTGAGCTGGGACCTTTCTGTGTGGAGTTTTCATGTTCTCCCTGTGTCTGTGTTGGTTTTCTCCAGGTTCTCTGGCTTTTTTCCAGAGTCCAAAAACATGCTTAGGTATAAATGGGTATATAAAATGGATGGATAGATAACTGTAAGGAAAGTTCTCACAACTCTGGCTGTTTTGACTCAGAGAGAAGCCTGTGTGAACATTTATGTACCATCCAAATTTATGTCCTCACCTAACCGAAGCTCATGCTTCCCTGATGTATACAGTCACCAAGATCTACATCAGAGGAGACAAGCACCTTACCCTTAAAGTTTATGCAATACTCATTTTCCTTATTTCTATGAAAACTGTCTATCAGAAATTTACAGTAAATAAAGAACATAAGTGATAACTGAGTCTGAAGTATTCACTAAGTGTAAATACACAGGATGAGCAATTCTTACCTCTTACCTGTGAACTGTCATTTTCATTTTCATCTCATTTTCCTCCTGCGTAGAGTTGGAACTGAGTAAGTTGGACGTTGGCTCGATGGAACCCAACAGGCAGTCACCCAAGACCAAGACCCTGAGGACAGGCAGCTGTCGGAGGAGACGGACGCTGGTCCATCAGCTGAGGCCGGCAGGGAATATGGACGAGGCCTTGAGCCCTGTTACCACACCAGAGGATGAGGAGCGCATTCACCACATCAAACATGTGGCAGGTCTGTGGCAGGACAGTGAACAACGACATCTCAACTTTAACAGGGCAGGATTTGTAGGAAATGTAGTTCCTATGTAAAGGAAATAAACCTCAACATTCCAAAGCAATATCATTTGAGTTTGTGTTTGCCGCTCTGCTGCAGGTTCTACACAGACCCGACAGATTCCTGACACTCCGGGAGGCCTCGCACTCTACAACTTCTCCAAACTGCTGCTTCTCATCAGCCTTGTGTGAGTGGTAGTCACATTATTTTGGGTTGCCGTGATGATGCAGCCAATTTCCATGTAAATTTCTCTCCATGAAAAAGGAACTTGCCATAAATTCAGGAAACTGTCCAATCTGCACCAAATTTCTCATGCTTCATTAGTGACCCACCCTCAAGACACTTGCACTATATTGACTAAGAGTTATAGTGCCGTCTACTGGCAAAAGGAATGGGCATCATGGCAAACATCATCCTATTGACATGAAATTTACATGGTGCCATCCACACATCATGCTCAGCTACATGACATTTAATCTCTACTGCCACCTAGTGGCACGACAATTGAATTACACTCCTAGGTCCAGCGTGCGAAAGGCATGAAAATATAGAGCCACATTCACCAGTCCGGGTCTGGAGACTGATTTTCAGTTGTTTTGACTTGTGACCTATGTTTCAGCAATCCAAAAGCACATCCTCAAATATCATAAAGTAGATAAAGTGCTCCCAACAGGAAAACTGAATATAACTAGGGGGAAAATCCTCCTTTCTAAATCCTGTCTGAAACTGACATAAAGTCATCAAACAGTTTGGGGTAAATTGCGTTTCTCTCCATTACCTCTTTGTATTCATATGTTTATGATATAAAATCTAAAGAGAATGTTTAGCATGTTTGATTGAATGAATAATCTCTGTGAGTCACTAAGATATAGGGCTGGTTCTTCTGACTGAAGAATTTAGACTTTATTTGTTGTTGTTTTGATCAATAACAAATCTAATACTGTTTCCTAGACTGATATATCTAAAATTTAATTTGTTTTATGGTTTGTAACTCCCTTTTTTTCTCTGTGCTCTTCTTCAATTGCACCCGATAGGATCTGTATAAGGTATTCTCCTTTCAGCCCTGAGCCTGATTCATTCCAGGAAATGCATTAAGTGACGTACTAGACGAGGCTCTGTTGTTTTCTCTCCTTGTCTCCCTGTAGCCTGATCCTGCTGGTGTTTCTCAACATGGTGCTGTTCTACAAGCTGTGGATGCTGGAGTCGGCCACACAGAGTCTCACCGCGGCTCACACGTTACCGCCCCAAGAAAGGTGTTACATCAAATTTATAGAACAAGAAAAATAAAGGAAATCGAACTACAAGTGTTTGCGTCTGTGGCCACCTGTATGCATCCTGTGTATGTGCTTTATTCATTAAATCTGTGTGATTGTGTCTTATTAGCAAAGTTCCTCAGACTCAGCAAGAGTGGGTGCAGCTCCTGGACTCCCAGCAGCGTTACCATGACGACGAGCTGCAGAAGTGGAAGGAGATAATCAAATCATCAGTGCTGCTGCTCGACGAGGTGAGATATCAGATCAAACACTGGTCGTGCTCCTGGAGCTCACACCGCAGCAGGAAGTTGTTTATTCGAAGTTCTCCCAGGCTCTATTTTAGACTTTTATCATGCTAAAAATAGCATTTCCATTAAAGAAGTCCTCAATAATGAAAGAATGTCTCCTTCACATCCACTATTCAAAAGACTGGTTTGATGACGTAAACAATGTGACTGAGTCATCACATCTCAAAGCAGTTGTACATTTATGGTGCGGAAGAGAGTTTCCACCAGCAAGTTAGTTTTACCGTTCTGCACACTGAGGTAACCTTTTACTGACACACAGACACACACACACACACACACACACACACACACACACACACACACACACACACAAGAGGTGTGGTTGACCCTGTTGCTAGGTATGACTCATTCTTTCAAATGTTGTGATTGGTTGATCATAAAAGCTGGATAAAACTCACACTTGGTAATACCGGGCATATAAGGGACCGTTAAATCAATAGACGTAATCACAGAATCTAATCTCTCTGTACTTAGGAATTACTAGTTTATATAAAAAGAAGATCCCTTTTAAATTAATATATTTAGCCATACTTATACTTACTTATCCCACAAAATGTGTAAAAACTTGCACAGTATTCACATTCTATATTTATTTTCATACATTTATTCACCATGCTGGTGATTCTAGCACTTCATGCATTTGGTATCAACAAAGATAAAATGGCTCAGTGCACTACAGTGTGTTGTGGCTATTTTTTGTTTACCCAATCTTGGCATGTTTATATGACTGAGGTCAGACAATATATAGTGAAAAATCTCTTGCAACAGACATTTATATGCACATCAAGATGTAGGACATGGGCTAGATGTCCAAAATACCAAACTGTCTCTTTATATGAGTAATAATAATATGATTTCTAGCACTCTCTGACTGCTGATTGAGTTTATGTGAATATGTAATTACATATTTCTCTCCTGACTGCCTGTCAAGCTCCGAGACGCCCTTCTTAGCCTCCATAAAAGCATGGACCTCAGGGACTCCAGCTCTGAGTCAGAGGAGAAGACAAACTGGTATCACTGATCGATCATCTCAAGGCAAACGGACAAGATGTGCAATATTCAACCCACCTCTTTTGAGTCTGTGAAAAAGAATGTGGGAAGAAGAGGAACCAGAATTCTGTCAGAGAGCTTTCGGAGTATCGAGACCTCATGGACCTGCAGTGGGTGAGAGTATGCACTCAACCCCCCCACCAGAGTGTCCTGGGAGAAAGAACAGGCTCATCTGCAGCTTTTACTGCTCTCAGCTCCATATTCCTCCTCTCCACACAATGCTGTGTCGCTGCTTTTTGTGTGTGTGTGTGTGTGTGTGTGTGTGTGTGTGTGTGTGTGTGTGTGTGTGTGTGTGTGTGTGTGTGTGTGTGTGTGTGTGAGTGTATGTGTGTGTGCGCGTGTGTGTTGCCACAAATTAGAAATCAGATCCAAAGTAACTTCTTCTGGCTTCTGCTGTTTTTTTTCCATGTACATATTGGAATTATACACACATTCACTTTCAGAGGTGCAAAATGTGAATATAAAGAAACAGAATTCCTTCCCCTTTGAAGAGCAGCTGCTTTTTTTGTTTCTACCTGGAAACCAGGAAACATGAGCATTAATAATGAATCCACAAACTGCATTATTTAAAGTTATTCTTTGATCAACAGAACACTGAGGAATCAAAATGTAACGTGCATGCTTGTGTGTGTGTCTCATGTGATTTTTAAGATGTATAATTGCAGTCAGGGCTATTTTTACAGGCATATTGAGCAGATCAGGGCTGGTTTCTCTGACATTTTATGCCACACTTTTGTTATCCTGCGTCGTACGTTTATGTTTTCTATGGCATTAATTATTCCAAACTAGCTGGAGCAGTTTGGCTTTAGTGACATGTTGATAAGGGGAATCCGATTAGTCGAGCGGAGGAAAACATATGAGGAAAACAGGAATGCTCAGTGGAAGGTGGCACATCTCCAAGAGAATAAAAAAATGTTTTGTTCAGCCGCGCGTTAATGTCATTGCAGTGTTTGAATGATTTTCTGTGTCATATCTCAACTGCTTCGTCGCTGCCAAGGCTCACGTGTCAACAACTTGATTCTTTTTTTGGATACTCATCCTTATTTAACTAAAGTTTTATTTCTGTGCGTTGCATCAGTTCATGGGAATGTGTTTTTACTATGTGTACCAGTAGTTCAGCTGTGAATCAGGCTTAAATATAAGATGCAGTGAATATGAATGTGTGAAACCTTCCTTTTCATCAGATATAAGCAGTGTATGTTGTATTTATTTCACAAGCATTTCTCAGCGGCAGAGACGCAACCTTCGTACAGTAGTTTAAAGCACTTTTCCGATGCTTGTGTGTTAGTATTTGTAGTCTCTTGTGTTCTTGCTAACAGACAATCTGTGAAAAAAAAAACATTTGATTGTCTGAAACCTGACTGAACACAAGCCATTTAGAAATGGCTCTGGTTGTGATGTTACATCAGGAGGGGAAGTTAATCGTAACCCGCTCCTAGATCCGAGTAACTGCCCCCTTCTTCCAGATTGCTTGTACTTGTGTTTCTGCTACTACCCCCAGCTCTCTGAGGGCTGGGACATTTCTGACAGCTCTAGTCCAATCACAAGAGAGAAGGTTTTTTATTAGGGAGCGGAGGGCGGGACACAAGGTTTTTTGGAGTGAATCTGTGAAAATGGAGGCAGCATTTCAGCTACACTAGGCACTTTTGGACATTAAAAACATGGCAATTTTTTAGAAATAGGAAATGAAAATTTAAATATACTGGGAAAATGGCAAAATATAGCCCCTTTAAAGTCAAAGAAAAGAAACTGGCATATGTTAACCGTATTCATGCTAATGTTCTTCATTCTGATGGTATCCATCAGCCGTTACCTCAGTGAGTCTGTCACTTTGTGATCAGAGAGAAAAAACATCTGGAGAAACATTTGAAAAGTTGGAATTCAGCATTGACAAAGCTCAGCATGTATGTCGGAATATTTTCCAAGTGTGTGTAATGTGCAAGTTGTTGCTGACAAACCAGAGATTCATAAACTTATTTCTAAAAAAGTGCAAAAATATATAGTCACTTTTATAACCAATACAAAAAAGACCATTTTAATATATTATTGAATGCCCCAAAACGTATAAACTAAAAACAAATACCACATACATTCACATTAATAATAGACACACAAAAGTTAACATAGACACTATTTGTTTATATATATTTTTTTCTCAATGTTTGAATATAATTTTAATTAGGTAAAAGATAGTTGTGTTGATGCTTTACACTGCATTGTTAGTATTAATATTGTTATAATTTAATTTGAATTTGAATTTCCCTCTGGGTTTTTAGATAAGCCCGATAGGTTTCTATTTTTCTTATCTTTCTTATTTTTTATGTTTGAATTTTCCTCTAAAACGTGTACATGAAGTAAAAACTGAACTGAAACACTAATAATCAGTATCAGAGCAAATAGTTCACAGCACTTGCCATATGTGTGGATGTGGAATAAAGAACAGCAAACATATTTGACATAAGAACATCATATGGTGATAATAATACGTCACATGTGATAGTTCTTGCTGCTGATATCCCATCATGCACTTTTACCACCAGCTGTCTCCACAAAAGCAACTTTTTCATTTGTTCGTCCATACAGATCATTAGCTATGGATCCTAACTGATTTTCCAGCTTCTTCATCATATCAGCTATGTCCTCTGTCTCTCTGCCACTTTAGCTTCAGTTTGTATTGAACGTATCGTCTGTGGTTTCTGCCTTTGAGAAATGTTTGTTTAACAAATACATTACTCACTTTTCACACAGTGTTTGTTCAACCTCTTGCATACAAACAATCCTTACGATTATTCAGTGTTCATTCTGTTATTGAATCGAAAATTATGTCTCAGATTCTATCAGTGTGTGCAGAAATGTAATCTCTCTGTAACCAGCTATAAGATTTTTATTCTAATATACTTATATTCGACACCATTGACTGGACTGTTAGGAACAGGGTTTGTCCTGCAGAGATCCTGTATTTCCTATGCTTGCCATTTTTTTCCCTGATACGTGTTCAAACTCTACACACACACACACACATATATATATATATATATATATATATATATATATAAACATGAAGATGAATGCCAAACTGCAGATATTTACATTTTAAAGACATCAAATGGAAACCATCTTGAAACATTTCGGGCTGATTTATTCTTTTTTTGGTAGTTTTGGCTTTATTTACATGTTATATTACTGTTTCACAGGAATAATCTCAGTATTTCTGTACTTTTTGTCTGAAGTACTGTGAGTTGCTTATGAAAAAAATGAAATGAAAAGGCAGATATTTACTTAATTTATTATTATTTGTGTTCTGTAAGAGAGGAAATAAGGTCTCAGTATTACCAACTGTCTTCCTGATACTGAGTTGACAGTACAGTCTATATATATTTTTTTGTTTCCATCAATGTGCAGCTGTAACTGTTTTCTCACAAAAATGTATTGTAGGTCTTGTTGTGCAGAAATAATATTACATTATAAAGTTTAACTTTGTACATTGTTAATGAGATTTATACGTAGAGAAAAATATTGCATATTTTATCAACATGTGTTTTCCATAAGATTTACAAATGTAACGATCCATTTAAATTTCAAATCCTTATATCTGAATAATCTGATAAATCTATCTGAAAAATTCGTTCAAGTACAAAACTGGTGTAATGTCTGTTCTGATACATTAATCTGTTGGTGATGATAACATGAAGATCACAAGCAATTATTTAGGGGCCCTATTATAGAGTAGATTAAAAAACAAAACAAAAACTTGCTCTGAACACAAGCCATTTAGAAATAGCTCCTGTTGTGATGTCACATCAAGAGTGGAATTTAACACCTACCCTTGGATTCATATAGCCATCCCTTCCTTCCCAAGTGATTGTACTCGGCTTCTGTGTCTGCAAACAACCCCAGATCTCTGAGGGGCGGGACATCTCTGACAGTGCTAGACCAATCACAACAGAGAGGGCATTTCTGTAGGGACTGGAGTGGGGAAATGAGAAGGCAGACTGTATTGATGCTCCAGGTCTAAATTGGTGTTGTTAGGCAATAAAAGCATGCAAATGTTTATAAAGCAAATTTAAATATTAAACTGTGAACATGATAAAACAGGGCCCCTTTAAACTGTCGCTGCTCACTGATTGGTTTCACATTTTCTTGCTCCCTTTGACTAGAAAGCATCAATGTGATTGGTGGATACAGATGTTTCATTTTTTCCAATAAGAAACTTTATTGTTTTTTCATATATAAAATCATAATATACACCATTGATGGCACTAACAAATGATCCCTTCTCACAACACCAGTTTTGTACTTTTCAGAGTTGACTTTGTGTAAAGAAATGAATGAATGTATGTTTGGCTTGTGGCAAAAATGGCAGATGTAAGTGTACAATTCACAAAACTTTGTTTATATGTGTAAATCTCATACAACATGTGTAAATGACGTATGCACTATTTTCTCTTCATAGAATTGCAACCAAAGCTGTTGTTTATGGTGCTACTCTAACCTGATATCATACATTACTCAAAAGCCATTTTTAAAACACCTCAGTTGAGATGATTAACTTGTCATTTCCACAATGTTTTTCTTCAGATCTCCTGTATAATACCACCAAAGCCATGTGGCTCCTCTACTGTATATGAAATGCATGGCTGTCCTATTAATGCTAGCGATAAGTATTACGTCAAACTTCATGCATCGATTACGTATATAAGTTTCATTTTTAATGCATGAGTGTGAAAACACTGAAAAAAACGCAAAAAAAAGTCCCCGGACTTCAGCACAATACAGACGCTGAGTGTTGGGTGATGCGTCAGCTGATCTCGACACGAAAACTGCTGCTTACAGAAGAAGATTAATTTGAAACTGTGATCGAGCATTTAAAGGAAACCAGATGTGGAGGTTTTACTTATTGATGTAGGTTTCCAGGACAATCCCAAAAGTGCACACACACAAACACACTGTATTTTCATCTTCATCCAGCCCACTTGGTGGTGTAGCGTTGTATACTCCTGTCTGTTATGATCTGCATATGTGAATCCAAACTATTTATACAGACAAGATGATAATGATGATGATGATGGTGATGATAATGATGATGATGATGATGATGATTATGATGATAGTGTATATTGTTATATAGAATTATAGTAGAGATTATGAGGCCTCAGACCACGCTGGCAGTGGATTGAGGCAGAATTAAGTGCTCAAAAGGAAAAAAAAAATACTATTCTGAGAGGCCTGTAAGTCAAGACGGGAGAATGAATAAAAGAAAAAGAGTATTATGACACATTTTTGGATTTTGCATCATCTGTTTACTCTGACAGTCAATTACCAATGCCCCACACTCTGTGTTATGAGACTACTGCAAATGAGAGGTAAAGAATGGTTAAACCTATGTTATCCCTCTATTGCATAGCATTGCCATATGGCAACAATTACTTTGGCTCAATATTACTAAAAAGCAGTCATATAAAATTCATCTTTTACTGTTTAGCTGTAAAATGGTGACTTTTACTTAGACCACAGTGCATTCTGGGACAAAATTAGAAAGAGCGCTATACAACAATATTTGCATGATGCTGTCATATGCCAATGCTATGCGATAGAGTTAAATGTTTTGTTGATTTGCACAAATTTTTAACAATTTTCAAAATGACAGAAATTTGATTGAATTTTTATCCACTTTTCGATACACGTTTTAACATATTGTTATTTTTTTAAACTATCTTTAGAGGTTCGTCATTAGTTATCTGGATCTTAAAATATCAAGAGCAGCAGGCAGTGTCAAATTGCTCCAGGGAAACAGATTGTATAAACTGTATTGTTGTGACATCACAGCTTCACAGAAGTCCTGAACAGCTGGTGTTAAGGAACATGGGACAGTATTTGTTGAACACCTATACCTTCTTATAGTCAAATAGCAATTAAAATCTACCAGGACTCCAAAATGACACAGCACTATTCAAATATATAAATATATATATAAAAGTCAAAAACAGTAAAGAGATTAGACAGGAGATATAAAATCCAGCAGACTAAGCTCAGTCCTGGAACAAAGCCACAACAATTAACAACAACGGAGACATTAGGGTAGAACCATGAGCTCAGAACAGGAGTACAAACATTGTTTTGTGTTGGAGGCACAAATTAATTTTGGAAAAAAAAAAAGTGAGCATCATAGACTTAATTTCCTGCATTCTAGTGGTGGAAATTTTTGGGACTTTTCAGCAACGTTTTTTGTGGAAATCTGTGGAAGTCTTTGTTTATGGAAAGAAAACATGCAATTCATTTAGCTGTTGACAATTCCAAACTAAATATGATGCAGTAAGGCTATTAGGCAAGACACAGGAACTGGGTTTGATGTGGGGATTTGCAGCATTTATTTTTACTGGCAGCCACTTTAACTGGACACACATTGCACGGCTACTTTCACAGCTGCTGCTGACTTCTCTCTTTGCTCCATGAACACACGCACAGCCACTCTCACTCAGACTCTACTGCTCACACCAACAGCAATGAGCCACGCCACTTTTACATGCTTTAATTTTAATGAATTTACAAAACAAAGAAGAAAAGGGACTCAAAAACTAAATAATTGCATTAGATCTAGATAGTCCAACAGAATGAATTATAGATAATTATTGTTAATCAATATAAATGTTTCTTTTTGATGTTGTTATCCACTAGAGGGTGCAATTTAAACCTTTATTCCTTTGCCAACCTCAAAAAAACCTCATCAGTGACATCCTTCCTGAAGATCTGAACCTAAATCAAATAGAAATTAAAGTTACCACAATACAAGAGATCACCCAGTTACACAATAGTTAACGGGCAAAGTGAAATTTCTTCATTCAAAGAAAGCATACGGCACAGATTCCATCCAAAATATCAGTACAGATCAGTTACAAACTGAAGTTGTTAAATATACTATGAGATAATTCAACTTAATATTGGACTAATTGTACAAAATATGATACATTTTCACTTGTTAAGACTTCAGTAACACATTCTGAACACATTTTAAAAATGTATGTTTAAAGCTACTTAAATAAAATGATATATCATATTTGAAATATTATTATATATTATATTAAATATTATTTAGGCTACATGTGTACCGGTCCACAATGGTCTTACATTAGATTAATGAAATGTGTTGTAATACACCTCCCTGACCACAGGATGGCGTCGTGAGCTTTATATACCTGCTGTGGAGGAAACTGCATTTGAGGTTTTCTATGAATATATTTGACATTTAGTTCATTTTCTGAAGTCTAATATTTTTTATCAATGTTTACCACATAATGCAATGACTGATGTGCTACAGCTGAGCTGTTGTATTTGTATGAAGAATGCAAAATGTGTTCTGTGTGCACATCTCATCTCAGTTCAAATAGTATTTTGAAGCCTGTGATCAACAAGTTATCAAAAAAATATGTAGTATTCACTTTTGAATATTATATTATTTGAATATTTAGAAAAGCATTGGGGTCATAAACATTTTAAGAGTCCAAGATTTTAAGATCTGTGTTTTATAAATATATAACATTCATAATTTGGACTTTATTCTCAGAAATTAAAAACAAAACAAAAATCAAAGGGTATTTTTGTATTGTTTTATTTGTTCCAGAAAGTCAGAATTCAGAGATTAAATTAAGAATTCTGAAAATTTTCCTCAGAACAAAAAAAGGGGTAATTATTTTTTCCAGTTAAAAAAGTTTAAAAAAGAAAAAATGTACGTGTAACTTTATTAACACTTTTTTTTGCAACCCATTAAAAGTTTTTCAGTTCTGGAAAAAAAAAGTCAAAATTCAGAATTTAATCTCAGAATTCTGACTTTAATCTCAATCCATATTTTTCTCTCAGAATTCTGAGATTAATGTCAAAATTCTGACTGTTTTAATGGAATTTATCAAAAACAAATATGCCTGATTTTAGTTAAAGAGTCAGAATTCTAACTTGTTTTTTTTTCTAGAAAGAATAAAAAATAAAAAGAATACAACATTTTTGTCCTTCCTTAACCTCCGGTGAATAGAGAAAGTCATGATCTCACTAATGATCCCCCCATAAACTGCATGGCCTCACGTTATGTCTTCCATCACTGCTTCACGACTCTAATTAGCCAAAGTTGTTCCGTTTTACTCAGCTGTAAAAGCTCTGATTGAGTTATTATTGTGTGCTGCGTCTCTGTGTGTGAGCCTGGGCGGACTGTGGGTTGTCCGCGTGCCTTCGCAGGCTCCACCAACAGCTGTCCCACTGAGACCGCACGGGGCAGAGCGCAGAAGGAGGGGTGGAATGGGTCCGAGTCCTGCAGCGGTGACTTCAGGAGCCGAAACCGACATCCGATGTTGCGAGTGTGGCTATCCGGAGAATAAGGAACGGATTCGTTTAACCTCCCTTTAGTCGGGTAAAACAAAAAAACTCGGGGAAAAAAAAAAAACCTGGGATGTCTTTGCAGGAGCTCCCGAGCTCATTTGGAGTCATGTTCCCCGCGTTCTCGCTGCCCATGAAAGCGGAGCGCAGCCGCAACAAGGAGCGGCTGGAGGCCAGCCTGGCCGGCTTGTGCGAGCTGGAGCTGCTAAAACAGAGGCAGGAATGCCGGGTGCTGAGCGCCCTCCGCCTCGGGGACTCCCCGGGTCCCGGGCGCCAGGCTTGGGGAGCGCTACGGGGACGCTGCGCCGCGGACGCACCGAACGGCGACGCGTCGGACGATTACGGCCTCGGGCTCCAAACTGTAAGTTTCTTTCTGTAAGCGTCTTTAAGTGTTAATTGAAGCATAAAGGCTTTTGTAGATGCTCATGAGTGGATATAGCGCGTTACAGATGTGCCTGAAGTGTCGTGCGCCATGGGATCTGTTTCCAAAACTTCGCATTTAAAAAAGGGGGGGGATGGATCCTTGTTTGGCAACAGAAGCCCTATTTGATAAGATTTGGTCTTATCACAGCTGTTGTTGTTGTCAGGGGGTTTGCACGGTGGGGGAAAGTGGCAGCTCTGGATCTCTTCTGTAGGATCTACTTTACTGACTTCTAGAAAGTCAAACGTGATGTTTTTTTTTGGAACATTTTTTTCTCCCTTTGGTGTCTCTTCTCGAAGCTCCTGGACCTTCCTGCTCGGTAACCACTGGATTAGATTACCGAGGGTTTTGGGGTGTACGCGAAAAGTAAAACAAAAGAAAAAAAAGATCTCCTAAGCCTGTCATTGACCTCAGTGTGTAGTTATGAAAATGCCATGTCAAGGAGGGCCCTCAAGGCACACGTTACCATTTAAGGGCAAATTTGGGAAGAATTGGATTACCTTATCCATTTCATGCTGAAGGAAAAGTGATTATCCAGACATTTCTGTCCCCTGAGTTTGGATAAACGATAAATCAGATAAATCTTGAATTCACTTCATTTTTTTCTCTTCTTTTCTTTGTGAAGACTGGCTCACTCCACCAGGTCTCACACAACCATTTGACGCCATTAAACGTCGATTCCAAGGTCAACACCAGTGTTTTCAGCTTAATTGTTTTTCTGCTATGTTAACTCAAGGGCCTGTTTTCCGTCTGCTTAATGTCCTCAGCAGATGATGCTTCACAGTAAAAGGCCTGAAGATACAGTAGCATGGTTTCTTACGCAAATGTAGATAATATGTAGTGGAAATGCAAAGGAACATCAGTATTATTCACACTGCAGCGCTGCAAACATGGGTAATCACACTAAATGTGATAAATATTAACTTAGATGCACTCAAACAGCCTCAAAATCCAAAAATCACAGTCGTGATCAAAGAAATAAGGCAAATTCTGAAACAATTGTAATCAATCAATGAATGTCTGATATAATATAAGATATGATATGAAGCAGAGCTTGCATTATATAATATATCTTCACTGTCCAACGGAAATCTCACATCTCCATATTTAGTCTCCTTTTTTCATAAATCAATGATATATGACACTCTTTATGTCTGTCTGTGGGTTGTTTTAAAAATATTTAACCAATGAAAAGTATCGAAAAGACCTTGTGACTGAATCTTGTTCGCTCCATTGGATGTTCACAACCTTGCACATCCGCCCCGCTTCCATCTTGAATTACGTGTCCACACCTGACACATCACAGGAATCCGACCATGATATAAACACAACCGTGGTTACAAAGTGTTCAGTTATTAAACACAGGGTTATTTTCATTTCCTGTTTTGGAGATACAAGCGTTCTGGCCAACAGCTGCTAGGATCAGACATGAAGCAGAGCCTGTGAGATATTAGCAGTGGAAATGAAGATGAAATGTGATCGAGAGCAATGCCAGACTCTCCACTTGAAACACAATGTATTTCCTGACAAAGAATTTTAGTTACAAATGCAGCATAATGCTGAGCTTGGGGCATGAACCATCCCTCTGATTGGCCAGTGAGTTCCAATACTCTAAAAGATTATATTGAAACAACATTAGTACAGAGGCTTATACAGTGAGTGCAACTCTGAGATGCTACAGTGGAAAAAAAAACGATTCCATCTTGGGACTTTTACATCTGTCTTGATAATTTGGAACAAAAATCAATTTGATGTAGGTTCATGCAGTTTGTATAACGTAGTGTACAGTGCAGTAGGGAAGTTCTACAGCAAGAGAGTGCCTGTCTTTTCCGCCCTGATTCCTAAATCTTGACACCAGGTATCTAATTCAGTGTTAAAGCAGTCCACACAGTTGTAGGTCTGCTCACTGTGCACCAAAGGATGCTTGAGATTTGAAGGAATTTCTTCTGAATTCCTTCTGTGAAGACTTGAGGACACCAGTGGTGTTTGAAAACAACTGTAATCTGAGGTTCAGTTACAGCACATTTCATGGACAGCAATTCCAAAAATAACCACAACTTAGAAAAGACAGACGTCATTGAACTTTGAGCCATTCCAGCCATAGCATCATGGAAGAACCAAAGACTCAATATTGTACTGAGACAATTTCAAGAGTCACATAAAATAAAATACAATCTCAAAAAGAAATTTATAGAAAATCAGGTTGAATAGTAGTTCACAGTTCAGTAATTTCAAATGCTGCAGTTTAAGTCGGCTGCACGGTTTTATATCAAGTTAGAAATTCTATATGTAACATTTCCAGTCCCCAATGGTTGTTAGGTTATAGATTTCAGTCAAATTTGGTCTGATCTACGTCAGTCATGCAGCAATAACACCTCGGCTTGAGAGATGAGGCTAAATCAGAAAGAGTAAGTTAGCCAAAACTAAAGAGTAGCTAAAGCACTTAGCATCGCTTTTGTTGGAAAAAAATAATAATAATAATAACTCTTTCTGCTCTCTGCAGTTTCTATGGTAATATTGACATTTTTCAAATTGATACAGGATAGATGACCAGCCATTATCAGTGAAGTAAAAAAAAAAAATAGCTTACTGTAGTGGTAAAATGCTAACAAACAACCATACTCACACATAGGTATATGTGTGCATAAGTGTAAAACTTTTACTGTAATCACTGCTCCTAATAATGATGAATGATGAGATAATAAATATGCTTACTTTATGCAAATATTAATTAATTGTTGTTTATTTATTTAAATTAATAACACAAAGCAATGATTAGGTATAAGAAACCCCCACAGGTTCAGCATTTAGCTTTTAAAAATATGCTCAAACCTTAACCTGACAAACTCAGTGACAGATAAATCTTCATGACTAAAGCTAATCACACAATGTAACTTAGAGAAACAGCCCCATCCTCTGCTCTGGGATAAAAGCATGAGTGCAAAATAAAATTTTACGTCTCTTTTGCAAGAAAACATGTACTGGCAACTTAGTTCAATACACAATAAAAAGTAATAAATTTGGTCTTGTGGTCAAACCCATATGACAGAGTTCTGAAGCTGAAGCTTCATCCATTATTTCTTGCTAGTTGCCATTTGATTATGCTAAAGAGCTAAACAAAAGGTTAGGCAAGAGTTCATCATACCTGTATTAATGACATCGAAACGATTGGTGGGATGAAACTAAAATATTATTATCACGTTAATCTTTATAAACAGATATCTACTTGAGAATATGCAAAATCTGTAGGCAAGGGGCAATTATTTTGAGACTCGAGACAGTTCCAGAGATGTTTGTAGTCCACGTTGCATTGACCAATGGTCTGTAGTTGCTATGGACACATGGAAATGACGAGTCAGTGTGGAGAGCTGTGCAGGAACCATTGGACAAATGTTATCTTGGGATTTATGGGAGTTTTTGTTGTGTTAAGATTTTTATTAGCTTTTATCTCTGGACTTGTGGGAATTTGTTGGACAGTAATAAATGACCAACGATTGGAAACATAAGCCTTGGACCAGATATCAGACGATAGGGGGATGGGTTCCAGGATTGTTACAGACTTGACTATTAAAAATGAATTCTGGAAGTCTCCAGCAAGGCGTTGCACCCTGATAAAATCTTCCAGACTAGTATAGAACTTGAAGCAGCCAAGACCCGTCTACTTGTAGTTATAAGAGTGTGAGACTGTTCAGACAGTCTGGAACAGGATCTGACTGGTCATTGGAGTGTTATGTTCCCTCCGAGACCTCTCTGTGGTTTCCAAGGCCAACTTCACATTCCCAGCCGTGCCTGCAGATCCTGAAACATTTCACATCTGAGTCCTTCCTTTCCACTTGTTGACGGATGTACAGAGGTGATGAAGAGTCACTTCCTTGAATCTTTCTGCAGACTTCATTTCAGTCTGCACTAAAGTCACCCACCAAGTTAACTTAAATATGCCCTGAGTCCAGTAATATTCATCAATGTCATCACAATGTTGACTCTCATGACGTCTCCATTATCATCATCATCATCATAGGCTTATGATGAAAGAATCAGTTTCTTCTGGAACACTTTTTGTCATGCATGCGGCCACACTATAGATATATATAGACACCAGAAGATGTTTTGAGTTCCAGGGCTGGGACAGAAAGTAACATAACACTTTACTATATAACAAAGAAGTACAAGCTGTAATAATGAGCCTTGAAAGCAACACTACCATTCAAAAGTTTGGTGTCACATAGAAATGTCTTTAATTTTGAAATGAAAGCACAGTTTTTTTTTTAATGAAGATGATTTTAAATCAGAAATACACTCTATACATTGCAAATGTGGTAAATAACTATTCTGGCTGCAAATATCTGTTTTTTGGTGCAATATCTACATAGTTGTATAGAGGCCCATTTCCAGCAACTATCACTCCAGTGTTCTAATGGTACAATGTGTTTGCTCAGTGTGTCTAAAGGCTATTGTTATAACATTTTCTATTCATTTTACAACTCATCCTGGTAAATAATAGTGGAAGACACTAAATTGTCTGGGTGACCCCAAACCTTTGAACCGTAGTGCAAATGTTATAAGTGACCCTCCTGTTATCAACAATGCTTTAAATTTGGTTCATTTTGCCCCTGCGATTGACAAACCAAGGGAAACTTTGGCAAACAAGACTTTGTCTCATTCTCTGACAATTTACTGGAATATTATGGGGCAGCAGTGGTTTCTGTGTGTGGCCTTTTCATACTGTTGGTTTGTGGGGGTCACGTAATCTGATGCTTCTACGAGACTGTATATATGCTAATATACCCTAATTCAGTACCAGTTCCATGAGACACGTGCATGCACGAGCAAAAAAAAAAATCTCCTGTCTGTCTGTGATGCTAGAGAAACCAAGCAGGCAGGGAAAGAATGCATGTGTGTGTGTGTGTGTGCGCGTGTTTGGTTGACCATGCATGCATCTATGTGTGTGTGTGTGAGAGAGAGAGAGAGAGAGGGAGTATTTATTTCTCAGCAGGAGAAGGTTTGACAGTCGGCAGCAGCTGCAGCAGCACAACCTTCACTGTGGCCTCCTGTACGCGGGACTCAGAGGGCATGTTGAAGTGTGTGTGTTTTTGCTTGCGCACGTGTGTCACTAGAGTAAAATTACGAGAACGTTTATCGTATCCGAGCACTGAGTAACGCCGATGATCCAGAAGTCAAAGTTGTTCGATTGAGTGATGGCGACGGGAAAGCGATGATGGCGGATTAGCGTGATTATAACTTCTTTAAACAGCCAAAGTGGCTCCTACAGCATGATGAGCGAAGGCCAACAGCATTCTGCTGTGGCCCCGCCGGGTGCGTGTGTGTGTACATTAAGGTTCTGGGCGGCATACGTGTTTATGGCGAGCGTGTTTGCGCCATCGCAAGCCATACTGTAAGTCTCTCAAGTGGAGACCTTCGCAGCTGTGTGGCCAACTTGTCACAGAAGCCAAACACAAACATTCTCCACTGTAAATGGACGTGCTCCGCTTAAGTTTCACACCTCGCCGTGTTGCGCAAACACGGGAGCATGTCTGTAGCTGCTGTGTGCTCCTGGTGGGGTGGAGAGATAGGATGAGGGGGGGTCTTCATTCAGCTGACTGCTCACTTGTGAGGTCTCCAAACAAAAAAACACACCACTTGGTTACTTTAAGTCACAGCTGTGCAGCCTCTGGGGTGTCAAGGAACAGAAAAAAATTTACTCAGCACTGACTGCAAGCCAGAGCCACAGTTATATCCTCATTACCCCCAATGTGACCATGTCTTATGGAGTGCATAGACACAATGCTATTTTTATCTCTTTCTCTTAATTTTAGACCTCCATTATAGACTCAAATGGTGTTCTGTTTACCATTTTGAACATGGTAATGCAAGGATCTGAAGTTGTGTAGTGTTTCTGTCTCCTTTAACTTTGTGACTGGTCAGTGTAAATGATCAGAGTCCCTTCAGTTGAACACAGACCCCAGCTGTTCTGATTAAACTGTATTCATATTGATTTTGTCACATCACAACCATAATGATTAACTTGCTGCTTGTCCTATCAAACCCTGGCCCAGATGCACAATTTTAGAGGGCACAAACAGAAATACAGACATTTGTTTCTATTTTTTAGGTCTCAATTATCTAAATTAAACTTATGAATACAATACCATTCAAAAGTTTGGTGTCAATTAGACATTTTGTTATCTTTGAAGAAAAGCACTAGAAATAGAAATACACTCTATACATTGATAATATGATAAATGACTATTCTAGCTGCAAACATCTGGTTTTTGGTGCAATATTTACATAGATGTATAGAGGCCCATTTCCAGCAACTATCACTCCAGTGGTTTAATGGAACAATGTGTTTGCTCATTGCGTCAGAAGGTTGATGGATGATTATAAAACCCTTATGCAATCATGTTAGCACAGCTGAAAACAGCTTAGCTGGTTAGAGTAACTATAAAACTGAAAGCTAATTATTGTTATCGTTATTTCTAACCTTGTCAATGTCTTGACAATATCTTCTATTCATTTTACAACGCATGGTGGTAAATAAAAGTGTGACTTTTCATGGAAAACACAAAATTGTCAGGGTGACCTTGGTAGTCACCGGTACATCATCATTATCAAACCAATTCTAGTGCTTGACTTTCTGTCTGGTATGTTTGCTCTGTTCAACTTCACTAAATCCGCTAAATAAATATTTGTCAAAAAATAATATTGATATGTGTATCTGATAAATATGGCCCGCTTTGTTGCATAGGAGCCCAGTTAAGATTCATTATGCCTGTGAGAATATATATATATATATATATATATATATATATATATATATATATATATATATATATATATATATATATATATATATATACTGTTATGGTCATCATATCTCGAGCAAAATATTCAACAGTCAACTACTTTATGGCAGTATTTGTCGACTACTAAAAAATACTGTAGTCGTGAAAGCTACAAACAGCTACTCTACTTATCAATGAGTGTCTGATTTGTTTTTCACAATAAAATTTAATTACCTTGTTAGGATCCTTGAAATTACATCTACTCTCTCTCGCTTGTTAGACATTTCAGACTGTAACTATGCAAATATATTTAATCAGACTGCTGAGCACAATATTGTCTCCTCCTTCACAGTAAAGTCTCAGTGTGTATGCACTCGGGGCTGCAAGTTTCCACATCACACTTGTTTAAGTTGAATATTGCACCAGGATTGGCTTCCAAACTGTTTCTGCCCCTTAAAATTGGATTTTCGATGAGCTCAGAGAAACTTTCCACTTCCAAGCAGATTAATGTGAAAACAGCCTTCTGG
Organism: Lepturacanthus savala; assembly: GCA_030544235.1. Classification (NCBI taxonomy): domain Eukaryota; kingdom Metazoa; phylum Chordata; class Actinopteri; order Scombriformes; family Trichiuridae; genus Lepturacanthus; species Lepturacanthus savala. The sequence goes on along the minus strand of CM060479.1, from coordinate 18,926,748 downwards.
TGTCAGACTCTGCACTGTGAAGCTCAAGACATCCGACTGCAACAACAAGAAGAAAGAATATATATGTTTGAGTGGAGAGTGGCTTAAAATGAACTGTTTCTACAAAATAAGCAACAGTATAATTATTTGAACTGTTGCATATTCATATTTGAGGTTCATCGATGTATATTTTGTAACATGTTTCACCCTGTACCCTGTTTCACCTGTTGCTGCGTTTAAAGGGAGTAAGATCAGCTCATGTGATTGGTCATAATTGAAGCTCTCCCCGACTCCACCTGAGCATAATGCATTCCTCCCACTAATAATGTATTCAGTTTCCCCTCTACGTTGTGCCTGGCTGCGCCTGGCTGAGCCCAGGCCCAATTTTACTAATGGTCAGGAAAATTGCAAAAGTATGTTGGTCACACCCACGTGCACCATGAGCCAGGAATTAAGACTTGGCTCATGGTACAGCATTGTTTTTTTCACAAATACTGAGATTGCTGTGAAAACTAGTGTGGACATTGTCTTGGCAAATTAAATGCAGCCTTTGCAAGCTTTTATGACACCATTCTAGTATTAATCTTGGACGTATAGTAGTTTACAATGGCCCCCAATCAAAAATATATTTTCTCATTGTCTCCACAGATGTTCCATATTTACTAGCTGAATAATAAAAAGGTTCTTACTGAAGATCAGATTTTAAGTGTCAGGCCTGTGAGCAGGATTTGTGACATCATAAATAGATTGGGGTCAGTCGCAGTTCACAATTCAGCTTGCAAGAGTGTGATGTGGAAACTTGGAGACGACAGTGCACAAACACTGAGAATGGACTTTATAGTGAAGGCGGAGACCTCTGGGGTCAGCAGATGTCAAATGAAATATCCTTTCATGTTTATAGATTCTGGAATTTGAGAGGGAGAAGGGGTGGATGCAATTTTAATGACCTCAACAAGATAACAATACTTTTTTAGCGCAAACAAAGACGTGCATTATTCTTCAAGGGAGAGTGATGTTTTGGGTTTTTTTTTTTCCAAATACATGTTTGGATGGATCTTTGAATGAATACAACTCAGTGATCCCTCTGTTAAAACTTAGGGGAATAAAAGAAAACTAATCAGCTTACACTATCGATCAAACTTTGGAGTCACCCACACAATTTTGTGTTTTCCATGAAAAGTCAGACTTTTATTTACACCTTGAGTTATAAAATGAATAGAAAATATAGTCAAGACATTATCAAAATTATAAATAATGATTTGTATTTGAAACAATAACTTTTTGCTTCAAACTTTGCTTTCATCAAAGGAAGGTCAGTTTTGTAACTTCTCTAACCAGCTAAACTGTTTTCAGCTGTGCTACCATTATTGCACAAGGGTTTTCTAATCATCCATTAGCCTTCTGATGCAATGAACAAACATTGTACCATTAGACATTTGCAGCTAGAATAATTCTTTACCACATTAGCAATGTATAGAGTGTATTTATGATTAGTTTAAAGTTATCTTTTTTGAAAAAAAACAGTGCTTTTCTTTTAAAAATAAGGCCATTTTTAAGTGACCCCAAACTATTGAACGGCAGTGTATGTCCTGGTTGGTGTGTTACAAAGGGGAGAATGTAAGATGACTGGTCTTCATGACTTCAAACTCTGGTTTGGGGAATTTTCTCAACACTTTGCTGTGACACTCCATGAGGAATGTAAAGAGAATTCCACTCAGAAACGTAACAAAAACAGACATTTTTAACAGAACCGTGTCTCAGACTGCAGACGGATCACCACACACCATTGCCAAGGTTAAGCAGAAATATCAACATTATCGCTCAGCCGCATTATTTATCGAGAGCCGTTTGTCTTGAAACGGATGGATAAGTGTGAAACATCTTCAAGTAAATCTGGTTCATGCCAAGAATCAATCGGTTGATCCTCACACTGTAAGACAACATTTATAAACTGTGCAGCATCAGTAGTAAATATGCTGCAAACTCAATATGAAGTCCATGAATCTAATAAACTCAGATGGAAAAACATGTTCACAGAATGGATCCTAAGCAGTAGATAACTGAACCCTAAAGCTGATGTTATACATTCCGTGTCTATGAGTGAGCGAGGGTCCAGGGGATGTAGATTTCATCATCAGAGGGTTTACGGGGTGGACTCTGTGCAGACTTCTGCATACCTCCAATTCAGGCGTCACAATCTAGATGCCGGCAGAATGTAGTTGGAAAAAAAACTACCCTTAAAAATACTACCCAATGTCTGTGTTATTTGTCCTACCCTGTTTGGGAGCACATTCAGGCCTTGACCCTCTAGAGCCTGATGAAGCTCCTTCATAGTCCTCTGCTGCAGGAGTTACAGTTCACATGCATTTGACTGTATAAGGCACACGACAGCTGCAAACTGCCTCCTGAACCTCAATGTGCAACAGTAGTTGGATGTTGCCGACACGGCTAAACAGGGACCCATATTTGGCCAATTGTTACATCTGCTTTAAACAAATCTGTACTGGCCAGCGGTGCATGAGCTTCAACAATCCCAAGTCCACTAAATCCATCAAAACTTTTGAAATAACTTACTTACTTTTGAAATAAAAGCACTGTTTAAATAAATATAACTTTAAACTAATCACAAATACACTCTATACATTGCTAATGTGGTAAATCCATATTCTAGTTGCAAATGTCTAGTCTTTGGTGCAATATCTACATAGGTGTATAGAGGCCCATTTCCAGCAACTGTCACTCCAGTGTTCTAATGATACAATGTGTTTGCTCATTGCATCAAAAGGTTAATGGATGATTATAAAACCCTTGTGCAATCATGTTAGCACAGCTGAAAACAGTTTAGCTGGTTAGAGAAGATAGAAAACTGACGTTCCTTTTACAAAAGCAAAGTTTGAAGGAAATTTCAAATACAAATCATTATTTCTAACCTTGTCAATGTCTTGACTACAATTTCCAGTTATTTTACAACTCATGGTGACAAATAAAAGTGTAACTTTTCATAGAATACATAAAATTGTCTGGGTAACCCCAAACTTTTGAATAGTAGTATAGCTTGTTTGGCTTTTGTTTCCATAGATAACTAGAAAGCTGCAATATGTCAACCAACACATAATGTTCCATGAAGCATGTGCTTGTTTTATCTTCATAAGAAGGAGGTGGTCACACTGTGGATAAAGAAGAGGAGAACAATCTAGACTAGCATCTGAAGTCAGAAATATTTTTCCACTCATAGTGTATGTAAACTCATAACAAACAACCAATCAACCAAGCCCCGGACACCTGTTTACTCTATTAAATCACTTATATTGCAATTTATTTGGGATTTATTAAGTGATAGTTTATGATATTTTGGACATCTAGCCCAATTCCCCATGTTTTAGGGTATATCTGAAGCATGGAGACCATAATTTCGCTGAACACTCCAGTATTGAGCTTTGTATCAATTTCTCTCAACTGGATTTTCAATATTATGGAAGTAAACAAACAATATTTGGTTAGCAATTTACAGAATAATATATTAACAAGAAAGTAAAAGCAAGGTACCATTGTGCTTCCTATTTGGGAAAGAGCTATTGAACCCTGCCCGATGAACTTCCATTAACTTGAAAATTCAGTTGGGTGGAAATCGCTACAAAGTTCAATACTGAAGGGATTGGAGAATTATGGTCTCCATGCTTCAGATACATGCCAGGAATGTGGGAAAGGGAATAGATCTTCAAAAGACCAAACTAACCCTTTAATTCCATATGTCCAGACTGTGGCTTTATAATGACAAAGCCCTTATGTCTATGGTATTGATGACTTATGATGCTGAAGTCTGCTTTATGTCATAGTTAAAATAGATTTTCAGGTCTCAAAGAGTAACTCCTATAGGTTTACTGGAGATGTGCATAATTAGTAATGTAAATAAAGTTTAGTTGCAGCTCAACCTATCAGCCGTGACAGGAAAATCTGGGAAGGAATCAGGTAAAGAGATGTATGTGTGTCATGGCATCAAATTTAACTTTCAAGCACGGCAGTTATTCTGGATGATTACTGTTATCACCATGAAAAGATTTCTATTACCAGACTTATTCACACTTAGTTATAATTGGAGTTTTATTTTGTAAATGCCCCATCTTGCATATTCATTGTCGCAAAATTTGAAAGACCCTGTGTTTGTTTGTTTTTTTCCTTGTGCATGTGCATTAGATATGTTAAACATCAATTTAGGCTTTCAATGGTTATTTATATAGTCTATATCTTACACAACCTTCTACATAAACCCATACACACTCATTAACTGGGTGACTGTTTGAGTTGGGATCCTATACAACAGTAGAAAGATTCTGATTATTTCTTCATCTCTAAATTCAAAATAATTGCATACTTATAAACTGTGTGTGTCTTTTGTTTGTGTTAGGAAAGTTATTTTTAAATGTTATTGCATTACTTTTGTTAAAATTATGGTAAAAGATGCATTGAGGTCACTTCTTCAGGGGGGGTTTTGGCATAAAAAGATTGTTACTTATTTTGTGTATAAATGATCTTACGTAATGCAAAACACGAATCACACCAGAAGAAAAATAAAATACAGGCCTGAGACTAGACATTTTAAGTATGAATATTCTCACACTGTAGCACTGAATAGACTGAAACACTGTGACAGAATGAATATAACAATAAATAATTAGCATCTCTGCATTTTATAGTATGGTCTCATTTGAAAGCAAAAATAATCAAATACAATACAGTGTCTTTGTACTTTATTAACATAACAGCTCTGTGGGCTTCATATCATACTTCGGAGCACTAATCCTGATCAAAGTCCATTTCTCCATTGCTAAATGAACCAAGTGCAAGCTGCACAGGCTCATCCACATGTCCCACTACAATATATTCCTCTTCTGTGACAGAGACAACGCCTGCTTCTGTACTGATTTACTATCATAGCTCCAAGCAATTGACCTGTACATCTTCCATGGTTGGAAGCTGGGGGACCATCGTGCCATGTAAGGTAAACTGTGGATGGCAGTGGTGATTGCTCTAAAACTGCAAAGGAAGCTCAGCTTCCCCAGAAATGTCAAAAATTAGTGGTCAAATATGCACTATTTTATGTACATTTCGTTGACTAAATAAGTGTGAGCGTGTTCAACTTTAGTTCGGAATCAGTGCCTTTTCACGGGTCACTGATGCAACTTTCTTCTTATTTATTCATTCAGTGTCAGTGCATTAAACAATGTTGAAGCTCAATGGACTTGAATGGGGAAGCATAGCAAGGTTGTTTTACTGCAGTGAAACTTGGGGATCATTGTATAAATGCTGAGTTTTGTCCTGCCCATCAGATGCTAAGTGTCTCTGGGTGTCTATGGGGAGTGGGCACGCCCTCTGCGAGCCTGGACACTGAACTGCATGATGATTGGATGATCTGTGTGAGGATGCATCTCATTTTGATTATCGCAAAATGAATGAATTAGCGATCTTGAAAGAAAACCTACCACCAATGGGGCATTTTTCAAGTTTCAACCATTATTCCAAGAAAAGCTGATCTGGAGACCATACAAATCATTTAGCCACTTTTTTTCTTTGTTAAAATACTTTATTGGCATCTTTTTCTGTTGTTATTGGAGACTGTACCAGTGCTTGGAGACTGACTTCTGTCGCTCGGCTCTTACAGTCCTCTCCCCAATGAGCAGCAGGTGCAGCTGTGAGCCTCCACCATTGCAAAACACTCAAGTGATCACAATAGTCTCATGCATCAGCCATACCTATCGAGCAAGATAGCATGCTAACAAGCTAACAAGTCCATTAATCAACTCTCCCCTCCATCAAAGACCAGCAGCCACCACTGGTGGATGGATAACTAGTGATTGTTGGATCTCATGGATTACAGAAGCAAATATAGACCAAGTGGTATTGTGAAAAAAGTCCAATGTGACTATCTTTAAGTATGCAATGATAAAACAATAACATGGCTGGAACATATGTAAATAAGTTGACTGGTAATACTTGATATTTGAAGGATTATCTATAATTTGATATCTTCCTGACTATCACGGCTGAATTCATTCACTTCAGCTAGCTTCGACATGAAATCACTATGCAACTGTGCATAATCATACTTTACACAGTGAGAGCGACAAATCACATTTTGCTCGCCACATAATAAGTGCTCTGTTGTCAGATGCATTCCTGTGAAAAGAGAGAGCTTGTGCTCATGGAATGCACATTCTGTTCGGCCTTTGTGTGTGTGGCTGCTCATGGTTTAGGTGTCATTAGTCCACAATGTCAATGTAATGAACACGTGTCTGTCAAAGTCTGTAATTATCGAATATAATTCCTGTCAAGTTATCAGACTAAACCAAAAAAATAAAATAAAAAAAAACATGAAATAATGTAAACTTTACACACAAATATATTAAAAATCAGGTAGAATACAGAGTATTAACTATCTGAGAGACCGTCTGTCCAAGGGCTATAAAAAGAGTTTGACCCCCATAGAACCACTGAAGGTGTGTATAGGTCTGCACAAATGTGTTCATTCATGCATGGCTGTTTGTCTGTGTATGTAAAAGCACGAGCGTGTGTCTGTGTGCCTGTGTGTGTGTGTGTGTGTCTGTGTGTGTGTGTCTGTGTGTGCACTCACATGGGGGGAAAAAAAGCATCCATTGAGCCAGTGTGGTCTCACATAAGTAGCTGCTTAAACCCACACACAGTCTCTTTTATTCAGTGCATGCCTGATATAAGCCCAGCTCAACCTTGCATGCATGTACACACACACACACACAGTCTGAATACTATGCCCTGCATGTGTTGAAAAGTCTTGTGATGCACAGATTAAGTCAGTTTACGGTTTGCATCTTCAAGGAGAGGCTACAACATGACATCTTTGAATTTCTTTGACCTTTCTTTAAGTGAAATTAGATTCACATTTTCTCTCACTTAACACGTCATCTGTAGACAAGGTGAAGGTTCACTTGTAAACGTAGTTATCACCCAAATATCTATTAACTTATTGCTGTATGTACTGTGGAAACACCTGGCTGTCATTTCAGCTAAAGATCGACCCTCCTGTTGTTTTTGATTGTAACATATTTGGAGTTCATTGTATTATACTGTATTTATCTTCACAAAATTGCAGTATATTGGACTATGAAAACAAACTAAAATTCAGTAAATCCCACTGAAGAATACTGTTACTTCTGTGCTTTATTTCTTCATCATATATTGTTTTACATTACACATGTTATATAAATACACTATTCTGTAACATTAATTTATAGTTTATACATAACACACATTTTGCATTGCTCTGAGCTGTTTGTGTTTTTTGGTTCACTGTACATAAAGTGCCACAGTGGTCTTTTGGGAGAGAGCAGATGCTATAGTTACAGCAGTGTGAGTCACATTTGGGAGAAATATGAAGTAGTTTGATGGTTGAATTGCATTCCGCATCAAAGGTTAACCTATGTGCTCAGCTGTGTGATTTTAAAGCTCAGTGTGTGCAGAGTTGTTTAGATGTGGCATGTGATATTGTATTGCTCCAAGCGTGAACATGTTTGTAAAAGCAGTATTAGTTCTAAAGCTAAAACCTTCTCATAATGAGCCTTTGGAGCAGTTATTTTTTCAGATGCACAGTATGATGAGGTACAATGAGAATTCTTCCTGTCATGATTCACTAGGTGGTTTTGATATCTATTCCGTGCAGCATTTTTCAGCTCTGATGTTGATGATGTCACTAAACCACAGATGTAAGCTCTCTGATTCCATCCATTGTGTGTGCTGAATGCTGCCGATGAGTCCTACAGGTCATACACTGAAAAAAAAAGTCTGTTGGATTTACATGAAAAAAATATGTACATCGGTTCCACATATTAAAGTTATGTTTACTCAAAATGATATATTCATGTGCTACACATTACATTATTATTTGTTAAACCAACATGACTTTTTTATATTTATTTATAGCATTTATTTAATGTTAAGTCTGTTCAATTGTCTTATGCTAAAGTAACATGATTTTTTCATGTTAAACCAACATGATTTTTTTATGTTAAACCAACATGACTTTTTTATGTTAAACCAACATGACTTTTTTATATTAATTTAAAGCATTTATTTAATGTTAAGTCTGTTCAATTGTCATATGCTAAAGTAACATGATTTTTTTATATTACATTAATGCTTTTCTTTAATGTTAATATTAAATTATCATCAGTTGTACCGCTTTAATGTTAATATAAAATTACCAGACTTTTTTTCCTTTTTAAACTAAACATTAAGATTACCACATAAAGATACACTTTAAGATATGTTATCAAGACAGTGCATAATAAACATCCATAACTGCTGGAACATAAAGTAACACTCCAGGTCCTTAAAACATCTGTTTTTAATGACAAAAAAATGAAATCAACAGGTTAAATCAAGAGTCATGTAGTGCAAATAGTTCTTATGCACTTCCTATCATATCACTGGAGAGCAAATGCTTTTATAAATGTCTCTTAAAATAAGTATGACATAGATGAACTACAGATATTATCTGAAAAGAACATGTTTAGTTGTTGGAAAAAATCAAAAGATAAAATAAAGTGCAGTGTTGAAAATGTGTTAATGCTCCATAATCTGTGCAAGTGCTCTGTAAATAATAATGGTTTGCTTCCAGTCTTATGTATTCGCAATAAAGAAAATCAGACCCTAAACCTTACAAGGGCAGAAAATCAGTTTCATTTCCATAAAAAAAAAAAAAAAAAAACTATATCTAAGAAGGCACTTGGATGCAAGGGTTAAACATATTCACAAACCCCACCCCCCAAAAAGTCAAAGTAGAAGAGGTAGAGGTGAACAAATGCATACAGTCTGACAAGGAATGAAGTTGGATAGCCTTTTGAACAAATGCTGAACATCACTGATGAAACAGAGGGAAGAGGAATTTCACCAGAGTCAGGAGCATCAAGCTACCCTCTATTCAGTGATTCACTCCAAAACACGACAGTTCTCTGATAAAGTCTGTTTTTAAGGACTTGGGCTTTCTTGGAGAGTGTGTTGCCTTCCAGCTTCATGACCACCTTCTGAAGCACTTTGAAAGTGTACTTGAGTTCAGGAGGGTAGTTTAGGTTCAAAGCATACATTAGGCCAAACAACATGGCAGCAGCTAATGCAACATTATCCAACTCCTGCAACACAATCTGCCCTCGGCCCTCGAGGACAATCCCGATGTCGTCTGGTTTATCACTGGCATCTCTTCGTTTGACGATGTATATTCCAACTGTGGTCTCCTCAATGGAACCTTGGATGAGGGCTTCATCTGCTGCCTGCAGAATGTATATTCACAAAATGAAACAAAGTGAGATTACACAAACACTACATGTCGTATGTGTATAAGGAATACTGAATATCTGCATTGAGTAATTTCATCAGATATGGTGAGAAATGTGAAGTTGTAGAATAAAAAAAAGGATAGGTTCTGAGGCGAGCAATCTAAAATAAGAGACAGTTCAAAGGTCAAGATAAAGCCAACAAGTACCAGGAGTAGCTCAACAAAAACTCTCAGATGACTGTTACCACAGGTTAGGTTTGTTTTCTCTAGTTTTCTGGAGGGCTTAGGCGCTGTGGTGGTGGGGTGAGGGGTGCCGAGTGTCCTCCAAGAAAATTTTAATGTGACTAAAACCTATGCATGTCCACATAATTTTGGACCACTATCAATACAATATTTCTAAAAAACACAGGTTGTAGTTTTTCACATGCTAATATTTCAGCATAGTTTTTAAAATACAGATAAGTGAAGAGTTATATAGTGAGATATAAGCAGGTTATGATGAAAAATCTCTGACCTGATATTTTTAGTGTCTGCTACTCAAAAATAAATTGCTTAATGATTTTTCCTAAAAATAGCAACATTGGGAAGAAACATGTTTGAAAGCTGAATGGCATTAAAAACAATTTCCAACCTGCAAAATGTTTTTATATTTTGTATAAGATTTCTGTCATTGAATGTTTATGAATTTGAATATTGATATGTTGTATGTCTTTTAAATGGCATATCATAATGTATGGCTGAAAATGAATCACTTTCCATTAATGCTTAATCTGATGATTATTTTTTCGGTTAACAGTATGACCTATAAAATGTCAGAACATAGATGGCTATTATAATTTCCCAAGTAACATATCCAAATTGCTTGTTTTATACGACCAACAGTCCAAAACTCAAAGATATTCAAATAATCATCATATATGACAAAGGAAGTCATCCTTCTTCATTTGAAAAGCGGAAAATAGCCAACATTTGGTATTTTTACTTGTAAAAATGTCTGAAACAATTAATTCTAATGACGTAACAATTGTTACAGCTCTACCACAGTGTACTTTTCAATCGTAAATAAATAATTCTAATCTAGTTGCCTTTTAAGTCTAAAATTGGTTATTCGCACGCCAACCCATTTTGATATCACCCTTATGATATTAATAAGATCACTACCATATTGATGTCCGACTAGTTGGCTACTAATGGAATTTCAATAAGTAGAGGTTTTGGAGCTTATACAAAATATGAAAGATAAAATCCAGACACACTGAACCTCAGCAATCATACTCACCACATACTCTCTCACAAGATTTTCTGGGTCCTCACTGAGGTACACGCAGAGTGCCTTGATGACGCATTCCCGGCCCAAATCAACATCACCATCCTAGTCAAGGGGGATAAGTAGAACAAGTTTTGTTAGAGCTCCTTTTCCTTCAATCAAATGTAACATCAACAAAGTTTTATTCCCCCCTGAAAGTATACTTACTTCAGCCATGGGTGCCATGATGTTCTCTGGGCATCTGCCTATTTGTCCTCCTCTGTTTTTAAACAGCTTGATCAGTTTCTCGGGGTGCACATCCAACTGCGAGAGAAATCTGGACTGCAGGGGCATTGTGGTGATGCGCTTGAATTCGGCATTTATCTGACAACGAGAATGATTACAGACATCAACATGCTATATGGCAGCAATTTGGAAAGGCATTCATTAACATTATATACATTATCATTTGTTAAACCAACATGACTTTTTAAAAATTTATTTAAAGCATTTATTTAATTAACATTAGAACCTAAAAGAAAGTAGGACTTACTGCAATTATTTTAGCTCACAATATTTTTGAAATTAACATCATCATCATGCTGAGGAATTCATTCCTTCTTGATCAAACATCAAGTAAACCAACAATAGCATTTGAATAAAAATACTCACCACTACTGCAGAGCCTTTGAAACAGCACTCAGAGCAAATGCCCAACACCAGATACCTGTACAGTAACAAAATAAAATGTTGTTTTCAAAGTAAAATTGAAAAAAAAACACAGGGAACGACCTTGGGAAGTTGTGTATTTGCTTCTGTTTTTATTATTTACTCATTTTCAATCATCAGTATCATCAATATGCTACCATATGAGATCTGCCATCGCTGTCACCACCAGGCTCATTCCAACATTACCAACCCGAGTCAGGAGTCCTGACTGCACGCGCGCGCACGCACACATATTGTCATTCGTTGTCATTGTTTGTCTCCCTCCTTAACCCCCCTTGTCCTACTGCTGTTGTTGTAGTTTTATGTCTATTTTCACTGCATTATCTTACTGCACCCAAAGAGACGCGCTCCAGCTTTCCTGTTAGCGACAAACTCCGCCCGACGGGGAGACGCTGGTACTCACTAGTAGCGCATGTTGAGCTGGCTTTCGTGTTAGCGACGAACTCCGCCCAACGGGGAGACGCTGCATTTCATTAGCGCACCCAGGCGAGTTTCGGCGGCGGCTGTTAGTTAGCTAACTAAATGGTGTATAGGCCCCTACACACAGGGAAGCGCGGTAGCCGCCGCGCAAACCGCAGCAGGCGCCCCCTTTGCGCGCCGCCCTGCTCCGTGCACCGCGGAGCCGCGTTTGCGCGGCGGTAACACATACACAATGAATGGGTTTGCCGCCTGCGCGTGCCGCGTTCTGTGTGTAGGGGCCCATTTTCCAGTTCGTGGGTGCGAGCGGCGACGTTTTAACCCACTATACTTTAATTGCAGTTTAGAAAATATGAGTGGACCTATGTTCTGTGAATTTTCATGTCCAAACACATTACGTTAGACAAAAACACATATGAAGATATTTAAGGGCTATCATTAGCATAGCCATCGAATGGTAGAAAACGTTAGCATTAAGATTGCCTCGGTTTTGCTTGATATTACCTGCAAATAAAAACCTAAACTTTGCATAAACAATGCAGGTAAACACTCTACCTCTAACGCTGATAGATATTTGATAGATTTTAATTACCTTTACCGTGTGGAAAGCTGTCCAAATTCAGTCAATCATCCGCAAGGAGGGAAAAGATGGCGGCGCTGAAAAGTCCACTTCGACAGTTTTTCTGTCCTTGACCCCGCCTACAGGAGGCGGGATTTCCCATTTCCGGCTGATGAAACATAACTATTTTCTTTCCTCTTTACATGACTGAGACATGCAGATTTTAAATCCCTCAAGATTTAAATGGTTTTACAAGATTTAATCATGTATCGAAGAGAAATATGAATCAATTATGAAATGTATACGAGTTGCATATTTGTAAATTGAACAACCCTCCATCTTCCATTTTTTCAGTGTAGGAGACTGGCCTATTGGTGAACTCACTCATTAAAATGACCAAACATAAACACCAGACTCAGTCATGTGCCCTGACAACTGACTGCTGGCTAACCCAGACCCTGACATCATATTACTGAAAGGGAACAATTGTGACAAAGCTGTAGCACCCACAGTGGAAACCTGAGTTCTAATAAATTCAGAGAAATGAGGACTTGAGGACTGTCTGTCAGACGGTTTGACTTCAATATACTCAAGTCTTTCAAGTTTTGACCTGGCAAAATCACAATGACTCTTATTTTATCCCATATAAATCCCTGTAATCATTGATTTAACTCCAAATTACCAATTAATTTGTTTTACTTTTTAATTATCTAGTTTTAATAAATCTTAAAGCAGTCAATGTTTTTTTTTAATATGTACTCTATAGTCTCAACTTGACTTGAGTTGATGTGTTAGAGAGGAAAATGCTGCTACATCAGTTAAGGAACTGAAATAGCTGTGCTTTGACTTGGAATTTGCTAATGAAGGCTTGTGGCTTGATTTAGACTCTAAAAACATCACTGCAGTGCCTTACCATCACCCATCGCCTCCATCTCCATGTCAGCAGGACAAGTAGAAGCTGCTGCAGAACCTCAAAACATTATTTCAGCCAATATTTCATGAACGTCCTACCAGACATAGTAATGATTACTGAAAATATCTCACCACTTTTTTCATTCTCAAGACAATAATGAGGACTTGTTGTATATCAGTGTTTTAACTAAAAATCACCCCCACAGAGCCAGCAATATTCCAGGCACACTATTTTTTACCAAACAGCTTGTCTTCTGAATTCAGAGGTGTTTGGAAAATTGGATTGGACGTAAAGTTTGAGGCAGTTTCTCAGCTCAAACGTTCCAACAGCAACAGCTTTCTGAAGTGAATAGGCAGATGGGAGCTGTAGGAAATATTAAGTAATTTCAAGACATCCGTCCACATGCATGTGTAAAATCTGGTTCTGCAAAACATCCAGCGGATAAATCATGGAGGCTGCTACCTTGCGATATGTCTGTTCAGCCTGGAACAGCTGCAATCTGCACAAAACTAATGATGTGAAATAAACCGTCTGCAGACACAGTCCAAGCTGTGTTTTTGTAAAGCAGTTAATGTGTGGTATTTTCTTCCCTTGGTCCAGCAAGAATATTTTCCTCCCTGAAGATGTTATTATGTCTTAAATTACATTAAGGCACAAAAACAGCCTTACAAAAACAAACTTGGAGTTCCCACATGTTAACTCGATGCTGGTGCATTCATGTAACTTCACAGTATACAAGTAACAGTGTCTCTTTATGCTTCTTTCTCACACTGGTGATGATGATGATGTAACAGTCAGACAAAGAGCAGAAAATCAGAAGAAAAGTCCATTTTAAATATTGCATATTTGTCTAATTTAAAACCTGAGTCAGCATCCATATGAGAAAATAAGACTAAGGGCCCAATGTAGACGATGCAACACATGATCTATGTGCAAGGTACATGGCAAACTTTGGGGGTGTGTTTTAGTAATGTTGCTAGTTAGAAGCCACCAAAGGGCAGAGGCGGAGGTTGTCTTTGGCAGTGTTGGGAGTAAGTGCTAATAAAGTAACAAATTACTGTAATGCATTGATTTTTGCTGTAACGCAGTAATGTCAGTAACACACATTATGAACCATTTTTTAACCTGGATTGAAGTGGTTGTTTTTTTGGTTTTCTTCATACAAAGTCGCTAAAATTACCACAAGATCAGCAGCAGTAAAATGTCGGTGCAAATGCTTCACTTCTTTTTTCTTTTGGCTCATCAGACAGAAGATGGAGATGAGTGAACCTGTAGAAAACATTGTATAGCACTTTCTCCAGAAGGGCATGCGGCCACTACTTTACGTTTATGAAACATAAGGATTTGAAGAAAATCGTAGTCAAAGGCACTTTGTGTGCTACACCTAATGAATTGTCCGGTTCCCGAAATAGCAGCAGCAATTTAACATTTACAGAGGTACCACAGTAATATGAAGTTAGCAAGAAGCAAAGTGCTGATAAAGCCGCAAAAGAGCCAAAATTATCCTTCTTCTCTAGAGGTTAGGAGACTTGGAGGATGTTGTTGAAGACAAGAGAATCACTTTTAACTGAATCACCACCTTTTTGAAAACTTGTCAGCAAGATCTGTGTAGTGGCTCACAGCAATAATGACAAGGTGACCTATATTTAGATTGCCGAATGCATATTTCCAGTTATTTTGGTGAGAGGAACTTAAAAGTAATGTAATAGTAGTGTAATGCCTTGCATTTTAAATGCAGTAATATTTGAAATGACAGTAACAAGTATTAAATGACTTATTGAAGATCTGTGTAACACAAAAGAACCATAAACAACTTCAATCAACAATCCCATGGATCATAAAGTCAGTCACCTTCGTTCTCACCCCATCTTGCAGCCATATGGCTATAATCTCGACTGCAGCAGTACAGATCAGTGTCACACAATCAATACAATCAATATGTAAAATAAGACAAACACAGCATTTGTTTAATTTATATTTACTCCGAAACATCTAACAGTGTTTCTTCAATGTACACACAATCTATATAAAAGTGTAGAAGGAAGATGCAGTAAAGTACATGATATCTGTGAGTATTTTCCTTTGATACAAATATGTTGTGAGTTTTAGAAAAGAGCGAATGATTGCCTGATTTCAGGAAGATGTTTGACTCTCCTTACCTCGGCATGTTGTGCAACTGCCTGTCAGACGTCAGTCGAGAGCATCTGACTGATTGTGCTGCCCTAAATAGCACAGTGCCAAGCACTGTGCTTTAGGCCACCTCACAGCCAGTCTTAATCCATGGCGTTAATGTAAAAATATCACTATGCTAGATGAAAACTGACTCTTGCATTGGTGGGAAACTAGCAAATACACCTGCATTATGTCACTTGGATCAGTTTTGCATCATCGTAATAGGGCCCGTGACTGTATTTACAAAGGCTCAGGCAGGCACACAGTAGGAGGTGTCTGGCAGCTTGTAGAGACGTCTGGTGTGTTTATTTGTGCTAAAGGTTGTGCATAATCATGTACCGCTCACTCCCTTCATTCACTCTGTAGCTCACTCGACCACTGCGGATCGTGAGGTTGGGTTGAGTTTTTGCAAAAGTTGAGGCTGTCTCAACTCTCCCTTGCATTTTCTTTGGCAACCCAAACTCCAACGGCCCGGTGGAGTGTCATCCCCATTCATTTAAAAAGTGAGAGACTTGCGTTTTCAATGAATGCAGCCTTATTGGTTTTAAAAACATACTAAATATATACATGCTTTCCAAAGGATTAGTTTATCCAAAATAAATATCCCTCAGCTCCCTACAGAGATATGTTTCAAACACACCAAACAGCACCCAAAGTCAAGTTGAGTTGAGACAATGTGGAAACTGTTACACATGCTGAGCAAGATATTTTTATTACCTTAGCCAAGAGGTATTGTTTGGTGCCATTTGTCTGTCTGTTTGTTTATCTGTGAACAGGATTACAGAAAAAACTGCAGGGTTCATATTGATGAAACTTGGTGGTGGGGTGTACATTCGGCCAAGGATGAACCCATTTGGGGGCAGGCCCTACTTAAGAAATTTGAACAATGATTGTTTTAGTGGCTCCTGCTGGTCAATGGAATGTGCAGTTGAATGAGCAGTTGACAGAACTCTGCCCTGGTGATTCAGCTATAGGCACCAACCTACAACCAACAGATTTGAAAATACAGCCACATGTATTAGTTGGCGCTTGCACATTTGCATGTTAGATAGAAGACTGACCATTGGCCCTGGTGAAGTATGTGCTCTCCAAGTGTTCTTCTTGTACTCTTTTTGGAAATCTTACCAGTCACTTGTTAAGGATGAAAGTACTAAAACAAATGGCAACAGCTAATATTCTGTGTTTTAAAACCCAATTTGAAATTGATGTGAAGCGAAAATGAAAGAATTATGATTGTGCCACTGCTTAATTACATATATAATGTAATTACATATATAATTAGATCATATATCTATAATTAGATATCAGATGTACTCAGCACCAATGGAAATTGAGGAACCCATTTTAGATCCCACAGGCCGACACTAAGCAGACTGTTTTGGAATTTCTCGATCTCAAATGTGAACCATGTGGGTTTGGTTAAACATGTGAGGGCTTCTATAGAAATCAGCTGACCCACTGCTGTGTACCAGGACTTATCTGAGACCGCTCTGTTTCTGAATCCCCGTTGACACATGTTGTTTTTATTTAACGCAAGGTAAACTTGGCTCCAGCGATGTATTTTTCTCTCCTTCTTAGCTTTCTGTGTGTCTCCGCTCTGTTGTTTAGACAGCTTCAACTCCCACATAACAGACTTGTTCCCATCCTTTAGAGTGTGGGCATGTGTGTGGGTGCGGTTGGAAGGGGGATGAATGTGAAGGCTGTTGCTCTCAGTGTCTCCACTGTACCTCTTATCCTGGGAGACAAACAGGCAGTTGATATGTGCTCTTCAAATGAATGACCATCATGTGTATTTTCAGCATACTCATGTAATTGTCTCTGGTGTGAGGTTGTTTGTTCCTTTGACTGGAACCAAATTACAGTTTTTACCCATTGCTTACCCAAAAGCATCAAAAAACCTGAACGCTTGTGACCATTCCTTAAACAAAAGGCACCAAAAATACAAACACATTTTCTGCTTTGCACTTTTGTTTGCAATTCTTCAACACACTTCTTTGCAAAACACTACACATCATTTCTTATAGTAGACACTTTATTTAAAATCCAGCTGAACCACCATAGTGGCTCTAATGTCATCAGAAATTACTTTTCCATCTATTGCATAGTTCTTCTTGTCCTTATCATCTATTTAGAGGCACTATTTTTGGAACTATAGGTTATTTGTGCAAAACTCTACACACTTACTGCAAAAACATACACCAAATCAGCAAAACATTCTCCTTGCAAAAGCAAACAATTGTCACAAAACAATTTAAAATATTTTAATGCTGTTTTGCATCAATACAATCATACAAACCGTCACTGGATTTGAAGTACACAAACTACACACCAACAGTATAAATGAAAAATACTTGTGGCTTTTTTCCTCTCAGCAGGGCACAAACGTTTATAATAGTTTTGTCTTATATGTAGTAAACACATACACAATTGTGCCTTTTCATCCACAGCACATGCATTATTGTCTTGAGAACAGCAGCATGGAAACTATCACATGGTTAACATGGCTCTGATTTTATCAGTTCCTTCTCCTCATCCTCCCCAATCCTATCCCTCTTGTAAATCTGTAAAATTATTCAATTTTTAAAAGAAATGGGACAATACATGTTAATGCACATACACATGTAAACATGTAAAACTATAGCTGTTGGTCATGAAACATACAGGTCAGGGGACCATATGCATTTCACTACTGCTTAAATGCTAAGTTAGATATTGAAGGTTTGATTGAAGTGCAGAGTGCCAAAGTGTTGAGTGCAAGAGTCTAGTTCATTGGAGAAACTCCTTTTGCTAGGGATTAACATCCAAAAATCTTGCACTTTAAGTGTTTTGAATCAGTGTGCATGGTTTAAGACAAGTGTGAAAATAATTGGAAAAGCTGGAATCATACAGCATGAGTGTAGGCAGTGTAGTCTAATTAACCCATTTATGGCAAAATTTCTAAAATTGAAAGTATTCATATATACAATTATATCAGTAGAGTAACTAACGATCATGTTATTTATATAATTTTATTTTGTACTCTGCTTTAAGAAAATCAAATTTAAATGACTGACAACTGTTGTGACACTTGCATAAATTTGCCCAGAAACAAAAAAAAATATTATCCCGGGTACAAATTCTTCTTTGGGTTATTCTAGAGATTTGAAAGATTACAGTTTTTTATTGATTGTTTACACACATCTTCTGAAAGCTTCCCTTATACTTTCAGAACTCTACACACAAATTAAACACACACACAAAATTGGTGAAACACTTAAATTATCTTGCAAAATTAAACTTACATTTTAAACAATGCTATTTATTTTTAAAATGTTGTTTTCAAATGACACACACCAACCATTATATGAATCAATATTTATAAGAGTCTGTTGAACATTGATGTGCTCGATGTAAAATACTATGACAAATGGAAAACATTTCTTCTCCATTCACCATAATGACTTGGGGCTTTTTTTTCATTTTTCTTTTCTTTTCATTTTTGTTCATTGTTACACTTACTACAGAGAGTACATACATAAGTGTGTTGTAAACTATTTTAAAATACTGAATTTATACTGAAAACATTCAAATACACTTTGTTCACTTTCCTTACAAAAATAATGCAACACAAAGTGGCACATGCTGTGGTCTCCATACAAAATAGAACATGCTTATAACCTTTGTTATAGACCTTGTTATAAGTTCTCCACTATCATGTCATTAAAAATGCATGAGAAAGTGAGTACATTTTTTACAATTTTGAATAGAAAATGACTTAGACTTTGGCATCTATAGTTGATAGTGGGCATTAATGGGTTAACATTCCTGTTACTTATGTATATTAAGTAAAATGTATATATCTATGAAGTGAATGAAGTAGAAGAGAGTGGAGAATGAGATGTTTTAACTTTCGCCTGGAAGTTGAAAAGTTGCTCTTCGTACTTAGTGAAGTGTTACCGCACGAATCACTAGGAATGAATATAGAGCCCTCAGAAGAGGAATGCATGTCTCTCTTCCTGTGTGCATGTTCAGTGAGGGTGTTTTGGTCATTCTCTTGACTCGCTTTCTCTCTCTGTGTATTTCAGAGCAGTCTCCAGTGCACTCCCTGGGGTATCATGGCATCCTTAGAGCAGCAGGTGGCACAGCTGAAGGTCAAAGCTGAGGTCAGATCAGCAGATTCTCCAGCCAGACTGGAGGACTGCCGACCCACTTCAGGTAAAATCTCTGCCTCTTCCAAGCAGCCAGTGATCCCAGCACTGTGGAACCATATACATTATGTTAATACAAAGTATTCAATACTGTGAAAGGTTGTAGGCTCCAAAAGTAAAGTAGTAAAGGATGCATATAAAAGTATGATATAATTGTTTTAAATGTGCTGGATCTGTCTCTATTTTAGAATGACAGTGACTAGGTAAAAATGTTTATTTAGGCTGTCAGGAAAGGTTGACTCGTGGTGTCCCCCAGAATCTCTAACCCCTTCCCTGTGCTTGCGCACAAGCTTGAACGCAACTTCCTTCTGATTGGCTGGAATAGCATTGTGTGTTTCGAATGGAGCCTTTGTTTGTTTCCCATTTACAGAGCAGGGGCCGTGTATGAACACCAGACTTTTTTTTCCTCACAGAACAGACAGCATGTGGGCAGCGAGGAGATATTTTCAGAATTTGACAAAAAAGTCTTTATGATCACAGTTGTGGACCATATCTTTAATTCATCAATTAACTTGGCACAGAATTCAAGTAAACAGAAACAGAAACCTAAAATAAATCAATATCTGCTGTGTGCAGCTTTGCCTCAAAAAATAATCATTTATCCTTGATTTGCTTGCACATGGGTTTCCAGGTACTTGGCAGATCGAATGTTGCATCTTGGAAAAGTTGCCACAGTTCTTCTTCTTCTATGGATTTTCAGCTGCTTCTAATTCCAGACAGACTCCATAAGAGTTGAGATCAGGGCTCTGTGGAAGTCAAACCATCTGCTTTTAGGAGTCCTTGTTCTTCTTTTTGATGAAGATATTTCTTTTTGACTCTGGATGTTTGGGCTCATGCTGCAGGATACATTTGGAACCAATCAGACGCCTCCCTGATGGTGATGCATTATCCTTATACTGACCTCATTCATGTAGATGAGCTCCATGCTGCATAAAGGGTGCAATATTCATTGTGTGTTCTAGTTGTACAAAAACTGAGTGCACCATTTGAAACAAAGTCAGACACTGAGGTCATTAAGGATGCAGTTTATGGTCTAGCAAACAGACATCAAGCAGACAAATCTATTACATGTCCTTTGTGGCTCTGTGTTCTCACCACATCTCAGCTTCATGTTTATAAAGCATGAGACACAAATCTGAGCACACTGAGATTTCAAAAGAGAAACAGTCCATGGTGCTTGTTACATATAACTGAATGAACTACATTTGTGTCTGGTAGGACCACAAATGGCTTGAAATGTTTGTTTCTGTGTTTCTTACACTGTGAGAAAGTGAATGGTCCTTATGTAGCAAATGATAGTTTGGGGGAAATTATATAATTATCATATATAATATATATAGGGATAAAATGCTATCTACATTGCCAAGGGATATTATTCTAAACTGTACATTCATGAATATGCATATTGATTGTAGGAATTCCATAAGGGGTTGATATTGCTAAGTGACAGTAATATTACAGCAAGTGTTAAAGCATATTGAATGCTGCCACTGCCACTGAATTCTGATAATTTCCTTTGCCTTTGCTCTGTTCATTAGGAGAGGTGCTGGTAGCCAAGCAAGATGGATCTCCTGAATCAAATTTCAATTCCTTGGCCCCTTGTTCCCTTTCAGCCCTTAAAGAGACAGTGGAGACAGAGACAGGAGAAACATGGATGTCAGACCCAACAAGGCAGGCCATTGTTACTGATGCTTTGGGGGAGACAAGGGGTGTTGATACTAGTCAAGATGATCTTCAACAAGCTCAAAAAGTTGAGGTTTACATATTCGGATTGATCCAACGCAGAGCCCTTCCATCACGTCCCACAAAGCCCCGCACCAGCCTGGCACATGATGCCCGAGCTGTCAGCGTGGTGAGGCAGAGTAGCTTATGTTGCAAAGAGGAGAAACATTCACCAAAGCAGGTGTCTGTTCAAGAAATTTCTACTCCATCCCAGTGTTCAGAGGGAGCTGCTCCACAGGCTTTCCATAGCTTAGATCAGGAGCGATACACAGGGACAGGGTTTCCTGAAGATGCCCCACCCCCCTACCATCCCCACCACCTCCAGCCAAGTGTCCAGCATCAACCAGGACTGTACCACAAGCCCAGGCAGGCGTCAATGATTAACACCTCTCACTCAACTACGCTGGACTATCCATCCAGCAGAGTTCTGCAAGCTCACCCAGACTCCAGCAATAGTGAGCCTGATTCACCCCAACATTTTGCCAACTACCATTCGCCTCCAGCTCTGTCAAAGCCTCACCAACTACCTTCAACTGATGAACAGCTGGTCAATGCAGAGTATATACCAGCCCACCCATGCCGAGCCTCCACCAGAGCTTATGCCCATCACCAGTCCAACCCTCACAAGGGTACTGGGGCACCCAAACCCAATCGAAGTACATATTCTCCAGAGAGAGCTCATCACGAGAGAGCTCATCATCATCAAGAGCAGCAACCCACTGCATCTCAGATCCAACCATCCAGATCCCGAGGGGGCCCCAAGAAATGTCGGTCTAATGAAGACAAAAGTGGTGCCAGTAAGAAGCAGGGGAAGAAGGCGTGTAGGTCTCAATCAGAGAACAGCCTGCAAAGAGTACCAGAGCGCAAGTACAATACAGTGGAGAGGGACGGTGGAGGAAGTGGAAGTGGTGGAAGAGGAAGTCGCAGTAGTCAATCCAGGAGCAAGAAACAACAGCAAGGAAATGGAAGCTACCGCCGCTGGCAGTCCACCCTGGAGCTGAGCCAAGATGAGGCTGACCTGCCACTCACACAGGCACCTGTACACAGCTCTTCAGCTTCAAACCAAAGGGACCATTGTGCAAGGCGCACACGCAAATCTCGTCCTACACACACATCATATGCCTATCCACACCACAACCTTAACCACCACCACTCCCACCATCACCAGCACATGGAGTACCAGTTGGAGAGGGACCAAATGCCAATGTGTCAACCTAGTGAGGACTACCCTCACCCAGGTCAGGGGGAGTCTGAGTCCAGCATGAGTGAGGCTGACTCACCAGATTCCAGCTCTTTGTCCAGTGACTCAGATGAGAGTGGAGGTCTGGTTTGGCCCCAGCAACTGCCCCCACAACTTTCTCTCCCATCACCCCCTGCCCCACCTGGAGCACCTCTGCAGCCCAAGGCCTTTGTCAAGATCAAGGCCTCCCATGCCCTTAAGAAGAAGATCCTGCGCTTTCGCACTGGTTCACTGAAAGTAATGACCACTGTATGAAGTGGAAGAATATTGGTCAAACTGGTCTAAACAATATTGGACAGCATGAGTTTGTGGTGGCTATGAGACCCCTTTTGTTTATGCTTTCCTTCAAGGAATAACAGCTGCATAGCTGTGGATTATGTGGAATGATAGACCACAAACTACATGAACATGTCTACATCAAAGTAATATGATCTTGACTGACTGAAATGAGGTAATGTTTTTAGGTCAGCCTTAACAGACAAAGAAGAAAGCAGCTGTCACCAAATCAGCCTTTTCATTTCAAAATTTAGATGAAAATTTGTAAAGGAAATATTCTTTTGTACTAAGTCATAAATTGTACATGGATTACATTGTACATTGGTGTTTTGTCTAAGGGTACCCTAAATTGGCCACATTGGTCCTTAAATATGTACATTACATGCACACACCAACTGATTGAGTATACCATAGACCATGCTAAAATTCTTTTCACATACCATACTATTCAGAAGTATAGACACACGTTCCCATTCAGTTGAAGGGGAAAGTGTGCCCGAACTGTTGACTGGCACTGAAGCTCTTTTCTACTATGGGAACTTAACAGCAAGTAACCTTTGGGCTTCACATAACCCGAGCTTTCAAGAATCTTTAAGCTCTAGTTTCTAGGTTATTAGTTTTCTTACAAACCAGAATATTTTATACATATGTCAAAAGGTACCAGCCAGTGTCATATATGGTGACACCTGTACAAACATTGGCATTTCATTATGCCATTATGCTTTGTTAAGTGTAGCAAGTGTAGTTTGCATAGTTGTGGGACAGATAAAACAATGCCACAAATTCATTTACACTAACATTAAAAAAATCCCCACAATTTGCATGTTAACACAGCTCAAAACAGTGACAGAAATAAAAAAAAGTACTTCACTACAAGTATACATGAGTAAAAAAACAATAAGAACAACATTAAATACTGTAATACTGTATAATACTGTAATCTCTCCTTATTCATTCATAATACACAGAGGTGATGCTGAAGAATCCAGAGAAGAAAATTCAATATATAATATAATATATGCTACCTGTACTTAAAAATACCTACTGGAAATGTCACATGATATTGAAAATACTACCTGAATTAATACTGTGCACTAAATATTACAGTTTTCTTCACATTTGCATTGGAAGGTAGTTAAAATACACATTGGGTATATCAGAGTATTGTTTGTATATTCACACAAACGTTCTTACGGTGATCATTTAAACACATGCCCTCTATTATTAATTGCTGTGTTTGTTACAAACCAGCTGTTGCATTCCTTCCCTCTGAAAGTACCTGGAACTTGGATTTGGTTTCTTCTCCTGAGGCATTCCCAAATTAGGCTCAGGAACTCACCCCTAAAGTGAGAACAAAAGCTGAACCCCTTAAAATAGCTAGCATCAGCTGCAGGTCATTACAGTGCTGTAGTGGAAAAGATGTAAGAGTGAACCGTATTTCATTAAGGTCAGTTCTGAATAATCCTCAAAATATCCACCATTGTAATGTGTTATACCTGAGTAATAATGATAATAAACTAGTGCTGCAAGCAGCATTAACGGGCCCTCGCCATGCTATGCCACCGCCCTGCCATGCCACCGCCCTGCCATGCCACCGCCCTGCCATGCCACCGACCTGCTATGCCACCGCCCCCGCGCCATTGCCCCCTCTCCGTGCCACTGCTGGAGTAGCGCGTGCATTGTGCTCAGACTGAGGAGGGTGAAAAAAAATAGCCGGCTGAAACAGAAAACTGCCATGCCACACTCATCCAGCAGGTGGCGCTGTCGACGTAACCGTGCTTGGGTGTCTACGTTCAGCGGCATTCTGTCATCACACATGTAAAGTTTGGAGCAGATAAAGCATTGCAACACAGAGTTATTTGATGTTAATGGTGTGACCACCAGGGGGCAGCAGCACAGTAGCCTAACTTGGGGTGGAGCGCAGAGGGACCCATCCTGATCACATGTGTGAAGTTTGAGGCGGATCGGTTTATGTGGGACAGAGTTATGACAAGTTAACTGTGTCCACCAGGGGGCAGCAGACTTCCTGTTTGACATAGACCATTGGTACCAAACACTTTTATGTTTGTCTGGACAAGATACACGTGTGTACCGAATTTCATGTTTCTACGCTAAAAGAAACCCTATGGAGAGGGGCTATTGAATATTTAAAGGGGGCGCTACAGAGGTATTTAGCCCCACCCATGGAAGTCACCATCATCAGGTCAAATTCTTTGGCACCCTTGACCTGTGAATCCGTTTTCATGATGATATAATGTTGGTGAAGCCATCAAAAAGCCAAACGTATTTACATGGCGAGTGACCCAAAATGGCGGGGCCGCCAAGTCCAGACCGTGTGACTTCACAAAAGGCTTTGAATGATTGTTTTATCACACATCCATTGAGAACATCCTGGCAAAGTTTAAGCTGTATACTGTAAAAGCTGTAGGAGGAGATCGATCAGAGGCGAGGTGTGGAAATCGCCAAAAATCGCCCATTCAATTCAAGATGGCCGACTTCCTGTGGGGATTTCACCATGACGTCATGAGGCTTTTTTGTGCGTCTCGGAATGATTAAGGTGTGTGCCGAATTTCATGACTGTAGGATTTACTAACCCCTATGAGGAGGGGGTTTTGAAAGTTTCCAGGGGGCGCTACAGAGGCATTTGGCCCCACCCATGTGGGTTGCCCCTATCAAATCATAGAGGATGCCACCTTTGACCTGTGTTTCCATTTTCATGATGATAAGTCATCGTTAAAGCCATCAAAAAGCCAAACGTATTTTCATGGCGAGGGATCGATCGTCGCCGCCTCGCCACACGGACGCCATAGGGCGTGGCCTTACAGTGTTCATCATATAGCTTCACCAATGTGTTCTACATGTTGTAGAGGTGGAATGAAGTTTCTAAGTTCAACGATGTGTCTTTAGTACATGCAAAAGTAAAAAAAGGTCACTTCCTGTTACCACTAGGGGGCGCCACATATTAAGTGGGTAATCATGATGTCAAAACACTGGGGGCGGAGCCATGGTCACGTCCAGTCAGTTTGAAGCTGATAGAGTAAAGTATGTGGGCGTGACAGCCATTCAAAGTTAGATGGCGAGCTCTGAAGCGATGACCAAAAAAGGCGGGGCCACCACAGCCAGACCGTAAGACTTAGGAAAACGGTTTTGATAACTTTGAATCACACATGCCTTGAGAGCATCCTGGCCGAGTTTGAGGTCGTGACCTTGTAATCTCTAGGACAAGTTCGCACAGATGCGAGGTGTGGAAATGGCCAAAATCGCCCTTTTGGCGAAATTTCAATTCAAGATGGCCGACTTCCTGTTGTGATTTCACCATGGTGTCAAGAGGCTTTTTGGTGTGTCTTGGCATGATGAAGGTGTGTGCCGAATTTCATGACGATTGGTAAAACTAAGCCCAATGCGGAGGGTGTTTTGAAAATTTCCAGGGGGCGCTGTAGAGCCATTTTTGTGTGTCCATGCTGGAGACCTATAGAATACGTAAATTTTCGCGACTCCAGATGTGCACAGCAATTTTGGTGAGTTTTGAGGTATGGGAAAGGCCTCAAAAAGGCAATTCATTTCGGACGAGAATAATAATAATAATAATAATAATAATAATAACGGGCCCTCGCCATGCTATGCCACCGCCCTGCTATGCCACCGCCCTGCTATGCCACCGCCCTGCCATGCCACCGCCCTGTACCACCACCATCCTACGCCCCCGCCCTGCTATGCCACTGCCCCCCGCGCCATTGACCCCTCTCCGTGCCACTGCCGGAGTAGCGCGTGCATTGTGCTCAGACTGAGGAGGGTGAAAAAAAATGGCTGGCTGAAACAGAAAACTGCCATGCCACACTCATCCAGCAGGTGGCGCTGTCGGCGTAACCATACTTGGGTGTCTACGTTCAGCGGCAGTCTCTCATCACACATGTAAAGTTTTGAGCAGATAAAGCATTGCAACACAGAGTTATTTCATGTTAATGGTGTGACCACCAGGGGGCAGCAGCACAGTACCCTAACTTGGGGTGGAGCGCAGAGGGACCCATCCTGATCACATGTGTGAAGTTTGAGGCAGATCG
Source organism: Lepturacanthus savala (assembly GCA_030544235.1). Classification (NCBI taxonomy): domain Eukaryota; kingdom Metazoa; phylum Chordata; class Actinopteri; order Scombriformes; family Trichiuridae; genus Lepturacanthus; species Lepturacanthus savala. The sequence goes on along the minus strand of CM060479.1, from coordinate 18,899,946 downwards.
GTTTATGTGGGACAGAGTTATGACAAGTTAAATGTGTCCACCAGGGGGCAGCAGACTTCCTGTTTGACATAGACCATTGGTGCCAAACACTTTTATGTTTGTCTGGACAAGATACACGTGTGTACCGAATTTCATGTTTCTACGCTAAAAGAAACCCTATGGAGAGGGGCTATTGAATATTTAAAGGGGGCGCTACAGAGGTATTTAGCCCCACCCATGGAAGTCACCATCATCAGGTCAAATTCTTTGGCACCCTTGACCTGTGAATCCGTTTTCATGATGATATAATGTTGGTGAAGCCATCAAAAAGCCAAACGTATTTACATGGCGAGTGACCCAAAATGGCGGGGCCGCTACGTCCAGACCGTGTGACTTCACACGGTCTGGACGTGCTTGGGTGTCTACGTTCAGCGGCAGTCTCTCATCACACATGTAAAGTTTGGAGCAGATAAAGCATTGCAATGCAGAGTTATTTGATGTTAACGGTGTGACCACCAGGGGGCAGCACCACAGTACCCTAACTTTGGGTGGAGCGCAGAGGGACCCATCCTGATCACATGTGTGAAGTTTGAGGCAGATCGGTTTATGTGGGACAGAGTTATGACAAGTTAAATGTGTCCACCAGGGGGCAGCAGACTTCCTGTTTGACATAGACCGTTGGTGCCGGAGACTTTTATGTTTGTCTGGTCAAGATACACGTGTGTACCGAATTTCATGTTTCTACGATAAAAGAAACCCTATGGAGAGGGGCTATTGAATATTTAAAGGGGGCGCTATAGAGGTATTTAGCCCCACCCATGGAAGTCGCCATCATCAGGTCAAAGTCTTTGCACCATTAACCTGTGAATCCATTTTCATGATGATATAATGTTGGTGAAGCCATCAAAAAGCCAAACGTATTTACATGGCGAGTGACCCAAAATGGCGGGGCCGCCAAGTCCAGACCGTGTGACTTCACAAAAGGCTTTGAATGATTGTTTTATCACACATCCATTGAGAACATCCTGGCAAAGTTTAAGCTGTATACTGTAAAAGCTGTAGGAGGAGATCGATCAGAGGCGAGGTGTGGAAATCGCCAAAAATCGACCATTCAATTCAAGATGGCCGACTTCCTGTGGGGATTTCACCATGACGTCATGAGGCTTTTTTGTGCGTCTCGGAATGATTAAGGAGTGTGCCGAATTTCATGACTGTAGGATGTACTAACCCCTATGTGGAGGGGTTTTTGAAAGTTTCCAGGGGGCGCTAGAGAGGCATTTGGCCCCACCCATGTGGATTGCCCCTATCAAATCATAGAGGATCTCACCTTTGACCTGTGTATCCATTTTCATGACGATAAGTGATCGTTAAAGCCACCAAAAAGCCAAACGTATTTTCATGGCGAGGGATGGATCGTCGCCGCCTCGCCACACGGACGCCATAGGGCGTGGCCTTACAGTGTTCATCATATAGCTTCACCAATGTGTTCTACATGTTGTAGAGGTGGAATGAAGTTTCTAAGTTCAACGATGTGTCTTTAGTACATGCAAAAGTAAAAAAAGGTCACTTCCTGTTACCACTAGGGGGCGCCACATATTAAGTGGGTAATCATGATGTCAAAACACTGGGGGCGGAGCCATGGTCACGTCCAGTCAGTTTGAAGCTGATAGAGTAAAGTATGTGGGCGTGACAGCCATTCAAAGTTAGATGGCGAGCTCTGAAGCGATGACCAAAAAAGGCGGGGCCACCACAGCCAGACCGTAAGACTTAGGAAAACGGTTTTGATAACTTTGAATCACACATGCCTTGAGAGCATCCTGGCCGAGTTTGAGGTCGTGACCTTGTAATCTCTAGGACAAGTTCGCACAGATGCGAGGTGTGGAAATGGCCAAAATCGCCCTTTTGGCGAAATTTCAATTCAAGATGGCCGACTTCCTGTTGTGATTTCACCATGGTGTCAAGAGGCTTTTTGGTGTGTCTTGGCATGATGAAGGTGTGTGCCGAATTTCATGACGATTGGTAAAACTAAGCCCAATGCGGAGGGTGTTTTGAAAATTTCCAGGGGGCGCTGTAGAGCCATTTTTGTGTGTCCATGCTGGAGACCTATAGAATACGTAAATTTTCGCGACTCCAGATGTGCACAGCAATTTTGGTGAGTTTTGAGGTATGGGAAAGGCCTCAAAAAGGCAATTCATTTCGGACGAGAATAATAATAATAATAATAATAATAAACGAAGCAGTTCCAATAGGTCCTTCGCGGACTGCTGCGCAGTCGCCGCTCGGGCCCTAATAATAAAACAGTCCTTTACTTGACAACACACGCATGTGTTCAGGAATGCATTACAACTGTAGGGCATAATTGTGTTACTAATGATTTGGATGGAATGGTTAAGTCAACATTTAATACTTCACAGTTCAGTAAATGGCAGCCTAATATGTACTTTTAAAAGTAGGTTTAGGTTTCAGAGTTGCCACACCCCAGTCAGTGGAAGGATCTCAATTTCTCCCCTTTTAAATCACTCTTAAATACTCTGAACTTATTGCTGAAAATAGTAGCCTACAATGGTTAGACAAGCCACAGTTTTCTTATATTTGGACTGTGAAATTAAGCTGTGTTGTCAAAATGTTACATTATTATCATTATGTAAATGTTAAGTCATACTGCAATTTGAATGGGGGGTTGGAATCTTAGAACCAACAACCAAATATTAATACATTCTAGATGTTTGTGTGTTGTATCTGTCAGACATGGGGAATTGTGACCACACAAGATAAAATGAGTAGTCGTTAAGGAGAGGATTGTTGGTGCAGTACAAAGTGCTTGTGAGACAGTCTGGAATTTGTGGTTGAGATAGTAAATCTCACTGGAAAAAGAACTGACTTTCAGCAGAAAAGAAGTCTGTAAATCTTTTACTATAGCAACAAAAACAATCCAGCAAGATACCACAACAGCATGATAGAAACCATCTTTCAAAGGTTTTTTTGGGGATTGGATGTCTCATTCACAGAGACTATTCTTGAAGGACCTTGTATAAAATGTTAAGTAGCAAATTACAGTTTCTACTGTTGAGTTGGGCAACATTGACAGTTGGCTACTTGCTAACTAATATAAATCTTTTTGCCCTGCGAATGTAATTAATGTTACAATGTCACTTTGAGTATTTGACAGTATTAACATTTAAAGTGCACTAGTCAATTTCACTATTAGCTTTTTTTTGTATGAAACATGTTTCAAAAAATGCAGTGTATGAAATTAAAGTGTTTGTTTTTGAAAATACTCAAACAATACTTGTGTTTCTTTAAACTTCTATGAAAGACAATGCAGTTTCATCAACAGAGACTTGTTCAATGCATTATACTAGGTGTCACCAAATGACCATGTATGTCCCCAGGCAGACCACACACAGTGACGCAGGTAGTGAAAACACACACACCAGTCAGCAGGCCTGGTGTTAGTGATTGAGTGTTGAGTGACTGAAGAATAGTAAGGGAGTGGGGGAAGGTGACAGAAAGGTGGGATTAAAGTGGAAAGCTCAGGGCTCCAGGGGACATCAGCTTGCAATGATAAGAGAAGATGACTGGGCTGCAATAAAAATCATGATACACGAGACTCTAATAAACACCTAGTTGGCAGACTAGTTTGATGAGTGAGGAGCATGGACCTGAAAAAGCCACCGGAGGAAAAGGTCGTTAAAAAATATTTGGTGAAAAAACAATGGTTGGTCGGGTCCTTCTGACTTTCCAACCAAGCAAGTAAGTGTTTGTTTATGTTCACTCTGAACTGAAGAAGCCTCTTGGATGTCAATCAGTCAGTCAGTTGTTCTGGTATAGGTCAGTCCAGCCAATCAGTAACCACCAGTAAACTTTCCCATCTTGCCATAACTCTATCCAGTTTTCTCATAGGCATCTCTCAAAACTATCACTTTAAGTCGGTACCTGTTTATTGTCTTGCATGACTTATCTTTAATTTTGGATTCCTCTGCTCAAAAATCAATGTATATATGATTATAAAATAAGATCTTAATAAAGATTTTTCTGTTGTTTCTGATTGCTTAGGCACCATCTTTGAACAATAGGCTACGTTTGCACAAACAAGTTCAGTTAATTTGTTCTACAACACCACAAGAATAAGATGACCTGGATGACTGAGAACCTTGTGTTGCATTGAGCGATTGCAGCCTACAGCTTAATGCCTGTCATTGTTGGTGCAAAATGGATTCTGCGATACTTGGCCTCTGCGACCTTAAGAGGTGTAAGTTCATTATTCATTAAGTCAGTCAGTCAGTTAGACAGGAGGTCAGTCAATCAGCCAGTCAGTCGTTCTGGTATAGGTCAGTCCAGTCAGCTACCACCAGTAAACTGCATTATCCATAAAAACTTTACTGCCTGTAAATGTAATTGATCACCCTTACTGACACACACATATATGCAGTAAAGACAAACATGAACACACACACACACTCACAGAGCACCTATTCATCACACACAAACCCACTCTCACGTCAAAAGTGTGTATGTGTGTACCAGAGAGGGGGAGAGCTGAAGGGGATTTCTATGGGTTGGGCTTTTTTTATGACATTAGGATTCAGTTCCAGCTGCCTCAGTTTATTATAGTGGAAAAGAGGGATGACAGGAGATGAGAGGAGAGCAAAGGAGGACAGGAAAGAGAGCCCATAAACACCACTGGGGCTGTGAAGGGAAACAGCGAAACCTCTCACTCCAGCAACATTTTAAGGCCTTTATCGTCTCACAATCTATCTCGACGTCGCCGCCATTTTCCCAGCCGCCATCCTTTCACTCTCATATCCTTCGCTTCCCTTCTTCATCCCTCCATCTGTTAGTGGTTAGAAGAAACATGCTCCCTTCAGGGCCAGGAACCTGGAGTATTTCCTGCTCTGCCAGAGAGCAAGGGGGAAAGAGACGCATAAGACCGGAGGAGGAGGAGGAGGAGGAGGAGATGAAGGGAGAATAGAGAGGCACTGAGTCTGAGGAGGAAACCCACGGCGAGAAAGAGAAACAGAACGACGGAGCGAGGGACGGAGGGAGACAGGGGAAGGGGGGAAAAGAGGAGGAGGTTGAATGAAGGCCTCGTGCACATACATCTGGCTTTGATTAGCCAGACAGAGAGGGTGGTGGTGAGGGGGAAGAGACAGAGGGGCTTTTATTTTTGGCACTTTTGGGGATACAGAGTGAATGACCTATTTTTTTTTCTTCTTCTCAATCCGTTTTGATTCTTGCTTGCACTTCATTTGCATTTCGGTTCTCTGGAAGAACTTTATTGTAGTCTGGTGTCTCCAGAGACAAAGCAGGAGGAAGTCAAAGTCAAGGTGCGGCCTATTTTCTCGTCCAGGATTTTATTTTATTTTATTTCCCTTTTGCTCCAGTCACCTCACCTCCATTCACAAGGTTATTGGCTGTAATATGCACCAGCAAAAATAAAGCATAGAAACACTTTGTGTTACATACTGTTGGTGCCAAACTTTGCCATCCTGCCATGTCTTTATAGGTATCTATCAAAACTATAACTTTAAGTCAGTACTTTTTATTGTCTTGCATGACTTTACATTAATTTCAGATTCCTCTGCCCAAAAATCAATAATAATCAGTGCATATGAACATAAAATAAAATCTTAGTAAAGATGTTACTGCTTAGGCACCGTCTTTGAACAATAGGCTACGTTTGCACAAAACCTTACACCAAACCAGCAACTATACGTCTTTTTCTAAGAAAAGAATTCTTTCAAAACACTTCAAAGCCTTTTAAAAATATGTGGTTTTGTATCAATACAGTACATACAATTCATCACATGAATAAGCACTGACTACACTCACAGTATAAATGAAAAACACTTGTGGCTTTTATTGCTTTTCTATAGTACAGGTCACAGCAGTTTGCAATAAAATTAAATAATTACAATAAAAAACTCTGCATGGATGTGTAGTCAGAACATTACACGCTATTAATACAAAAAGAAAAGTTGTTTTTTTCTAACACAAATCATGTCACATGAACAGGCGACATTATGAAGGACCACACACTGATAGGACTCCATTGATAGGACCTTACCTGCATGATAGGATAGTATAGCTTATCTGCACATATTCATAATTCAGATGTTCTACGCCCTGAAATATGGTGTTATCTGCCATTATATAGTCCTGAAGGTCTGATTTATAGGTGAACCCATTATCTATATGTGTCAGTGTGGAAATGTGATTGGGAAATAGTGTAGTATGTTGAGACCAATGTTTGCAGTTTGTCGAAAGATGTGTTCCTACATTTTTTTTCTACAAAACACACTTAAAATTGAACTATACACACAATTCAGACAGCGTGAAGCTCAACATGATCCCAAACTGCTCAAATCTGAGTATAATCACATTGTTCTCACTCAAATGCCAGACCTATAATATCTAAACTCTAAACACAAATTGCATCATTTAGCCCACTTTTTTTCACCTGGAAAAACTCTGGTCTTCAAAATGCAACACCCATCAAACTCAATTGGCAAAACGCTTCAATCTTGTATAGTATAAACGAGCCTTTAGGTGACCTCTTATGTCTAAACCTCAGATGACACCAACTGTGTTAAAGGAGCAGAATGAAGAACAGAGAGGAAGTGTCAGAGCAAGATGGAGAGCAGTCAGTTCATTCAGCTCAACACTTTACTATATTACAACAAATAGCTTCTTTGTTGTCTTTTTTGTGTTTGTTCACTGATTTCATTATTACACAACAAGAAACACATGTTCTTACTACAGTGTTTCTCATTTATCGATGCAGGTACTGTTCATTTTACCAAAATAGGAAACCAAATCTAAAAAATACATTTATAAAATGCAAAATGCTACTTTCTAAAAAGCAGTTGAACAATGATGTGCTGAATGGAAACACTAATGTAAAGCCTTATCAGGAGCATTATGCATTTTAATGCAGAAAATCAGCTGGAAATTCAGCCATTTCAATGAACGCAATGAGAATTTGCATTGATGAAGAGTGTGCAAACCGGAGAGAAAATCTGGGTCTGAAATCTGAAATCTGGTTCTAAAGCAGGAAATGTGTTTGTAGTTCAGCAGAGATGGTTCAGGGAGTTGACACATGAGCTACAGGTCAAGGTCAGTTTTTGAGTTGTGTAAAAAACTGTAAATGTATGTAATGCCTTTTATCACCTCATGAATACATAAAATACTATAGCAACAAGTTAGCAAGAATCAACTTGTTACCGAGCAACAGAAGGTGAATAAACTAATTTGGTTTAATAACTGATATAGCTTTCATCCATCAATTACTTTGAGAATCTGTAAAAAACAATCCACTTTATCAGGGAACTAATGAAAAGAAATCAAAATAAAATGTGTAATTTCATGATATTACTAAGAGATAAAGTAATTACACTTTAAGATGTTTTGTAAGCCAAACATGGCAAAAAAAAGCAGTCACTGCTCTAGTAGAGTTTCTATGAAATGGAGGTGGTTCACTGGTTATGGTTACATTTTTTGTGGGCACAGCATTCATTTGCTGCTCCCTCTCGGACACTTTTAGAATTTTCCCTGTAATGTCATATACGTTACTGCCGCTGAGCATATTTTTGGGCCCCTCAGGATCTGGTCTTGGTACTTGATGGCAGCAGCCTTCTGATCGCCTCGCTTTGTTTAGACTGCACAGTTTAGTCCGATGTTTAGTCTAGAATTAATACGAAAACAGTTAAAGTCCTGAGGGAGCGGCGGAAGCATCAGAGTAGACACAGAGTGGACATTTTTAAAGAAGGATACAAACTGAGTGTGGCTCAGTGTCAGTGTAGTTTCTCCGATCCCTGGGAAATGTCAACCAACCTCTGACAGCTCCTCCCTAGGGCCCCCTAATCCCCACCCCCCCACCCCCCAAACCTTTAAATTCAACCATGTCTGATAAATTGTGTGACAGAGAAAGAGTCGGTCTTGTATGTATATAACACTGTAACAAAACAGCATTTATGAAACACAGCCAAATTATGTCCAGAATTATTGCTTCATGCAGTCAGCTGCCAGACAGCGTTATCTGTCTCTGAGGGTAAAATCTAATCTTTATCTGTATTTCTTCGCATTTCTCACTGCAGTAGCACATAGCCTTTCTGTGGGTAGGGAGTGTTTGTCATTTCTGCTGACTATTTTGGTATCAGCATGTAGTTCTGCAGGGTAAGTAAAAACTGAAATATAAAGCAAAGTATAAAAAACATGCTGAGCAGGTTGGAACACTAAATCCAAACACTAGAACACCATTTCTGACCTTTTCTTAAATCTTTTACTTTACATTAAAATTTCTTCAATGCACTTTTCATTTCAGGTCTCTCAAGGTTCTCATCGTTATGTTTTCTGAAGCATTGCAGTTGTTCCTCAAACATTCATACACAAAAACCTCTGACTTGTGACGGAATAACCACAACCTGTAGCTCCTGTGCCAACTCCAGAAAACAAGTTCTACAAAGATATTTATGGCTCGAGACCAAGATTTCAATTCTAAACCATAGTTTTTCTGAAACACTGCACACCATCCTCTTTATTTTGCACACCCTTCCATACCAAATCTTGTTTGTGTTCAGACCCAACACACGTCTATGTCCAAGGCTGATGTGCAATACGCAATTAAAGCTTTAGAAAGAGGGTTGTCAAACATGTAGCCCGGGGGCCAGAGTGAGCATCTTTCAAGGCTCAAGGGATAAAATATTTACAGTTTTGATTTGTAAATGGTTTATAAGATGGGAGATAAGTTCACCTATTAATATTTATAATGTATGGAGAAATTTGTAGGTGTTAATTTTTACTGGTCCGGCCCGCTTGAGATCAAATTGCACTGTATTTGGCCCATGACAAGATCATGACACCCCTGTTTAGAAATATTAATATGTCAATATCAATCAATGAATAAATCTTCTTAATTAAACCAGGTAAGACTTGTTCAGATTAAAATCTCCTTTCCAAGAGCAACCTGGGCAAAAGAGCAGCATAAACGTATACGGGCCTCTTAGTTTTGTCCTTATTTTACTTTATTTAACTTTTTTCTTTCTTTTTTGTTGACTGCCCTGCCCTATTTTCTGTTGTTGTTTCATGCAAATCATTTACACGTCCAGTTGTGTTTGCCATGATGTATTGGCTAACACGTTTTTGGAAAAAAATTAAGAAAATATTTTTGTTGTTACTGTATATTTGTGTATTGGTTTATATTTGAGTAAAACATTTTAGCAATATTTTACAACAGCAGTAAGAGTACAGTATCACTGAACATGAAAAGGCATGATATTCCTGATAAAGCCTTCATATGAGGTTTTCACTTCATCGTTTTCGGTGGTTCTTAGAAATCTCTACTCATATGATCTGTGTCTGTGTGTCATTCAAATCCAAAATACCATGTTGAGGAGCCATGACATTGTTTTGAAATCAAAGTAGCATTTTGCAAGAGACAAGTAGGGTTTTGCACTTTGTGAGTGTGGTTTTGGTTACGTGTTTAGATTTTTGGGAAAAATGAGGTATGCGTTCAAAATTGTGCTTAAAAAAACGTAAATGCTGTAAACTTTATTCTTTAAACAAATTGTCACCAGGTTTCATGACTTTGACCCTGGGTCATCTAAACTCACAAAATACATTTTTTAACCATTGTACACCTGTGGTGTTCCTGGTCCAAAACAATTGATCATTAGAAAGTATGTAACATGTAAATTTAATTTTAGGAACATTTATACTGAAAAGTTAATTATATCAGTGCTGATCAGTGAGTCATATTGGACTGGGAACATAGAATTAACCCAAGGGAGTCAATCAGTCAGTTTAACTGTACAGCTCTGCCATATTTAGACCAGACACCACTCCAGAATAGGCTAATTTTTCTAAAATCTAAAATAAAATCTAAAATATTTTAGCTATTCAAAAAAGCCTTCATAAGTTTTTATATACATCCTATGGACCAAAATGTGGAAAAATGATTTGATGATCATGGGCTAAAATGGAGAAATGAAGGTATTTTAACAATAGTTTGGAATTTAGTTGTACATTTTATGAACGTGTAGTTGTTATTGATACAACATATCAAAAAATCTATTTCCAGAAAGATGACAAAATTTTCAAAATAACAAAACAAGATAGAATGTTTTCACACCTCAAAAAATGCAAAATAAAATGAAATAAGATCAAATTTAAACATAATATTAATGTTACACAGAAGAGTTCAGAAATAAACATTTGGTGCAATAACCATTATCACAGTTAATCACAGGTTTAATGCATCCACAAGTCTTTACTATTGTTCTTGGGTGACTTTATTCCACTCCTGGTGCAAGAACTGAAGTAGCTCAGCTTTGTTTGATATCTTGTGACCATCCATCATCCTCTTGATCACATTCCAGAGGCTTTTAAATGGATTTTAGGTGTAAAAAATTGCAGTGGTCTCTTATTTTTTTTCCCAGAGCTGTATTTATTCTGTTTACCTCATATCCTGCTGTCTGCTGCCTCCCTCACTAGTCCTTCATCCCGCTGTTCCTGTCCTGTCTTACCACCCTCCTCACCAGCCATTCCCCTCACCGGCTGTTTCCCCAGACTGGCCGCTACACCATTCACCACCAAGTTCCAAATTAAAGCCTCTTTGAACTGCTCAGCTGCCTTCCACTTCATGTCTGCCTTGGAGTCCACCTCCCTCAACCCATTACAATGGCTCATTACAAGCATAAGTAACACTGTTGGCTCAAATGTTTAGAATAAAGTGGGTTATTCATTATCTGTAATGGATGTTTGGTACAAATTGAAATTAAATGTGTGAGAGGATCATTATACAATCTGGCTTCAATTCACCACTTCACCATCTGCTGCAGAAATTTCCCCTGCTGTCGCCAAACTGTTCACACACCTGGGTCAGAGTTTACTTCCAGCAGTGCACATTCTCACGTCGACTTTGTTTTTATGAATCAAAATTTTTTTCTAGCAAGTGAAATACACTACCTTTCAAAAGTGACTGTTTTTTTCAATGAAGATAACAAGACTAATCAGAAATACACTCCATACAATGCTGATGTGGTAAATGACTATTCTAGCTGTAAAGTCTGGTTTATGATGCAATATCTACATAGGTGTATAAAGGCCCATTTCCAGCAACTATCACTACAGTGTTCTAATGGTACAATGTGTTTGCTTATTGCGTCAGAAGGTAATAAAATTTTCTAATCATTTTACAACTCATGTAGGTAATTAATAGTGTGACTTTTCATGGAAAACACCAAATTTTCTGGGTGACCCCAAACTTTTAAACAGTAGTGTATGTGTCTTTAAAGCCTTGTTTTGTGCATAGACAATGGTCAAAGTGCCAGTTCAGGCTTAAGTGGTAAGAATCTAACAACTCAATGTACTGTTTTGTGAGAATATTCTTAAATAAGGTAATCCATTCAATTATTCATCCTTGGCCATGTTGTCATCCAAAAGATTGCTGTTTGAGGCAGAGCAAGATGTTGCTCCAAGACTGACATTTAAGATTTAGTCCTACATTTAGCTTAAAGTGGGAGTAAGATGCTTGATAACTAACCTTTAGGGAAGGCTTCAAGCCAAGATTTTGTTTTGCTCCCAAGTCAGTTTTTATCAGTGTTCTCACAGTTTTTCTCAATTGCTTGCACATATTTTTTGCACACAAAGTGCAAAACCCTACATATCTCCTGCAAATTGCTGCTTTGCCTTCAAAACATTGTTTTTTTCTCCTCAAAATGGTATTTTAAGTTCAAATGACACACAGAGACCACAGAGACATTTCTAAGAATGATTGAACACCGATGTGCTGAATGGAAAACGCTACAATAAGGGGAAACTCCCATGTGAAGTTGTAACACGCAACTATACAGTAACTACAAAAATATGTCTTTATTTTTCCCAAAAGTGCTGTAGCCTACATCGCAACTGGATGTGTAAATGATTTTCACAAAAAAAAAAAAAAAAAAATAGAAAATCGGCCAGTACATTCAACAAAACCCCATCCATTTTCTATACCAGCTTATTCCTTGGGTCACGGGGGTCTGTCGGGGCCAATCCCAGTGTACATCGGGGAAGAGGCAGGGATACAAACCAGACAGGTTGCCAGTCTACCATGGGACACACCATTCACTCACACCTACAGGCAATTTAGAGTCTATAATTAACCTAAGTATGTTTCTAGACTGTAGGAGGAAACCAGACAAGACCCACACAGACACAGGAACTCCACACAGAAGGGTCTCAGGTCAAGGCCTTGAACCTGCGACCTTCTTGCTTTGAGGGAACAGCGCTAATCACTGTACCACCATGGCAACAAAAATGTAAACTAAATAATTACCAAAAATATATAAATAGGCTGCATCACTGTCTGACCATAGCATCTTGTGAATATCACAGGCAAAACAGCCTTGAAAATGGAAGTTTAGAATGAATTTGAATGGCGGTGTGTTCTGTCTGAATACAAGGAGATTTTGTAGTGATGTAAAATATGTAAAATAGGGAGAATTGCATGTAGTATTTTGAAGAAATAGGGGTTTAGAATTGAAATCATGGTCTAAATTAGGAAATTTGTTCCTAGTTCATCAAAACTGGTTCAGGGAGTTGACACATGAGCTTATTAGTAGATGAGGTTAGCAGATGGGGTTATTAGTCAGTCAGTCAGTCATTTTCTATACCTGCTTATTCCTCATTAGGGTCGCAGGGGTCTGCTGGAGCCAATCCCAGCGCGTTACGGCGAGAGGCAGGGATACACCCCAGATGGTCGCCAGCCAATCGTGGGGCACACACACCATTCACTCACACACTCACACCTACGGGCCATTTAGAGTCACCAATTAACCTGAGCATGTTTTTGGACTGTGGGAGGAAGCCGGAGTACCCGGTGAAAACCCACGCAGACACGGGGAGAACATGCAAACTCCACACAGAAAGGTCCCAGACCCCGGACCAAGGAGGTCTTGAACCTGCGACCTTCTTGCTGTGAGGCAACAGCGCTAACCCCTGCTCCACCGTGTCGCCCCGGGGTTATTATTATTATTATTATTATTATTATTATTATTATTATTATTATTATTATTATTATTATTATTATTATTATTATTATTATTATTATTATTATTATTATTATTATTATTAATACTTTTATTATGCTGACTGTAATGACTGTATTTGTGTCCCAGCTGTGAAACGTTATACGGCAAATCTTTAGCTAGAATACAACTTACTTACCAAGTTCATTCAGCACTTGCGTTGTCAACTTGACTCTTTACTCGTATGTGTTTCACTGTATACTAGTGATATTAATTAGACATTTTGTTTGATAATTTGTATTTGGATGCGGCAACGTGGCAACATTATACCTCATCATAAATCCACTGAGAGAGAGAGACCAAAAACAACCTTTTTTTTGCATTTGTTCAGTTTCATGAAACATGATCATCCATAGCAACAGGGTCAAACCCGCCCTTTCTCTTAGCTTAAGTGCTCTCCCAGTTCCTTAGCAAAAGGTGGTCTCAGCAGCTTTGTGAACAGGTTTTAAGCTGAAACTCTTAGCTTGCAACTTTTATTGTTATTGTAAGACCAAATGTTGTGTAAATATGGCCTTTGCACTCTATGCAGCATCCGGACATCCTGTCAGTGCTCATATAATGAAATTAAAGATTCAGAGTTACAGCAGAAAATATGGAGTGAATCCTTTGACATCATGAGTTAAAGGAATATGCACAGATGTAACTTTTCTTTCAGAAAATCAGTCTGTTAATTAATTGTTTCTTTGACTATGATAACTACAAAAAGCTGTAATTATATTTTATAAAATATATATTTGCAAAGCCTTGGAAAAGAGGAAAACTATATTTACTTTGAGCTCTATCATATGTAGATGTAGATATATGTTTATGCATGTATATGTGTGGACATGTATGTATCTGTGCATGTATCTATGTACCTATAGGTATATCTATGTACATGTGAGCCACACTTTACATTTAAATAAATAAAATTATAATCTCTTCTATATGCAAATATTGGTATTCTAGTAATGGCTGCCACAGTGTGACTCTACCATTCTGTAGACCATTCTGTATTACCAAAAAATATCTCTATCAAAAAATGCATAACATATATGATCAAGTTAAATTGAACAAAATATTTCCTTTATGCATTTATTAGGAAATGGTGTTCTGTGGTTAATATATGGTGGGAACCTATTAGATCTTATTTCAGATATCTTCAGCATTGGGACATACCAGTGATGTGTGTTGTTCTGCTGCCTTCTAGAGGTCAGCTGATGGAATCACAGGCCAACGTTGTAATTTGATAGGGTTTCTTATTTCTGTGTGTGTGCATGCGTGTGTGTGTGTGTGTGTGTATGTGTTCTGTAAAGACTGAATAGTAAATATATATATATTTTTAATTATCACAAAACACACACACAAGCTAAGCATAAATTCAGACAGGAAGACATGAGACTTTCTCAATACCAAGTACAGTACATTTGGACTTATGTGCTTGGTAGTTATGATTTGGCAGGTTCATGACGTCACAATCTCATCTTATCCTGGCAATACTTTTATGAATGTGTTCCAACATCTATTGCTACATATAAAAGGTGAGTAATTGCGGAATCTGTTGTTATGGATGTTGGTAGATTAATGAATGAGGAGAAACAAACATTGGACATAAAACATTAGAAATGTACATTCATCATTTTAATCATCAAATATGGAGCACTTGCAGTTGTTATCAGTACGCATTACAAAAACGTTAAATAGGAGTCTGCTCAACTGAGGGGGTGGATTCAAAAAGTCCAAAACACATTCTAGAGACCATAGACTCTCCAAAGTTCTTGCTCCACATCTAGTTGTGCACATATCAATAAATAAATATTTAATCTCTCCTGACTGAAATAAAAAGGTATCATTTTCATATGAAATTAATGTTTGTTAGTCTGTCAGCATTTTTGCTGGCATTTAGTTTCATGTTTCTACACAAAATAATAAATATACCCATCTTTAAAAAAAAAAAAAGAGAAACAAACAAAACTGAATGGCAGTTAAACAGATATGTGAAATATGTGAATGTACATGATCTGATGATCTGATTGCATATTAATGTTTCATGTGTGTGTGCAGGTTCCACATCAGTTTGAGCTTCCCTCTACACTCTGCACACTTTTCTATTGAAAATATCACATAAGAGCCATGTCGTAATAAATACAATTTTATTGTTGTACGATAGCCATCCATACTGGCAGTGCATAAAGGAAAGGTGCTTAAAGTTGAGTAGATCTATCACCATACTTCAAATGACGCAGACACATTTTACAAAACATCTACACTGGTTACTTCTCTTACAGTACCTTGTGTTTCTCATGTCTCATCTAAGGGCTTCACAATTCAAAATCTCACTCAGCTTTGTCCTTCTGGTACTGTAGCAGCACGACATGTTTCATATTCAGCATGACCAGAACAAATGACGGTTTTAGCAAGAACTGTTTTGCCATAATTCAAGAATTTCAGGATGAATTTATTATAATATTAATACTTTTTCTCTTCCTGGATGGAGGCAAAAGCAGTTTGTCGATCACTCTGAGAATGAAAGAGATCAACACATATTTGCAGTTATACAGATATGATTAACATCCTTGCTTATTTTAATAGGAATAGGCATGATATGAAGCTCTTGATGTATCAAGCCGAAAGAAGCATTTAAGTAAAAATGTTACTTCCCTTTTCAAAAACGTCATTAAAAATTGCATTAAATAAATGTGGTCACAAAATGTAGTTTATCAACAACTCATAAAGTAGAGAGTTTAGTCCAAACATGGATGATCGAGTACGTTTTATCTCTGATAAAAACCTTCCTTCAAAACACTCACGTTCCACACTACACTACAGCTGTGTCCCCTCCTTTCTGTTTGTCTACTCAGGTCATGACCAAATTATTCCATGACAGTAATAGCCATAACAGACATGTTGAGCCTGGGCCAGGCGTTTCATGCTAGTGTTTTGTGATAGTCATTAATCCCACGCTGATATACTGTGGGATAAGGTTTATGTAACAAAGGATAAAAAAATAAATAAATTGTAAAGGAGGTTGTTTCAGCAGTTAAAAGATGATTTAAAATCTAGAGGTATCAGTACTGCTTATCAGCTTAGTATTTGCCCTTTTATATTCTGGACCTTATTTGTTCCAAATAGTACAATGTGTGGTCATGTCAACCTTCCCAACGGGACATTATTAGGAGACTCAGACATGAAGAGGTTAGATGTTAGAGGTCAGACACAGTTCAGTAGAACTGCAGTGGTTGTCAGTCCGTACTGGTTGTACTGATTCAGCTCCTCCGGCAGGGCGGGGCAGACTCAGGGGTCGGTGGGGAGGTGGGCGGAGTCAGTCGGGAGAGGGACAGTTGACTCTGGGACGGTCCAAGAGAAGACTTCCTGGCAACCGAGCTGCAACAGCAAAAAAAAAAACCTTTTCAAATTCGAATTCCATTTCGATCATTGACTTGATGCCTTAAAGTATCCTGATTGAAAGACAGTGACATGCACGGCAGAAACTTAAATATTAACGAATAAAATCATTTTGTTTTTGGCACAGTAAATAAAAGTAGAGTAGAATTATCTTGAATTATCTTATTTCATTTGCAGATAATTTTGTTTCTTTCTTTTTTTCTTGATTTTGGTTGAATTTAAACATAAAAAGTCCAAACTATGAGACATCTATATATAAAAAAAATGATTTCATTTCATGAAACTTTCATTTTACAAATTTCATTTTCTTTTATATATAAAAGAAAATGAATGACTTTATTCCATTGGCAGATAATTTAGTTTATTTCAAGTTTTTCATTTTTAATTAAAACAAGATTGTATTGAAAAATGCCACATAAAATCTGAAATATCTGAATCTATAAATATGAAATAAAGACAGCCTTATTATTAAAAAAATGATAAAAAAAAAGTCTTAATTGCGGCAAAAAAAATAATAATAATGTTACTAAATGTTTTTTTGGTTTAAAATTGTTGTCTTCATCTTCTATTTATTCATGTTTATCTTGTACTTTTATGTGTTTTTTTTTCAATACAATCTTATTTTAATTAAACAAGATTAAATTGACCGAAATCAAGACCAAAAAACTTGAAATAAACTAAATTATCTGCCAATGGAATAAAGTCATTCAAGATGATTCTACTCAAAATTGCACCTATTGTACCAAAATCAAGATATTTTCACCTGATAAGACTTCATTTTTTGCAGCACAAAGAGGTAACTGGGACCTGTCTCTGTCAATTTCTGCCACAGCACACGTATAGCCAGCATCAATCAGAAATGTGTGTTTTTACCCTTCTACTGTCCTCAGCTCCTCCTGCTGATCTCCATCCACAGAAGCCTCTGTGTGGTCAGCGCTGCTGTCGTCCTCTTCATCCTCCTCTTCCTCCATGTTGTTGCCTGTAAGTCGTGGAGGCCAGCGTAGCTCCCCGCTCTCCTCGCTGTGCTCCGGGGGCTCGGTGGGCTCCACGACGATCGAGGGGAGACGCTCCCTCTTGTACAGGAAGTCATCAGGATACGGGAGGGAGTCTGAGTCTTCATTCAGGTTTACTTCAGGGAAGATCTGGACCAGGGAGGAGATGGAGATGGATTTATATCGGCCTTTGTCAATAAACCTGACTGTAACATTTGTACAAACTCAACAAAGCTCAGTATATATATATGTATATATAGTATATACATACATATATAGCTGTACCTGGTAGGCTCTGCTTCCTCTTCTCTGACCTGGACTCTCCTCCATTTGAGACTCTACTGGACTGAGAATGGTGTTCATGCTGCACACACACACACACACACACACACGTATATTCATAATATACATTATATTGTTTGTGACATAAATCCAATATTATTAATTCTCAGTAGCATACAATTCAAAATACATTATTTTCCATGAATTTAGGGGGCAAAATCTCCTTTTTTTTGGAAAATCGGATGCCCCCTGGGTATTAACGATTCAGAAATGAACTGAAGCTGTGAAACTCAATCTGGAGATCATTATTCATGTAATACCAATTTATTTAACCAGTTTTAGAGTTTAGAGTAACCAGAGTAGTGGGTAGGAACGAGTAACAAATCTCGCTAGTAAAAAACTGTTTTTTTTTTCTGAATTTAGTACTTTAATCCTACTCTTGGGCCATTAATCAACTTTTTGCCATTTATTAACCATTTCTACAAGCCTGCTCTGCTCTAAATGTGAGGATCGGGGTGGAGACAATGTGTGGAGCACACCTACTGCAGAGGAGGAGGAAAAGAGGTGAGGAGAAGAAGAAAGGAAATGAGATGAGGGCACATCAGAAGAAAGGAGGCCTAGAGGCATCTATCTTATCTGTTTTGGAACTAGTTCCACATCCGCTTTCACTAAAACCAAAAGTCAAACCTCAAAGGTCTGTCCCATTACTTAAAGTAGAAGTCAAATCCTTGTCTAAATTGACATTATAAGAGCTCATTAACTGGTGAATTCAGGTACCATAAGATTACATTATGATGTGTTTAGTGTCTGGTCAGTAAAGTCAAGATAAACTGTCATCATGATATACTCAAATGTAAAGTTGTAATGTTGGAAAATTAATTATATTGCTGGGGGTCCAGCAATATAAAACAAAACAAACAATAAATAGAGCAATAGGGAAATAAAGGAAAATAGGGGTAAAGATGAAGATATGTTAATAGTGAGAGTTCTAAAGTAAAATTATCTTTTGTTGTTTTTTCACTAGAATGCACAAACTGAAATATATTAAAATGATCTGTTTTTAATCTGTTTTTTTTATTATTATTTTACTTAAATTGGTTTCTCTTACTTTTACTTTTACCAAAGTCCTTTTTTAGGTGAGTACTTATACTTTTACTTCAGTATAGATTTTTAGCACTCTATAGATCAGTCAGATCAGATCAGATCAGTGGAAGGAGGAGTATGTTTCCATATGGGCAGTATGCACAACACATGAGGGGGATCAGGAGGGGAGGGGCAGGGGAGACATGTTGATGCTGTGTAATCTGCAGGTAAGAACTTAATGATATAACAGGCTTGAACAGCATGACTCGTCAATATGGGGCAGGGTGAGAAGAAGAGAAAACAACAGTATAAGACTTGAGGTTTCTGTTGTTGCCATAAATAAGATTTTATGGTTTAAATGAATTGCCGTTTAATTGTCTTAACTGCTTGGTCATACACCTTTATAACATGTACTGTGTACATATGAATGAACACCCAGAATGCACTTCCTATTCTACACAAATATTAGCCTGGAACATTTCATTAAAGAATCTACACGCAAAGGAACACAATGTAAATCTCAACACAGAATCACACAGTTCGTGTACGAACTGAACCTATAGTTAGCTGCTGAATTCAGGGCAACGATCGATATATTTATCCAGGCTGTGGGTGTGTAATCCTATTTAGTTTCAGAAGGGAGAAAAGTCAAGGATTAGTTATCTTGTTATATTGACTCCTCATTTTTACAATATGGTACAACAAACTTTATTTCCAATTGTTATCAACAGGTCTTGAGGTATTGCACTGATTTTAACAGTAAAGCTGCAATGATTACTTAATAATCAATTAGTTGCCAACTATTACATAAGTCACCAACAACTTTGATAATTAATCAATTTGGAAAAATGTACAGTAGAGCTGTATGATTGATTGGTTGAACAATTAATTGATAAATCGATTAGTTGTCAACTATTACATTACAATACATTGATTAATTAATTGGAGATACTTTGGGTTGCTACTTAAATATGATTATTTAGTTTTCTATAGTAATAAACTGATGAGCTTCGGATTGTGGACTATGGGTTGGGACAAAAAATATATATTTCAGCTTGGGTCTTCATTTTATGAACCAAACAACAAATCGATTAATCATTTAATAATCAACTGAATGATCTACTATCAAAATAGTCATTAGTTACTGCCCTAATATACAGTATCTGTTGAATATTTTCTTATGTGGCTTACCTGTGTGAAGCAGGAATACAGCTCATTTTTACCGGGGTATAAAGTATCTAACGAACCATGACGATCCCAAAAAAGATGATATTCCCAAAATTTGCAAAAAGGGTTAACACACAGGACTTTTCCTCACACTATTTTCCCAGTCACTTTCGTTCCCTTCTTCCTCCAAGTCAGAGATTCAGCTTCATTTCTTTCTTCCATCGCCTTCCTCCTCCTCCTCCTCCTCCTCCTCCTCCTCCTACTCCTCCTCCTCCTACTCCTGTTCTCCCCTCCTCTACCTTTTCCCACTGTGTCCCGTTCAGTGACGCACACAATGCTGCACATTCATGTAAATCCTCTTTCCAAGCTGACGGGCTTAGCGTCGCCTTCAATTACAAACAAAGTCTGGATGCGACATGTGAGTGAGCCGCGACACGCGGCCTCATACACACAGATTAGCAGGTGAGCAGGTGTCCTGGCCGCGCACATTCATCACATTTTGGAGATTATTTTACATCATGACGGATACCAAATAACTCATCATTCACTCGATTCATTGGGTGGCACCATGGTAGATTATGAAACTCTGTGATAAGGATGGATAACAGAGAATCAAAGAGGATTGTGGGTAGTACATTTTAATCAACCAGATGTTCGAGTAAACGTGTGTTTCTGTGATATTGTGGAGGATCAGAGATTGGATTTGGTTTCTGAAGGCAGACTCATGAACGCACAAGAGTTATTTTATATACTGTATGCATCCAGTTTATTCTACTCTCAGTAAATCGATTACTCTCTGATAGTATCCGGGGTGTTTCCCTGTTGAGGCTAAAGGAGTCATTGTCAAGTTCAACCAGCAGAAGGTGCTACAGTTGCATCATGGGAAATGCTGCCGTCTGTAGCCTACCACAACACTGCTGTATGGATGATATGGCAGCAGGAAGCAGGAGTGTGTTTCAACTCGAGCAGTGATTCAAGAAGCACTGTCTCTGAAACCATTATACTTTTTACGCGATAAAGCGTTTTTCAGTACTTTTACCACTTTTTCTAAAGTGGTAAGTCTATCAAAATACTATAAACATGACTCAAATCAAATAATTCTTTGAAAACACACATATTCTTCTTTTCCATAA
Source organism: Lepturacanthus savala (assembly GCA_030544235.1). Taxonomy (NCBI): domain Eukaryota; kingdom Metazoa; phylum Chordata; class Actinopteri; order Scombriformes; family Trichiuridae; genus Lepturacanthus; species Lepturacanthus savala. Next base: position 18,878,856 of record CM060479.1, on the reverse strand, counting down.
GGAACATTTACTTAGTCATAGTGCAATGTCACCAAAACTACTAACAGTAGATGAAATTAAAGAAACAGCATTACTTATTTGTGACACTTTTTTGTGATCAATTTTGTTTTATATATTTATTAGTCAGGCTTTACAGAACAGAGGGGAAGCATCTTTACAGCCATTTGTGTTTAAGTACCATTAAATTAATGAAAATGAAAAACGCACAGTGGAATATTACTTTTTCTGATCCCTACGTCCTCTCTCCTTCCCTCCAATCCACGCTAAACTGAAATCAAGCTGTCCAACAATTTAATGCTGTAATGCAAAAAAATACTTTATTCAACTGACATTTGCATATATTGATCATTACTTATCTTTTGAGCTGCAGTTTCTGTTGAAGCTTGTCTACATTTTTTTTTGTTTTGGAAATGCAAGCATTTTGTTTCTTTTTCTTTTTTTTGCAAACATCCAAAAGTGAATGACCTTTCTTGGAGTTGCTCTCACTAACACTGACCACGCCACCATAATGTTAAATAGATAATGTTTAATGAATAATATGAAATAAGGAATTTGAGGATGATTGAGGATGGATGGATTAAGGGTTTGGAGCAAAGAATTAGGGATTAGGGTCAAGAGGTGAAGAGATGAGGGTTTAAGGGCTGATGACAGAATCATGGCTGAGGATGGAAAAGGTAAAAGAAAGTCAAAGATGTATGTTCTTTGAAATAAACCAGATGTGTGGTGTGATCAATGCACAGGTTACATCTCCTTTGACAACATTGTTCATAAAGTCCATAAAGAATATTACCATACAATAGGCCTGCAAAGATGGTCGCCAGCCAATCATGGGGCACACACACCATTCACTCACACCTACGGGCAATTTAGAGTCTCCAATTAACCTCAGCATGTTTTTGGACTGTGGGAGGAAGCTGGAGTACCCGGTGAAAACCCACATAGACACAGGGAGAACATGCAAACTCCACACAGAAAGGTCCCAGACCCAGGAGGTCTTGAACCTGCAACCTTCTTGCTGTGAGGCAACAGCGCTAACCCCTGCGCCACCGTGTCACCCTTTACAGATAATGAAAATCCCAATTTTTTCTGAATATTCGAATTATTTGAGGTACACATGTAGTATTTTGATAAATAATTCACCAATTGCGGTCATTTTTAAGAAGAAAATGTCTCAGATTATCTGGTTCCAGCAACTGAAATCTGATTATATTCTGGTTTATTCAATCTCAAACTAAACTAATAATCTTTGGGTTGTGGACTGTTGGTCAGGATAAAAAATAATAATATTCATATTTTAGGTTGCATCTTCGACTGTGAAACAGTGATCGCCATTTTATGAACCAAACAACTAATGGATTATTTGTTTCAATAACTTAAACAACTGTCAATATAGTCATTAGTTGATGCCCTTCCATACAACCAGTGATGTGATCAATATACCACATTATGCAACATTTAACCGAGAAAGATATCCAACTAAAAAGTGATTCCACATAACTGTAAATGTTGATAAAGGTGTTTTTCATGTGGACAGTAGTTGTCTTTTAATTCTTCACAAAAATATATTAACAAATACAATTTTTACTTTTTTATTCCCTAAAGGTATAGTGTGGTAATAGACATCTTTTGGCTTATATCACTGTGGCGGTTCACTCATGTAGTGCCTCAGAGCCGAAGTTTTGGGCTCTCAGAGGTCTGGTGTCTGCATAGTAGAGTCAACAATGTCCTGAGAACTGTCACATTCTCTACAATCAATCTGCTCTGCCTGTGATTCAGTACCATCTGTATCCATTTGAGCATTGGCTCAAGTTTGCAGCTGATCTCCATGGCGTCTGTGTACTGTATCAGAGTCCCGCTTTCTGACCTCATACGACACAGGGCCAGTCTATCTTACCACTAACCCCGGAATCCACTTCTGACCCCTTCCCACAGTGCTATGCAGATATACAGCCTCATCTACAGTAAAAGAACAAAAAACTCTCCAGGTCATTGTGGTCTTTTTGTTGATACTGTCTTTTGTGCACTGCCTCTTTGGCACACAGATTAAGAAAGCCCAGCTTTGTCCTGAGGTGTAGAAACAGCTCCACTGGAGACTGACTGGTTTGCAGTTAGATGCTGTGTAGGTTATGTTAGGATGTGTTTTCCTACCTTCCTTGAACATCTGGAAAAAAAGTCTGGAACTCCTCAGATGTGAGTGCGGTAGCGTTATCTGTTACAAGTGGCTCAGACGGATCATAGGAGACATCGAAGGTTGGCGCGGTGACCAAGAGGAATGGCTGCAGTGGGATCGAGCTTCTGAATATATCTCAAAGCTTGGACCAAAAAATTGGCCTTCAAATTATCTTCAGAAAGGACCCGTTGATCAGCAAGACCAGAAGAGAAAATATTGTGTTTGGATATAAAACTGCTAGCTACCAGTGTTAAATTCCAGTGAAGACTGAAGTAGCCTGGTCCTACCAGTCTAGTACTACTATTCTGGCTACTCTGTTTAAGTTTAGAATTACTGGATCTGACCAGAGCCACTCTGGATCTGCCGTGACCAATGGCTAAAATTTGTTCGTAACATATGTCATGCAATGAAAAAATAACTCAGTGGCTTTAACTTATGAATATTCTGAAATGCTGCTTAATATTTTACAATGAGAGAAAAGCTTCACTCACCTTTCTTGGCCACCATTACTTAAGTAGAACCAAAGACCAACTACAACTCAAACACACACATGACCTCAACATTATCATTCTCAGCCATGACCTCTGTTCACTGACTGGAAAATAGATTAAGTTTGGTAAATATTTGTCTGGAGAAAAGCCACAATTGTATCGAAAACCCAGACAGAGTACTGAAGGAAAATGAAAATTTAGTGGGAATACATACGCTAGCGAAGAAGCTAACTGAAGGATCTCCATTGATAATGTAACCTATGTGCTCTGGAGCTTCTCTTCATAGCATTTTAGCATCACAAAATTTGTGCACTTTTTATTAACCTTTTATGAATTGTTTTTGAATGATATAGAACAATGTTAAGAGAAAACAGCTTAAACCTCAGTTACAATGTGGAAAAAAGTTAACATCAGCTATGATAATATTCACATAGACAAGCAAGCCATCTTTGCATTTATTTCAATATCGGACAAAGCGGCAGGGCACGCATGAAGGAACACCAACTGCATTCAAGGCCACAGAGATCTTCTTTGGCCTTGAATGCATCTGCTAGCCAATGTACAGGTGTTGCATAATAAATTGGATAATCTCTTTGCCTGCATCAGTCTCCAATGGGATATCAGGAACTGTAATATCACTGAAATTTCACTAAATGTGCTCACTGTTACTGGAGACTTCACTCAGGCTTATCTTTAGAAGGTTATGCCACTTCCATCAATATCGTGACTGTACCATGAGGGAAGTAAAAAGTCTGGTTCACTGTTGCCATACAGAAATTCTTACAGAGTGGAAGCACCACCCGCATTTGGAAAAAGTGAATATGTGGCCATTTTGCTGAGGATTAACGATGGAAACAAACTACAATGCATGTCCCCAGTGATGGGTGAAGTCAGGAAATGGTCGGACCAATCAGATGCCACCCTGCAGTCTGCACTACGTGATGCAGTTTGGCAAACTCAGATATGAATTGTTAAGCATGCTGTTTGTCAGTTATCTTCTATACGTGCTATTCCTCATTAGGGTCATGGCCATCTGCTGGAGCCAATCCCAGTGCAATACAGAGGCAGGGATACACGCCAAACCATCGCCAGCCTATCGTGGGTCACACCCATCATTCACTCACACATTCAAACCTATAGGCAATTTTAAGTCTCCAATTAATCTCAGCATATTTTTGGACTGTGGGAGAAAGCCAGAGAACTCGGATAAAACCCACGCAGACACAGGGAGAACATGAAACTCCACACAGAAAGGTCCCAGAACCTGTGACCTTGCTGCTGTGAGGAAACAATGCTACCCATTAGTCCATGCCCCTTTTTCTCTTTGTGGTATATTAAAATAAATCTAAAGAATTTAGGATGAAAGATTAAGTCCAAAAATAAATGCAAAGTGCACACTGCACTCAGCCAGGGCTGAAGAAGCCTGGAACCTCTTGTAGATGTGCAGGGACATTGATGGCATGGTGACATCCTCTGTATGCACTCGGTGTGCATCATCATGGGTGTGATGTTAGAGAGTGAACCCAGTAGAGTGGGAAGATTTGCACAGTTGGAGGAACGGGATGCCAGGCTACTCATGTGCATGCTGTTTGGAGATGTTTATTGGGTGTGCATCAAGAGTCATGGACGGTATTTTGCCAAGGAATGTGGACTATAGGCAGGAGATAATCATTTGTGATGCAAGTTCGTAACAAGTCATGTTAAAACTCGGACAAAAAAGGAAGGACAAACAAGGTGCACATAAATAATCTTTTGAGGAAATAGGCTACATGGGCATGGTCTTGAGTTTATTAAAAAAAGAAAACTGACAGAATTTGTGCAATTTCCTCCCCGCCCTCACTCTTTCTGTTGCTCTGTATCTTTGTCCACACATGATGATCAGAGGTGTCTATTATATATTATATGGTCATGCGATTGAAAGAATCTCAACAACTGAATGTGTTTCCGAAATGGGAATCAGCTGATATATATTTGTATAACTTCAATCAGCTGTTTCTCAATAGAAATGAAAATAAATGCAGGACATTTCATCATCATCTTAAAGGTGCAGTGGGTAAAATTTAGCACCAAGCATGGGTGGGTGATTCAGATGGTTGCAATCTGCAAATTCAGGACTAGATTCCAACAGAAACTACACATTGTACCTTTTTAAAATTTGGGAGTAAAAAAATCCATTGTTTTGGTCATGGTTGAGCTGAAAAAGCATTTTTAAAATGTGTTAACTGTATGCATTTTGTGTCAAAGGAACAATACGTATGTTATTTGTATACCCCACACAGGCTAATGTTATAGAAGTTCAAGTAAGTAACTGAATGCAAACACAGCCCAGGAGAGAGATCTGTGAATCGAATTTTGGATTATTAAGATGATGTTTTCAAGCTAATGGCTTTGTAAAGAGCATGAATGTAAAACAAGTTTGTTCAAACTGGGGCAGAGACACCAAACACTGCTGCCTCTGCTGCAATTCTTCTTAAGAGATATTCTAATTCACCAGGTTTTATTTACTGTCATTTTCTTATTCCTCATTATGGTCAAGGGGGTCTGCTGGAGCCAATCCCAGCACATTACAGATGAGATGCAGGGATACAACCCAGACAGGCTTTTATTTATACTTTGGCATTAATCTTTAAAATCAGGTTTAACATCCAAACACCTTAACTTCCACTTTAAGTTGTAGACCTGATGGCTGGGCATAATCTACTTTGTTTGTGTGGATATTGCAGGGCGGAGCATGCAGCAGTGCAAACTGAAGCAGATAGGAAGTCCACAATTCACAAGCACAGAGCGACGGACTAGAAACAGTCATGACTCTCTAGGAAGGGGAAACAACAGGAAAACACAATGAAAAGGGGAAATATAGCAGATGCCCTAACACCTATGTTGTATTAACAACTAGGTTAAGAGTGAAATGTGACTACAAAGCTAAAAAAAAAAGAAAGGTTGACAGAAAAAACAGGAAAGAAATAGAAATGGCTGTGAAATAGAGAGATATTACATTTAAGGCGGTGCTGTATGGTGGTGTATTTATACAGAGAGAAGAGGAAGGAGGCAGTTCACTTGAAAAGTCCAAAACAGCCAAGTTGGGGAGGAGGAGGAGGGTAAGAGAGCGAAAGAGAGTGCAGACACATGGGGAGCAATGGACAAGCAGGAGTGGAGGAGAGAAGGACAGGGAGAATAAACGGATGAAAAGACAGATGGCGACTCAAGGATTTTGGGAGCTAGTGAGCTGAGCGAGAGAAGACAATCACTGCTTGATCCTCGAAAAAAAAAAGAGAGAGTGAGGGGAATATGGCACAAGAGGGACTGAGGGGGGAGAGACAGGAGGGAAACAAAGTGTGAGACAGGGAGGATACAAAACAATAAAAAAAAGATCCTTGGACGGTTGACAAAATAAGAGATTTGCACCCGTCAAACCATGACTGAGTGTTACAGCAACAGCTGTGATCCAGGTCAGTAAATTTCTGTTTGTTCTGTCACAATGGGAAGAACTACAGAGGAACAGCAAACAAGAGCAGGTAATAAACATGAATTAACAAGTGACGAGGGAGAAAGGAAAAGAGGAATCGTTTCAGAGCATTTACTGTACATGTTTCTCTATCAGGTAGAAAGTTTGAAGTACTTTGAATAGAGGGAGCAAAAAGAGAAAGAGAGCGAGAGAGAGAGAGTGAGAGAGAGAGAGAGAGAGAGAGAGAGAGAGAGAGAGAGAGAGAGAGAGAGAGAGAGGACGCAAACACCAAAAAAGGCCTGGAGTTAGAGCTGGAAAGATCGCAGCCTTCACAGATGCTGCACAGCTACAGGGGGAGAGAAGAAGGAGAGACAGGGAGAGAGAGGAAGGGACAGACATATAAGTAAGTGACAAACTGGAAAAAAGAGTGAAAAGAAGTGTTTAAAAGAGGATGAAAAAAAACTCCTATCTGTGATCAAGCAGAGTAGGTAGAGAAACAAGGTGTGTGTGTACGTGCATGTGTGTTTGGGTGAGAGAGAGAGATAAGGGTGTGTGTGTGTGTGTGTGTGTGTGTGTGTGTGAGGGTGGGCTGAGCAACCAGTGCAACTGTAAACCAAGAGGAAGAGGAAGATCCAGTTTGCTTTGTAAGTCAACACAGGATGGACACAGAGTTTCCATTAAAGCTCTAAACCCAACGAAGCCCTCGCCCAACGGGCGCCATGACGACAGGCCCTGGCATCGGTGCACTGGACCTGACTGAGGGCCCTCAGACCACCACAGGACCAGTCGGGCTCCAGACTCTGTTGGACCTGCTGGTGGGCGTCTACCAGGAGTTCTACTCCTCACCCTTTGCACGGGAGAAGTATGTCTCTGGTTTCTTGCAATGGGGTAAGTGTTTTTTTCTGTGTTTTTTTACAAGTATATATATATATATATATATATATATATATATATATATATATATATATATATATATATATATATATATATATATATATATATATATATATATATATATACACGTGTGTGTGTTTTAATTTAAATACAAAGTACTTCTACTTCTGCTCATCTGACTCGCACTGTTACCATTGCAGAGTTCCTTACACACAGACACACACACTTATATCATCCTGGTACATTCTGTTATTGACAGCACACTTTGCTCCTCAGCCACTGATCAAGGATATGGGCTCCAAGCGTTTCCCAAATCTCAACACTTATACTATATGACTATGTGTGACCAAGTAAAAACTCTTTGTTTCTGCTGTCCCTGGAAAATAATATTTTTTGTTGTTGTTTTCTATAAATAGGGCCCCTTTAAATAAATGATGATAAACTCATAGCATGCATCCCAGGGTAAAGATACTAACATATATACACATGTACAACTTGCTTTAATTAGTGTTATTTCCATGCAAGTGTGTGTGTGTGTGTGTGTGTGTGTGTGTGTGTGTGTGTGTGTGTGTGTGTGTGTGTGTGTGTGTGTGTGTGTGTTGTGCGCACACTACCTAGGAAACAAAAGTTATCAAAATTAACTGTCTGGACAAAGTCACGGAACATCTTAACAGTCTGATTAAATGTGCATGTTTTATTTGATTAGAACAGCCCACTGTAGGAATCAGGTTCATATTAGATAGTTTTGCACCTCATGATTTATATCCAGTGCCAGTTTTGGAGGGAGTGTTTCGTGTCTGATCTGATTTGACCTTTTAGGCAGTAAAACATTGTTTGTCATTGGCTTCCGAAACTAATATAGCAAATATTTGTGTCTGTTAAGGTTAAGGCATTACAGTTTGGTTGGGGTAGGGAGAGGTTGTGGTTAAAGATAAGATCAGAGTCGTGGCTAAAGGAAAGATGGTGATTCACCTGCCAGGAAAGGGTCAGAGAAAGAAGTGAAGGCTGCATTTCTGAAATTACACAGTGATTTCACTTTCAATGTCTCAGCCTCAAACCACAGTTTGCCACACAAAGCAAAGATTTTTTTTAAAATGTTTTCAGGACAAAACATTGTGTCTGTTTACTGTTTTCCCCTTATAAATCCTTTTAGGGTTCTCAGTCCTTTTACTTCATGACATGACTGTATCGATTCATTTGTTAAAGTGTAATATTCCAGATGCAGTTTTACTGTAGACAAACATTTACATTTATTGTTAACAACAGCAAATATGAGTGAAGATTTGGAGTTCTTCATTATGGTTTGAACTCCTAAAAGTGGAAAACATATTTTATTGTAAAACACTGGTTTCAAAGCGATTAGAGAAACAATTAGCAATTAGAGAAAATCAAATTATATATAATACTATAACAAAAATAATATATACATATATTTTCTTTTTCTGGCTGTGTTTTTGGGTTTCTGGAAGTAAATGTTTTCCTACTTTAGTGAGCAAATTGTAAATTAAAAACAACACTGGCATGGCAGCAATCTGTCTACATTTATGATGTAATACTTGATGTAATTAGGTAATACCAACCTTCTTGCAGAGTCATTCAGGTCAGTCACTGTAAAATTAGCTGCACAGAAACGCATTCAGGATGCATGTTCATGCTCATTTTGAATTAGATCAGTTGAAAGATAAACTTGTAAAACCACCAGCCAGCCTATTCTTATACATGCCACTGTATTTTAAGAGGATTCTATCTCTAAGTGGACTGTATGCAGTGATTAACAGAAAATAACTTAACAGCTCATTTTCATTACTAATCTTTATCAGTGATTCAGCATGTTTCTAAATGTAAACCAAAAATAAATGTATGGATGTAGATGTACAGAAATAGATATATAGAAAATGTTTTATTCTTTTAAATAAGACTTTTAAATAGAGCACACGGGCAATGTAGTGCCTATTAAATAGCATTGACCTTGTGAAACTATTTATTTCCATTTAAATCCACATGGCGTTGTATTTACTGTGGAGACTGACTGACAGGTGAGGTTGACATGTTCCAGGGATTACAGCTATGAAGGCGTTGGGACACCACAGGTCTAAAACGAGCCTCACAGATTCAGAGCAGCCACACAGATCCTGCCTCAGCAACTTCTGTGTTATGATCCAAAATACGTTGTGGTCAGAAGCGTCAGGAGACCACTGCAAGGTCACAAAAGCCAACATTCTAACGCGCTAACTTTCTCCCGTCCCTCACGACCTTCCTCCCCCAAAGCTTTTTTTAACTGGTGTCATGTCACTAAGACCACCGTGACTCAGTGACTCAATGACAAACCTACTACATATAGGAGATACACATATACAAGCATAGTGAAGGCCCATAGATGTGGCATTAATGTAGGAAACACTCAACTTTCTCCCCATCTGTCGTCACTCCTCCCTCTTTCTCTGGTATTTACATAATCTTCCCATGTGACTGTGACTGTGTGTACCTACTGTATTGTTGTCCTGTAGCTATTGAGAGGGAGGTATCATGTATCCACAATGATGGAATTTCCAAATTTAACCACAGCATGTGTCCACGATATGGATCCAGTGTCCAAGTTGTTTGAGAGTTTACACTGAATCTGCAAAGATGATAAACATCACAGGCAGGAGGAATGTATGCTTTACAGTTATCATTATTATCTGTATTACCTAACACAAATAGGCACAAATCAGTGTTTTGTGGGTCAATACCACCAGTGTTAGATGAGGTATATGACACTTTGTGTGCAACGTTTTTTTTCCCTTCTTTTCTAGTAAGTAAGGCAACTTTATTTATACAGCACACATGAACAACAAGGGTATTGGTTTTCTCTGGCTTCCTCCCACGGTCCAAAAACATGCTTAGATTAATTGAAGTCTCTGAATTGCCCATAGGTGTTAGTGTGTGAGTGAATGATGTGTGTGACCCAATGTGACCCCTGTGACCCTAGTGGGGAATAAGTGGGTATAGAAAATGAATGAATGAATGAACATAAGGTAATATAAAAACACATTTAAATAGAGATGAATAAGAGTAGAAGAATAGAAAATAAAATGAACTCAAATTGAATGAGACATAAAATGTAAGAATGAAAGTGAAAGTGCAGTGTAATAACTATTTGATTAAAAAAAAAAAAAAACAGCAGAAAAAAAAAGTTTCGAGTTGTAGCAGACATGCAGTTTTCTGGGAGGTTGTTACAGATATCTACCAATTGTTGATTCTCCAGGTCTAGTTTTAAATCTGGGGAGCAAATCTGCCCCTTGCAAACCTGAGAGGTTAGTTTGGTAAAGTCAGTGTAAGGACCTCAAAGAATGATCCACTTTCTTGGTTTATTTGCAGAATAGCAAATATACAATGCTGTGATGGGATGCTATCCAGCATTGAATTAAAGAGACGTTGGGATTCAACCACTGTGAGAGTATTTTCTTTTTCACAGCAGTGAGGCCTTCCAGCAATAGCCTTCGCTGGTTTAAATTTAGAAACATAGATGAGCTGTCATTAAGCAGAGAAAGGCAGGAGTCAGGCAATATTGTAGATCCTAATAACTGTGTTTTCTGGGGGGCTACTTAGTTGTGACAGGTGTAAATCTTTATGCCTACCAGTTATTTGCCAATTGTGTTGCATTTTCCTCTGACCGCCACCATAACATGTCACATGACTAGGCAACTGTAGCAATGGCTTGATATTTAAGGTGCTCATGTGGCTTTCTGATGAGCTAAACAGTCTTGTCTGTATATTTTTTGCATTCAATTAGACATTTAAAATATCTGGTTCTAATAACAGCCCGGGCCTGTATTAGAGACCTTCTTTATTGAATTTTCCAACAGCAAGATCGGACAATGTTAGTGCTGTTGCTTCACAGCAAGAAGGTCACAGGTTCAAGACCTTTTTGGTCCTGAGTTTGGGACCTTGTTCCCATGTTCTCCCTGTGTCTGTGTGGGTTTTCACCGAATACTCCCGTTTCCTCCCACAGTCGAAAAAACATGCTGAGGTTAATTGGTGATTCTAAATTGCCCATAGGTGTGAGTGAATGGTGTGTGTGCCCCATGATAGGCTGGTGTGTGTGCCATCTGGAGTGTATCCCTGCCTCTCGCCATAATGCGCTGGGATTGGCTCCAGCAGACCCCTGTGACCCTAATGAGGAGTAAGCGGGTATAGAAGATGACTGCCAGGTGTGCATCTATAGGACCATGAGTTATGATGTTTTGCCTATATCTGTCACTCTGCCTTAGCATTTGTATTTATTCTACTGTGTACTGGGATTGCTACATAGTTAGTATTGTCTGTTTTGAATGTTGTATTTGTGTTTGCAAATGTAGTTCTGTTCAAAATTGCTGTAAATGATGCAATACGTTTCAATAATGTAACAAATTTAAGTTGATATAGGGTGAAAAATTCTCATCAAAATCATTCTATTCAGGATAGCCTAACAGTCAGCTTAATCCAGCAGTTTGAAGATCAGAGAGGGGGCTTTTCTAAGTTATCTCTTCAAACCCTGTGTGCCCTTTCTATGCGGATAACCAGTGAAGGAATCCATTATCACATTTTCTTTGGTGTGTTGAATTTGTAACTTTACCTCCACCATCTCTGTGTCTGGTTAGCATTTGGTCTGGTCACTCCCTACCAGCTTTAACAGGACAGGTCAGTGATGGGTGCAGAGCCAGTATCAACATTTACAGGAACAAGCAATGACTTCATCAGTGTATTTCTTCTGTTACATGGTATGGCCTCCAAAATAGCATTACTCTTAGCAACTAATAGCATAGTAATCATTTGAAACCAACAAAAGAAATGCCTTAACTGGCATTGAAGTGACAAACATTCTGCTTATATATTGTTAAAGTAATGCCTACCATCAAATATGATTCCATTGATTCTTCAATTGTTACTAAAAATAAATTATGTTAAAAAGTTAACATGTGCAAACTGTGTCCAATTGCCAAAGTATTGAAACATAAGTGCACATTTGTTGACCAGTAACCATGTGCAGGGCCCACTGGTGATTGTTCTAAGACTGCAAGAGAAGCTTAGTTAACCATAAAATGTCAAAAAAAACAAGTGGCCAAATATGTACTAGTGTATTTTCATTTGTACATGCAAATTTCTTATTTATTCAGTGCATTAAAAAGTGGTGAAGCTCGGCATCAATAGACTTGAATGGGGAAGCATAAAGTGAGTTGGTCCACTGTAGTGAAACTAACCGCTCATTGGTTAAATACTGAGTTTTGTCCCACCCATCAGATGCTGAGTGACTCTGGGAGTCTGTGAAGAGTTGGCGTGGCCTCAACGAGCCTGGATGCTGAACTTCTCCATGATGTTTGGATGATCTGTCTGAGGCTGCATCTTATTTTGATTGATAGTAAAATAAGCAAATCAGCAATATCAGAATATAAACCACCACCTTCGAAGAAGTTTCATTCTGTTGTTCTGAGACAAGTTGATCTTTGTTGTCTCTTTTTCTTTGTTAAAATTACATCATTAGCATATTTTTCTGGTGTTACTGCAGCTGTGAGCCTCCACCATCACAAAGGTGCTCACAGCAGCCCGAGCTAATGAGTAGGCTAACAAGCTGGTAGGCCAAAAGTAAGCTTTAAAGACCAGCAGTCACCATTGACAGGGATGCTTCATCTTCTCAACTAAGCGTTCACCAACAAATTTGATTAATTTATTATTGATTCTTTCAGTAAGGCCCTGTCGACTAGGCTGTTTGCTCAGTCGTTGTTAATGGAGGGGAGCAATTTCCATTCATGGACAGGAAGCTGGCAGAAGGGTTGGCAGAGCACTTATGGTGGTAGACTTGAATAAACACACACACACACACACACACACACACACACACACACACATACACATGCAGGCACGCAAAGACTGGTCCATAAAACTGTCTTTTTTGTGAGGATACAGCTGCAGGAAGCACAAGGGACAGACAATGGTGTCTATTTCCTGCATGAAAACAAACAGAATGATTTTTTTCCCATTGTTAGGATTTTTACAAAAGGGCTACTAAATATGATGTTCATGATAAATTATCAGGCTGAAGAGAAGTTGTCAACACAAAGTGATGTATCTGTTTTATGTGATTGTACATTGTGAAGACAGCTAAGCTGTAACAGTATGGCTTCTCTTTTATTGCATTAAAGTGGATTAAAGCTACCTGACAGATAGGATACAGCCATTTGTAATTCCACTTTATCAAACATGTTATATATGGAGCACCTCAGGGTACCCGTTTGGGGCTGCTAGTGTTTTCTTTCTTTGCTATTTGCCATTAGTTTTAGAAAAGGCACAAATTGCAATATAGTACATGGAGATGACTCTACAATATATGCAGCTGTGAAATCAGCAGAAGGGTTAATCATAATATGTCACTGTCTACACAAATTAATAACATGAATAAAATCAGAAGGGGAGTCTCAGTGGTAAGAATATTTTTTTGTGGCACCAGATAATATTATATATGTTCTTAATGCTATTAGCTCTGTCAAAGCTTAATTACTCTTGTGTAATTTTGTCCAGTGCAATGAAGTAGATAAAACTAAATTACAAGTAGCTCAGAATAAATCAGCAAATTCTGTGCTCTTACCAAGTTATTTATAAAAAAAAAAAAAATAAAAAATAAAAAAAGAATGAGATAGCAAAAACTAGAAGAAAATAAACATTTTCACTAACTATAATAAAGTTATAAAAAAAATAATAATCTGTTTTCTTGGCTGGAGAACATAGGACCCTTTTTCTGAAAAGGGGTCCTTATGTTTCCCAATCCCAGAAAAAAGTTGGGAGGACTGAGGCAAGTAGGACACAGGGTACATAGGGTTGACCTCATTCATATTATCTTTTTTTGATTGATATTTGTAAATACAGCATCAAAGTTGGCCCCTACTCTGTAGCTAGCAAGAACAATACGCTGAAACACAAAAATAAAATGTTAATTAAATTCCAAGTTTGAATTGCTGCACTGATTTAGGGCCAGGTGACACAGTGGAGCAGGGGTTAGCGCTGTTGCCTCACAGAAAGAAGGTTGCAGGGTCAAGACCTCCTTGGTCCTGGGTCTACGACCGTTCTGTGTGGAGTTTGCATGTTCTCCCCGTGTCTGCGTGGGTTTTCACCGGGTACTCCGGCTTCCTCCCACAGTCCAAAAACATGCTGAGGTTAATTGACGACTCTAAATTGCCCGTAGGTGTGAGTGTGTGAGTGAATGGTGTGTGTGCCCCACGATTGTCACACACTCTCGCAGTAACACGCTGGGATTGGCTCCAGCAGACCATGTGACCCTAATGAGGAATAACCGAGTATAGAAGATGAGATGAGATGAGATTTAGAGCCCCATGGGTGAACCAGAATGTATAAAAGATAGCTTTCATTCCATATGCCATACAAGCACCGAATAAAAATGACTTCACCAGGAAAAACTGCAATGCTGCTTTTATGATGTCAATAAGAACAGATAAAATACCTGGAGAGTAAAAGCAGAAGAAGCCGGCAGAGGTCTCTGGTGCACATTAGCATGTGTGCTGTATACATTCATGCGGGTATTTCTTATAGTGGGAGGTGTCTTCTTTTGCCTTCTTGTGCCACTGAAAAACCCTTATAAGACTGAACAGGGTCCCAGTTCTGAAGCTGTATCCAGATATTACAGACACATGGTCAGCAGATCAATTAACCGGGTCCTGTATCTACGCTCAAAAATCTCGCCCATAGTTTAAGCGGTGCTAATATATCTTTACTGGTCGATGCATTTCTACTACTGCATAGTATATACCTTCATAGTGCCCAACCCTATTTCCATTACACAGCAACATGATCCAGGAAGGTGATTAAGTAATTTTTTATCTCAACTGTGTGTTGAAATACTAATACTTTCTTGGACCCCTTTCTGTGAAGCTGTATAGATATATAGATATGCTGTATAAAAACTATTATTGTCTCTCCTTCCCATTAGACTAAATTGATTTATGTAGCAGTGTACTGTAACTCTACAAAGGTCAATGACTTTAAACTGAATGCTCTATCTATTCATCACATCCTGTTTAAATGCAATATCCAGCATCACAAAATCACAAGACTATGACACAGCTCAAGTCAGATGGTAGAGTCAGTTTACTGTCTTAGGCCACAAGTCAAAAGTGTGTGTGTGTGTGTGTGTGTGTGTGTGTGTGTGTGTGTGTGTGTGTGTGTGTGTGTGTGTGTGTGTGTGTGTGTGTGTGAAGTTGCTCTAGGTTTACACTGTGCTTCTGTCTCACTTGCATTCTTGTCAGTGTGTGAAGAGGTGGGGAATGAAAACAAAAATAAAGGACTGGAAAATTTGCCTCAATTCATAAATGATAGCTGCTATTTTGAGCTGCCCAGAGTAACTCCTATTCAGACAGTTGTTGTTCTGCAGGAGAGCAACTCCCTTTATGGCAAATAAAGTTGTGTTCCGCTGGAAGGACATGCAGTGCACTATACTGTATGCATGTTCACAGTTTTTAGAGGCTGCTGTTATTTGAAAGCCAGAATGAAATGATCACATTTGATAAGTGCAGTAATTTAAGTAACTCTACTTATGAAGATAAAATATGACCTCCAGAGTCTTCCAAGACTCCATTCAGAGGCCTCTAATATTTAACATCTACATGGCTCATATCATGGAAAACATCAAAATGTTACCATTACATATACAGATAACACACCAGTTTATATTGCTGTATCACCATGACACTATAACTCCATACAAACGCAAACAAGGTGTGTTGAATAAATAACAATAATGCCAGAAAAACACAGATAACTGCAGATCTGGTGGAACTTTCATTTATTATATCTCACGACTCAAGACTTTTCTGTTTTATAAAGTCAACTAATAAATACCTATGTATTCCTTGCCTTGCAAGGAATACATAGGTAACTCATTTTTACTTTCTAAATTATTTGACACTTTGCATCTTGTCTTACTTAATTGTATATTTATAACATACAAAAGAGATGCAAATGAGAATGGGGCAAGCTGTTTACCCCCACTTCCAAGTTTATGCTAAGCTAAGCAAAGCTTCATATTTAGGATACAGATATGACAGTATCAATGTTGTCATCTGTCTTGGCAACAAAGCAAATTACATTTCCCCAAAATATAAAACAATTTCTTTATTTAATTTAAACGATTCTGACTTTATTTCATTACTTTGCCTGCTGCTTCCTCTCTTTGGAATTTCCAAAACATGTTTTGAAATTTCGAAAGGAAATTCTGTCTATTAATTAAACATGTTGTTATTTCAGGTTCACAAATACAGGCAGAAAAGTATGCAGGATTTTCCAGTTGCTCATTTGAACATCTTGTTCTTGGAGGGACATCTGATCGATTACACTCAAGCTCAGTTATTTATCTGTGGTAGCCAAATCACCTCAAGTCAGTTGTATTTATTTAGTGACAAATCATGAGAAAAGTTATCTCTGAGAACATTTGCTTCCATAGAAATATGCATCAACGCATGATCAATTAAGTGTCCACTTGATAAAAAAAGAATCAATGATTCATATGCCCTTTATAATCTACTGTATATGCAAGGCTACATTATACAAATATTAATATCTCTCCTCCAATCACAGCGGAGCCCTTGGTGAGGAAGGTGAAGAAGACTCGCATCAAAAGAGAAGACTTTCACATCCTGAAGGTGATCGGCCGAGGCACCTTCAGTGAGGTGAGCAGGTCTGGAAAAAAAAAAACTATAACTATAAGACAGAAAATTTTCCTTTTAATAATCTGTGACTGCACTTGATTACCAAATTTATCAGATTTGATCCTGTAAAGCTTTTTATGTACACATACATTTGATTATTGATGGCTTCATGCTTTGTTA
This sequence comes from Lepturacanthus savala, assembly GCA_030544235.1. Taxonomy (NCBI): domain Eukaryota; kingdom Metazoa; phylum Chordata; class Actinopteri; order Scombriformes; family Trichiuridae; genus Lepturacanthus; species Lepturacanthus savala. The sequence goes on along the minus strand of CM060479.1, from coordinate 18,862,002 downwards.
CACATTTGGTCCCTCTCTTTTGTCCTCAGTGTAAGAAACCCATTGTCATATTTGTGTTTCACTCATGTTTACAATTGCTTTTTATCTGTGTTTTGGAGAGCAAACAAGTACTCACACACATGCTGCATCATGGGAAACATTTGTTCTTCAAAATAAAAGTGCAGCATCAAAGATTCTGTTTTTCACTCAACATTTCATTTTCACATACATATTCGTAACCCACCAGTTGAGATTCACTGGTTTAATGTACTTCAATAAGAAGGCCCTGTGATGAATCGTACAACTTTGAAACTAATCATTTTCATGTATGTTGAAACTGTATGTTGTATGTTTCATTTATGCTTTTATTGTATTGAGATGTGTTTCCTATTCTCTACAGCGTAAAACGCTGTAGTGAGAGACTTCTCTCTACATCTGCTGGCAGTGAAAGAGTAATTAAACAAACATGGATTTACTCAGTCATGATTGTGGCTTTAAAATGGTGAATTCATTGTTTTACAGCGTCATAATAACCCTGCAAAAGGATTTGTTTTGCTGTCCGAATTCCAGCCAGCAGGAAGTGTCTCCACAGACACAAGAACTCAGTCTACTGTGACACATCGAGAGATATGCCTGGCCGTGATAGGCTTAATTGGTGTAAAAGTCCTTCATTGTGGCATTAACTAATTTCCTGGCAACTCAGTGTAATTTCAAATAAAACAAATTATTGGAATGAAATATCTAATAAAGGAACATGGATGATTCTCTTTAGATTTGTTATATGAAGTATTTTTTATGTGTATAAACACTGTGCTTTAGATGGTTTGCCCCTTCTTTTAATCATGCGTGGGTCTAATATGTTAATAAACGTATCCAGTTTGTGCATGCATGCGTCATGCGGTTGTTTTACCATGTCACTGTATTTACATTTTACATATTTGCTGCCCCTATTGCAGGTTGCTGTGGCGAGGATGCGAAGCACACATCAGGTATATGCGCTGAAGATTATGAATAAGTGGGACATGCTGAGGCGAGGAGAGGTAACCACACAAACCTGCACATTTTGCATGATAAAGACAGTTTTCTTACCTGGGAAGAGATTGAATTCTCAAACGTCTTTCTATTCATCATATATATCCCACCCCTTTCTTTTTTGTTGTATATGCAGACAGCATGTTACCAAGAGGAAAGGGAGGTTCTGTTGAAGGGAGATAGACACTGGATCACTGAGTTGCACTATGCCTTTCAGGATGACAACTTTCTGGTATGTGGAAATACGATTAACCATCAAGATATTTTTGAAAAATGTCTAATCTAAAGTCTAGCATATATATATCCTATATGTCTATCATTCCACTGTCATTTTTTTCTTCTCTCCACCTCTCCCTCATCAGTATCTGGTGATGGATTACTATGTTGGGGGAGACCTGCTCACTCTGCTTAGTAAGTTTGGAGATCGGATTGCTGAGGACATGGCTCAATTCTACCTGGCTGAGATGGTCATGGCCATTGACTCTGTCCACAGGCTGGGTTACGTACACAGGTAGATTATTCTATTCTTTCAGACTGCAGACACTAAGGGCTCTATTTAGATGATGCGATTGCAAGGTCTATACAGTACACAGCATAGTACAATGCGAGAGTATGACACAAGGGAGTTCTAGATTTATTCATAGGTGTGGTTTGAGCACAACCCACCCAAGTTAAAGAGAGTGTGTCATGATGCATAAGTGCAGAAACAATCTTATTTCCATTTTTTTGGATTCCTTGAAGTTTATAACACAAAAACACTAATATAAAACTTCAATCAACATCTCTGTTCTCACTTTGCCAGATCAGGACAGATCAGTGAAGTTCATTCATTCATTTCTATACCTGCTTATTCCACACTAGGGTCAGAGGGGTTGTAATTCAGGTGAGAAGCAGGGATACACCCCAGACAGGTCTCCAGTCTACCATGGGGCATACACACCATTCACTCACCGCCTCACAGCTATAGGCAATTTAGAGTCTCCAATTAACCTAAGTATGTTTTCTCTGAACCCAGAGAAAACCCACACAGACACAGGATCGACAGGATGTTGTTGATGTCTCAACAAAATGGAACAGCCAGTGATACCACTTCTTCAACCTCATCTTTGTGAGCTATAGTGCAATGAGTCCAACAGGTCCACAAGACTTTTATGAATTATTTCTATTTTTATCTAACCTCTCCTTCTTTTTGACTGGATGACTACCCGGTTAGTTACTGAGAAGGGTGACTGTGTGGTTGCCATGCCACTTCACTGCATGCAAGCTCCAGCCAGGAACTTCTTTGCAACAGATCATTTTCCAGTTCTCTTTAGCTCTGCATTAGATGTCAAATATACATCTGGTATTCTTGCTGCGAACTATGCCAGTAGCATGGATTCTTGGTGAATGTGAGGATGAGAGGGACACCTGTGAACCATTTGTCAAAGAACAGCTTGTGGCTCTGCTGCTTTGAGATTGTCTGGGCCAGGTGGAGGACAACATTGCCTTCTACATCTGCCAGTACAGGGGGTTGAACAACTCTCCCCCTGTAGATCACAACGTTTTGTTGGATACCTTCAGTGCTGGGCAGGATGAGTATTTAGTATCCCTACTTCTTGGTTTTGGCTGGATGGTACTGCCTAGATTTGTTCCATTCCCTAAAAGGGACCATTTGCTCATCCACAGCCAGCTTATCGCTCACCGAATCTTGTGGAGTAGATCTGCTGGTGTTGCCAGTTCATTGACACACATACACACACACAAACTCATTAGATGTCACTTTACTGACCTAATTCTGGCCTGATTCTAAAGGCCCAAAATCCTCTTCACACTCATTGCAGTATGCCATAGAGGGTTTTAAAAAAAAAAAAATCAGAGTCGATCAACTTTCATTAACCCACCAGGACCACAGCATAGCACTATAAATGAATGATGTCAGGATGTGACAGATGGCAGGATACTGGATATAATATTTTTTTACTGTACATATCACCAAGTACACTGCTTTTTCACATGATTATAACAGCAACAGCCCCAACACCCTGTACTGTTTCTTGGTACTGTAACGTGAACCAGATAATAATACTGAAGCCATCCTAATATATGTAGTTTTATATATTATAAAAATTGACCCTTTTTCTTACATAGAGACATCAAACCTGACAACATCATGCTGACAGCTGATGGACACATCAGACTCGGGGACTTTGGCTCCTGTCTGAGGCTCCTGGATGATGGAATGGTGAGACCTGTACCTAGTTTAGAATGGAGTATTGAATGTTGAAGATTTTTTGATATTCTAATGGGTGCGATCTCATCATCAACCATATTGTTAATATCCATGTTAAATTTCCAACACATTGCAGCATTTCTTAGTGTATTACCAGCAGGAGTAGATCAGTGGAATAGTGTGAAACTGTTGGTTGTAATATACATTGTGACACTTGTCACACATGCTCATGCTCAAACACAACAAACAAACTGGGGATCCACATCGCTTCATTGCACAAATAATGGAAAAAAACATCACAGGGTGCATTTAAGTACCCATTTTAAGGGGTGTACTGGATATTTTACTTTAAGAAGTTTATGTATGTGAGTACACTAAAAGAATAAACACAGGCTTTGCTTCATAGGTTTCATGACACAATAAGATAGTCCTGTTATGTGCAGTTACATTTCTAGTTTCACATTCACACAACATAACAAAAGCTAGAAATACAGGTCATTTAGATAGTCTTTTGTTTTCATTGCAGGTTCACTCGTCCCTCGCAGTCGGGACCCCTGACTATTTGTCTCCAGAGATCTTGAGGGCAGTAGAGGGCGGTGGAGGTTATGGTCCTGAATGTGACTGGTGGGCTCTGGGTATCTGTGCCTATGAGATGCTGTTTGGGACCACGCCATTCTATGCAGAGTCCATCTCTGAAACATATGCAAAGATCATTCACTTTCAGGTACATGTTTACACATCTGCAGATGACAGGTTAAAAAAGATTTCAGAAGTTTCATCATTTTTGAAAATATGTTTCTTTCCTTAATCAGCACTTCAGAAAGTCACACTCACTAACTACCTGTAACACCACAAGATGTCATTTGTACACTTTTTTGAACACATTACAGTAAACTGTTTCCCATTATAATAGATGCAACAGAACTTCCTTAAACTCAACCAAAACAAATTGGAAATACTCATCATTAGCCCAAACTCCCTCACTAAGACTCCTTCTACTCATCTAGGTCATTAATCTTAGAATCATCCTTCACCCCACCCTCTAGTCGAAGCTTCAGTCTAACTAATGTTGGTTGTACTATACATACTTGAGAGTGGTATCAATCTTCTAATCTTATTCCTAGTAAGACAGGAAATATGCATGTTTCCAAAAATTTTAAACTATGAATATACTAAACTCTCAAAAGATAGTAGCAGCAGAAAAGCTCCTATTGCTCTAGGTCTGTAGCTTGGTCCTGATGGTCTTTAGGTTTGCACCTGGGGCCTTAGACCTGATGCAAGTTGAGGCATGTCAAGGAGGTCAGAGACATAGAAAGGGCCAGGTTAATGAGGGCTTTGTAGGTGGTGAGTTGGATTTTGAAGTCAATACTGTATTTGTGGTAGCCAGCAGAAGTTTTTGAGAACTGGGATGATGTGATCTCAGCAGGGGGTGGAAGTGAGTAGGCAGGCAGTGGAGTTCTGGATGTATTGAATTTTATTGAGGTTTTGTGAGATTTTGTAAGGCTGCCATAGAGGATTCTAGTGCAATAGTCAAATCCAGAGATCATGATGGCATGGATGTGTGAGGGTTTTGGTGGTAGCAGAGGACAGCATGGGACAAAATCCGGCACTGTTCCTAAGAATTTGTGTTAGGTAAAGGTTAAAGTTAAGACAGAGAGGGTGGAATGAAGGATCGTTCTGAAGTTAAGGTCCTGAGTAGAGAGAGTGACATTGGACTCATCAATGTTAAGTGAGAAGGTCTGGGTGAGAGAGTTTGGGCTAACGATGAGTATTTATGATTCTTTGCAGTTGAGTTTAGAAAAATTGTGTTGCATCCATGGTTTTATTTTGGCAAGGCAGGTGGTGAAGGTTGTAGTGAGTTGCTGAGGTGATGGTCTTTGTGGTATGGAGGTAAAGTTGGATATCATCAGCACAACAGTAGAAACAACTCTTGATTTGCCCACGTTGTAAAGGATGAAGAGGATGTGCACAGAGCCTGTGGGGACACTGTTAGTTGATTGGAGTATCCAGACGTGGCATGACCCCTTAATATTGACATCCCATGGTTGACAGCATTGTCCACCCACAGTCACTTTGGATTCATCAGTTATTGTGTTACTGACTGATTTAATCTTTTTCTATTTGTTTGTTCAGTGGTGGTTTTAGCATGGTGAGCACCTATAGTGGACTTGGATCAATTTAAATCTTCTTTTTTAATCCCCAGGAGCATTTTGAGTTCCCTCCAACTGGCCCTGAGGTTTCAGATGAGGCTCGCTCCTTTATCAATGGGCTAATCTGTGAGAGGGAAGTCCGTCTGGGGAGGAAAGGATTCAGTGACTTCAGGAGTCATCCTTTTTTCTGTGGACTCGACTGGCCTTCACTCCATAAACTCCCTGCCCCCTTCGTACCTGAAGTATCCAATCCAACTGACACCTCCAACTTTGATGTTCTGGATGACTGTCTCAGTGAAATGGTATAATTTTTTTGTTTAAAGAGAAAGGTCAGGAAACCCCACACCATCTGCACATCCTGAAAGCAGCTTTGTTAATGGTTCACACACTCTTTGTGGGTGATGCATGAAACCACACATCCTTGTACCCTGCAGATATTAAGTCTCAAGTAAAACTTGTATTGATGCAGATTATGCATGGTGTTGCTTTGGTATTTCCTTTAGTTAAGTTTTTTTCTTTTAAATCTGAAATATGATTCATACCATCAAGTTGTCTCATCATGTGGTTACAAGCAGAATCTTTTCACCTTTTAACGTAACTCTAAGTGGTGGTTGTTGTGTTGTTATGCAGGAGACACTCTCTGATGTAATGGACAGAGCGCCAAGAGGAGTGCACTTGGCTTTTGTTGGATATTCTTATACTGCCACAAGGTGACCTTAAATACATGATTCATATTCATGTGATTCAAACCACTCAGACTGGCCCTTATTGGTGCTCCTGTCTATTGTTCTATCTTTGTTTTATAGTCAGACAGGTGCCATTGACCGCAGCAAAGACATCATGATGCAAATTGACCACAGGAGGCTTAGAGAGTGTGAGAGTCTTTATACTGCAGAAAAACTGGTAAGAAATATTAAACACACATCAGACCTGCATCAGTTAACCTCTTATGGACCATATCTAATGTCCTTTCATGAGGTGAATAGTTTGTTTTCATTGTTATGTGTCTGATCTCCCTGTGGTTTGAATTCAGCACCAGCTGTGGCAACTCAGAGACACACTATCAGAGGAGCTGCCTGCACTGCTGGATGTGCCACTTACCCTGGAGGAAGGTCCTACTGCCTCCACCCACAGCACCACCCAAGAGGAGACGGACCAAATCTCAGGCCTTGATGAAGACTTGCAGAGGTATCAACTGATACCATCTTTATAGAAGCAATCCAGATCCTGATCATTTCAAATCAGGATTAATTTTTTACTTGCTTATTCATTCCACTGCCAGTAGTTTAATATAAAATAGTCAGTAACTGAAAATCATGCATTAATATCCACAGCTTTATTAGTTTATAATAGCTATTCCCACCTGTTCATGGTTGTTGTAATGTCTGGTATGCTCTCAGGCTTTATTCATTACGTTTTTTTGGATATGCAAACATAAGTTTGTTAATTTGTACTTACTTACTTCTTAACTCAATTAACTATTAAAAATACAAATGGCCTCTGTTGGCACAACTATCATTTTGGAATAATGGTTCATTAAAGTGACTTCAAATAATCAAGTAGGCCTTAAAAGGTAATTATCACTGACTTAGGTATGGACATCAAAGTAGCCTTCAGCAGTCTTAGGTTACATGCAGGTACATATGGTTCAAAGGCCATTTAGGGCCTAATGAGTTAAAGTGATATGCTTATAACAAAAGCACTGACATAATGAGGAGTTGTGAAGAAGTATCTGCAGTAGTCAGCTGAAAACAAAACTAAAGATATTTATCAGATTGGCTGGATCTTTGTTGGAAGAATGGCTCTGTGCCTACATGTGTAGGTACATTTGTTCCCATTCAAATAAAAAACAATATCCACCACATTCACTTGACATCATCCCAATTGAAATTTTTTGAATATATATGTATCAACATCAATTTATGATGAAACTTACATTTCCTTCCTTATGTATAAACCAGACGGTTACAGGAAGCAGAAAGGCGATACTGTGAGCTGGAGAAAGAAATGGAGAGGCTGAAGGAAGAGATGCAGGATGGGAGACCTATCAAGGAGACAGGCAAGGGATCAACACCCCTGCTTCCTCATCATACCATCCTCATCTTCCTCATCATCATTATCATCATTATAATCATCCTGTTATGCAGAATGGACTGTTCCTCTCTATTTCACTTTTTATAGTGTGTGACATAAAATGCCATGGCACCATAGAAATTAATGCCACTCTGAACACCACAATAGTGATAATGGTAGTTGTAACAGTTCTAATATTATAGTAAACAGAGGGCTACCAGTGACCAAGAAAGTGTTGACGCATTGAAATCTATAGAACACAAAATAAATCACTAAAGATTAAATTTCTTTTCATTCTGTCCCAGTTGGTTAAAAGGAATATTCAGAGGCTGTTTTCAGGTATTTTAGTACCATGACTTAATCACGCAAACATCCACACAACACAAGCATTACTTAACAGTCCCGGGACTCTTAAGAACAACATCAATGTGAGCTGGAATGAGTTCCAGACAATATGAGCCACTGTGAATAAACACAGTGCTGCACAGTCCCAGCAGCCTCAGTCAGAACATGGTGATAAATACCCGCTCTAAGAATAGCCTTGGTATGCAGTTTCCATAAATCAATACAGTGTCATGAGCTTTTTAAAGATGTAGCGATGAGGGTCTCCCTGCTGCTGGATGGATGCATCAAGGTGTTATGAATAATGAGCACATTAAAGCATGTGGACATTATTCCAGTCGTGAAGATAAACAAAGTAACAGTCAGTTCACTTAACTTCAATCACTGCTTCTTTCATCACTCTATCTCCCTTTCATCACACTCACACCATCCAACTTTTTCACCACCGCAAATGTGTTGTTTTTGGTTTCGTCTGTTTGGTTGTGTTGTTATTGGCTGATCAGAAGTGCACATCGAGGCTGAATGTCTGCAACATCGTGGGCTCTGATGTTCCTCTCTCTCCCCTCTAATCACAGAGCTGAGTATCTGCCCAGCATCTCTTGCTCTGCCTATCCACTGTGTGGACACACCGGAGGATGTAAGCCTCTCTTTAATCCCCTTTCATATTTTCCTTCTCTGCCTGACATGGAAATCAAAAAAACACTTTAAACAGCATGTGTCCTGTTTGATTCTTCATTCATTTACAAATGCTTTACAGTAAGTAACTGAGACCAGCCTTACTAATGGGCAAACACGAGTTTCTATGTATGATATGTTAACAGAGTTGTACAGCTGGTGGAACTCTTATTCAACAGGCCAGCCTTTATTTATTCTGCAAAGCTGCCATCTATTCACTGGTGTGAATGCATGTGTTACAGAGGAAGAGAGCGCCCCCTGCTTGCCATTACCCGCTGGTGATTCCTCTCCACCGACATCTCCTCCTGTTCCACAGGGTATGGACAAAAGCTGACATCCAAACTTTCAACATAAATTGTAGCCCCCTTCTTGCAATAACTCCATTTGCATGTCTCTCCTTATCTAAATGTTCCTCCATGTCTTATCCAATGTACAATTTCTCTATTAATTAAGACTATGTAACAGTCCAACATTTGGCCAAACAAAAAATCTACTTAAACTTCCACTTTTCTATAGGAATACATACTTCCTACAAGCACTTCACTAATAATAATAATAATACATTTTCTTTATGGTAAAACTCAAACTACCAAAGTCTGAGTTCTGAATATCATTATGCATGCTCCTATTTTCCAAATCATCCAATTTGTATATCAGGGAGAAGAACTCTTTCTCCCAATACTTTGACGCATGTCGTTTTTTTTTTTTTTTTTATGTTGTCCTTGTTGGCACATCCCCTCCATCTCCTCTACTAATTTGTCGAGCATTTCTAGTGTGGTTTCTATCTTGGTTACTAAGGGTTAGTTTTATGTTGATTTGGTAAGAAAGCTCTAGAAAGTTATGTCTCCAGTGAAAGTTATTCTCCTTTTCCAGAATCGGGCAGCCAACTTAGTGAAGTACAGAGGTCTGGTTGTTTTCATGACAAACTATCATTTTTGCTCCTTAAGTTGTACTGTACCCTGCACGATTAGTGGAATAACTGTGATTTTAAAGCTAACATTTGCATGTCCTTGCAAACCGGAAGCCCTCTCCATAAGTAACTCTTAACCCCCAGCTACAATAACATAGATAATGAGTAGAGATAATTGCATAGTAAACCCCTACTGTCTTTAATGTACCTGTTTAGGCCTCCTCCCAGGAGTGTGTGAGCAGATGCCTTATAAGTTTGTTATGCAGTTTGGTGACCAGGCAATAACCAACAAAGCGACACCAAACTGACCCTTCCTAAAATCTGCCCGATTTCTCTCTGTGCTTCAATAAGAGTTCAGTAACCCTGATACCTGGCCGAAACTGTCAAATTTCCCCTTTCCTAGATATGATATGTGCTAGGTTTGTCTTGTTTTAAACCAAAAAAGAAATTATGAAGAAGGTAATATTACTATGTAAAGTCACATTACACGGGTGTCACAATCATTACGTTGTATAATGTTATGGTCACATCTTAAATTAGCTAATGTTAACAGCCCTGAAGTAACTCTCAGTGTTACTTATATGGAGCTCTAACAGGCCAACAGGAAAGGTTGCCTTAGTAAAAGTTATCATACAGTAACTTGAACTGACTCATCCTGGCTACGGTTCTTTTTCTCACTCTTATCTCACTCCTATCTAGCAACAGTGACTAAGGTAAACTCTTAATGAAAGATATTGATTGTACAAGTATTCAGTATCCCTTTTGGCCATATTCATGAAAAAATAATTACCTTTTCCTTAGCAGAGATTTTTGTGAAAACCTCAAAAATCTTATTCAGACAACAGTGTTCTCCACTGCTTACTATTATTATTACTGTTATTAATATTATTAGTAGTAATAGAAGTACCCCAACCAATTAATGCATTACAGGTATTATGAGATGTCAAATGAGAGGCCAAAATCATTTTATAGAACTAAATGGCTATATCCTTCTCGTGCTGTGTTTTTTCTTCTTGACCTTTATATATATTATATATACTTATATAACGAGTCCCTTGTCTTCCAGGTTCACCTGCCACAGGTGAGGAGTGAGTCGTACCTGCTTGTGTGTGCAGAGGGGGGGGACCTCCAGGCCTGGGAGAGACAAAGTTACACTGAGCTCTCATGAAGGTGGTACAGCAGACCTTTCCCTCTAGCACAGGACTAAAGGACTGAGCCAAAGCTTCACAAGAAGGCCAGAAACACTTCTCATGAGAGCTGAGGGTGTCATTGATATAGGAGATTTTCAAAATAACATTTTGTAGCTGATATGATGCGACAGACAGGTCAAGCACTGGGAAATATTGGGGAAGAAATGATGAGGAACATCTTCTGACCTCCCTCGCCTGGTTCCCAAACTGACAGAGGTGATAAAGAAGAATTGAGCTCAGTTCAGCACACAGGGAAAAAAAACTTTAATATGTGACAATGATAATGATGTTGGAGTGACAGAGAGAAAAACAACTCCATGAGCAACATGAGGGAAACACTCCATGAGCATCTATCTTCAGGCATTGTGGACCATATTGGTGTATTTATTTGTTACAGTAATTATGATCTCATGTATCTGCACTATGGGGTGATTTTTACTTGCGTTGCACTGCTATAGACATATTACTACTGTGCCTGTTTTGGTTTTGAAAAAGTCACTATAATAACCATTATATATGATTTTGGTATTATAATAGTTTATCCATATTAACATTGGCCATAGCACCACAAGCTCTTACTGTGTGAAAGGTGTGAAGCATAAATTATGGAGAGTTTTGTAGGGTAGCGGATGTGAAACATGGTAAAAGATAGAGCACTGATTCACATTTGTAATATCTGATTGAGATCAACTGTTTTATTTATTGTTAAAAATATCTTTAAGTTATATCTCCCTATGTATTTGTCTAACTGCATTTTCAAAACCTATTGCAGCAGATCTAATTGTGTTGTGAAACAAGAATTCATTATATTTTAATAATGTTTTGGCCTAAAAGTCTAATTTAACAATTTGGGATTCAATCTTAATTTGTGTGTAAATTATATGTGATTATGGAATGTAGAGTCTTCCTCATGTTATTTCAAACTCCAAAACTTTGAAAATAATTGAGGCCATGGCATCGTCACTAGTAGCTATGGTGTGATTATAACCTGCACTTCTTACAGACACTTGTAGCTACTCTGTAGCCTCGTCCTTGAGTATCCTGTCAATGAATTTCATTTTCTTTGTTAGTCAATCTCTGATTGAAATACCTGTAGATTGAACTGGATGAGTAAATGATTTTAATTATATCTGACAATCCCCAAGATTCTTGCTTGTTGATTTAGATGAAGCATTTTGTGTGAAGCAAGAAATGCACTGATATGTCAACCTGGGGTTGTATTCATAAAACACAAAAAGGTAGCTCTAAACTTGCTCATTTCAGAGTAACTACATACATCCATTTTCATCCACTATCCGGGGCTGGATCACAGTTGCAACAGGCCCCTCAGACTCTCTTCTCTGCGGCAACACCTTCCAGCTCCTCCTGGAGGGTCCCAAGGCATTCCCAGGCCAGATGAGATGGGCCTCCTCCCAGTCAGACTACAAGCACTAGAGTTGTTGCTAGAAGCCAGTTGGTCCCTGTGTAGGAGTTTTGTCCATATGCTCGACACAAAGTCAAACATGTTCTCAGTGTGTATTGGACTATGCAAAGGTTGCCCTTGGTCACTGATTCTGTGATTTTCATGGACAGGATCTCAAGACACAGCCGAGATGAGAAGAGGAAACTACATATGTAGTGAGACTGTGGTTAGGGTCAGCACCTCCATGACTTAGGCCATGTTTCTCTGATGGAAAATGATGGAGGGCTCCCTTCAGGATGGGAGTGAGTTGCTGCCCAAAGCAGAGAAATTCAAGTATCTCAGGGTTTAGTTTATGAGTCTGAGTGAAATGGGTGTGACCTGACGTGTCTGTAATGGTCAATTGTAATGAAGACGGAGCTGTACCGGAATGCAAAACTCTTGATTTACCAGTCCATTTACATTCCAACCCAGGTTTGGTTGATACATGGTTGGATTCAGAGTTAGAGATAGGGTGAGGACATCTGGATGGAACCTCGAATAGAGGTGTAAAGTATCAGCTGAGGTGCAGCCCAGGAGTCTCCCTTTAGAGATGGTGTTGTGTTTAGGAGTGTCTCTTCAAAGGAAATGGACATGGGGGCCAAGAGAGAGGGGGACAGGAGTCAGGTGGTTAGGAGAGATGGGGACAGGAGCATTGCCGTGACTTTATTAAGTCGCACACTCGTCTTCTTAAAACCGTGCTCTTAATGCTATTCAGTCATGCCCACGTAAAATGTAAAGCAAAATTAAATTGGTTAAATGAGAGCGTGCTTTGCAAAGTGAATGTACACTTTCTTGACACCCCCAAAAAGATTTTCTGGATATTTTAGGTGCTCCGTATGTCCCATTTGTTAATCATTATATCAGCCAATCTTCAATTAGAAAACAACTTTGTGATCAAGTTTATTCAGCAGGACTGTAGGATTGATGCTCCTGTGCGGCCCTGTTATGTGTTTAATGGTAAATAAAGTGACACTTAGCCTACGTTTTATCTACGTTTTATTTTGAAGTATTTTTTTTATATGGCAATGTACCTTCTACAGTTTTTATATCATAAATTCATGGACAGACCAAGACCCAAAACAGCCAATCTCTGTTTGATGGCATCACATCTTCTGTAGCAAAAGGGTCAACCCAGCCTTTTCTCATCGCTTAAGTGTTAGTAAAAGCTGGTCTCAGCGGCTTTGAAAACAGGTTTTAAGACTCTTAGCTTGGAGGTTGAAGTGCTGTTTAGTGGAACAAGATCAAATGTTTTGTGAACACGGCCCCAGAGATGTCTGATTGGTCCCATGAAAGGAACATATTCATTCATGTTCATGAATATTCATGAAGTGTTTTGCATCAACTATTCATGGTTGAATATGATTGTTTGATTCATTGATTTCATTTATGGAGATATGGATATGATATATGAGATATGGATATAAGACAATGATTATATTTAAAAGTGATGGCACTTACTTCTAACATGGTCCCAGATATCATAAAAACCAGGAAAGTTACATATAATTTTCATAGGATGTTTCAAATACAGTAAGCAACAAGAAATCCTTGAACTACCATTAATAATAATAAAAACAAATCTATCCCTATATCTTCCTGTTTAGTTACAATTAATACATCTGAGCAGCATTTAGCACACATAAAACCAAAAATAATGCTCACAGGACCTATCTCATCGATTTACCTCTGGTGTTACAGCATTATTGTGTTGGGTTCGAGATCTGAGTGCACTGCTAATGAGGATGAACATCTCTGCACAATCTGTTCTGTAGCTTTTCATTATCTCATTGTCATCCAGTATTTGGAGAAAATGTATTTATTTTTTGTCTGTTATTTTCTCCACTGATTATAAAAATCGTATGCCTTTTAAAAAACCTCCTCTATACTTCTAACAGTGTGTCAGATTTGGGGCGCTCTTAACCCCTTTTAGATATTTTGTCTTTTACAAAAAAAAAAGAAGTTTTTTTACAAACTTTTTTTTAGTTTGTAAAAAAATGTTTTTTACAAACTTTTTTTTAGTTAGTAAAAAAAAAAAAAGATTTATTATTCTTGGTCACGATCATGACCAGTGGGTAACAATATAGTCAGAATCCTAACAAATTATAAAATTAGACCCATTCATAGTATGGAAATATAAAATAGTATAATAATAATGAAATAATAATAACTTATTAACTTACTCTATTACTGATAAAGTATTTTAAATAATATGTGTATAAAATGTAATCAATCTCTGTTAATTAAAATGTATTTACTTCTGTTTGTAGAGGCCTGAGAATCTTCTTCCAGGGGTGCAAGCAGGAAGTAAACTGATCTTGTCATGTGACCTTTAACACTAGTCAGATGATTCATTTTAAATCAAGACAATTTACTTTTTCATTTAAAAGTTGAAATCTTCAGAGCTTCCATTAGAAGAAAAAACATGCGGTCACAATAGGAAACAGTGGGATTAAATGGGTTAAGGGCTAAGATGCCTCATTACTTCTAGTCTTAACTTTAAGGGGAAATACTTACTTACTTACTTTAAGGTTTTAAGAATTTTCTTTGACCACTAATAATAACTCTATGAGGAGGCTTTGTGAATATGGCGTATGGTGATGGTCTGCATGTTGACATGACTGCTGAGGCAGTCAGGGGTGGCACCACGATATTACTGATTCATGTTTTTTTGCATAACCTGCATCTGTATTATCATTTGCAAGTTACTACATTTACTATTATTATTATTTACTACACAGGAGTAGTCATAACAACACTGTATCAGTGTTGTTACAAGTAAGTTTTGATTGTAATATCAAACAACCTCATTCTGTAGTGCAAGAACTTTTGTGTTTACAGGCACTTTTGTATAGTAGTTTAGAGAGTAACTGATCCAGATTAATACCAACCACAAAAAAAGTATAATTTTTATGTTGGGTGTGTAGAGGGCAGATATCATGCTTTTGAGGCATGCTATTTTTTGTGTGCACACACACTTTAAGTAAGGATCCTGTGTAGCACTTTGCTCAACATGAAATGTTTTCAAATAAAATAATGAATAAATTTGACTTGACATTGACAGTGAATAAGAGGTGAACTGTAGAGAATTTGTCGCAATCACATTTTCTTTTGTTTACTGATTTGGTTGCTTGGTCCCTGAACGGCTGTTCAACCAAAATATCCATTTATATAGTTACAATACAATAAAAACAATAATAATGATTTTTGACACTTGATTATTATTTTTTATTTCAACAGTAGATTTAGAGCAAGAAAGAATAATACAACACTAAAAGTAATACAAACAGGTATATCAAAAGTAGTGGTTGATTAAAATCTAGCATGAAAACAGAATGGCTGTAAGCACAATCAATACAACTGTAGTATGTCAGTGTTAGAATATCCATGCATGAAGGGTGTATAGAACAGCTACAGTACAATAGAGTCCCATGTTAGAGTGAACCTACATGTAGTATACAGGAGTTAAATACAGTAAATAAGGGTTAAGGAGCCTACATGTAATAAGCAGGAGTTGAGTACAGTAAATAGGGGTTGAGGTTACGCTCAGCCGGTACAAAGCTGCTGTTCTCATGAGCCTGGCGGCGGTAGTACCTGCGCAGGGCCGGACTGCTGGGGTGGCACTGTCTCACGTGGAGGAAGTACTCATCCGGGCGGCTGGAGGTGTAACCGCACTCCTCACACACAAAGATCTTGGAACGTCTCTGGCGGTAGGCGTACTGCTGGTGGATGCTGTGAATCTTCCTCATGTGGGACTCGAGGGAGCAGCGTTGTGTGAAGGCTTTTTCACATAGGTCACACTTGTATGGACGGATACCTGCAGCAAGGAAAGACTTGTTAGTTATAAGATTTAAAAAATAAAACATATTCAGTGAACTACGAACTCAGTGAACAATGTTTACCTTTTTCGAGATATCTATAATAGATATATTAGAATATTTACAAAACTGTATATATGTTAACCATTATCCCCTTAAAGATGCTCAATGACTTTGCATTTCTGTGAAGGAACGGGAACTGGTCCATTTTTTGTCATACTTTATACAGTCATCCAGTGGGCCTGATCAGACCCTTTAGTGGGCCAGTACTGGCCCCTGAGCCACATGTTGGACACCCCAGCAAGTTCTTTGCTGCTATGTGACATCATCAAGTTGAGTATTGCTTACTCTGTAAATACTTATCATAATAGCACACATTTTTTTGGGAGAAAACTTTAAAAAAAAAAAATGGCAGCTCTTCAGTGTCTTACCGTACTGCAGTGTTTGAGATCAGTAAAAGTATTAGTAGGAACAATTCAGAAATACCTGAGTATTGGTAGGAACATGTCATTACCATCTATAGTCAAACCTATGCCTGTATGTGCATGTCTGAATGGACACATTTCTGACCTGTGTGTGTTCTCATATGCCGCTTGAGGTCGAACGTATCATTGAATCCTTTGCCACAGAATGGACAGGGATGTCTCTTCACCAGGCTGTGGCACTTCAGGTGACGTGTCAGCATGCGCTGCAGGGGGAAGATCTTGTGACACACTGAGCAGACAAAGTCTCCCAAGCTGGAGGAAGCTCGTGGACGGGACTGGTAGAACAAGAGAGATCAATAATAATGACAATATTGTAAATATCTTCCCTCTTTATGATACTAATTGTAGTCTGAACATGGTTATCGGAATTTAACACCACATGAAGCGTGACTTCACCTTGGCTCTGCTGACCAGTGCCAGTGTGTTGGGATGGTACAAGGATCCTTGGAGCATCAGTGTGGACCATTCTGGTCTTCCTGCTGCTGTCCCACTTCCTGATGGAGCTACTGACTGCGGCACCATGGGTGACTGTTGGCACACCAGCTCCTTAACATCTTTGCCCACTGACAAAAGGAAAACAATTGTTTGCTTTTAGTTCATGGACAAGGTCAACTTTGATTATAACAGAGAAATGTCGTCTTACCCGTCGCGTTGTCTTCTTTCCACTCGACCTGCTCCGACTCTTTCCACTGCCACGCTCTGCACGCTCCGCGTTTCTTTTTCACAAGGAAAGACTTCGGCATGCTTTTAGATCCCCCTTCCCTTTCTACCTCTGAATGTCCGACCCTCAACCTCCAGCCTCTAAACTTGAGATGTCACGGCGCTTTCAAGTTTATGATCTGTCATGGACTATCACCTTACTTCAACGTCCAGCCCTCGTCCTTCTGATAACGTGCAGGTATAGTATCCCAGGGAAATCACCGCGCTCATTTCCATACCACTCTCTGGGGAGTGTGGTGAAGTTTTAGAGCTGTGGGGAGGGGGTGGGGGAGCTCCCTATTTTGACTGGACTACACCTGTGTTGACTGTGCGCGTGCGCCCATTTTAACTGGTCCCCCACTGGTTTTGCATGTCAGGCAGTGAAAATCCGGGGCGCTTCGGATTCAAGTGGCCCTTGGCATGCAAATTCTGAGCCCTGGACGAAGCCTTGGGTTCAGACAAAGGCACTGTCTGAGTAACAGGAGCGAGCACAGAAGAGCCACAGCCTTAACTGCTAGGTAAATCAGCCCTTTCTCTGTTTTAGCCTCTCTTTCTGTTGCAGTCGTTTGTCGGGATTATAGAATCTTTTTTAAAAAAATGCAAACAAAGGCCATTCAACCTGAAAAAGTCCATTGACTGTGTGGTTTACATAGATGATGGAACGCTCCATACTGTTGTGTTCTACCTTTTATCCGGTGCATGCTGGGAAACACAGCTGTTGCTGCAGTCCTTGAAGAGGGCAAGCAAAATTTTCCAAAATGTCCAAATCCCTAGCTTGCATTACTTATCTCTGCCAATAAGGAATGACACATTTTGAAAGTGGAACAGCACAGTCAGTGTGCACTTCCGTGCGTGCATCTTATTTCACTGGATTCTGCATGTCAAATACAACAGGGCCTGAGACTAAACCCCATCATGCAAATACCAAGAGGTCACTCCAACAACAACAGGAGCATCACGTAGTACAAACTGTATATTAACATTTCATACTGCTGTATTCAGCCCTTAATGTGGTTTTAAAAGTACTGTAAGTAGATCAAGTGATTTTCAAAGCCTAATTGAGATACAAATCTTTATTGTCTCCCTTAGGAGATGTCTTATTGACAATCAGACTTTATTACACTTAAAATAATTTTTAAAAAAAGAAAAAACACACACACACAATCAGTTACACAATGAGTAGATGAAATTATCGCATGATGTCCAATCAAACGTATTGCACAAAAGTCCACGGTAACAAAGGACCTACACAGTTTCCTTCAAAAACTATACAAACACACACACAGTAACATGTACCAACACACACACACAGTTCATCTGCTACTGTTCAATGGTTTGATTGATAGTGCAACTCATGAAAATGTAAACCTGTTCAGGTTACATTTAGATGGTGTATATCTTCTGTCTGAAGTCATTATCTCATTACTCTCATTATCTCATACTCCAAACCACATAAGCAGGATGTTAGGGTTGGCACTGATATTTATGACTTTGCTTCATCACTCGGCTCAAAAATCTCCTGTAGAGTAGATGGGGGCAGCAGACGAATCATTTTTTTCTGCTTTTTTTTTCTGTGATCTATATTTGACAGTTACCATAATGTGATGCCATAATGAATAATAGATTCCATGGTTTCTCATTAAAACAACAACTTTGTGTGTTTATCAGCTCCATGTATCCTAAGTCTATGCAGAAAATGCAGACATGATGAGCCCGTTGCAAAGGAGAATCAAAACAAATACCTTGATAATTACTAGGTACTGTCACCTGCTCAACTTATCCTCTTCCAATTTGTCTTTCAGTGATTGTCAATGGTAACTGCTGGTAGTCTTCACAAATACTGACTGAACCTGATTTACACTACCTGCCCAATAACAAATTTGCTTTCGTCAGGTATCTTCAATGGCCTGAGTCAGACAGTGATAACAAAGTGATAAAGAGCTTTCTCTCACAGGTGTTTTGTTACCAGTCTGAACATGTTTAACTGTTGATGGGTTGATGGCCACACCCTTGTTGTCTCTTTCGGATAAACTTTCTGTGCATTTGTGTGTGTGTGTGTGTGTGTGTGTGTGTGTGTGTGTGTGTGTGTCTGTGTGTGTGTGTGTGCGCGTGCATGTGTGTCATGCCCTGTCTGTCACTGTCTGTCCTGTAGGCTCTACAGAGATATCTAGTGCAGCAATTCAAAAGGAGTTTGTCATGAAAATATAAAACGGAATAACATTCAGATTCTTTAGAAACATGTTCCAAAGTCCTGAGTATCATAATACTCCTGTTTAATTCCGGTAAATGTAAAAGTGAATCAAGGGGGGTTACTTTTACATTTGTACTTTAGGTAGTTTTGAAACCAGTACTTTATCATTATAATTTGAGTAAAAAGCTTGAGTTGAACTTCTTCACATATATTTAATCTATAGTGTCTAATGTGTGAAAGTCTTCAGTGTTTGATGCTTGGTACATTATTAATACAATTCCTACACCTTTTCTAGTAGAGTAAAAGAAAAGACATGATAATGTCAATTTGTTTAATATGGGACCTTTACAGATGTTCTTGATAGAGGAGACCAGGGCTTGATGTCACACTCATATTTCTTGGATTCAATACAGTCAGTTATTTTCTATACCTGCTTATTCCTCATTAGGGTCACAGGGGTCTGCTGGAGCCAATCCCAGCGTGTTACAGCAAGAGACGGAGATACACCCTAGATGGTCGCCAGCCAATCATGGGGCACACACACCATTCACTCACACACTCACACCTACAGGCAATTTAGAGTCGCCAATTAACCTCAGCATGTTTTTGGGCTGTAGGAGGAAGCCGGAGTACCTTGTGAAAACCGACACAGACACAGGGAGAACATGCAAACTCCACACAGAAAGGTCCCAGACCCAGGACCCAAGGAGGTCTTGAACCTGCGACCTTCTTGCTGTGAACCAACAGCGCTAAGGCCTGCGACACCGTGTCACCCGGATTCAAGACATCATGCAAATAAAAAAATGCGTAGATGAAAGGCCAAAGTCTTGTGTATATATGTTGTATTCATGACATTTTCATATCTTGTGACAGTCCAGAGGTATAGGCAATCATGTTGCCTCATCATGGGTAAGTTAATGGGGTAAAACGTCTCATTGGACTTTGCAATTAATAAAATAAGGACAGAATTATTGTTGTTTTTTAACTTGAAAGTTTACCTCGAAAAACTCATTGTTCACACAAATATTATGCTACATGTACTGGATTCATGTCCTTAGGAAAAGCTGCATATATTTGAGGCTCTCAGCCACAATTGTCTGTTTTACCTTTATTAAATACAAAATTATGGACTGAATTTGAAAAAGAACAATAAATAATAAATAAACAATACATTGATTAAAAAAAAAAAAAATAGGTAGCTCTATGTTAAGTTAGCCTAAATGACTGACAATGACTGAGAGATCACAGGATCCTAAATGTCCACATCTGCCATTGCTAGGATCTGAAAGAAGGTTTTGAAATATATGAACTCGTTTTGTTTTTTTTTATATTGGGTTGTGCAAAATGGTTATTCCGTGTCCACCTCAGGTCACACTGTGCTACTCTCTTCTGAGACAGAACATGGCATCTGACCATATAAAGTCAAAAAAAAATAGTATTTCACTATTTAGTTGCGCCCTCTGGTGGTGAAGATAATTACAGGATAACAACTGAGCCATGTCCTGGTCTTCCCTGCTGGCCTTCAGGCTGATGATAATCCACAGTGTTTCCTTTCTATAAAAGAGTTCAAGGGTCAGTCTCTGCAAAAGTATTCCTATCCAACTCCTCTACCTCATGGAAAAAAACTGTCCAAAAATAATCATGATGGCATGACAAATGTGTTCATTGAGATCAATTTGTTAAATACTGTAGTTGTTTGCTGAAACGACTTGTTCAGGATGACACGTCTAAGGTAAAAGAAACATTGTAAAAGCAGCAAGAACAGATTCTTTCTCAGCATTTGTTGCATAACTTTAGCTTCTATTATTAAAGGAGCGTTTGTTTGACAATTGGCATTTATTATATTATTTATACTTTGCATCATAAAGTTGGCACTTTGCAACTTTTATTAGGATATTAACTTATATATAAATAAATTCTTCTACAATTGAATTCAAAGCCATGGCTCTGACTACTTCTTTGCTCTGTATCTGTATTGACTTGCACCTACAAGTTAGTCTTTAAATCCAAGTTAGGAGGTGGTTTAATATTGCCCTAACATCTAGTAAATTTAGTCTCTTAAGTTTAACATATCTCACAGAGAAATATGTGGTTGTGTGCGCTCTAGCTAGCTGACAAAACAAAAATGGCTGCCAGGACCTCTATTGCTGCCGACTTGCAGATGTGAGCATGTGGGCGAGTGATGTTAGAAATGTTAGCATTGCCATCAAAATAGACCAGACACTGCCTACTATGTGTCAAATGCGTAACTCATAATATTAGATTTCCCCAATGTACAGAGTTGAAACTACAAATTTGAATTAGTAAGCGCTATTAATAAGCTGCTGAGCTCACATAGAAGAACTCAAATGCTTTCTGTTTCTGCTTTGTTGACTCTCACATGAAATGAAATCAGATCAAATTAATGCAATCACATGAAAAAATGAAATGAAACAGAACTGAATGAAATGGGGAAAAAGCAGAATAATAGAATGTACTTTATTGAGATGGGTTCCAGGTTCTGTTTATTTATTACCAGGCATTTCTGATAATAGTTCTGATAATTCTGATATGAAAGTTATACAATGTTTCCACTGTATTATGGTACTTGGTACACGATTGCAGGTTGTTCCCTTTAGACTTTTTGAAAGTTTTTTTTTTTTTATAATTTAATTTTTTTAATATATCTATTATTTAGGCCAATTATTATTATTATTATTATTATAATTATTATCTTTAATTGATAATTGTTAATTAAATGAATTGATAATTGTTGCCATATGGCCACAATATGCAATAGAAGGAAGAGCTAACAGATAGAACTCAGATGTTTTTAGATACTGACAGGAAATGCTAATAGCTCAACTCAACACAACAGGCTGTATTTAGCTTTTAGGGCCCGTATATAAGGTAAGTGGTAGATACACAGCATAGATACACAGCCCTGATTAGTAATACTGGCTGCTGAATGACTGACAGTGGTTATATATGGTAGAATGTCTGCAGGTAACCACACAGCATGAAGACTTTGTTCCGCCTGGTGTGAAGAAGATCGTAGAATGGGGAACTGCAGTGTGATGTTGAAAGGTAAGAGGAAATGAACAACAATCAGATATGGCTGGATGACTATAGTTACTAAAAAGAAGAAAGAAAATGGCATGCTAAATACACAACCTCTACATATTATTATTAGTATTAGAATTTCTGACCTCTCAGACAGCTCAGACTACATGTTTTTTGCATTTGAAAATTAAAGGTTTAACTTTTTTTTTTTTAGATGAAATGTTCCTTTTCTATGCATCACACTGTATATGTCATAAAAATGTAAGCAGCATTGTCACTGGCCTCTTACAAGTCTATACTCACAAAAGGAAATAATGAGAATGAGCATGTTTTACCAAAATATGTTCCTCATTCCTCTGAACTTTTTAACAAACTAAAAACATGACTTAATATGTTTTATACTTACAGCAGTTTCACAGAAGTAGATGTTCCCCTTTTTTTAAATTTACTCACAGCATTTGATGTGGCTTCACTTAACTACCACTGCTATTCTTGCACCCAGTGCTACTGCCTATACTGTTATAAGCAGTAGTTATACTTATATTATAAGTATAACTTATATTATAAGTATTATACTTATATTATTATATTATACTTATATTATAAGTTATATACCACTGCCATTAGATTATACAGCTGTCACAATGAACCATACAAAGCAGTAATATCAGTTTGCTTTAAGGCAAAGTACAATAGAGTATTTAACTACAATAACACCTGCTGCTTGTCTTGCATGTGATGTAGGAACACTTCCAACTCTGAAGTAGTCTAAATAATTATATGAAGTCTTGTGACCAATGTCCTTCACCCCCTCAAAACACACACACATGCACATGCACCCCCCCCCCCCCCACACACACACACACACACCACACACACACACACACACATAGCTACCAAATGTAATAGAATAAAAACTCCCCCTCCATCAGAGAGCTGATAGACAGAAATCAGTGCTATGTCTGCCCCGGGAGATGGAAAAGGGGAGGTGTGAAAATGAGAATCAAATAAGAGCAAGTGAAGGAGGCGAGAACAGGAAGAGAGAAAGAAAAAAAACGTGTCTAGGAAATGAGAATACAAAGGCAGAAGTGCAAGCAGTTCGTCAAACAGTCATGACACAGGGCGATGGAGGATGAGAGAGCAGGTTCGAGTCAATAGGCAACAAATGTACCTGTGAGAGAGTGGAAGGATTCATTCAAGCGGATCAGAAAGAGCAGATTGTTTAGAACAAAGTGAACTTTGGATACTGACTACAGTTAAAATATGAGGTGAGTCCTTTTCAGATAATATCGATAACCTTGACCCACACATAAGTGCTTTTTTTTTTAATCTCCCAATGCACGTGAAACATCTCGCGCATTAATAACTGAAAATATGCATCACAGCACGACTTCCTATCTTAACGAGCACTTTAGATCTGACTGCAGTTCCTGTTGCTCACTGCAGGTGTTTGGTTTGTACAGTTTTCACACATAATAACGGAAAAACCGCAGCTGGCTGATCTGTACAATGTGATTAATGTACCGTTAAAGAGGTTCGGAGGGCTCGTTAGAGGAGTGACTGTTTATGACTGACAGGTGGAAAAAGAAAGTTGTCCATATTAGGCAGCAGCGCAGTGAGCACAGGAAGCGGTCAGAAGACAAAAACCTTTTTGGGCAGGAAGTAAAGATTTCCCACAGGCTACAGATTGTGCAAGAACAAGCAGACAGAAAACAACAGCTACTCATAGAGTGTCTGCAGTACTGCTGCAAAATGATTTCCTATTTCCTGACTTTTGCATATAAAACCGCCTAAAATGGATAAAATGTGAAAACTAAGGCCCGGTTGCATATGAAATGATATGAATACAACTCCCGGAGATACATTTACTCAATTTCTGCGTTTTTGTTTTTTTTTTATTTTGAAGTACTTGGACTTGACTTGAATACTTCAGTTGTATGCTACTTTATATCCTATTTCATTGAATCTATTTTAGAGACATTGCACTTTTTATTTACATTTTTGGCGATTATAGTTACCCTGCATATACAGATTGTACAGAAAAAGAGATTATGTCACAGATTTCATGAAAAGCAAAAATGAGCTAAAACTCTTTATTTTTGGTTTTATTGATTTTACTGAAGTTAACTATGTAAAAACTATTTAACATCCATAGCTACCATGACGAGTGCAGCTTCCATTTATCTAACTGATTGCGGAGAGTTTCGGTTTCAATGCGTATGCAGACTGCGCTTCACTGTGATTACACTGTGATCGTATCTGACAAATAGACCATGATTGTTTCATTGACTGAAGATTACAATGAAATATCTATAGACTATACTTCACAAATGTTTATACTGTAGGTCTTTGTGTCAACAGAAGAACTGTGTAGTCACAGTTTGTAACTATTGCTAACACATATTTCTTAATACTGAGTTCAGTTACACAACAGAAGACAATGCAATCTAAATCTCTAAACTGATGAATATTTTCTTTTAAATATTTTTTTTTAGCTTTTTACACTATCTTGATAGTAGTGGATTTGAAACCTACAGTAAGGATTCTCTACATGGGGCGGCTGCTCTACCCACCGCGCCATTTGCCGCCATATGAATCACTTTTCAATGCATTCAAACTTTTTTCAAACTAAACCACCAACAATAATATTTTAAAAATATATATAAACTTTAAACTGTTAAATTTTGTCAGAAAAACAAAATACCAGTGTGACACTGTGAAAGAGTGGGTAACCCCGTTGCCTCACAGCAAAAAGGTCACAGGTCCCAGACCAAGGTCTTGAACCTGTGACCTTTTTGCTGTGTGCAGTTTGCATGTTCTCCTCGTGTCTGCGTGGGTTTTCTCCAGGTTCTTCAGTTTCCTCCCACAGTCCATAAACATGCTGAGGTTAATTGGAGACTCTATATTGGACATAGGTGTGAGTATGTGAGTGAGTGACATGTATGTGCCCACGATAGACTGGCGTCTGCAACCCTAATGAGGAATAAACAGGTGTAGAAAATGATTGACTTGACTTTAATTTTGTCATAGAAACAAAATATCAAATTACTGTACATCAGACCACAATTTGTCGCATACTGTTACATCTACATCAAGCTATGTTCCAGCGCATGGTCTTTTTTTACTCATACGCTGTATCTCATATTCCTCTCTCCCTCCAACAGTGAATCCAGTATCTGCCAGGTGAGGGCCACGGTCATGCTGTACGATGACACCAACAAGCGATGGGTGCCGGCAGGATCTGACAGTCCTTCCTTCAGTCGCGTCCAGATCTATCACAACCCCGCAACCAACACCTTCAGAGTGGTGGGCCGCAAGCTGCAAGCTGACCAGCAGGTACACAACAACACACACACACACACACACATACTGCAGTCACTCTGGTTAAAAGTCACATTACACCTGCCTGTAAATATTCAGTTTGTCTGTAATTACAATCCCACTTCCCTAAAGCATCTGAATGATTAACCCTGTAGTATGTTGTGTGAAACTATTGCTTCTGCAAATCCAACAGTCTGCTTCTTAGTGCAATAGCTTCCATGAGAATAAAAACTTTCAAAATAAATATAATACAATGCCACAGCAAGAGAAGAAGAAGTGAATGACCAGTGGGTGAAAAAAACACTTCAACTTCTTCCAAATCTTTAGGCCTTCATCAGGGTCCTCATTGCTGTTGTCCTTTGTAACGGTGGCTACTCGAAGCTGCTAATTTGCTGCTAAGATACATAAATGAGGCAGGCCTCAAAGTTGATCTAACAGTGATTTGCTTTTTAAAGTATACTTTTTAAAATAGGGGAAATTTATTTCCCTGTGCTCCCTTTGAATCCCACTGTATCATCATCATCTAGTGCATTTTAGTTGCATTGTCTTCATTTCTTGTACAGGTATATTATGTTAACCTAATGCACAGCAGCATCAAACATATGAACTCACCTCTGACCTTTCTGACTTTTGCATTGTGAGATTGTAAAGCTATTTGAATCTCAAATTCTCAATTCAGTCACCCTTGTGCACTTCCTGTTAACAGGTGGTGATCAACTGTCCCATTGTCAAAGGGATGAAGTATAACCAAGCCACACCAAACTTCCACCAGTGGCGGGATCCCAAACAGGTGTGGGGGCTGAATTTTGGCAGTAAGGAGGATGCGACGCTTTTCGCCAACTCCATGATGCATGCGTTAGAGACTCTCAATGCAGGGACAGGCGCAGGTAAACCCAGCAATGATCCAGGTTGTTATAATGTTATAATGTTATAATTTATGAATTTGACTGTTATAATATAAATGACAAATTCATTATACAGCAAAATGTTGAGTGATGTGGTGCTCAGTGCAAAACTGTTTCAACTATTTGATTTCACCTATGATTGTAAATCTTCTTTTTAAAACTGCATCTATCAAAGTATCTATTTAGAAAACAATTGTGTACTATGCACTACTGTTCAAAAGTTTGGGGTCACCCAGACAATTTTGTGTTTTCCATGAAAAGTCACACTTTTATTTACCACTGTGAGTTATACAATGAATATAACATTGACATAAGACATTGACAAAGTTAGAAATAATGATTTGTATTTGAAATATTTATTCTTTATAAAATAAAGTAAAATATTAAGTTTTCTGGCTTCTCTAACCAGCTAAACTGCAGCTAAACTTTCAGCTGCACAAGGGTTTTCTAATTATCCATTAGCCTTCTGATGCAATGAGCAAACACATTGTTCCCTTAGAACACCAGAGTGATAGTTGCTGGAAATGGGCTTCTATAGACCTATGTAGATATTGCATCAAAAACCAGACATTTGCAGCAAGCAAATTAGCAATGTCAGTCAGTCAGTCATTTTCTATACCTGCTTATTCCTCATTAGGGTCGCAGGGGTCTGCTGGAGCCTATCCCAGCGCGTTACGGCGAGAGGCAGGGATACACCCCAGATGGTCGCCAGCCAATCATGGGGCACACACACCATTCACTCACACACTCACACCTATGGGCAATTTAGAGTTGCCATGTTTGCATGTTTTTGGACTGTGGGAGGAAGCCGGAGTACCCGGTGAAAACCCACACAGACACGGGGAGAACATGCAAACTCCACACAGAAAGGTCCCAGACCCCGGACCAAGGAGGTCTTGAACCTGCGACCTTCTTGCTGTGAGGCAACAGCACTAACCCCTGCGCCACCGTGTCGCCCAAAATTAGCAATGTGTAGAGTGTATTTCTGATTAGTTTAAAGTTATCCTCATTGGAAAAAAATGTTTTTCTTTCAAAAATAAGGAAATTTCTAAGTGACTCCAAACTTTTGAACAGTATTGTAAATGTTTTCTGTCAAAAAATAATGTGACTAATTAAGTTTGTTTTTAAACTGTTTCATATGTAATATCCTTAACACAAAACAATAATGAGATTTTTTTTTATACTTAGCTCAGAATAGAGCCTCACAGGAACTGGAGGAACAGAAAAGGTACTGTTGATTATTTATAAGATACTAAATCTGCAACTAATGACTTTTCCTTATTAATCAATCTGCCAATTATTTTTTTATTGTTTTTGTTCAATATAATGTCATGAGCAGAATTTCCATTAAATTTCCTTTAACCACAAACATAAAGAGAAAACAGCTGCGACCATACACATCTAAATTCATATATTCTGTTGATATCCATCCAGACTGGAGCGTCAGAGGAAGGAGCAGCAAGAGAGAGAGAATCTGGAGAGACAGAGGCAGGCTGCAGCTGCTGCTCCTCCTGCTCCTCCTGCTCCTCCTGCTCCTCCTACTCCTCCTGCTCCTCCCGCTCCTCCTGCTCCTCCTGCTGCTCCAGCGCCCCCAGCACCTCCAGGTCCACCCCCGCCCCCAGGAGCAGGCCCACCGCCACCTCCGCCCCTTCCTCCTGGGGGCTTTGCTCCACCTGCACCACCCCCACCCCCTGCTGGTGGAGGAGGTGGCGGGGGAGGTGGAGGAGGTGGAGGAGGTGGAGGAGGTGGAGGAGGTGGAGGGCCAGTTGACCTGGCTGCAGCTCTGGCAGGAGCCAAACTGCGTAAAGCACCGAAGGTAAGATGCTTTTTCTTCTTTGATACTTGGCTAATAACATCAATGTACGTTTACTATACACTACCGTTCAAAAGTTTGAGGTCACTTAGAAATTTCCTTATTTTTGAAAGAAAAGCACTGTTTTTTTCAATGAAGATAACTTTAAACTATACATGACTAATGTGGTAAATGACTATTCTAGCTATATATAGTTATAAAATGTTTTATTTTACAACTCATGGTGGTAAATAAAAGTGTGACTTTTCATGGAAAACACTAAATTGTCTAGGTGACTTGAAACTTTTGAAAGGTACTGTAATAAAAAAAAAATAAAAATTGACCGAAGCTAGTGTGTGATTGTGTAACCAGGACGATGGAGGAGCAGCAGCTCCAGCCCCCAAACCGGCAGCCTCCTCCGGCGGAGGTGGAGGAGGTGGTTTGATGGGAGAGATGAGTGCTATCCTTGCCCGGAGGTAAGTTACCACTTAAAGAGACATACAGTGTAAATCAGATACGTCAGTGATGATGTGATATTGGGCACCTCTGAATGTCTAAAATACAACAATTTTAATTAGGAGGAAAGTTGCCGATAATCCTGCTGTAAAGAAGGAAGAACCTCAGAGTGTAAGATTCCTGTCAATGATTTCATGAATTTGGAATTTGTAGTATTTGTAGGATGAGCCATATAATGTAAGATTTGGTAACTCTGCTATAACTTGTCTATGCTTGACTACAGGATGATGTTGATGCCCCAGTATTAAAATCCTCAGGACCAGGTGGTGAGTATTTACTCCTCTTTATTGTCACACTACATAAACTGTGACAAAATGTGACAGAAGCATGTTACAAGAAAATCAAATGTGCTAATTTATTATAAAGTTAGCGTCTAGTATATTGCGTACATCTTCTTTGTCAAGAACATGCAGGGGTGTCAAACCACATACAGCACAATTTGATCTCAAGTAGGCCAGACCAGTAGTTTCACATCCTTATAATGTATATAAATACATTATAACCATTTAGCAGATTAATTAACCCTTACATTTAATAAAAAAGTCACAATTATTCCATATTCAGTCTATTTTTTTCATTTTAATGCAAAATATTTAGTCACTCCTCGAATATTTACTTTTTTAAGCAGCAGGCGAAGTTATCTCCTGCCTTACAAACCATTTACAAATACAACAATGTGAATACTTTATCACTTGAAGCCGTGAAAGATGCTCACTGACTTCACATTTCTGTGAAGAAACAGGAACTGGTCCATTTTTTTTCACGCTTTGTACAGTCATCTGGTGGGCTGAACTTGACCCTTTTGCGGGCCACATGTTGGACACCCCTGATATATAGACTACACAACAGAGATCTTCTTTCTTTTCACTAAGACATACTGTAGCATTGTACTGTATGAAGGCTAAAAACAGAGAGACACTACACACACAAATGTTCTTCTTATATTTCACCAGAAACCAATGAAAAGCCCCGGGAAAAATCTGCCACCATGCCGAGGTAAGAGTTGTAATTATCCAGCTAGTTGTACCATTACATTATGATCCACACACATGTAGCAATGATAAGAATCTCCACTGAGAATTAAAACAATTCACAAACCCTGTCGGCACCTTAAACGATCTGCATATTCTTTACAACAGGCCCAAATCCATAACCAGCAATCAAAGGGACTCCAGCCCGAGTCCCTCCTCACCCTCCTCTACCTCAGTGTCCAGGTATCAGCCCTCCTCTGTTCTGCTGCTGTGTTTTACTTCTGCTTTTATATGGTACAGCCACCGCTTGCTGCTTGTAAATGACTCGCTACAGCAAATGACCCACTTGACATTTCAGTGGTTTCTCTCTGCGGCTGTAGTCACGCTCTTTCTCGCACTCAAGCACTTGCAGAAACTGTAGCTATGTTGCTTCTCGTGGCCCCTTGATCTCAAAGAGTCTGTGTTGGCTGAGGTCAAACGCTCATCTTCCTTATTTTAGGATGAAGTTGGTGAAAAAGAACTCGGACGGTGGAGGAGTTGATGGAGCTGATATGGAACGAATCAAACAGGTTTGTTTCTCCATTTTTGTAGATAAACATAAAACTCACCTAAAGTAAAAGCAAAACTAACGTTTGATTCACAAACACCGCATTACGTCCTGTGCCACACAGGGAATGATAAAGATGAGGTCGTGGTGTAAGGTTCTGCTTGTGTTTGTTAATCCGCCATGATCTGCAGTCTAAGTCTGACCTCCTGTTCAACTTATCAGATAGGGCTGTAAGGCTCCACAGAAATACCCCTCTTTAATCATGTAGGATTTTTTTTTACTTTTTAATACCATGCAGCTTACAATGTACGTTTCTCTGTCTCCTTTTGTGCATGCATGTGTGTGTCTGTTTGAAGGAAATTCTTGAAGAAGTGAAGAAAGAGCTTCACAAAGTGAAGGAGGAGATAATCGCAGGTAATTTCAATGTGTGTGCTATCTGTTGTCATAAGGTGAAGTTATCAAATCAGACGTATAAAATGCATAAAATGAAGATTGTGTTATAACTGTATATGCTACCTGTATATTATACCAAGCAGCTCTATTGATCCCCATGTGGAAATTGATTCTAAGCATTTGATCCTTGTTCTAAATATTATACCTGCATATGATCCTGTATATGATAGTTTTTCTGCTTTTCTCTTCCAGCACTGATCCAGGAGCTAAAAGTTGCACGCAACTGTGAAGAGTCCTGAAAGACTATTGGATTGAGAGAATATGAATGTTACATGATACAATGCTCAGGCAATTTGCATTAGCAACAGAAATGATGTTCTATGGTTTACAAAATGCTAAATATGATATCTCAATTTGTTTGTATTTATCATTGTGTCTTCCTTGTATTTTCTTGTAGTACTTGATTTTGAAGGCACGGATACTGATATCGAAGAGTTACCAATATTTAATAACGATGTCATCATTTAATATTCTTTTTTTCATGAATACAGAAAATGCACTTAAATATTAGTTATCTTCAGGTAGAGCAACATCCTACTGTCTTCCTACTATTCTTTTTTTTCCCTTTTTGGCACCTACACGGGTGGTAGACATTTTAACATAAATACACAACACACACACTCACACACACACACAAACATATACTACCCTGCAATAAATAAATGTGAAGCTTTGACTGTGCTATTTAACTAAAATTTAAAAACAGTGGACAAATAGATCATCACAAACTATGGATTCAAACTATTTGAATTGTAATTAACACCTGGGACAAAACACATTAAAAGAAAACATGTATGTGAAATAAAAATACAAATAGATGAGCACAAATGAATTATGTCTGCCCATAGTTTTAATTTCCATTAACTGTTACAAGTACATAATAGAATGTCAAATTTCCAGGATCATACACACGTATTCCCATGATACAGAAAACATGAATAAAATTAAACAAATTTTTCAAACTTGACATTCTTCACTTTTTGGATTCCATCCTCAAATGAAATGACTGAAAAGGTGGAACAAACAAGGTTTGACAATAATTTGGTTAGGATTTCATATTTTGATATTTATCCTAATCAGTTAATCACTCGTCTCATACACTGGGAGAAAAGAGAGATGGTGAGAAGAACTGGGGATCTGGGAAAGATAAGAATGTATATAGATATTCCTCAGACCCTTAAAACTATAATATACTAATATAACAGTGATACATGCTGTTGGCTGTTTAGGACAAATAAAAATGAAAGGTAAGTACAATAAATTATTCTCTGTGCAGTACATGTTGAATAATATGGTGATTGGAGAGCTTCTACGAAGTTGTGAATTATGGTGGCATGGCCTGCAATATTCCTGAAAATACTCATACTTGATATGTAAATACAAAAAAAATGCAATAGTCAAATTAATGACATGACATGGACAGGACATGAATGTTAACAATACGGGTGTAGTGAAGTAATATCCTCCTTTGAATAATAGTGAGGTATAAGTGCACATGATAATCCGATACAAATACCAGTATTAATACCCCAAAACATACACAGAAATATCAAAAGTTAGAGACCATTATATTATTCAATGTTTCCTAAATAACATTTAGTTCTAAAGCAGGGGTGTCAAACATGTGGCCCACTAGGTGATTGTTCAAAGTGTGACAAAAAGAATGCCTGTATATATTTCCTGTATCTTCACAGAAATGTAAAGTCATTGAGCATCTTTCAGATGTCAAGGGATAAAACATTTACAGGGTTATTTTGTAAATGGCTTATAAGGCAAAAGATAACTTCACCTGCTGCATAAAAAAGTAATATTACATAAAATTAGATTAGTCTGTATTGATCCTGGGCAACACAGTGGTGAAGGGTTTAGCCCAGTCACAGCAAGAAGGTCACAGGTTCAAGACCTCCTTGGGTCCTGGGTCTGAGACCTTTCTGTGTGGAGTTTGCATGTTCTCCCCGTGTCTGCGTGGGTTTTCACTGGGTACTCCGTCTTCCTCCCACAGTCTGACTGACTGACTGTATTGATTCCGCAATGGGGAAATTTGCATGTTACCACAAGACCTCAAGAACAGTGACAGAAGAAAGTAGGATATATAGGATTTATATACTACCGTTCAAATGTGGAGTCACCCAGACAAAACCCAGACAATTTAGTATTTTCCATGAAAAGTCACACTTTTAATTACCACCATGAGTTGTTAAATGAATAGAGAATTTTATGACATTAGCCTTCTGATGAAATGAGAAAACATACTGTACCATTAGACCACTGGAGTGATAGTTGCTGGAAATGGGCCTCTATACACCTATGTAGATATTGTACCAAAAAACAGACATTTGCAGCTAGAATAGTCATT
This sequence comes from Lepturacanthus savala, assembly GCA_030544235.1. Lineage (NCBI taxonomy): Eukaryota > Metazoa > Chordata > Actinopteri > Scombriformes > Trichiuridae > Lepturacanthus > Lepturacanthus savala. Next base: position 18,828,908 of record CM060479.1, on the reverse strand, counting down.
TACCACATTAGTAATGTATAGAGTGTATTTCTGATTAGTTTAAAGTCATCTCCATTGTCAATTCAAGTAACTTTCAAAAATAAGGACAACTCTAAGTGACCCTGAACCTTTGCACACTGTGTGTAGCTGAGACATCACATTGCAATTGCAAAGTCCTGATTTGTAAATTGAAGGTTAATTAATTGTAAATACTTTTGTATTAATGCATTTCCCATTAACTAGAGTGAGTTTGGCTCCCCTTTTCTAACGTAAAGCTGTAAGAAAGTGCATTTCCCTGGCATCGAACACTTATCATTACATGCGTGCTGCTGCGGTGGCTCCGTCCCGCCTGCGGGCGGCGCTGTGCGGCCGAAGAGCAGCTGAGCGTCCGCCTCCATGAAGAAGAGAGTCCTGCTGTTTTCCTGGGTGGATGGCCTGCTCTGGATCCAGCCTGTCAAAACTGCACTGAAACGAGAGCAACGTGGGAGAAAGTCAGTGATATGTGCGTTAAATGTTGTTGTTATATCATTAAATGTAAAACTAAAAAAAAGAAAGACGTCGGATTAAGAGATTCGCTGAGGAAGCCGTAACTCAGAGCTGTGTGAATTAAAAGTTGATCACCTCGCTACTAGCAAGGCTTCCTCAGTACAAGCATATGATCGCTAATGTGACTATTTACTAACAATAAAATAACATTTCCAGTAGGGGAAGGTCCAGCCTCTGCTGCTAACATTAAGGAGCAGCAGGAAACTCATAAGAACCGCTCAGGAAAAAAGCAAAAGTGTGTGTTCGGCTCTAACATCCTAATACACGATGTTGTGATGATAGATCTTCACCAACTAAGCCTTAGCGTTTACTAGTTTATAACCAGAGGGGCTGAGAAGACGTGTGTCTGAAATGATGTGTGCGTTTGCGGTTTTCAGGTGCAAAGTAAATATATGTTCATTGATAAATGTTCGATGGGTTATTATGCATGTACGCGTTTCCTTCATTCTCGTGGAAATGTTGTTTTTCTTTTTTTTTAAGTAAATGTGCCTGTGTTAGCATTCAGCTAGCGTGTAGCTAGCTGCTGTCAGGGTTTAGGTGAGCTAACGTAAACTACGTTAAATGGCAGCCAACAACAAGATAAGAATAGCTGTAACACTGTGATTTCACTGGTTAGTCCGAATATTAACCAACATCTGATGGTACTTTTAAGAAGTATTTTTCTTTCTTAATTTAGTTCAGAAGTATATTTAACGTTCGATGCTTAACTCTTGACTTCTTACTGTACCAAACTATAAGCACGCACTGTTCTGGAGTTAGTGTTATATCAAATGCTAATAGAAAAAAGTGAAGTAGTTTTTGTACTGGCGTTATTACATAACGTTGCAGTTCTGCATACAGTTAATAATCCAACTGGAATATCAATAATCCAAGTAAGATAACTGAAGGTGCCCAGTGTCCAGGAATATGACTATAACTGTGTTTTTTACACACTAAAATTAAATAAATATGCATGTGTTTCATATGTGAATATATACTTAAAATAAAGTAGGGTGGAATATATACATGTACATGCATCTCATGTATATGTGTTGGGGGTTAGAATGGGCCAGAAAGTGTTATGGATATATAATAGATAAATTATTATTTAGTAATTGATATCATGATCAACTGATGACTGAAGTATGGTTGTGTGTAGTATAAGTATTAAAAAGTTACAGCTATTGACTGTATGTCTGATCTACTGTTTCTTTGTTGAATATATCTGAAGATTATCTTATTTCCTTTGTACTTGTTGTTTCCTTCAGCAGGTTCAGACTTGCTCAGATTTGACAACTGACTGAGACTTGATCAGGCCAACAGAGAACGCCACTGTTCCCTTCCCCGACCTCCTGATCCTGACCCTCTCTGAAACATCTGTCACCATGAATGAAGTTAACGTAGTCAGGGAGGGCTGGCTGCATAAGAGAGGTGAGGAAGTTCACTCGGGGGTTATCAGGCCGGCTGCTGACTTGAAATATTTAGAACATGTTCATTTTTATGTAACATGTGGAATGATTAGTATAGTAGTCGGATTGAGCCAAAGGGTTCTTGTTGATTGAACACAATTAAGTGAAATGTCTTTGCTTGACCCAGGTGAATATATCAAGACATGGAGGCCCAGGTATTTCATCCTGAAGAGTGACGGTTCCTTCATCGGCTACAAGGAGAAGCCAGATCTAAACGACCAGACTTCACCACTCAACAACTTCTCAGTGGCAGGTCCGGCCTCAGATGGAGAAACATAACTCTGCCCGTTTATTCATCACATGCTTCATACAGCTGCTTCCCATAAACATCAATTATTGTGTTTTCCCACAGAATGCCAGCTAATGAAGACTGAAAAACCCCGACCCAACACATTTGTTATCCGTTGCCTACAGTGGACCACTGTCATTGAACGCACCTTTCACGTGGACAGCAATGACGAGAGGTTAGAGCAGTGCAAAACGTTATATTGAGTAACCTTTTTGTGTAAAACTTTGAGGGCACTCAGTGGCCCGTGTAGCGAACAAGCTTTCCTAGACTTTTGTTTGAGGACTAAATGACGGTGTGACCCCTTTTGTCTCTCAGAGAGGAGTGGATGCGCACGATCCAGTCTGTGGCAAATAGTCTTAAGATGCGCGAGCATGAGGAGGAGGAACCGATGGACATGTTTGGCTCACCCAGCGAGAGCAGCCTTGAGGAGATGGAGGTGGCGATGTCCAAGAGCGGCAGCAAAGTGGTGAGAGGATCGATGGAGGATGGAGACTCTAGTTTGATCAGAACCGAATGAACCTAGAGATGCCTTCATGCAGACTCTTACATTATTTTATCAAAGCTTTTATTGATATGTTTGAGATTTAGTGGGCATTTCATAGTAACACTGTGAGCATTTGGCTTGCAGAAACTTAACATAAATGTCTGATTTGCACTCCATGAACCAGAAGGACCAGAGTAGTTGTTTATTATATTATTATTATATCATTGGCGTGACCACCGCTCAATGCAGGTGCTGTCCATTAGTAGACAGTTTTCATTCAAAAAAAATTTAAGAGGAAAAAACAGGCAACTTATCAACGGAGCTTAAACTGTGCTGTCAAATACCAGCAGAAGACAATATATTGATCAGTGTCAGTATTCGTTTCAGTACTGAAAGAGAAAGAGGTGCAAATATAAACATCTGATATTGGTTTTTAAAGCCATTTATACAGAATAATCTGAATATAGTTTGAGTATTTAATAAAGATATATGTTGAACTGGTATATGAACAACTTGAGTGAATCTCAGTAAAAATGTGTGAATAAATTATTTTGCATGTTAGAGTTTTATACCAGCTTTTGTGAAAATATTAGAAAAACTTTGTTTATATTCAGTTGTAAATGATAAAGTGGTAAGATAGTAGTGAAGAAAAGCTCACATCGGTGAAGATTTCTTCTCTGAGACTTATTGTTAATTTGTCCACCCCCGTCTGTATTCTATCACAGTTTGGCCTTTTATACTTACAGACAATGAGTGACTTTGAGTACCTGAAGCTGCTCGGCAAAGGGACGTTTGGGAAGGTGATTCTAGTCAAAGAGAAGTCTACCGGAGTACATTATGCCATGAAAATTCTGCGCAAAGAGGTCATCATAGCCAAGGTAATGCGTGCATGCATGGCTGTTCCAGAATTTGGACTCTTTCTGTTCTAAGCTTGATGTCATACATGAAGTAAAGCTTTACATTTATATAATATTTTCAGTGTTTGTAATGACAGTAATGTGTTTGTTGGCAGGATGAGGTGGCCCACACAGTTACAGAGAGCAGAGTGTTACAAAACACAAAGCATCCCTTCCTCACAGTGAGTATTTTATAGTCAAATCAAGTGGTCCTCAGGTCAGTCAGTGCTGATTTTTTAGTGGACGATTTCACCACTGACTTGACTCGCCATTGTCACTACTTATCTGAAATCAAGTGTAGTTCAGCTGTGCTTTGTTTATTGCAAAGTAGCAAATGTTGCTACTTAGGAGCATAGCTAAAATTAAACTTATCAATTTTAAATGGAAGCTGCTAAACTTCAGTTCTAATAATACATATCTCTAATAAGTATCAGAATGATATCTCTAAATGCAAATTTTACAGCTGGAATTCCTTTATCATTCATTAGGTGTTCTTTATGTTCAGTTCAAATTACACTGAAAGACAGATCAATGAAATAGTAATAGATGGATTAGATGCCTCTCTTCTGATTCATATTTCACCTGATGATAAGGATTTAATAATTCATGGAATAAATCACCACCTCTAATGTGACTATTTCCTTCCTACAGACACTGAAATATGCCTTCCAAACCCACGATCGGCTTTGTTTTGTAATGGAATACGCCAACGGAGGCGAGGTGAGAGCTCACATACACACATCACAGTCACGTGGCAAAGCGGTGATGTCATGTGATCTCAACAGCTTGCTGTGAACACTCAAACGGATCTAAGTGTATGAGTCCATCTGCTCTGGCCTCTTCCAGCTCTTCTTCCACCTGTCGCGGGAACGAGTGTTCACAGAAGACCGGGCTCGGTTCTACGGCGCTGAGATTGTGTCAGCACTCGAATACCTCCATTCACGTGATGTCGTATACCGTGATTTAAAGGTGAATACTTGTAACGTCTTCGATAGAATATCCTTAAAGGGTTTATGTTATGACTCCATGGGACATTAGGAGCGCATTTGGAGTTTATCAGTTGAATAAGTTCCATAACCTGTTGGCCAGACCATTTGCTGTAAAAAAAAAAAAAAAAAAAAACATTTTAAATTAAATAGAATTTAATGTTTTAATGTCCCTCTGCTGAATACCTCTCTCAACTCATTGAAGATTTTAAGCGGCAGGCCTACCAGCATGACTTGTGAAATGACTTGTAGTTTGGAAGCCAATCGGAGTCCAATATTTAACTTGCTCAAGTGTGATGTATAAACATGAAGCCTCCAGTTTAGGATGGCTGTGGCTCAGAGGTAGATCATTTCTCAATGGTTCAAAAGATCAGTGATATGATTCCTAGTTCCAATTCAATTGAGAAGATTTTATAAGATAATTAAACTTGTTTTGTGAAAAAATACAAGTCAGACATAAACTATTTTTCCAAAGTATTTTATATACATCTTAAAACTTGCCACTGTTTGATCTTTAAGCATTGACAAGCATTTAATAGCAAATTTATACAATTTTTAAAGTGAGATTTCTGAAAATGTTACTTCATTGCTTTTTTTTCTGTTAAATGCGGTTGAAAAGTAAAGGCCAATTACGTTCACTACTGTTTAAAGGTTTGTGGTCACCCAGACAATTTATTGTTTTCCATGAATTTTTTTTCATTATTTACCATCATGAGTTGTAAAATGAATAGAAAATTGTATTACATTATCCTTCTGATGCAATGACCAAAGACATTGTACCATTAGAACACTGGAGTGTTAGTTGCTGGAAATGAGTCTCTATACACATATGTAGATATTGCACCAAAAAACAGACTTTGCAGCTAGAATAATCATTTACCATATTAGCAATGTATAAAGTGTATTCGTATTAGGAATTAGGAAAAATTAGGAAATTTCTAAGTGACCACAAACTTTTGAATGGTAGTGTATATTTTATATAGAGATATTCTTTGCCTGAGACATAAATGCATAGTGAATTTATGAAAAAAATATCCTTCACTTCTTTCACTTTTCAATTCCATTATTTAAGAAACATTTTCAGAATCAAGATGAGGGAAAAATTAGGTCAGCTATTATATGACCATATTTGGTCCTTTTCCTGATACTACCTTAAAAATGAGTAGTAGCATACTATATATATATATATATATATATATATATATATATATATATATATATATATATATATATATATATATATATATATATATATATATATATATAGTCGAATAATGGAAGTTGTTTCCATTCACTTGAAGCACTTTCATCTATGACCACTGTAAGAGAACAGTGAGAAGGGTAGGCAGACTTAAAATAGATAGTGATTTACGTTGGTTACCACGGCAACCAAAACACAAGACTTGTTTTGGTGCTCGTGTTGTGGTGAGAGAGAGTGTACTCTGTATTAGGGGGAAACGCTGGCACTCACTCACTGCTGCTCTTTGATAAATAGACAATTGACTGGACTTCTTGGCTTGTGTGATTATCGTGTCCTTCCTGCATTTTGCTCCAGCTTTTTCTGTTTCTCTGTTTTCTGCCTGCATGTTTTGATTGCTTCCGGAGTATAAGAGAATACATTCTCTCAAACCGGTGGACTTTGGATTGACTAAATTACAGTGCTGTCTACCTTCTCTGCTAGGATTCATGGATGTTGATTAGTGCGATAAGTGCTTTCTATTTTCTCTCCTGGGATCTATGTTCTCTGGAGAAAATTGGCTGTTTTCCTCCAGCCTGCCAGTCCAAGTGTGTCACAAAGACCCATCTTACACTCTCGATCATCTTGACACCTTTAGACTATCTTTTACAGGTCATACAGGCCTTAACTTTCATTCCAGCAAAATCCTCTGTGAAGAAAATCAGGATCTACCTGAGAAGGAGCCATCCACTCCAAGATCGCTTTGACTACACTGAGGGTTATAAAGTGGTTATGCTTAAACCCCCCCCAAAAAAATCCACTCACTTTCATGATGCATGACACCCATGCACATGTGGCATTGTACCATCATATTTCAACTCTGCCACCATCATACCAGTGCCAAAAATACACAGTTACGTGTCTCAACGACTTCTGTAGTGTTTATTCACATCTTGATGAAGTGCTTTAAGCGGCTTGTTAAGGACCTGAACAACCACATTCCTCTCAGCCTTGACCCGTTTTGAGTTTGCTCAAACCACACTGAAACGCTATGTCTTCTGCATTCCACCTGAGCCTGGCAAACTCGGACGGACAGGACACCCATGTGAGAACGCTGTTCATGGACTTCAGTTCAGCTTTTAATACAGTCCCAACATCTGGTAAGCAAACTGGATACACTGGGCCTGAGCATCTCCCATCCGCAACTGGCTGCTAGACCTTTGTACAGACAGACCCCAGTCAGCACCCCCACAACCATCTCCCTGAGCACTGGTTCCCCGCAGGGCTGTGTCCTTAGTCAATTGTTGCTTACTCTGATGACCCACAACTGTTATGTCAAGCACTGTTGACAGCCTCATCCAAGGTGATGAGGAGCTGGTGGCGCACCTTTCAGACAACTTGATTTAGACCTTTGTCTGTTTTCTCACTATAAATCACCTCCTGAAGAAACAATCATCTTCTACGTTTGTGGGTACAAAGGGGCGACATAACAGCTTTATTGATATTTTCAAGGAGTCAAGGAGAAGAACATTTGTTCTCGGATGTCCAGCTCATTCTCTTTGCCTCCTCCTATCATCAATCCTCTCTGTGGAAGGACATCTGTCTGTTTGTCCGCATGTATATCTGGCCGCAGATAATCTCGCATACTACTGACCTAATATTTTGTTTTCTCAAGGACCTCTTGTGGTTGCAACAACTAACATATTTTTGAAAATCTTTACAGCAATGACTGCACGCTTTCAAAATGCTGTTGAGGATGCAAGTAACCAACACCTGCTTCACCTGAGCCAGCAACACGTGGCCATAAAGCCTGTCCACTCTGGTTACAGCTTGACAATGTCACCTGCATTTTGCCTCCACTACTACATTCCAGTACTCTGACGCATACAGGCTGTACACAAAGCTTGCCCTGCACTTCCTGTTCCCCACCCTTGTGACCCTAGACATGCAGTTTTTGTCTGGGCTAAGTTTTAAAGTTTTAATGGAAAAAAAACAACAACCATTAAACGCAAACCAATGAAAATGTCTTCATATCTATTCTGGTAATTTGATTTTAAGGGAAAAAAATACTGAACTGAATAATCCTAGAATCTGTCATTATATAAATCAAACTCACGTCCGTGTGTTATGTGTGTCACTGTTATTTGACCTTTCCAGCTGGAGAATCTGATGCTGGACAAAGACGGACATATTAAAATCACTGATTTTGGCCTTTGTAAGGAGGGCATCACTCCTGACGCTACCATGAAAACCTTCTGTGGAACTCCTGAGTATCTGGCACCCGAGGTAAGAAACATGACACTGTCATGCACTTAATATACTTACTTCCATGTCTCAGCAATGACAACTGTCATATGCTTAAGATTCTCACTTTTGTAATGACAGACCCAGTTACCACTGGTGATAGACCCAGCTGTTACTATGGTAATAGACCCAGGTGTTGCTGGTGATAAGCTGACTATTACTATGGTACATTTGGGTATTACCATTGGTGATGACCCAACCATTACCATGGGTGAAAGATCCAGGTGTAACTATGGTGTCAGACTGGCCATAACCAAGCCAACAGACCCAGCTGTGGTAGACTGATTCACATATGAGAGAGGAAGAGGCAGCTTGTTTGTTTTTTGTGTGTGTTTGGAGGGGGTGGGAGAAGAAGGGGAACACCAATATACATATTCATTTGCCATTTATATCTTTTTTGTTGTTGTACAAAGTACTGCACTTTATAATGACTAATATGAGTTAATATGAGTGTGATTAATGTGAACATATGAATGGTTGTATGGTTTTATAGTGTGGGTATTGGGGCAAATGGGTATTGGGCAAATGGGTATTGGGGCATCCAAATTTGAAGAAAGACAAACTTGTTCACAACTGTGCACTTAACTGATCTTATTATAGTGTTTTTTTTGCAATTGTTGAAAAATGTTTTGTTGATGAGACAAACATCTGCTCTCTTCAGGTCCTAGAAGATAATGACTATGGCCGTGCGGTGGACTGGTGGGGACTGGGCGTGGTCATGTATGAGATGATGTGCGGCCGTCTGCCTTTCTACAATCAGGACCATGAACGTTTGTTTGAACTCATCCTCATGGAGGAGATCCGCTTTCCCAGGAACTTGTCACCTGAGGCCAAGTCTCTGCTGGCCGGCCTGCTCAAGAAGGACCCCAAACAAAGGTAACGATCCAAGTGATGCCTAACCCTAACCCAAAAAAAGGTGCTGATCTGACTGATACCTAAACCTAATGGTGGCAACACACCAACCGACAAAATCTGCTTAATTCTTACACGATCCTGTTTTGACTGACAGGTTAGGTGGAGGTCCCGATGATGCCAAAGAAGTAATGACTCACAAATTTTTCATCACCATCAACTGGCAGGATGTGGTACAGAAGAAGGTAGGAGGAAGTGAATCTTACTGCATATCAGTCTTTGCATCTGTGAATGCAGATTCTTTCATCAACTCCAAATTTCACTCTAGGTCACACATAGATACAAATGCTTACATTTGGATTTTAGTTTTCATAAAGTTTTTGTGTGTAAATTTGCTGCAGTGAAGACGACTGTGCTATCACTGGAGACAATGTGGCAGATACACACACACAGGCAAAAAGTATTGACCATATATTGCTGAATGTGGGCGCATAGAAGGCAGCATATATAGCTGATCCACATGTGCATATTTCCAAGTGGATTTATTTATAAAGGTTGCCTGCAGTGTGCGTATGCAACTCCTGATCTTTGGATGTATTTTTAATCTTTCAAATACAGACAAAGTACACAGGTAATATGCAAACACCTACGTACACTTATGGGTTGTTAAAATCCAATATGTTGCCAGTTAACAATTGGTTTTCCGTCTTCCATAAGCTCACCCCACTCTTCAGACCGCAAGTCACATCAGAGACGGACACCCGGTACTTTGATGAGGAGTTCACAGCGCAGACGATCACTCTCACTCCTCCAGACAAGTGTAAGTTTCAAGTAACAATGATGGAACCTTGAAGCTTGATCCACTGCAGTCTGTGACCGCAGACTGACTTCTCCCGTGTTGTTTGCTCTTACAGATAACAGTCTGGACTGCGAGGACCCTGGACAGCAAGCACATTTCCCCCAGTTCTCCTATTCTGCTAGCATAAGAGAGTGATAGCATCTCTGACACACACACACCGACACGAACACAAAGACAAAAACACACAAGGCATGAACACCTTGGCCGCATCCCTTACAGCTATAAAACGACCAGAATCTCCGGGCAGGATGGAAGTGCCTCAGCTGGCGGCTATGTTGTTCTGTAGAAACCCCCTTTGTCCACACTACGGACAGAGCCTAGCCACACCGGCTATACTGTATCAAACTGGACTTCAGTACCTCACATAGTCATCAGCACAACTCCACAACACAATCAGAACTGTCTGTAGCACCTTCGGATGGCCTAAACACAACTGCTGCTATTTCAGACTAACACCGCTGGTTATTTCCGTTATACAGCCTAACGAGAAGCCATATAGTTCCTTCCTGACGTTTCCAAGTGCTCTTCTTCAGAACCAGCCATTGCCACGGCAATAGACCTAGCTGTGACCATAGTTCTAGACCCAAACATTACCATGGTGATAGACCGGCCGTTACCACAGTCACAGACCCAGCCGTTGCCATAGCAATAGACCTAGCCGTTAGGATGGTGATAGACCAGTTCACATATGAGGGAAGAAGAGGCGTGGCAGTTTGTTGGCTGTGAGGTGTGTGTGTGTTAGTTTTCGTGTGCGTGCATGTGTGTGTTATTGGAAGGGGCTCAAATCCAAACTGAATGCCATTGGTTGAGTGTGTGCGTGTCTGTCTGTGTGTGTGTGCGCGTGTGTGTGTGTGCGCGTGTGTGTTTGTGTGTGTCTTTGTCTTTATGCCCGCTATGCATCAGGAACAACAGATGATTGATAACATGACGATCAAACTGTCTCCGTGGTGAAGAGCTTTGACAAAGTGAAACAGGAGGTGTCCTTTTTTTAAACTGTATGCAATGAAAACAAATCACTTGTATATTAGTTTGCTGTCATCTCACAATGTGATCTTTGTTAAGCAGATTTGTTGACACAGTAATTCGTGGGAATTGGGAATACCTAAATGCACAAGGTGTATATGTTATTTTTTAAAAACATTTTTTTTAATTCTAACACATTGATCTTCCTTGATCAGCAAAATACACACCAGCCATGTGATTGAAGAGGGTCAGTACGCACTTCATGATTTAAATCAGACCTCATGTATCCTCAGCTGAACCATGTGCATGATGTCCTTGAACACTTCCCAGATTGGAGACGGAGTTTATAGAACAAAAACTGCCAGATACCGTATTTCTAATCAGAGTTTTACTCTGAAGAGATACTTCCCGATTGAAATCCCAATTTCCACACAGCTGTTTCCCTGCTTGTGTTGAGACATTTATCATTTGAGTTCTTTGGCTTACTTTGTTAAATTAGGAGGAACCCTTCAAAATAATGTATGAAACAAGTACTGCTTTGATATCAGTACTGAAACTCAGGTATTTTATCTGCAATCATATTGAAACAGTTCCCCTTTCACCGAAATACATCCAGTGCACGTCCTCGTCCTTTCGGAGCATTCAAGCGCACATTTTTATACGATTTTCAGTACACTCACTCTTGTCTTGTTGTGCGTCTTCAACCTTTCTAGGAAAGTAAACCTTTCCACGGATTATCATAACCCTGTTTTAAAGTTGTACAGCTGACAGGCTCTTCTGTATGTGTCATCTATTTTTAAATTTTACTCTTCTTTCAACGTTCCGGTGCATCCAAACCGCTGCTGCTCACACTCGAATGTGCCGTTAGATTTGCTGAAGAACACATTGGGGGAGCTGCGAACATCATGAACATGGTCTGTTGTGAGATTTTTGTGTTTGAGTGCAATGGTGACTCGCAAGGATGTCTTTTTTATTATTATTATGTTCAAGCTTGCCCCACTATTATAAATGGCTGCATAATTTTAAATGGTAACCAGGAGGGGTGCACCAGTGAGTTGTACGATACTGGGTGTTATACTGTAAAATGAAAATGCACCCAGTATTGTTTTGGTGCTACGCTGTTGAGTCACTGGTAATAAATAAAGAGCTGGTGCAGACTTCCCGTAGCTCACAGAGCCTTCTACCACACATGCTGTTCTGAAAGAATTTCAGTTTTGTTTTATTGTCTTGTTTTTTCCCCTCCGGTTTCCCCTAGTCCTTCTCGTGTCCTGATCCTCCTTCAGACTGTCTCGAAAATTATGGATTTGAAATGGTTGAAAGAAATGTTTGTGTTTTTCAGTTACATGATTCTATTCAAACAAATCATTTCTATTTGTCTATGAATGTAATTCTGAAAGACAATGATCCAATACACATTTTTAACTAGCTTAATACAGGAAGTGTGTGGGTTTTGTGTGTCGATTCTTCTCGTCCCTCCACAGCAGAGAGTGCTGCAGCTTCATAACACTGCGGTACTCAAGTAGTGTAAACATATCACGGTGCTGGTTTTGCGTTGAGGCAGGAAGCGTATTGTTAGCCTCGCCCTTAGTTGGGCAGGTTTCCGCCAGTTTTCACTCCTCTGTATTGGAACAGTGTGATCATGATCTGCTGGGTGTTGCCTTGTCTCCGTTCTCTGCGACTAGAGACAGCAGACTTACTACACAGTAATAACACACGTCTTCATTCTCTGGTTATAGTGGTTTTAGTTCCATGTTCACAAAACTACCAAAGAGAATGCGCTTTGCAAAACATTTAACACAAATTCAGAAGAAGGTAAAGCTCTCAATGTTTAAACAAATCATTAAACCAGGGGTGTCAAACTCAATTTAGTTCATGGGACACATACAGCACAGTTAGATTTCAAATGGGCCAGACAAGTAAAAATTAACATATAAATAACAACACCTACAATTTTCCCCCTCCTTTTTATGAAAAGAAATCCATTATAATCCATTATATTTCAACAATATGATGTCTCACATATTTAGTCAGTCTCCTGTTGCATTACAATTCAAACTCACTGAACAGTGTTTGTTTTTTAAGAAGCAGGCAGGCAGGTAAGGCAGAAGTTATCTCCTGCCTTACAAAACATTTACAATTCAAAATTGTAAATATTTTATCCCTTGAGCCTTGAAAGATGCATAATGACTTCGCGGTTCTATGGAGAATCATCATATAAGGAAAAACTCCATAAAAAAAAAATTTAAACGGGGAAAAAAACAGGAAGAAACCACGTTTGACACCCAATGATTTAAAACATCACTTGTGCACACATTTCTACGTATATACTACTCTAGAGTTTGATGATTGTATCAAGACAAAACCAAACAAAATAAAATGATGTGTGCGTCATATTTCCAAATGGGGCTTTTGTTTCTAAGAATACATAATAAAAACAATTTTTTGCATGTGGAGATTAAAGACAGTTGTGCTGGTGAGATAAACCCAAGGAGGGCTTATAATGTGACCTCACTATATTATTACATCAATATCACATAAAATAACGTAAGGAATATAAAAAAGGAATTAAGTTTAAAAGTAGAATTAAAATAAATGAAATAAAGAAATATGTAACAATGAAAAAAACAAGAAAAGAGAAACAACAGCAAAAAAAGAGCACATCAGACATTTGTTAAGGAAACGTTAAACCACATATTTGTTTTTTTTTTAGTTAGTTTAGTTTTTACCTAGTGTCTAATAAACTATGTGATTCATCAGATTATTGGGCCTAATTATTATTATTATTTAAATAAATATAGAGTTAAATATAGCATAGTCCTTCCACAGTATAACACCTCTATATTAAAATAAAACATTGAAAACTGATAGGACTTCAAATATACAATCCGGAGATGAACATGAAAATAACCAAAACCTATTTGTGTACAGCCCTCGGTGTTCGATGTGATTCAAAACACATGCTGACCTGACTACGTCCAAGGTTGCAAATCAAATTCAAGCTGCGCACACGCGCACACACACGCACTCGCCCTGACACGGTGTTATGTAACTCGTAGCGCTCCCGTCCGCCTGCTTCGGTCAGGGACGGCGGAGCGGCTGCGGGCTGCTGCGGCGCAGACACCAGGGAGCCTTATGGTGGTTTTTCAACAGTCCCCCCAGCAGGGAACATGTGCTGCGGGGAGGGCGGCCACGCCTCCACGCGCCCGCCTCACATGTCGCAGCACACGTTCGAACCGTCTCCCATTGAGCCCGAGTCCTGCAGGAGTAGACACGGCGGACGGAGGCAGGCTCGGGACGTATTTGGTTGTCGCGTGGATCAGCCGTTTAAGAAATCCTATTCATTAACAAGCATTTCTTTGTTATTATGGATTAATTATTAGTCGATTGACAGGAAATAGGTACTGGTCGGTAACTATTTTTGTTTTAAATATGCTAAAACAGGGGTGTCAAACATAAGGCCTGGGGGCCTAGAACCGGTCTGATAAAGGGTTCAATCTGGCCAATTGGATGACTCAAACAAGTTTGACAAAAAGAAGAGAATATGTTTTGGTGCCCCAAATGGTGATTTTTTTTTTACACTAAGAACAGGATAAAAATGAATGAATGGATCAAAATTGAATTGAAATATGACTAGTGCATGTTGAAGAGCACAATGTGCACAATTTCAAGGTGTTCAGGATGGTTATAGCAGATTAAAAAGAAGATTTATTTTTTGAGCATATTTTTGGGCTCAAGGGACAAAATATTTACAGTTTTTATAAATGTAAATGGTCTGTAAGGCAGGAGATAAATTTGCATCCTATTGTTGAAATAAATAGATATTTATTTTCAATAAAAGGAGGAGACATTTGTACATGTTTTTTATATTATTTTTAATTACATTTTTTTAAATTATATTAATCACAAACAATATATACATATCCTTTACAAAGTTGTGAGCTGTGATTTTGTTTTTAAAAGAAATACACAGTCTCACACACACACACACTCACACACACACACACCAGCAGGACACATGATGCGTGTTGTTTTGGCCTATAAATACTGATCTGGTTCACTTCAGGTCACATGTGCTGTAGTAAGTTGACATCCATGTGCTCTTTGGATGCTCCAACTTTCTCCATTTGTTACAATGAATATGACAGACTATTTGCCATAATGCAATGTTTCTTACCATTAACAAAACATCATCTCCGATGTTTCTGCATATACTGCTTTAAAGCTGACAACTTGTGTACCAAATTCATCCATAATTTTCTGAGTTGCTGATCTGGCATTTGCATGAATTTTCCCAGAGAGAAATACATTTCTCTGAAATATCCGGCAGCACATTAATGCAGCACCCAGGGGTAATAATGTGGCCTTTAAATGTTCCTCCTAAACTCCTCCTTTAGAGTTCTATGTCCTTCATGAGGTACAGATTAGAACAAAACATTGTAATTTGTCTTGTAGGTCGAAGAAGAGCGAAGAACCTTGCATGTGAAAGACATGAAATAAAATAAATATCTTCATAAATATGATTTCTTTCCACCGGAAACAGCATTTTGAACAGCGGTGATCAGACAGCTATCATGTAGAGGTCTGCGTGGGACAGAATTTTTAGTCGCACCTGTTCCTGCAAAGACTTGTAATTTTCATTCCTGCTCCTGCCCACAAGTCCTGCAACACGGGGACTTTCGTTTTTTTTCTCATGCAAGGTCTTTTTATTGGCTTGGAAAAACAAAAAATGTGTACATAATTCCTTAATGCCAAATATCCAGTGCAAATTATATACGCTAAGCACTACATTGATCAATTGTACATTTTACTTTACACTCATATTTAGTTTGTGGGAGTGCAGTTTATCATCACACCTGCCTGTTCCCATACTGCAGGACTCCTGCTGGAGTGTAGTGCTCTGCTCTCATGTCACGTCTTGCTTATATGGATGATCAACACACATTTGATGGGGTCACCAAGTAGCATTAGGATAAATGTCAAGATTCATGTTTCTTTGTTATACAACGTGCAACATAACACATTTTTTCAGCATTTTCCCATTCAGGGAAAGCAATACTTACCCCAAAGGGGGCGTGGTCTGATGGATTGGTTGAAAGTCACTTATTTTATTCTTTTAACAGGAAGAAAATTGTATTTATATGTATATATAGTACTTTAAAAACAAATTTAGTTAAATACATAAACAATAAAGAACAGATATGTTATCTTAAAGAATTAAAAACACACTTTATATTACTTTAAAACACATTGGGAGAAAAGCCTTACTGTTGGTTACTAAAACTTCCCAGATAAATGAAATTATGTGAATATTTGAACTGACAGGTTGTATAATATAAACACTCATTTCATCACTCCTTCAAGTGACTCAGCATCCAGCGTTGTGATTTACCACAGCTCCGAACGCACCGTACGAGCGGCGAACGCACCCCTCACGTGGACTATCTAACGTCACCGCCTAAACACGTGTCGCGGCACGGGATTGGTCAAACCGCCGCGGTTACGTCACCGCCGATATGCCCAGCACGCCGACGAGCTTTTAAATATGTATTAAGCGGGGGGCGGGGCTACGCAAAAGACCATCATGGATGCTTTTCGGTACATGATCACACGGACTGCCCGGTAAACAGTGTGACCAATGCGTGGTGCGGGTTCACAGCTGTTCCACGGCCAGTGACAGCGCTACCGTTGGTGTAGGATGGAGGTGTAGAGACGGAACCGGAGGAGTTGCTGCCTCCTCGCTGGGTAAGAAGTGAGCTGCTGTCTCTTATCCCGCCAACAACACACTGACAGGTGAGTGAACCGCTTTATTTCCACTTTGAAAGTAGCCGAACTTTTTTTTGCTAGGCGACTTTCAAGTCTGCCGCTCCGCGTGCGCTTCAACGGTCCAGCCGCGGCCAGCTGTTCTGTGGGCTTTAAATGTGACGTCACGCGGGCATAGGACGAGCATCTGTATCTCGAGCCGGTTTATGATTTTTTTTTCACCCCCTTTGGCAGCATATTACATAACAGCGGCGGGGCGGGACGGTCTGCCAGGGAGCGTCTTATCAAGTTCATCCCGCTGCAGCATGTGCGTGCTGTCATGTTTACAGAAACACACGCACACACACACACACACTTGTGTCAACTTCTACAACAGTTTTATCTACAGAATGTCACAGTAACACCGCTATGACGATGTAGACTATCATCCTATCATTTTGTGTGGATATGAAATAGATTGCCTTGTTTAATTGTTACGTATAATTACTTTTTTTTTTCCATTTTCATCCAGCTTGAGATATTTACTCGATTCGTGTAAAACTCATTTGTTTGACCACTAGAACTGATTCACTTCATTAAATAAATGATAAAAAATAGCTTGAAATTCGTTATCACATTTCACGAGCGTCAAAGAACAGTCTCTGATAGATTAGATCGTTGCACGTGTTCTGGTGGCTCGTTTTTGACGATAAATCATCTAAACCTCATTAATTTTTCTATCTGTTATAATCAAGAAAGGCACTTTTCTTCCCTCACAGCCAGCTGCCTGTGCTCACCCGTCATCTGGAAACAGGCCAGCTTCCACTGAGAACACTGAGGTCATATACTCTGGATTGTTTGATTTTAAAATGTATACTCTATTTCTTAAAATGTTAAACTCGAGTGACAAATCGCCAGCACTATTGAGCCCTTGTTGTGAACAAAATTTTTCATCATCTCACCAACAGAGCTGAACAGCAGAACAGTTGGCCACTCATTACATAACGTGAGGTAACTTGTTGCCTTATGTAATGTGGCTCCTCAAATTAGGTGATGTAACTCCTGTCAGGTGTTATCCTCTACAGTTCCTCTCTTAAACTCTGGTTAGGGCTCCACCTCCCTTTAGGCTTTGGCGTTAGTGCCAGCAGGAAACATTAAACCTCATATTAAGTCTCAAATGTTAAGTCTGACGTCTGGAGGCTTAAATTCGTCTCCTACAGTGACACTTGTCTCGATGGTTTTCCCAAACAAACAAACCCACACTAGGTTCTTAATGACGATTGCAGATGTGTATTAATAGCAAAATAAGATACACGATACTGCACTACTAAACATTTTTTATGGGACAAAATAACATGACACTCCATGGGATAGTGAAGGGAAGTGTTTTCCTACTCTCAGGGATTTGTATCTTACGTAAGTTTGACTGTCTTTAATTAACTCAGTTCTACATCCATCTCAACCACAGTTGTGTTGTGTTCTTAGTCATGATTGAAACAGAATTATCTGTCTGGAATCTCTGATTGAGTGTCTGTTTTAAAGGCACTCAGTCCCTTATAGTAACTCTATGATTCTGTGTTTACTTTGATATTAGAGACCCCTGATAGTTTTAAGTGGTTTGGATAACAGCTTGAACTCCTGGAGAGTAAACTGATGTAAACTGTTGAATTATGTAACCTACCTATTAACATCATGTGTTGTAACTCTTTACATAAGGCCACGTGACTCAATAAATAATGTGATGATCGCTCATCACATTATATAAAACCACTCTTTACATTATGTAACATACTGTAACACTTTATATCATGTGAATTAACTAGTTACATTACTAAACTATTTACTAGTAACATAACCGTAACTGTATTATGTGATGTACCACCTTACATTATGTGATATGACATTATTCAATTCAATTCAACTTTATTGTCAATTCTTCACATGTACAAAACATACAAAGGAATCAAAAAAAGGTTTCTTACTATCCCATGGTGTAAGAGATAAAAAGTGAATAGGCCTGACAGATAAGAAGACATTTCCAAAAAACTAATAACTAAGTAATGTGATGTCAGCGGTAATTTAACATAACTTTTTACCAAAATCATTCACATTATGGGACCTGGCATGTTAAATTACGTGACATAACTATTTAAATTATGTAACTCTGCATTCTGTTATGTAATTATATTTACATCATTTGACAGAATTAATTACATTATGTGATGTAATTCACTACATTATCTGACATAACTTGTCACATTGTAACATTACTCATTACATTATGTGATGTAACTTGTTATATTATGTAACACAACTCTTTACATTATGTAACGTAACTCTTCATATTATATTGCACAACTTGTTACATTATGTGATGTAACTTGTTATATTATGTAACATAACTCTTTACATTATGTAACGTAACTCTTCATATTATATTGCACAACTTGTTACATTATGTGATGTAAGTCTTCACATTACGTAACAGCTCTTTACTTTATATGACTTAACTCATCACAACATGTGACATAACTCATTAAATTATGTGAAGTCATTGTGTGACGTACCTCTTTACATTATGCAATGTATGTCAGAGTTAATTTGTGGAAGACCCAAATGCAGGGAGGATGAGGAGTCTTTTAATTGTAAAAATAAAGTAATGGACAGGAACAGCAAAAAGAGGGCTTGGCAAATAGACAACTTTATCTGCATTGCATTCCCTTTTCCATAATTCCTCACTCTTCTCCATTGCTTAAACATCTTGTGTGTAATGCTGCGTTCCATCTACCCTCTGAATAGGAAAGTGCAATGGAACAGCCCTTGAACTCGAAATTCTGACTTGGGAACTCTCACAAGGCTTCTTATATTGCGAAATAGGTGTTTAAGCAAGGGGGATTAGTGGGAAGTTATGGAAAAGGGAATACGATGCAGGTAGAGTTGACACCTGCACAGCTGGCAGGATTCCCCTTGCTGCTTTGTTAAAGAGTGTAAGTTGTGACTTACAACACATGGTATTTCTCTTTCTCTCTTTCTCCCTCCAGTAGCTAACGTACTTCCCCAGCAGTACTCTTTGATGCTCAAAAGACGTCCAAACAAACATCACCTTACGTGGCTGGCCATGTTTTCTGTATTTGCACAATAGAAGACATTTACCTCGGAAGTCAGACTTTCCGGCTCAGATCAGTTGGAACCTCAGAGTTCCAACTGCAATAGAATGCGGCATAAAATAAGAAACCTTGTGCGATGCCATCTTGCTTTGACGTCATTCTCTCTGACTTGGGCTGCTTGGAACCTTCTGAGTTCAAGGGCTGTTCTATTCAGATTTGGAGGTCGGATCTTTCTGAGTTATGAGTGCAATGGAACATAGTTATAATTCAAAAGGAACAAGGAACAATACATAGAAGGAAACAGAGAACAACCAAAACACCAGGAAACCAGGCAAGATAGTGACAGATCATGACAACGTAACTCTTACATAATATGAAGTCACTCGTTACATTATGTGGTATAACCTGTTACATTATGTAACGTAACTATTTACATTAAGTGACATGACTCATTAGTGCATGTGATGTCCTCTGGTTACATTTTTATAAAATATCTCTTTACATTATGTGATGTAACTCAATACATTATTAATATTACCATTATTTAAGGTATTCATTTACATTATGTGACATAACAATTTACATTGTGTAACATAACTCTTTGCATTATGTGATGTCACTCATTATAACATTATATTGTAACTCTACTATTTGTGACATAACTAGTTAAATGATTTAACGTGACTCCACATCATGTGACACATCTCTTTACATTACATTATGGAACTCATTACATTATGTGACATAACTCTTCACATTATGTACGTACCTTGTTAAATAAGGCACTCATAGCCTAACAGAGAAGTGATCCAGATGGACATTGGTTCAATCCCCTGGATGGGGAAAGTGAATGAGCAGTGTTTGCCCCTCCCTCATTGCCACCACTGAGGTGCAATTGAACAAGACAAAAAAAAGAGGGAGAAAGACAAATATATCCTTAATCATTTTTTCTTCTGCCTGTTTTTTTCCTTTGGTTCTTGTACCGGGATGCAGCACGTGTGTTTGGAGCGCATCGGTCAAAGAAAAAAATGCTTTTATTGCTAATCTTGAAGAGCATGTGACCAAAAGAAAACATAAAAAAACGACAAAAACAAAAACATTAAAAGACATTTTTTTTGTTTATTTTTTCTTTCTGTTTTGTACTAGACTTTTTTTTGCCTGTCGGCAATCTGTCTGACAATCTTTTTGGAGACCTTCTCCGCTCCACAGGGATACAAAAACACAGAATATAGTAGCCAGTTCCCACCCAGAGACATCCCCATTAAGATCTGCGCCTACCGATTGCCAGGTGCAGCCTGTGTCCAAACCATCTGTCCCGCAGCACATCCATTGGGCTGTGCAGCTTTCATGACGTTGGTACCATTGTCAGTAGTAATGGTCACAAGGTCCCCTACCTTGAGGTCCCATGCAGAGAGAGCAAACTATTCAGGCCCTGACCTGGGCAATCTAGTGCACACTTTCCAGTTGTTGACGATTTGGCTGCAAAGTGCCTGATAGATTTTAACTCCAAAGCAACCGTTCGGCAGTGCGATTTGCGAAAAATATTTTCAAGATGGCATGGTGTAGCTCTTACCAAGGGATATAACGAGGCGTTTAAACCCACTGAGTTTCAATGGTGTGTTTCATTTTAAAGGTCTGGAATGCCAAAGGAACAGGGGCATTTTGGGGAGCGGGTCACCCGAAACACCTCAAAGAATGCGAAGAATAAGAGTAACAGTGCCACCCTGCGGGCGTCCCAGGGTCTCACCCACAAAGATTCTGGACTGGGTGACGTGAGCAACCACATGCTGCGTTGTGACTCAGAGAAGGACTCTGAAAAAGATTCAGGGTACTCAGGTGAGCAAAAGTCTAATTCCACCTAGGGATGCAGACTCCATGAATATTTGTCAGATCAAATGTATATGTTTTAAAGTCGATGTTCTATGCTACCTGTTTATTTTGTGATATATTAATTCATGTTTTTTTTGTTTGTTTGTTTGTGTCCTGTGAGTGCTATAAAATTAAACAATAACACCTGAAAGCTGCCCAGTACAACCAGTGTGATGTGGCACTCATCTAGTCACTAGTTTGTAAGGTGAATTTATGCAGGAAAAATATTATATATAATATTTATATATAGAAAAAAAGGTTTAGTTAAGTGGAAGATCATTTGTGCAAGTGTACATGAATTTTTGCACAAAAAACTGAATTCTCATTTGTACAAATTCACATTGCTGGAATTGTAAGGTATTTACCTGGGCTGTGTGCACACTCATCCTCTAGATATAAACTCATACAGTCTCACAGATTTAGCTTTGCACTATTTGTCATACATGCTGTATACTAAATGCACACTGCTGTGTTGTGTGTAACGAAAGATCTTTGTGTGTTTGTCATGGATGTATCTGCACTGCATTAGCCATGGCACCATAGAGAATTGGTGCAAAAAAAAGAAAAATATCAATCAGATGTGAATGACAACCCCTATGCTTAATCAGGAACTATTTTGATAGTGAAACAAGTAATTGATTAGTTGTTTGGTTCATAATAAGTTGATCATTGTTTCCCAAAGCTGAAGATGCAGTCTAAAATGTCTTTTTTTCCAGATCAATAGTGCACAAACCAAAGATCATCAGTTTACTATTATAGAAGAATCATTTTCAAGAAGACATTTTCTTTTTAAAAATTACTTTCTATTCAATTTTATTAATCAATTATCAAAATAGTTGTTAAATGATTTAGAATTTGGCAACATTGATTAATGGATTAACTGTTGCAGCTCGAATACTTAACAATTATAATTGAGTAATTCCTCAGTTGCATTTATTGTTCATTCTCTGTATTCCTTGTTTCTCCTACATGTTTTATCCTCTAACTCCTGCTTCTCCCTCCTCCTCTCCCTCAGAGGCTGGATCAGACTCTCTCCACACCGATGTAGATGACCAGCACAGCAGTGTGAGCAAACCACACAGGCAGAGCAGCAAAAGCTCCAGCAACAACAACAATGTGAATGCTACAGGCCGCAACATGCCTCCTTACGAAGAGCTCACCCCTATATATGTCATCAAAAACCTGGTGGTCAAATCGGTGAGCTATCAGTGATAACAAACTGCTGTTTCAGCCATTTCACTTTGTTATACGATAAAGAGAGATTCAATAAGGAAGTGTTGATAAAAATGAAGATTCAGTCACCACTATCTTGATAATTTATTTTATTTATCGGAGTCATTACTTAACCGATTGGCATTAAATTAAATGTAACTACTGTTTAACAACAAATCAGATAACATTAGTACAACATTAGTGGGAATAACGCCTACAAAGTATAACTCCATCATGTACAGTAGTCCTACAAATTATTTTCATTCTGGCTTAACCTAATGATGTGAATTCACTATTTTGTCTATTAAATGTGTCATATTTTACAGAATACAGCTGATGAGAGTGCACTAAAACAGTAAAGCCAAAACAACAAGCTAAAAAAGGCTTAAAATGTGTAGAAATAAACATTGTTGGAGATAATTCTTTGTTCACCTTTACCAGTAGATAGACATATGACCCTTTACTCATATAAACTGTTGACTATAGCACCATTAAAAAAATAGTAGCCTGACTAATATTGATTTAGTATGCTATATTATAGACGTGCTAATGACTAATTAAAGCGTGGGGCAAATCAAATTTACTTCTTGAATTGGTTGGTTAAAACTAAAGATTTTCAATATCTCAGGACCTTTTTGAGCCTCCAACGATGAATCTCCCTCTCTCTCTCTCTCTCTCTCTCTCTCTCTCTCTCTCTATATATATATATATATATATATATATATATATATATATATATATATATATATATATGGGGTATTGTGCAAAGGTTGTAGGTGTGGATGCTTTAAAAATAATGACATGAACAGTTAAATAGAATAGAACAGAAAAAAAAATGTTCTTGTTCCTGCATCATCTAGTTCTTCTGTTCATTGGGTCCACTGGGACTACTTAATCTTCTTGTTGCTGGAGATAGTTTAATGATAAAGCTTTAGAGGTTTACTTTTGTTAATGTCCTTAGAAGTAGGCAGTATTTAGGCTGTGGTGCTTTATTGGGGTAAGCAAAGACTACTCTATTCTTGGAATAATATTGATGTGTGCCTTACCCTGACTGGATGGTGGTTAGAATGTTGTCGATATCCTGGTTTGGATGAGTATCACTTGTAAAGCGCTATTAGCGTTGAAAATGGCACAGTTTGAGCCAGAGGAGTTTGAAACTGAATAAACCTTAATTATATAAACTGCAGGAGCACTGGGAAATAGATGTCATTAAGGATGCTAAGCCAGAACTCAGTGTGATTGACAGGAAAAAGGCAAAAAGACAGCGAATTCAAAAATTAAACAAGTTTTACAAAAAGCTAAGCTTGCTGTAAATCACAGATGCCAGGACCAGTCGAAAAGCCTTTGACCTACATGAATGTTTTTCTTTGATGTCAACCTTCCTCTATCCTGAGAAGGTTGAGTTATTCTTTGAGATGTTTGACAAGATTGCTGTGCAGCATAACTGCCCTTAAGAGGAGTGGTCAACACTCATACAGGGTTCCTTAACAGGGAAGGCCAAGAAAGCTTATGTGACTGTAAACTTGAGTCAGATCTATACTATACTATATCTATAATGTGGTTCAACAGGCAGTAACAGCATATGCTCTCAAAGCATATGAGTCAGTTGCAGAGCTATAGAGGCAGTGATTCACGACATAGAGAGTACAAGTGGGACAGACTATTTGGACTTTGATGACAACAAGAAGTGGCTTTTGATGTGTGGCTGATGCCTTGTGTGGTGTTTTAGTTAAAGAAGCTGTGTGAGTTTATCTTTGGAGCAAACATCGAGCAAAGCCTGCCAATAGTCATGTAGACACACATAATAAATGACCTAGATGTTAAAACCATTTTTAAAGCTGCTGTCAATACTGACAGTCAATGCATGACAAATGCAGTGGTCAGGTTTAAAGGACATGGAATTTTGAGAACGATCCAGGGAATAAGAATAGTGGTGACTGCCTGGGATCCATCTGTGAACTCCCAGAATGGTACAACAACACAAGCTTTCACCTTTTTCAGGAGAGATCATCTGTCATTATTGTCATGGATGTGGTCAAAATAACTATATCGGAAATGAGGGTTGCAGGTTTTGAAGTGGCTTATACAAGGTGTTTGTGAGAACTAACATTTTTATTGGATATTCAACCAGTTGGAATGATGACTGAATTTATGGTGAAGGATGTTCCCTTCCTTTTAGACAATGATTTGGCTCATAACCAGATAGTGGCGACCCCTCCCTTTTTTGTCTTCAACCCCTTGCAAGGTTGTAGAATAAATGGTCTTGTGGGAGATATCCAGAATATCAAGTCTGCGTTGTTACCTGCAAAGTCTTCATAGATCCCACTGCTAATGTTGGGGAAGTGGTATGGTAGCCAAAACTCCAATTATAGTCATCTAGATTGGGGGACCGTCCCCTAGTTGACTTGGCAGACATATTTTTTTTTTTACAAATGATAAGGTGCGAATCAGCTTCCAGTGTTGGGTAAAGAAACACTTATTGCAGAGTGGAAAAAGACAGCTCCTACTTGTGAGGAGATTGCATACATGGCTGAGGAATTT
This sequence comes from Lepturacanthus savala, assembly GCA_030544235.1. Taxonomy (NCBI): domain Eukaryota; kingdom Metazoa; phylum Chordata; class Actinopteri; order Scombriformes; family Trichiuridae; genus Lepturacanthus; species Lepturacanthus savala. The sequence goes on along the minus strand of CM060479.1, from coordinate 18,803,657 downwards.
TTCTTAAAAGATGATGTGCTTGTGAAAAAATGGAGACCTACCACTGATGAGTGGAGTGTGCAAGATCAGATATTTTTCCTCAGGGTAATCATTTAGAGGTGTGACCCATGTACCTGTGGTGGAAGAGTCTGGTGTGGAAGGTTTTTGTTGAGCCAACAGGAAGTTATGAGACTGTTGGGTATGTGTGGATTCTATAGGAGATTTTTAGCTAACTTTGCTTTGGTGACTGATCGATTGACGAATCTCCTTAAGTATTTATTTGCATAGGATTGGTTTGTGAACCTGTGTCATGTGAGCCCAATTTTGATGTGCCTTTTAAGCCTGCAGTGGACGTCTAAGTGGGGCCAGTGCTCTTAAAAGTAGGTCCAGCTAGATTGGTTAGACTAGGAGCTTGTTTCTACAAGAAGCTAAACAAATATCAGAATCCACTGGCCTTCTTAGTTAAGTTCAAAATAGCAAAAACAGCTCCCGAGGTGTAACAAGAAACTTTACTGTGTCCACTGTGCTCAGAAAGGATGAATGCTGGCTTTGCAGTGAGTCTACCACACATCCCCTTACAGTTATAGAAGGTTACACTTCCCCAGGGGAGATCAGGTCATAGTATAAGTCATTTTAATGCAATATACAGAAAGAGGCACTTTATTACAGGCTTTCTAGCCTTAGATATTCAGAATTCACAAGCTTGAGTTAGTATAGCAGAGTAACATAGTTCTTTATGACTCTGGCTGGATATTTGGACTTTCCATGCTTGAAAATAAGATGTGTCTCTAATGATGTTGCATTATAGAGAGGAATCTAAACATCTAAAGTGCCTACAATTTTTGCACAGTACTGTGTACATATATTCTCTATATTTGCTAATTCAAGTATTATGTACTGGATGCTTATAAGACTTATTTTATGTTCAGTTATGTTTGTGTCCTACTGCTTATCTCTTTTTGACTTTAACCTCGACCCCATCTTTTGCTCTTTCCCTTACTCTGGTCTCTATTTGCTGTTCCACATAAAACCTGCTCACAACCTCCTGGTGGTACAGTCTAGACCAGAGCACCTTCTACATGGGTCCCTGGCATGGAGCAGGGGTTGGCACAGCCTTACGAGTGACAAATTGCCCACCCAGCTCTTACTGATCCAACAACCAGCAATACCTGCATCTTCCTCCTCTACGCCAACCTCTTCATCCAGTTTATCAGCACCACAAAGTCAAGTTATGAAAGGAGGCAGCCACAGCAACCAGAATAGCAGCAAGAACTCATACCTGCCCATCCTGAATTCTTACCCTCGCATTGCCCCCCATCCCAGGAAGGAGAGCCATGAAGGCAAAGCTGCTAAATGGGTGGAGGGTGTTAAGGAGAGTGGCAGTGAAGGCCAGAGCCAAAGCAAGAGAGTTCGTACTGAAGAAGAAAAGAGGGAGGCTGTATCTACCACCAGCCACCACCTCAATCCACAGCAGCAGCACCAGCAAGAGGGTAGGGTCCATCCCCAATCTCAGTGTAAAGGCAGAGGGGGCCACAGCTCCTTCCCAGGCACATCTCACTGCCAGCTGCCCAACTCCACCACCCATCCTAAATCTCATCGTATACAACAAAGCTCAGGCTCTGACAGTGTGGGCTCACCCTCCATCTCCAGTTCCCAGACATCCTCGCCACCATCTTCTTCTGATTCTCCAGCATCCTCCTCTCCTCCCTCATCTGCTCCCTCCTCTGCAGCTCACAGACCTTACTGCTTGGCTCTGGACAGCTTGTCTACCCGCCAGCGGCGTTTCCTCAGCACAACAGATATCCTGAACCAGTCAGGCCTGCTGGCCATCAAACTACGTGTCAACGAACTGCTGAAGCAGAATGCGGCCACTGAGAGAGAAATCACCCAGCTCCGTCAGCACACCCACCTCCTGTGCCAGGCCGCCCAAGCCAGCCAGAATGGTTGCAGTGAAGATTCAAATGGCCTCGACAAACTCCTCCAGTCCATGTCCGAGTCATGCTCCTATCCAAACCTAGACTTCAATCAACTGAAAGAGCTTAGTTGCAGCCACCAACAAAGCAAGACTAGAGGAGAGGAAGTCAAAGAGAAGGAGAACAACTATAAAACCAATAAGACACACAGCAACATACCGCAGAGCCTGGTGTACAGCATAGAGGATGTAATATCACCACCCTCTCCACTGTTTGCCCCATCACCAGAAACCGAAAAGACAGAGAATGCTGATGGTCCTGTGGATTCCCCCCCTCTCTCTGTTTATTTATCCAGGTCTGTGTCTGAGCAGGAACACAGGCAAGCAGTCACAGATAAGGACTTACATGATCTTATGTTGCCAGAGGACTCTTTGCACAGTAACTATCTCCTCTAGCTTCCTGGGGAAAAGGACATCGATATATAAAGACCGGCAGGGTAACATTGGTAATTGGCTGAGAGGTGTTAATAAGTTAGTTAGATGAGCCCATTCATATTGTATAGTTAAATATGATTGATATATTTTCCTACATTTAAGCCAAGGATTTCCTAAATCCAGGTGTCCATTTTTCAGCTATATGTTTGCCTTCTGTGGATGAGCCTGTTATTCAGGTGGCCACATAGAGTATGGACATCCAATATGTCCAATATGTGACATCAAACGATGTACTGTAACTGAAACCTGTTTACAGACAGATAGAGCGGTGAGCCCATTTTACATGCACACAATAAAACAAATAACTGTGAATAGTTGGGTAATGTTAATAATCCGATCTGAGGAGTTTTATGTACTTGTAGGTGATAATCACTTGGACGGATTCCTGTCCAAGAACATGATGTAAAAATAACATCTCCCGTTACAGTAGGTGGTGGTAGTGCACCTTAACGCTGGTTGCCACTTGCTATAATAATAAAAAGAAAATCAAAAAGAAGAAACGTCATAAAAATGTGTATTTGGCACCATGACAATGCTACATGAAGAAGAATAACGCTAACGGTTAGGGCTGTCTTTATGTGGACAAACTGCTGCTGTCTTTTGCTTATTTTCCATGAGGAGAAAACTAGCCATCAAGCCATTTTGTTTTTTGTCTGTTTGACGTCGCACCTGTTGTAGGTTGTTTGTACAGACGTCAAAGAATGAAAGATACCAGATTAATGGTACACATGCACTGAATAAAACAGACTACTGGGGAAAAAGATAGATGTTTATCTGTTTTATCATAATCTGATAATGGCTTTTATCTGATAACGCACATTGGATTATGCTGTTTACATGACCACTTCTATAATCTAAATCAGATAATGATTGGTTTATTGTGTGCATGTAAACAGACTCATTGTTTCCACCTCTCAGGTCTGTGGTGCGTATTCCCAGCTTTATAAGCAGATAACTGGCTTTTGCGCTCATGCGTTTCCTCCAAGTTTTGCAAAATAAGATGACTTAACATACGGGTTGACAAGCCTTCAGTCATAATCTTACAGTATTACAGTATATTTTGATCACTTTGGCTCAGTTTTCACAGTTAGCAAATCGTAGAGAGTGGAATACACTTAGGGCCGGATCTGGTGAAGTTCTGTGTGTGTAAACACTAGTGCAAAGTAGCACCAGCAAATAAATGTACAACCTTATCTACTAATGGTGTGCACTAAGGATTGTCTTTCAAATGTATAAAGTAACATGCCTTATCCAGTTAGTACTTTATCCTCAATGATTTTTGCAAGGTGGGGCAGGTGCAAACGACCAAACGAAATTACTGTGCACAGCAGGAGAGTCATTAACTCGGATGTCTATAATAGCTTTATATTGTATGAAAAGCTTCTTCTGCAGCATCTAAAGGCACAGTATAAAGATGCTGTTTAAAAATTATATGATGAGAGTTCTGCCACATCTGAAGTTAAAGTGCACAGCCATTCACTGTGTTAAACTTCGTTAAATCATGTGAAAAAAATGACTCACACACTTCTTTGCACATCAGACTTTTCAGCTTTTTGTTATGAAGAAGACATTGGGTCAGCCATGCTAATCACAACTTCTTTTACAACTTTCTTTCTAACATAAGCAGGGCTGAAAGACATTGCTGTGCAAATGCTGTTGTGTAGCATTAAACATTAAACTATGATGATTTATGAGTTAAGATATGTTATAATTATTGCTGAAATAGTGTTGGTCTGATATAATTCTATAAATGACTTTAACAAATTATTTAATTTTTTATTTCTATTGTTATTAACTTCTGAACCATCCAGACATTTACTAAAGAAAAGCTCATTTTGTGCATGCAAATACATATCTATTGCCTACCCAAACTCTCCTGCTGTCTCTACTATGTTTGCACCTGCTTTACACAGTTATTCTTAGTAAATTACCCACACAACACCCATCAACCACCTGTGCAATCTTTTAATAGTAGATCCGACCCTAAATATTCACTCCTCAGAATACAATACAGAACCTCGCATTCTTGTTACGACAACATAAAGATAACTGAATAAATACAACACCAATGTGTGTTTGAAGGCATTTTCCTTGTTTTACAGTAACAAGAGTACCCAGGTTAGCAATATGGCCGCAGGACCTCATTAAACACAAAACCATAATTTATTTCCTTTTAATTATGTTTAACAATTTTGCATCCATCAGTGTCTGTTGCTGTAATGTAAATTATGGTAAATGTTAAATGGTCTTTCACATTTTTGCTCTAAACCATTTCAGACACTGATTTCTGTATGAATTAAACGTTTTACATTTTCAAATTACTTAATAATTTTACTTTTAATAAGATGATTCAGATTAACACAGGAACTGTAGTTAGGCTCAGATAGACTTGCTATGTGTTGCATAACATAATTTCATACAGGTTTCCTTTTCAGCACCTTTCTGAGTAGATTTTGAGCATTAGGCTTATGTAATGCATTTTCTTTAGAAACGTTTTTCAAATTTAAACTTGAGCCAAAAGCAATGGAGCAGTACTGATTACAGCTGATTGCATTTCTAAATTCCTCAATTGACGGTCTAAATTATGATTGTTCTTCATGCTAGTTTTGACTAGGAATTTGTGATTTGCCATTGACATGTAATTAATCAGATCAATGACATTCTGAATGTTGATAGTCCGAGTCCATCGGAACTCCACATGTGGCTTTTAGAGAGTTGGATGAATTGGGGAAAAAAACATGGTTTCTGTCACACCTGAAACATATAATGAGGTATGGGCAAGTGTCAAACTGATCATCTATACTTGGTCATGGTCATCCTGCCTGACAGGTCTGTATACTGACATTGCACACTGTAATTTTACTCAAAGGATTACTGAATTATATCTTTACTGATAAGCATATTCCAGTAGTCATATGGTCCAGTTTAGCAGTATTGTGGATTATTTGCATTTCTGCTTCTTTTTCCTCAACCATGTTTAAATGTCTGAAGAGGGCATGAAGGCGTGCGAGTGTGTTTCTTAGTGAGCGTGTACATATCTGTGATGCAGCAGCTTGTAAACATGCATTTGCTTTTCAAGATTTCATTATAGATTTAATCAATTATGTATAGGGTAGTTGGTTGTACATATGTGGGTCACTGATCTTAATATAATCAGGTGTATGGCAAAATTAATTGACTGTCTTTACATGGTCTCAAACACAATAAATTTAGTCTGACTCACAAACTGATCTATTGAGTGACTGTGTGTTTTGTATAATAATGTTAAAGGGGCCCTATAATAATAATAATAATAACACTTTTTTAGTGCTTGTGTGTTTATAACCTAATATTTAGGTCTCTGGTGTTCATGCTAGCAAAAAACTATAAACAAAAGACCACCCACACATTCTGTTTTGGTCTGGCCTCTGTCACAACTCCTGCTGTGATGTCACAGATAGACAAAATAGGACCTCTTTAATTTTGCCTGAAAGGAAGTGCTATGAAATACTGCAGAGTTTGTAATGTACGGTTTTCTCAAGATGATGTTTGAGGTCACATCTAAGAATATTCCCTCTAAAAGCATTGTTTTTCAAACAACTCCAGAAATCATTAACTTATTTTGTTTTTTGGAACCATGAAATAGGGTGAAGTTATACACAATTATAAATGTCTGGAAAGAGAATTGAAATAACATTCAACCAGTATATGTGAGACCTAACGTAAATCTTTTCAATTCTCTTATGACAGTTTGTCAGGAAAATAAAACCAAGCACCATTTCTACATTTTAGAATGCTGGGTTTGGCGATTAGAAATAGAAAATGAATAGAAATAATTGACTGCCTCTGTTATTAGGATTAGGTCTTACACTTCGCTTTTAAGTCAGACTGTGATGCTTGAAAACTTACTTTTTAAGAACAGCTTTGATCGAAGAATTTTGCATACTCTTTAAGTCACTAGTTAAAAAAATGTTTGCACACTTTTATGTCTTAAAATAGACCAAGTAAATATAATCAAGAGATTTTTTATTTTTTTGTTTTTGGAGTTTGTAGTGTTTGTTATCTTATAGCAATAGTGCACTACAGTGGAAAGTAATGAAAACAAGTTAAAACAAATTGATAAAAAGAGTAATAACTTTTCAAAATTGTTAACTTGAAAACTGTCAGATATACTGTAACACAATGCAATGTGGGAAAAACTCAAAGTGCATTCCTATATTATGTACACCAATGGAATTGCTAATAATCTTACTACAACAAATTACAACACTACACTGGACCCATAAACTTTACAATATGCTTTTGGACAATGTAGGTCTATAACTAAACACCAAATGCTAACAACATGCTAGGCCAGCAATTCCATGATGGTACAGTGTTGCCAAATGGCAGTTTTCCGTAAGAGTTTTACATAATTAAATGATCAAATACAATAAAATAAATTACATAATAATGAACTTAATGTTAAGTTAATATTAAAGTCATAATCTTCACTATGTATATTTCCTAGGTAGAAAATGTGCTAAAAAATACTTTTTTGAGCAATATTTGAGGAGCAAAAAGTTGAGGCTCCTCCTTGTGAAGAAGTCAGTGTGGAAAAGGGCTTCAATAACAATTTTCAACAAAATTAATAACACCTTTAAAGAATGCTATAGATTCTTTTACATCCCCACTTCTTTTGAATACATAGTATTATAACTGATCCTATACTGTTTGTGTAGTAGGCATAAAATGGAGAAGTTTGATAATTACAGGCCCAGGCTCTTTGTAAGAATCTGTTTGAGTCTTTGGGTCCTGGTCTGTCTGATTTCAGTACGTGTCATCAGACAGCAGCCATTGTCATAACTCACAGGACAGGTAACAATCAAGCTCATTATGAGAGATTTAATGATTGATTTAATGATTTAATGATCACTTTCTGCCAGTTATCAGCTTCTCCCAGTAGGTGGCATTATTGTTCCGTATTTTTTAAAGCAAATGATAAGGAGGGAAAACAGACAGACTGGAAGAATAAGTTATGGTTTTCAAAAAACTAAAGTGATCAGCTGTTTTAGGAAACAAATGAGCCTTTTAAAGAAATGACACTACATATCTGTAAGCCATTTTTAACAGATTAACAGTAGACAGGGTAGGGAAAAAAAGGCAGTCAGTCATTTTCTATACCTGCTTATTCCTCATTAGGGTCACAGGGGTCTGCTGGAGCCTATCCCAGTGCGTTACGGCGAGAGGCAGGGATACACCCCAGATGGTCACCAGCCAACCGTGGGGCAGACACACCATTCACTCACACACTCACCCCTACGGGCAATTTAGAGTTGCCAATTAACCTCAGCATGTTTTTGGACTGTGGGAGGAAGCCGGAGTACCCGTTGAAACCCCACGGAGACACGGGGAGAACATGCAAACTCCACACAGAAAGGTCCCAGACCCAGGACCAAGGAGGTCTTGAACCTGCGACCTTCTTGCTGTGAGGCAACAGCACTAACCCCTGCGCCAACGTGTCACCCGAGGACAAAAAATAAAGTCTGTAAGAAAAAGATACCTTTTTCAGTAAAAGGGAACCACATCCATAGGTATATGGAGAGGTAATAGTGCATATATTTCATATAGTTGGTCTCTGTAAGTGTCAAAAACATTCACATGCGAAGGAAATTGTGTATAACATGTACACAATTAGCTATGTAAAGAAGGTAGAGGTGGGAATTTAAGTACACTTTATCTAAATATTTAACAAACAAAATTCACTGTTTATATTTCAATGAAGAAAATTGCATTGCTTGGTGTTATGAGAACATATATTAACTTTTCCAACAGTTGTCTCTTTTTTTCTTAAAATCTTAAAAATGTGTAAATAATATATGCACTATTTTGTCTTTAGAAAGCCTACATCAATTTGAATCATTACACTTCCGTGGAAGAGCAAAATTTATCACCAAATTCCTAGTATTCAAGGAGTAGATCCAGGTATATGAAGGTTATTAAAAGTCTCCTATTACGTAAGAAACCTATTTCACATCATGTTATATAAACCTGTCCTATGTGTCAAATAGTCAGATGATCACACACAGCCTAGATGTAGAAACTTGAGGGAACCCAAACAGATGGAAAGAAAGGAGAATTGTAATTACAAATGTATATCAAAAGTAGTAAGAGTAGTAGTAGAGTCTGACTAAAAGTGCCATTCTTATATGAAGATAAAATCAAGATTGAGGTGTTCCCCATTTTGTAGATGCTAAGGTTTTATGATCCTATTTGAGTGAATGGTTCTTTCCATTGTTTGACTTGTCAACAAATGAATGATTAATAACAGAAGAAGCTGGACACTAAACGAGCAACGTTATATTAATATTACATAACATACAAGGTTATATTAATATTAAAACAGGTTGCTGTGATACAAACAAATAAAGAAACAACATAGGATGTTGTAATAATGTATATTGTTTTATTTCACATAAAGCTTTATTCAAGAAATAAATGAACTCTTTGTGTATTTTATATTTACATTTCAGCATTAAAATATATAGAGCTGTCCTACAGAACTCCTTTACACAAGCCTATTAAATGTTTTATTTAAAATAATGTATATATTGTAGTTTTGTTTGTGAATATTGTACATAGTCTTGTAACAGAGCAGTAAAAAAAAAAAAAAAACAAGCAACATGCAAGAATCAATTAAACAAGATCACTTCTTAAATATTTACCCTACCGTTCAAAAGTTTGGAGTCATTTAGAAATGTCCTTATTTTTTAAGGAAAAATACTGTTTTCAATGAAGATAACTTTAAAATAATCAGAAATACACTCTATACATTGCTAATATGGTAAACAATTATTCTAGCTGCAAATGTCTGTTTTTTGGTGCAATATCAACTCCAGTGTTCTAATGGTACAATGTGTTTGTTCATTGCATCAGGAGGCTAATATAATAACATTTTCTATCCATTTTACAACTCATGATGGTAAATAAAAGTGTGACTTTTCTTGGAAAACACTAAATTGTGTGACCCAAGACGTTTGAACGGTGGTGTAAGATTCTCAGTTATGCAGTAAAAGGGTGCACTTGTCTATGACTAATATTGCAATATTTAACAGGTATTAATCACAAACTATAAATTGAATACTAAGCATTCACAGTTAAGGCAAAGTATTGATTCTTATCAACCATATATTATTCCAAAGCATATCTCACACATTTTGCATCAAATACTTCTTATTAGAAATTCTGTACTTTCAGGGAATCTTTTACATTTTTGCTTTAAACATTTGGATTGATGCTGACACTTCTAGTCCCGTGTGTCACCTGTTCTCAGGGCTCAGCTGTCCACAGCAGGCACAGCAGGGGCAGCAGCAGCGATAGCAGTAATGTCGGAGCTGACAGAGGAGTCCGCTGCATGTGTGCGTAGCCGCTGCAGCCTCTTCTACAGTCATCTGCTCTCGATACGTGCCGCCGGGGGCTTCTTCTCTGGTTTCAACCGCTTGGAATGTCTGACTCGATTTGTCGCTGGTTTTCATCATCCTGGACACTTCGGCTTGGAGCTTCCCGATCTCGCTGAGCATCTGAACCTTCAGCTGTCGGAGCTCGGTGTGTTTTACGCCGAGTGCCTTGCAGTCTGTTTCCCATTCAGTTGGACCAGCTAGTCCTTGTTCCGGCTTAGTCTTCTCCTTTTCTCTCTGTTTCCAAGGTCTCTTGACAAACTGACCGATCCCCTTGAGTCTTTTTTCCAGGCTGTTTCTCATCTCGTGACCACTGCGCCTCATCTGACGGATCTCCTCCCGATCTGTTTTCGTATCTTTCCAGATCTTTCGCAAACAGTCTCTCCTTGAGAGTTGCTCGTCTGTAATATCTCTCTCTGGGGTTGAATCAGATGTGGTTGCAAGCTCCTGTCCTACCACCAACAGATCTTCCCTCTCAGTTTTCATGTGCTTGCCTTTTTTCTCAAGCTCACACGTATCTTCCTTTAACTTCCCCTGATGTTCAGATTCTTCAGTCTGGACACTTATACTTGCCTGCAGAACATCCTTCTCCATTTCAAACTCTGTCAGACCCTCTCTTTCAACATCATGCACTTGCAGGGATTCTGCTGCTACAAATACAGTTTGTACAGCTTTATCGTACTTTCTTATCGGCCGATGTTTCTCCTCTTTTTGTATCAGGTCATAATAAGCAATGACCTTATGTTTCTGTTTGTTTATTACATTAAACTGGTGTTCCAGTATTGTATTGAACTGCTGTATCTCTGCATGTATGTCAGTATTTTTCTGGTCTAATATAGCCATATTCTTTGTAAACTGTTCATGCATCACGTGATGAAGCTGTTTTAATTTGTCCCTCAGAGTTCCCATGGACTTCATTACATTAGTGTGCTCGACCTGTCTCATTTTCAGCTGATGAAGTTCTTCCTCCGTTTCCTTCTGTTTGAGTAAATGCATTTCTCTCTCACTTTCAACATTAATCTGCAATTGACGGAGTTTCTCCTTTTCTTGGTTTATCTCATTGAGGAGCCACTCGTTGCTTTCTGTCTGCTTTTGGAGCTGTAACTTTTCTTTCTCTTCTTGTATCTGTTGTTTGTCTTTTTGTAATATGTCGGTTTGTTTGAGGACATCCGACCTCATCATCTCCAAGTCCAGTTTCTCTTTCTTCATCATCTCATCCGCTCTATCCAGATCCTCTCTCTCATGTTTCAACTGTTTCTTCAGGTTTTCAAGATCTTGTTTTTCCATCTCAAACATTTGCTTCCATTCATTTTCATTCACGTCTTCTTTCTGGGTGATTGTCTTTGAGGGCAAATATGTCAGACCTTCCTTTGCTTTCTCTAATATCTCAGTATAACTTGTCAAGTTTTCTTTCTTTTCATCCAGAGCTGATTGCTTCTGCTCTAGAACACTGAGCAGTTCCGATACATATTTGTTATTCTGTTCTAGGCTGTTAATTTTTGTTGTCATATCTTCGCCCATCCTTTCATTGAGATGTTTGAGTTTGTCTTTCAGAGATTCTATTGATTTTATTTTGGCCATTAGTTGATCTTCTCTTATTTTCAGCTCCGACTCTTCAATTCCTTCTTTCTCAATGAATAGAATTTCTTTCTCTCTCTCAATATCCATCTTCATCTGAATGAGTTGTTCTCTCTCTCTACTGATACTGTTCATGGCAGCTTCAACTTCTTCTTTCTTTTTGTTTAGCTCCATCCTTAAAAGTTCCACTTCTTCTCTTTCTGCCAGTATAGAGTTCCTGCATGTTTGTAGTTCTTCTTCTTGTCTTTTTAAGTCCTTCTCTTTGAGTTCTTGTTCTTTTTGTTTGGAGGAAACACTGTTCATTTCTTCTTCCAGTAGTTCTCTTCTTGTCTGAAACTGTAGAGTTAGATGTTTCATGTTGGTTTTCTCTCTGTTTATCTCATCAATCAGTCTATCAACTTGTTCTTTCTTCTCTTGCAAGTCAGTCTTTGTAATTTCCAACTTGTCTTTCTCTTCTTTTATATCTTGTTGATCTTGTTGTAATATGACAGTTTGTTTGAAGACATCAGACTTCATCAACTCTAATTCTAGTCTCTTTTTCTTGATCATTTCATTCACATTATCCAGATCCTCCCTCTTTAGTTTTAACTCCTCATTAACATCTGCAGGATCTTGTTTTGTCTTCTCAAATATTTGATTCTGTAGATTTTCCAAGTTTTCTTTCTGGATGATGATGTTTGAGAGGAAACTTGTCAGACCTTCTTTGACTTTGTCAAATGCCTCAGTATAACATGTCAGCTTTTCTTTCTGTTCATCCAGAGCCATTTGCTTTTGTTCTAGAACACTGAGCAATTCCAATAACTTTGCATTATTTTGTTCTATAGTTTTTACTTTTGTCATCTGATCCTCACCTATTCTTTCACTGAGAAGTTTGAGTTTATCGTTCAGAGTTTCTATTGATTTATATTCAGCCATTAGTTGATCTCTCGTTTTCAGCTTAGACTCTTCAAATCTTTCTTTCTCATTGAAAAGTATTTCTTTCTCTCTGTCAATGTCCATTTTCATCTGACTGAGTTGTTCTCTCTCTCCACTGATTCCATTCATGGCAGCTTCAATTTCTTCTTGCTTCTTGTTTAGATCCATCCTCAAAATTTCCAATTCTTCTCTTTCCGCCAGAACAAAGTTCTTACTGGTTTGTAGTTCTTCTTCTTGCAGTTTTATGTCCATGCCTTTGAGTTCTTGTTCTTTTTGTTTGGAGGCGATACTGTTCATGACTTTCTCCAGTAGTTCTCTTCTTGTTTGAAGATGAAGATTCAGATCTTTTATGTTGGTTTTCTCTCTGGTTATTTCATCAATCAGTATATCAACATGGTCTTTCTGCTTTTGTAACTGAGTGTTAATGATTTCCAATTTATTTTTCTCTCCTGTTATATCTCGTCTATCTCGTAATAACATGTCAGTTTGTTTGAGAACTTCAGACCTCATCATCTCCAAGTCCTGTTTCTCTTTCTTCATCATCTCATTCACTCTATCCAGATCCTCTCTCTCATGTTTTAACTCTGCCTTCAGGTTTTCGGGTTCTTGTTTTTCAATCTCAAACATTTGCTTCAATTGATTTTCCACATTATCTTTCTGGGTGAATCTCTCTGAAAATATACTTGCCAAACCGTGTTTTATTTCCTCTAATTTCTTAGTGTAACGTGTCATGTTTGCTTTCTGTCCATCCAGAGCTGATTGCTTCTGCTCTAAAACACTGACTAATGACAATATATGTTCATTGTTTTGTTGTAGTTGGTTTATTTTTGTTGCCATGTGTTCAACCATTCTTGCATTGAGATGTTTGAGTTTGGCTGTCAGGGTTTCTACCAATTTCAATTTAATCATGAGTTGATCTTCTCTAATTTTCAGATCAGCTTTTTCTTCTTCAATTCCTTCTTTCTCATTGAAAAGTATTCCTTTCTCTGTCTCGTTATCCATCTTCATCTGAATGAGTTGTTCTCTCTCTGCCCTGGTCATGTTCATGGCAGCTTCAAATTCTTCTTTTTTGGTGTTGAGTTCCTTCCTCAAAAGTTCCACTTCTTCTCTCTCGGCCAGAACAGAATTCTTACTGGTTTGCAGTTCTTCTTCTTGTCTTTTTATTTCGTCATCTTTCAGGTCTTGTTCTTTTTGTTTGGATGAAACACTGTCCATGACTTCTTCGAGTAGTTCTCTTCTTGATTGAACCTGAAGTGTTAGATCTTTGACGTTGCTTTTCTCTCTGGTTATTTCATCAAACAGTCGGTCTGCATGCTCTTTCTTCCTTTGCATTTCAGTCTTAGTGATTTCCAACTTGTCTTTTTCTTCCTTTATATATTGATGCTCACGTTGTAATATATCGGTTTGTTTGAGGATGTCAGAACTTATCAGCTCCAAGTTTAGTTTGTCTTCCTTCATCTCATTCATTCTATCCAGATCCTCTCTCTCTTGTTTCAACTTTTCCTGCAGATTTTCCAGATCTTGTTTTTCCATCTCAAACATTCGCTTACATTGATTTTCCATGTTGTCTTTCTGAGTGATCATGTTCGAGAGTAAACCTGTCAGACCTTCCTTTACTTTGTCTATTGTCTCAGTGTAACATGCCATGTTTTCTTTCTGTTCATCGAGAGCTGATTTCTGCTGCTCTAAAACACTGATCAACTCCGATACATTTTCATTGTTTTGTGCTAGGCTGTTGATTTGTGCTGTCATATCTTCACCCATCCTTTCATTGAGATGTTTGAGTTTGGTTCTCAGATTTTCCACAGTTTTCAATTTAATCATTAGTTGATCTTCTCGAATTTTCAGCTCAGCCTTTTCTGTTTCCGTTCCTTCTTTATCATTGAAGAGCATGTCTTTCTCTCTTTTGATATCCATCTTCACCTGACTGAGTTCTTCTCTCTCTCTACTGATACTATTCTTGTCAGCTTCAACTTCTTCTTTCATCTTGTTGAGCTCCGTTCTCAAAAGTTCCACTTCTTCTCTTTCTGCCAGCACAGAGTCCTTACAGGTTTGTAGTTCTTCTTCTTGTCTCATGATGTCCTGATCTTTGAGTTCTTGTTCTTTTTGTTTGGAGGAAACTCTGGTCATGACTTCCTCCAGTAGTTCTCTTCTTGACTGAATCTGAAGTGTTAGATCTTTAATGTTGGTTTTCTCTCTGGTTATCTCATCAAACAATCGGTCTGCATGTTCTTTCTTTTTTTGCAACTCGCTCTTTGTGATTTCTAACTTGTCTCTTTCTTCTATGATATCATGCTGATCTTGTAGTAATATATCAGTTTGATTGAGGATAACAGACCTCATCCTCCCCAAATCCAGTTTCTCTTTATTCATCATCTCATTTACTTTATCCATATCCTCTCTCTCTTTGTTCAGTTCTACCTTCAGTTTGTAGAGATCTTCTTTTTCCGTTAAAATCTCTTTCTTTTCATTTTCCACATCATTTCTCTGTATGACCATATCTGAGAATAAACCTTTCAGACCATCCTTTCCTTGTTGTATCAGTTCACTGTAAGCTGACATCTGGTCTCTCTCTTGATCGAGCTCTGAAAATGTTTCCTGAATTCCAACGTATATCCTCTGCACATCTTCATCCTTTTCCTCTAATTTCTCTATTTTGGTTTTCATTTCTCTGTGTGTCCTTTCAGTTACCTCTTTCATTTTATCTCTCAGACTCTGAAATGATATTAAATCACTCATGAGTTGATCTTCTCTCATTTTCAGCTCAGACTGATGTTCTTCTATTTGGTCCTTCTCCTTCTCAAGTATTTGTCTGTTCATATCAATGGTAAACTTCAACTGATTAAGTTGTTCCTTCTCTCTACTGATATGGTTCATGTCAGCTTCAACTTCTTCTTTCTTTTTGTTAAGATCCATCCTCAAAAGTTCCACTTCTTCTCTTTCTGCCAGCACAGAGTCCTTACAGGTTTGCAGTTCTTCTTCTTGTCTCTTGATGTCCTCATCTTTGAGTTCTTGTTCTTTTTGTTTGGAGGAAACTCTGTTCATGACTTCCTCCAGTAGTTCTCTTCTTGACTGAACCTGAAATCTAAGATCTTTAATGGTAGTTGTCTCTATGGTTATCTCATCAACCAGTCTATCAACTTGTTCTTTCTTCTCTTGCAACTCAGTCTTGCTGAGTTCCAACTTTTCTTTTTCTTCTTTTATATCTTGTAATATGTCAGTTTGTTTGATGACATCAGACCTCATCAGCTCCAAATCCAGTCTCTCTTTTCTTCTCATCTCATTTAGTCTATCCATATCCTCTCTCTCTTGGTTCAGTTCTGCCTTCAATTTGTAGAGATCTTCTTTTTCCATTAAAATCCCTTTCTTTTCATTTTCCATATCATTTCTCTGTATGACCATATCTGAGAATAAACCTTTCAGACCATCCTTTGCTCGTTGTATCAGTTCACTGTAAGCTGACATCTGGTCTCTCTCTTGATCAAGATCTGCAAGTTTTTCCTTCATTACAAGGTGTATCCTCTGCAGATCTTCATTCTTTTCTTCTAATCTGTTGATTTTGTTTTTAATTTCTTCATGTGTCTTTTCGCTTATCTCTTTGAGTTTATCTCTTAGAGTTTGAATTGATATTAAATCACTCATGAGCTGATCTTCTCTCATTTTAAGCTCAGTCTGTTGTCCTTCTATCTGGTCCTTCTCTTTCTCAAGTATTTCTCTGTCCATATCAATAGTAACCTTCATCTGATTGAGTTGTTCCTTCTCAGCACTGATACTGTTCATGGCAGCTTCAACTTCTACTTTTTTCTTGTTGAGTTCCTTCTTTAAAAGTTCCACTTCTTCTCTTTCTGCCAATAAAAAGTTCTTGTTGGTTTGCAGTTCTTCTTCTTGTCTTTTTATTTCATTATCTTTGAGTTCTTGTTCTTTTTGTTTGGAGGACATACTGGTCATGACTTCCTCCAGTATTTCTCTTCTTGACTGAATCTGAAGTGTTAGATCTTTAATGTTGGTTTTCTCTCTGGTTATCTCATCAAACAGTTGGTCTGCATGTTCTCTCTTATGTTGCAGCTCACTCTTAGTGATTTCCAACTTGTCTTTTTCCTCTTTTATATCTTGTTGATCTTGTTTTAATATGTCACTTTGTTTGATGATGTTAGACCTCATCTGCTCCAAATCCATTTTCTCTTCATTTATTATTTCATTTACTCTGTCCATATTCCTTCTCTCTTCATTCAATTCTACCTTCAGTTTGTAGAGATTTTCCTTTCCCATCATAAGCTCATTTTTCTGTTTTTCCATTTTATTTCTCTGTATGACCATATCAGAGAGTAAACCTTTCAGACCATCCTTTCCTCGTTGTATCAGTTCACTGTAAACTGACATCTGGTCTCTCTCTTGATTGAGCTCAACAAGTATTTCCTTCATTACAAGGTGTATCCCCTGCACATCTTCATTCTTTTCTTCTAATTTGTCGATTTTGTTTTTCAATTCTTTGTATGTCTTTTCAGTTATCTCTTTGAGTTTATCTATTAGAGTTTGAATTGGTAATAAGTTACTCATTAAATGATCTTCTCTCATTTTAAGCTCAGACTCTTGTACTTCTATTTGGTCCTTCTCTTTCTCGTGTATTTCTCTGTCTACGTCCAAAGCAACCTTCAACTGATTGAGCTGTTCCCTCTCTTCACTGATACCTTTAATGGCAGCTTTGACTTCGTCTTTATCCTTGTTGAGATCCATCCTCATAAGTTCCACTTCTTCTCTTTCTGCCAATATAGAGTTTCTACTGGTTTGCAGTTCTTCTTCTTGTCTTTTTATTTCGTCATCTTTGACTTCTTGTTCTTTTTGTTTGGAGGACATGCTGGTCATGACTTCCTCCAGTAGTTCTCTTCTTGACTGAACCTGAAGTCTTAGATCTTTAAGGGTAGTTCTCTCTATGATTATCTCATCAAGGAGTCCATCAACATGTTCTTTCTTCTTTAGCAACTCAGTCTCAGTGAATTGCAACTTTTCTTTTTCTTCTTTTATATCTTGTAATATGTCAGTTTGTTTGATAATGTCAGACCTCATCAGCTCTAAGTCCAGTCTCTCTTCCCTTGTCATCTCATTTAGTCTATCCATATCCTCTCTCTCTTTGTTCAGTTCTGCCTTCAATTTGTAGAGATCTTCTTTTTCCATTAAAATCTCTTTCTTTTCATTGTCCACATCATTTCTCTGTATGACCATATCTGAGAGTAAACCTTTCAGACCATCCTTTCCTTGTTGTATCAGTTTATTGTAAGCTGACATCTGGTCTCTCTCTTGATTGAGCTCTGCAAGTTTTTCCTTCATTACAAGGTGTATCCTCTGCAGATCTTCATTCTTTTCCTCTAATCTGTTGATTTTGTTTTTCATTTCTTCATTTGTCTTTTCACTTATCTCTTTGAGTTTATCTCTTAAAGTTTGAATTGATATTAAATCACTCATGAGCTGATCTTCTCTCATTTTAAGCTCAGTCTGTTGTCCTTCTATCTGGTCCTTCTCTTTCTCAAGTATTTCTCTGTCCATATCAATAGTAACCTTCATCTGATTGAGTTGTTCCCTCTCAGCACTGATACTGTTCATGGCAGCTTTGACTTCTTCTTTTTCCATGTTGAGATCCTTACTCAAAAATTCCAGTTCTTCTCTTTGTGCCAATATAGAGTTTCTACTGGTTTGCAGTTCTTCTTGTTGTCTCTTTATTTCACCATCTTTGAGTTGTTGTTCTTTTTGTTTTAAGGAAATGCTGGTCATAATTTCCTCCAGTAGTTCTCTTCTTGACTGAATCTGAAGTGTTAGATCTTTAATTTTGTTTTTCTCTCTGGTTATCTCATCAAACAGTTGGTCTGCATGTTCTTTCTTATTTTGCAACTCACTCTTAGTGATTTCCAAATTGTCCTTTTCCTCTTTTATATCTTGTTGAACTTGTTTTAATGTGTTAGTTTGGTTAAAGATTTCAGACTTCATCATCCCCAAATCCAGTTTCTCCTCATTTAACATCTCTTTAGCTTTATCCAGGTCCTCTCTCTCTTTGGTAAATTCTGCCTTCAGATTGTAGAGACCTTCCTTTTCCAACAATAATTCTTTCTTCTGGTTTTCCATATCATTTCTCTGTATGACCATATCAGAGAGTAAATCTTTCAGACCATCCTTTCCTCGTTGTATCAGTTCACTGTAAGCTGACATCTGGTCTCTCTCTTGATCGAGCTCTGCAAGTTTTTCCTTCATTATAAGGTGTATCCTCTGCACATTTTCATTCTTTTCTTCTAATCTGTTGATTTTGTTTTTGATTTCTTCATGTGTCTTTTTAGTTGCCTCTTGGAGTTTATCTCTTAGAGTTTGCATTGATATTAATTTACCACTAAGCTGATCTTCTTTAATTTTAAACTCAGTCTGTTGTCCTTCTATTTGTTCCTTCTCTTTCTCAATTATTTCTCTGTCCATATCAATAGTAACCTTCATCTGATTGAGTTGTTCCCTCTCATAACTGATACTGTTCATGGCAGCTTTGACTTCTTCTTTTTCCATGTTGAGTTCCTTCTTTAAAAGTTCCACTTCTTCTCTTTCTGCCAATATACAGTTTCGACTGGTTTGCAGTTCTTCTTCTTGTCTTTTTATTTCATTATCTTTGAGTTCTTGTTCTTCTTGTTTGGAGGACATGCTGGTCATGACTTCCTCCAGTAGTTCTCTTCTTGACTGAATCTGAAGTGTTAGATCTTTAATGTTGGTTTTCTCTCTGGTTATCTCATCAAACAGTTGGTCTGCATGTTCTTTCTTATGTTGCAGCTCACTCTTAGTGATTTCCAACTTGTCTTTTTCTTGTTTTATATCTTGTTGATCTTGTTTTAGTATGTCACTTTGTTTAATGATATTGGACCTCATCCTCTCCAAATCCATTTTCTCTTCGTTTAACATCTCTGTTACTTTATCCAGGTCCTCTCTCTCTTTGGTCAGTTCTGCCTTCAATTTGTAGAGATCTTCTTTTTCCATCATGAGCTCATTCTTCTTGTTTTCCATATCATTTCTCTGTATGACCATATCAGAGAGTAAATCTTTGAGACCATCCTTTCCTCGTTGTATCAGTTCACTGTAAGTTGACATCTGGTCTCTCTCTTGATCGAGCTCTTCAAGTTTTTCTTTCATTACAAGGTGTATCCTCTGCACATTTTCATTCTTTTCTTCTAATCTATTGATTTTGTTTTTCATTTCTTCATGTGTCTTTTCAGTTATCTGTTTGAGTTTATCTCTTAGAGTTTGAATTGATATTAATTCACTCATGAGCTGATTTTCTCTCATTTTCAGCTCAGTCTGTTGTCCTTCTATCTGGTCCTTCTCTTTCTCAAGTATTTCTCTGTCCATGTCAATAGTAACCTTCATCTGATTGAGCTGTTCCCTCTCTTCACTGATACCTTTAATGGCAGCTTTGACTTGTTCTTTTTCCTTGTTGAGATCCTTCCTCAAAAATTCCATTTCTTCTCTTTCTGCCAATATAGAGTTTCTACTGGTTTGCAGTTCTTCTTCTTGTCTTTTTATGTTGTCATCTTTGAGTTCTTGTTCTTCTTGTTTGGAGGACATACTGGTCATGACTTCCTCCAGTAGTTCTCTTCTTGACTGAATCTGAAGTGTTAGATCTTTAATGTTGGTTTTCTCTCTGTTTATTTCATCAAACAGTTGGTCTGCATGTTCTTTCCTATTTTGCAACTCGTTCTTAGTGATTTCCAACTTGTCTTTTTCATCTTTTATATCTTGTTGATCTTGTTTTAATATGTCACTTTGTTTGATGATGTTAGACCTCATCTGACCCAAATCCATTTTCTCTTCATTTATTATCTGTTTAACTTTTTCCAGGTCCATTCTCTCTTTGGACAATTCTGTCTTCAGTTTGTAGAGATCTTCTTTTTCCATTAAAAGCTCTTTCTTTTCATGTTCCATACCCTCTCTTTGTATGACCAAATTTGAGAGTAAATATTTCAGACGATCCTTTACTCCCTGAATCAATTCATTATAAGCTGACATCTGGTCTCTCTCTTGATCAAGCTCTATAAGTTGTTCCTTCATTGCAAGGTGTATCCTCTGCACATCCTCATTCTTTTCTTCTAATTTCTCTATTTTGGTTTTCATTTCTCTTTGTGTCCTTTCAGTTACCTCTTTCATTTTATCTCTCAGATTCTGAATTGATATTAAATCACTCATGAGTTGATCTTCTCTCATTTTCAGCTCAGACTGATGTTCTTCTATTTGGTCCTTCTCCTTCTCAAGTATTTGTCTGTTCATATCAATAGTAAACTTCAACTGACTGATTTGTTCCTTCTCTCTACTGATATGGTTCATGTCAGCTTCAACTTCTTCTTTCGTTTTGTGGAGATCCATCCTCAAAAGTTCCACTTCTTCTCTTTCTGCCAGCACAGAGTCCTTACAGGTTTGCAGTTCTTCTTCTTGTCTCTTGATGTCCTCATCTTTGAGTTCTTGTTCTTTTTGTTTGGAGGAAACTCTGTTCATGACTTCCTCCAGTAGTTCTCTTCTTGACTGAACCTGAAGTCTTAGATCTTTAATGTCAGTTCTCTCTATGATTGTCTCATCAAGGAGTCCATCAACATGTTCTTTCTTCTTTAGCAACTCAGTCTTAGTGAATTCCAACTTTTCTTTTTCTTCTTTTATATCTTGTAATATGTCAGTTTTTTTGATGACGTCAGACCTCATCAGCTCCAAGTCCAGTCTCTCTTTCCTTGTCGTCTCATTTACTCTATCCATCTCCTCTCTCTCTTGGATCAGTTCTGCCTTCAGTTTGTAGAGATTTTCTTTTTCCAACAATAGTCCTTTCCTCTGGTTTTCCACATCATTTCTCTGTATGACCATATCTGAGAATAAACCTTTCAGACCATCCTTTCCTTGTTGTATCAGTTCACTGTAAGCTGATATCTGGTCTCTCTCTTGATCAAGATCTGCAAGTTTTTCCTTCATTACAAGGTGTATCCTCTGCAGATCTTCATTCTTTTCTTCTAATCTGTTGATTTTGTTTTTAATTTCTTGATGTGTCTTTTCGCTTATCTCTTTGAGTTTATCTCTTAGCGTTTGAATTGATATTAAATCACTCATGAGCTGATCTTCTCTCATTTTAAGCTCAGTCTGTTGTCCTTCTATCTGGTCCTTCTCTTTCTCAATTATTTCTCTGTCCATATCAATAGTAACCTTCATCTGATTGAGTTGTTCCCTCTCAGCACTGATACTGTTCATGGCATCTTCAACTTCTTCTTTTTTCTTGTTGAGTTCTTTCTTTAAAAATTCAACTTCTTCTCTTTCTCCCAATATAGAGTTTCTACTGGTTTGCAGTTCTTCTTCTTGTCTCTTTATTTCATTATCTTTGAGTTCTTGTTCTTCTTGTTTGGAGGACATACTGGTCATGATTTCCTCCAGTAGTTCTCTTCTTGACTGAATCTGAAGTGTTAGATCTTTAATGTTGGTTTTCTCTCTGGTTATCTCATCAAACAGTTGGTCTGCATGTTCTTTCTTATGTTGCAGCTCACTCTTAGTGATTTCCAACTTGTCTTTTTCTTGTTTTATATCTTGTTGATCTTGTTTTAATATGTAATTTTGTTTGATGATGTTAGACCTCATCCGACCCAAATCCATTTTCTCTTGATTCAACATCTCTTTAATTTTATCCATATCCTCTCTCTCTTTGTTCAGTTCTGCCTTCAGTTTGTAGAGATCTTCTTTTTCCATTAAAATCCCTTTCTTTTCATTTTCCATATCATTTCTCTGTATGACCATATCTGAGAGTAAACCTTTCAGACCATCCTTTCCTCGTTGTATCAGTTCACTGTAAGCTGACATCTGGTCTCTCTCTTGATTGAGCTCTGCAAGTTTTTCCTTTATTACAAGGTGTATCCTCTGCACATCTTCATCCTTTTCCTCTAATTTCTCTATTTTGGTTTTCATTTCTCTGTGTGTCCTTTCAGTTACCTCTTTCATTTTATCTCTCAGATTCTGAATTGATATTAAATCACTCATGAGTTGATCTTCTCTCATTTTCAGCTCAGACTGATGTTCTTCTATTTGGTCCTTCTCCTTCTCGAGTATTTGTCTGTTCATATCAGTCGTAAACTTCAACTGATTGAGTTGTTCCTTCTCTCTACTGATAATGGTCTTGTCAGCTTCAACTTCTTCTTTCTTTTTGTTAAGATCCATCCTCAAAAGTTCCACTTCTTCTCTTTCTGCCAGCACAGAGTCCTTACAGGTTTGCAGTTCTTCTTTTTGTCTCTTGATGTCCTGATCTTTGAGTTCTTGTTCTTTTTGTTTGGAGGAAACACTGTTCATGACTTCCTCCAGTAGTTTTCTTCTTGATTGAACCTGAAGTCTTAGATCTTTAATGTTAGTTCTCTCTATGATTGTCTCATCAAGGAGTCCATCAACATGTTCTTTCTTCTTTAGCAACTCAGTCTTAGTGAATTCCAACTTTTCTTTTTCTTCTTTTATATCTTGTAATATGTCAGTTTGTTTGATGACGTCAGACCTCATCAGCTCCAAGTCCAGTCTCTCTTTCCTTGTCATCTCATTTACTCTATCCATATCCTCTCTCTCTTGGTTCAATTCTGCCTTCAATTTGTAGAGAGCTTCTTTTTCCATCATGAGCTCATTCTTCTTGTTTTCCATATCATTTCTCTGTATGACCATATCAGAGAATAAATCTTTCAGACCATCCTTTGCTCGTTGTATCAGTTCACTGTAAGCTGACATCTGGTCTCTCTCTTGATCAAGATCTGCAAGTTTTTCCTTCATTGCAAGGTGTATCCTCTGCACATCTTCATTCTTTTCTTCTAATCTGTTGATTTTGTTTTTAATTTCTTGATGTGTCTTTTCACTTATCTCTTTGAGTTTATCTCTTAGAGTTTGAATTGATATTAAATCAGTCATGAGCTGATCTTCTCTCATTTTAAGCTCAGTCTGTTGTCCTTCTATCTGGTCCTTCTCTTTCTCAATTATTTCTCTGTCCATATCAATAGTAACCTTCATCTGATTGAGTTGTTCCCTCTCAGCACTGATACTGTTCTTGGCAGCTTCAACTTCGTCTTTTTTCTTGTTGAGTTCCTTCTTTAAAAGTTCCACTTCTTCTCTTTCTGCCAATATAGAGTTTCTACTGGTTTGCAGTTCTTCTTCTTGTCTCTTTATTTCATTATCTTTGAGTTCTTGTTCTTCTTGTTTGGAGGACATGCTGGTCATGACTTCCTCCAGTATTTCTCTTCTTGACTGAATCTGAAGTGTTAGATCTTTAATGTTGGTTTTCTCTCTGGTTATCTCATCAAACAGTTGGTCTGCATGTTCTTTCTTATGTTGCAGCTCACTCTTAGTGATTTCCAACTTGTCTTTTTCTTGTTTTATATCTTGTTGATCTTGTTTTAATATGTAATTTTGTTTGATGATGTTAGACCTCATCTGACCCAAATCCATTTTCTCTTGATTTAACATCTCTTTAATTTTATCCATATCCTCTCTCTCTTTGTTCAGTTCTGCCTTCAGTTTGTAGAGATCTTCTTTTTCCAATAAAATCTCTTTCTTTTCATTTTCCATATCATTTCTCTGTATGACCATATCTGAGAATAAATCTTTCAGACCATCCTTTCCTTGTTGTATCAGTTCACTGTAAGCTGACATCTGGTCTCTCTCTTGATCGAGCTCTCTAAGTTTTTCCTTCATTGCAAGGTGTATCCTCTGCACATCTTCATTCTTTTTTTCTAATTCCTCTATTTTGGTTTTCATTTCTCTGTGTGTCCTTTCAGTTACCTCTTTCATTTTATCTCTCAGATTCTGAATTGATATTAAATCACTCATGAGTTGATCTTCTCTCATTTTCAGCTCAGACTGATGTTCTTCTATTTGGTCCTTCTCCTTCTCAAGTATTTGTCTGTTCATATCAATGGTAAACTTCAACTGACTGATTTGTTCCTTCTCTCTACTGATATGGTTCATGTCAGCTTCAACTTCTTCTTTCTTTTTGTTGAGATCCATCCTCAAAAGTTCCACTTCTTCTCTTTCTGCCAGCACAGAGTCCTTACAGGTTTGCAGTTCTTCTTCTTGTCTCTTGATGTCCTCATCTTTGAGTTCTTGTTCTTTTTGTTTGGAGGAAACTCTGTTCATGACTTCCTCCAGTAGTTCTCTTCTTGTCTGAACCTGAAGTCTTAGATCTTTAATGTTAGTTCGCTCTATGATTATCTCATCAAGGAGTCCATCAAAATGTTCTTTCTTCTCTTGCAGCTCAGTCTTGCTGAGTTCCAACTTTTCTTTTTCTTCTTTTATATCTTGTAATATGTCAGTTTGTTTGATAACGTCAGACCTCATCAGCTCCAAGTCCAGTCTCTCTTTTCTTGTCATCTCATTTACTCTATCCATATCCTCTCTCTCTTGGTTCAATTCTGCCTTCAATTTGTAGAGAGCTTCTTTTTCCATCATGAGCTCATTCTTCTTGTTTTCCATATCATTTCTCTGTATGACCATATCAGAGAATAAACCTTTCAGACCATCCTTTCCTCGTTGTATCAGTTCACTGTAAGCTGACATCTGGTCTCTCTCTTGATCAAGATCTGCAAGTTTTTTCTTCATTACAAGGTGTATCCTCTGGAGATCTTCTTTCTTTTCTTCTAATCTGTTGATTTTGTTTTTAATTTCTTGATGTGTCTTTTCACTTATCTCTTTGAGTTTATCTCTTAGAGTTTGAATTGATATTAAATCACTCATGAGCTGATCTTCTCTCATTTTAAGCTCAGTCTGTTGTCCTTCTATCTGGTCCTTCTCTTTCTCAAGTATTTCTCTGTCCATATCAATAGTAACCTTCATCTGATTGAGTTGTTCCTTCTCAGCACTGATACTGTTCATGGCAGCTTCAACTTCTTCTCTTTTCTTGTTGAGTTCCTTCTTTAAAAGTTCCACTTCTTCTCTTTCTGCCAATATAGAGTTTCTACTGGTTTGCAGTTCTTCTTCTTGTCTCTTTATTTCATTATCTTTGAGTTCTTGTTCTTCTTGTTTGGAGGACATGCTGGTCATAATTTCCTCCAGTAGTTCTCTTCTTGACTGAATCTGAAGTGTTAGATCTTTAATGTTGGTTTTCTCTCTGGTTATCTCATCAAACAGTTGGTCTGCATGTTCTCTCTTATGTTGCAGCTCACTCTTAGTGATTTCCAACTTGTCTTTTTCTTGTTTTATATCTTGTTGATCTTGTTTTAATATATCATTTTGTTTGATGATGTTAGACCTCATCTGACCCAAATCCATTTTCTCTTGATTTAACATCTCTTTAATTTTGTCCATATCCTCTCTCTCTTTGTTCAGTTCTGCCTTCAGTTTGTAGAGATCTTCTTTTTCCAGCAAAATCTCTTTCTTTTCATTTTCCATATCATTTCTCTGTATGACCATATCTGAGAATAAACCTTTCAGACCATCCTTTCCTCGTTGTATCAGTTCACTGTAAGCTGACATCTGGTCTCTCTCTTGATCAAGGTCTGCAAGTTTTTCCTTTATTACAAGGTGTATCCTCTGCACATCTTCATTCTTTTCCTCTAATTTCTCTATTTTGTTTTTCATTTCTTCATGTGTCCTTCCAGTTACCTCTTCCAGTTTCGCTCTTAGAGTTTGAATTGATATTAAATCACTCATGAGCTGATCTTCTCTCATTTTAAGCTCAGTCTGTTGTCCTTCTATTTGGTCCTTCTCTTTCTCAAATATTTCTCTGTCCATGTCAATAGTAACCTTCATCTGATTGAGCTGTTCCCTCTCTTCACTGATACCTTTAATGGCAGCTTTGACTTGTTCTTTTTCCTTGTTGAGATCCTTCCTCAAATGTTCCACTTCTTCTCTTTCTACAAATATAGAGTTTCTACTGGTTTGCAGTTCTTCTTCTTGTCTTTTTATTTCGTCATCGTTGAGTTCTTGTTCTTTTTGTTTGGAGGACATGCTGGTCATGACTTCCTCCAGTAGTTCTCTTCTTGACTGAACCTGAAGTGTTAGATCTTTAATTTTACTTGTCTCTACGGTTATCTCATCAAGGAGTCCATCAACATATTTTTTCTTATTTAGTAATTCAGTCTTAGTGAATTCCAACTTTTCCTTTTCTTCTTGTAATATGTCAGTTTGTTTGATGACGTCAGACCTCATCAGCTCCAAATCCAGTCTCTCTTTTCTTGTCATCTCATTTAGTCTATCCATATCCTCTCTCTCTTTGTTCAGTTCTACCTTCAGTTTGTAGAGATCTTCTTTTTCCATTAAAATCTCTTTCTTTTCATTTTCCATATCATTTCTCTGTATGACCATATCTGAGAGTAAACCTTTCAGACCATCCTTTCCTCGTTGTATCAGTTCACTGTAAGCTGACATCTGGTCTCTCTCTTGATCAAGCTCTACAAGTTTTTCCTTCATTCCAAGGTGTATCCTCTGCACATCTTCATTCTTTTCCTTCAATTCCTCTATTTTGGTTTTCATTTCTCTGTGTGTCCTTTCAGTTACCTCTTTCATTTTATCTCTCAGATTCTGAATTGATATTAAATCACTCATGAGTTGATCTTCTCTCATTTTCAGCTCAGACTGATGTTCTTCTATTTGGTCCTTCTCCTTCTCAAGTATTTGTCTGTTCATATCAATGGTAAACTTCAACTGATTGAGCTGTTCCTTCTCTCTACTGATATGGTTCATGTCAGCTTCAACTTCTTCTTTCGTTTTGTGGAGATCCATCCTCAAAAGTTCCACTTCTTCTCTTTCTGCCAGCACAGAGTCCTTACAGGTTTGCAGTTCTTCTTCTTGTCTCTTGATGTCCTGATCTTTGAGTTCTTGTTCTTTTTGTTTGGAGGAAACTCTGTTCATGACTTCCTCCAGTAGTTCTCTTCTTGTCTGAACCTGAAGTCTTAGATCTTTAATGTTAGTTCTCTCTATGATTATCTCATCAAGGAGTCCATCAACATGTTCTTTCTTCTTTAGCAACTCAGTCTTAGTGAATTCCAACTTTTCTTTTTCTTCTTTTATATCTTGTAATATGTCAGTTTGTTTGATAATGTCAGACCTCATCAGCTCTAAGTCCAGTCTCTCTTTTCTTGTCATCTCATTTACTCTATCCATATCCTCTCTCTCTTGGATCAGTTCTGCCTTCAGTTTGTAGAGATCTTCTTTTTCCAGCAAAATCTCTTTCTTTTCATTTTCCACATCATTTCTCTGTATGACCATATCAGAGCGTAAATCTTTCAGACCATCCTTTCCTTGTTGTATCAGTTCACTGTAAGCTGACATCTGGTCTCTCTCTTGATCGAGCTCCGCAAGTTTTTCCTTCATTACAAGGTGTATCCTCTGCACATCTTCATTCTTTTCTTCTAATCGGTTGATTTTATTTTTCATTTCTTCATGTGTCTTTTCAGTTATCTCTTTGAGTTTATCTCTTAGAGTTTGAATTGATATTAAATCACTCATGAGCTGATCTTCTCTCATTTTCAGCTCTGTCTGTTGTCCTTCTATCTCGTCCTTCTCTTTCTCAAGTTTTTCTCTCTCCTTATCAATAGTAACCTTTATATGACTCAGTTGGTCTTTTTCTGTATTGAGACTTTTAATGTCAGCTTCAACTTCTTGTTTGATCTTGTTGAGCTCCGTTCTCAAAAGTTCAACTTCTTCTCTTTCTGTCAATATAGACTTCTTGCTGGTTTGCAGTTCTTCTTCTTGTCTTTTTATGTCCTTATCTTTGAGTTCTTGTTCTTTTTGTTTGGAGGTAACACTGTTCATGACTTCTTCCAGTAATTCTTCTCTTTTCTGAACCCGAAGGGTTAGCTCTTTCATGATGGCTGTCTCCCTGTTTATCTCATCTAACAGTCTATCTGCCTTTTCTGTCTTCTTTTGTAACTCAGTCTTTGTGATTTCCAATTTCTCTTTCTCTTTGTTTATATCTTGCTGAACTTGTGGTAATGTCTCACTGCGGTTGAAGATTTCGGACCTCATCAGCTCCAAGTCCATTTTGTCTTTCTTCATCATCTCATTCTCTCTATTCAGATCCTCTCTCTCTTGTTTCAACTCCTCCTTCAGGTTTTCAAGATGGTGCTTTTCCATTCTAAATTCCTGTTTCCATTGATTTTCCATGTCTTCTCTCTGGCTGATTGTGTTTGCAAGTAAATTTGTCAGACCTTCCTTTACTTTGTCTAATGTCTGAGTATAATGCTCCTTCTCTTTATCCAGAACTGATTGCTTTTGCTCCAAAACAGCGACCAGCTCCAAAACCTTTCCTTTGTCTTGGTCTAGTTTGTTGATTTTTGTTTTCACATCTTCATCCATTCTTTCATTGAGATATTTGACTTTAGCTCTCAGAGCTTCTACTGAATCAATTTTCATCATGAGTTGATCTTCTCTTATTTTCAGCTCAGCCTTTTCTCCTTCAATTGCCTCTTTCTCATTGAGAATTATTTCTGTATCCCTCTCATTATCCACCTTCATTTGAATCAGTTCTTCTCTCTCCCTACTGATACTGTTCATGGCAGCTTCAATTTCTTCTTTCTGCTTGTTGAGCTCTGTCCTCAAAAGTTCCACTTCTTCTCTTTCTGCCAGTATAGAGTTCCTGCTTGTTTGCAGTTCCTCTTCTTGTCTTTTTATGTCCTTGTCTTTGAGTTCTTGTTCTTTTTGTTTGGAAGAAACACTGTTCATGACTTCCTCCATTAGTTTACCTCTTGTCTGAAACTGAAGAGTTACATCGTTCATGTTGGTTTTCTCTCTGTTTATCTCATCAATCAGTGTATCAACCTGTTCTTTCTTCTCTTGCAAGTCAGTCTTTATAATTTCCAACTTGTGTTTCTCGTCTTTTATAGCTTGTTCATTTTGTTGTAAAATGTTAGCTTGTTTCAGCACATCAGACCTCATCAGCTCCAAGTCCAATTTGTCTTTCATCATCATCTCATTCTCTCTAACCAGATCCTCTCTCTCTTGTTTCAACTCCTGCTTCAGGTTTTCAAGATGGTGCTTTTCCATTCTAAATTCCTGCTTCCATTGATTTTCCATGTCTTCTCTCTGGCTGATTGTGTTGGCAAGTAAATTTGTCAGACCTTCCTTTACTTTGTCTAATGTCTGAGTATAATGCTCCTTCTCTTTATCCAGAACTGATTGCTTTTGCTCCAAAACAGCGACCAGCTCCAAAACTTTTCCTTTGTCTTGGTCTAGTTTGTTGATTTTTGTTTTCACATCTTCATCCATTCTTACATTGAGATGTTTGACTTTAGCTCTCAGAGCTTCTACTGAATTCATTTTCAACATGAGTTGATCTTCTCTTATTTTCAGCTCAGCCTTTTCTCCTTCAATTGCCTCTTTCTCATTGAGAATTATTTCTGTATGCCTCTCATTATCCACCTTCATTTGAATCAGTTCTTCTCTCTCTCCACTGATACTGTTCATGGCAGCTTCAGTTTCTTCTTTCTGCTTGTTGAGTTCTGTTCTCAAAAGTTCCACTTCTTCTCTTTCTGCCAGTACCGAGTTCTCACTGAACAGTATTTCTTTCTCTCTCTCAAAATCTATCTTCATCTGCCTGAGTTCTTCTCTCTCTCTACTGATACTGTTCATGTCAGCTTCAACTTCTTCTTTATGCTTGTTGAGCTCTGTCCTCAAAAGTTCCACTTCTTCTCTTTCTGCCAGTGCAGAGTCCTTACAGGTTTGTAGTTCTTCTTCTTGTATTTTTATGTCATTGTCTTTGAGTTCTTGTTCTCTTTGTTTGGAGGAAACACTGTTCATGACTTCCTCCAGTAGTTCTCCTTTTGTCTGAATCTGAAGTGTTAAATGTTTCATGTTGACTTTCTCTCTATTTATCTCATCAATCAGTCTATCAACTTGTTCTTTCTTCTCTTGCAACTCAATCTTTGTAATTTCCAAATTGTTTTTCTCTTCTTTCATTTCTTGTTTATCTCCTTGTAATATGTGTGTTTGTTTGAGGACATCCAACCTCATCATCTCCAAGTCCATTTTTTCTTTCTCCATCATTTCATTTCCTCTATCCAGATCCTCTCTCTCTTGTGTCAACTCTTTCCTCAGGGTTTCAAGATCTTGTTTTTCCATCTCAAACATTTCCTTCCACTGAACGTTCATGTCATCTTTTTGGGTGATCATATTTGAGAGTAGACTTGTCAGACCTTCCTTTAATTTCTCTAATATCTCAGTGTAACATGTCATGTCTTCTTTCTGTTGACCCAGACCTGATTGCTTCTGCTCTAAAACACTGAGTAACTCAAATACCTTTTGGTTGTCTTGTTCTAGTTTGTTGATTTTTGTTGTTAAATCCTCACCCATTCTGTCAATGAGATGTTTGAGTTTGTTTTTCAGAGTTTCTACTCCTTTCATTTTTGTCACAAGTTCATCCTCTTTCATTGTCAACTCAGACTCTTTAATTCCACCTTTCTCACAGTAAAGTATTTCTTTCTCTCTCTCAAAATCTACCTTCATCTGATTAAGTTGTTCTTTCTCTCTACTGATACTGTTCATGGCAGCTTCAACTTCTTCTTTCTGCTTGTTGAGCTCTGTCCTCAAAAGTTCCACTTCTTCTCTTTCTGCCAGTACAGAGTCCTTACAGGTTTGCAGTTCCTCTTCTTGTCTTTTTATGTCTTTGTCTTTGAGTTCTTGTTCTTTTTGTTTGGAAGAAACACTGTTCATGACTTCCTCCATTAGTTTACTTCTTGTCTGAAACTGAAGAGTTACATCTTTCATGTTGGTTTTCTCTCTGTATATCTCATCAATTAGTCGATCAACTTGTTCTTTCTTCTCTTGCAAGTCAGTCTTTGTAATTTCCAACTCGTGTTTCTCGTCTTTTATAGCTTGTTCATTTTGTTGTAAAATGTTAGCTTGTTTCAGCACATCAGACCTCATCAGCTCCAAGTCCAATTTGTCTTTCTTCATCATCTCATTCTCTCTAACAAGATCCTCTCTCTCTTGTTTCAACTCCTGCTTCAGGTTTTCAAGATGGTGCTTTTCCATTCTAAATTCCTGCTTCCATTGATTTTCCATGTCTTCTCTCTGGCTGATTGTGTTGGCAAGTAAATTTGTCAGACCTTCCTTTACTTTGTCTAATGTCTGAGTATAATGCTCCTTCTCTTTATCCAGAATCGATTGCTTTTGCTCCAAAACAGTGACCAGCTCCAAAACCTTTCCTTTGTCTTGGTCTAGTTTGTTGATTTTTGTTTTCACATCTGCATCCATTCTTTCATTGAGATGTTTGACTTTAGCTCTCAGAGCTTCTACTGACTTCATTTTCATCATGAGTTGATCTTCTCTTATTTTCAGCTCAGCCTTTTCTCCTTCAATTGCCTCTTTCTCATTGAGAATTATTTCTGTATCCCTCTCATTATCCACCTTCATTTGAATGAGCTGTTCTCTCTCCCCACTGATGATGTTCATGGCAGCTTCAACATCTTCTCGCTTCTCACTTAGATTCTTCATCATAACTTCTCTTTCTGCCAGTATAGTGTCCATACTGGTTTGCAGTTCTTCTTCTTGTCTTTTGTCATTGTCTTTGAGTTCTTGTTCTTTTTGTTTGGGGAAAGCCCGGTTCAGGACTTCCTTGAGTAGTTCTCTTCTTGTCTGAACTTGAGACATCAGACCTTCCATTTTGTTTTTCTCGCTGTTTATCTCATCAAACAGTCTGTCTGCACTTTCTTTCTTCTTTTGCAACTCAGTTTTTATGGTTTCCAACATGTCTTTTCCTTCTTTTAGGACTTGTTTTCCTTGTTCTAATACAATAATGTGTTTCTGGAAATCAGTCCTCATGAAGTCCAAATCCAGTTTCTCTTTCTTCACCATCTCTTTCACTCTATCTAGATCTTCTCTCTCCTGTATCAGTTTTGCTTTTAGTTTCTCAGGCTCTTGACTGTCCGTAATATGTTGTGGCGTCCACTCGTCTGTCACCATGTCCTTTTCAATGACCTCATCTGACTTTCTTATCAGAGCTTTTCCCCCTCTAGCTAAGGATTCAACCTCCATTGGTATCTCTGTTATTTGTTCAGCAGATTCCACTTCCTCTCTCATTGTTTGCTCAATCTGTTCAATTTGTAGCATGCCTTTATTCTCTTTTTCTAGTTGTTCATCATCTTCTAACTGGTGAATTTCTCGTTGGATATCTTCTTTCTTTTCATCTTGGCTAATTGGCTGTTCAGTTCTTGTAAGGTCCTCCTGGTATCTCTGCTGCCCAAGATTTTCATGTTCTAACCCAAGCTCCACTTTCCTTTCAAGTAGTCGAATCCCTGTTTCTAAAACTTCTTTCTTTTTCATGTCTTCTCCAAGCGGCTCATTCAGTTTCCCCACAACGGAATCTTTTATTTCACTCATCAAACTTAGCTCATCTTCCTCTGGTGCTTCCACACGTTGGACCTCTTTCACTAACGCTTCTGGTTTGTGATCTTGTGTTTTCCTTATTTTCCTTTCACGTTTAGGGATTTTGAATCCCTTCTCACTTCTAGGATCTGTCAGTCTCTTCATTTTTTTGTGTTCTTTCTTCATTTTCCGGTTTTCTGCTTTGAGCATCAATCCCTTGGCTTTGAGAGCCTCCTTTTCTTTTTCCAGCTCTTTCTCTCTCCAGACTAACTCTTCAGATTTTTCCAAGATTCTCTCCTTTTCTTCCATAATTGACTCTTGCTCTCTTTGGATGTTCATCTCCACTTGCTCCAGATGTGTTTGCTTTCGCTGCATCTTCTTTAAATCACCTATCAGTATTACCTTTTGTCTTTGAATCTCTATCTTAATGCGTTCCACTTCATTTTTTACCTGAGCTATGATTCCTGCGTTGACCATGATGTGTCCTTTTTCGTCCTGAATTGCTCGATTTACATCTTCACTGTGTCTTTTGATGAGTTGGTATTTCACAATACACATCTGTATTAACTCCCAGTGCTTTTGAAGTTGAATAGGAGCTTTTGTGAGTGTGGACATCCTTGACTCTTCCGCTGCACCTTTGTTTCTGTCCATTTCTCCCTGCAGCTTCAGCTTCATGATCTCTAATTCGTCCCTCTCTCTGGCGATCCTCTCAAGTCGTTGGTCGAGTTCCTTCGTCTTTCTCTGTCTCTCCCTCTTGATGGCATCTTTTTCTGCTTTGATTTCGGTCCACATCTTTTTCGCCTCTTGCTCTTTTTGAATCCCTCTTCGGATCATCTGTTGATTTTCTCTCCTTTTAACCTCCAACTCAGACTTCAACACTTCCATCTCTCTTATTTCTCTTTTCACCTTCTCCAGTCTGATATCGAGCTCTCGCCTTTGTTTTTGGATATCATCCCTCATATGGACCATTTCGTCCATCTCTTTACCAAAGGGCGTCTTTATACCAGAAGTGATCCTGCTCATGTTATCCCTTACAGCCTTGTTCTCAGCATTTAACACTTTGAGCCCTTCTATTTGTTTCTCTAGATGACCATTTACATGTTTCAGATTCCCAATTTCCCTTCTAATAGTTTCAAAATGTACATAAATATTTTGTGTCATGTTTTGAAGGCCAATAATCAAATCATTGACTTTTGCACTTTGGTGCAGAATTTTGGTTTTCATCTCCTCCCTTTCTAATTGTACCTGCTTATCACCTCTTTGTACTTGAATGAGAGTCGTCCGTTCATTAATACCTCTCTGCTTCATCTCAGCCAATTCATCCTTCTCTCGTTGTAGTTTTATCCTCATAATTTCGAACTCATCCCTCTCTCTCATGGTTTTCTCCAGTTTTTTGTCTAGTTCCCTTTTTCTCTTTATGGTCTCTCTCCTCAGTAGTTGTTTTTCTCTCTGTATTTCATTCCACATTATGTCGTTCTCCTCTTTCCTCCGCATGCTCTTTTTAAATGCATGCTCACTTTGTTTTCTCTTTATTTCTAGCTCAGACTTCAGCAGCTCCATTTCTTTCGTTTGTCGTTTGGTTATTTGCATTTTGTCATCGAGCTGCTGCTTCTCTCTTTGAATATTTTCCCTTAATTCTTTCATCTCATGCGTTTCTGCTTCAGCCGTACGTCTGGCCGATCTCAAATCCTCACTCTCTGCTTGAATCTGCCGTTTCAGCATCTCAATCTCTTCTCTCTCCATCTCGTGTTTCTCCTGCTCACTTATCGTCTTCCTCAGTTGTTCGATGTAATGTTTTTTCTGGTTCAAACTGTCAATTGTCACTTTCATATCCTCTTTTAGTTTATCCTTCTCTGACCTGAGTTTTAAAATTTCATTTTCCATTTCCTCTGTTTCTTTGCTCTTTTTGTCTTTTGTTAACTTTTCTGTATCTGTCTCCGCTCTCTTTTTTTCCTGAGCCTTCAATTTTTCAAGGTTGGCTGTTTCCTTTATTATAAAGTAATGGCTGTTTTTCAGATCTTGCTTTTTACCTGCGATCCTAAAGTTCAGGTCTTCCAGGTGTCTCAGTTTCACTTCAGTCTCCTTTATAATAATCTCTAAGTCTGCACTTTTCTTTCTAGCCTTAGCCTCCATTTCCTCTATGGTGCTCTTAAATTCTTCCACTTTCTCCATCTTCTGCTGTATCACCTCATTTTGTCTCTGCATTTGTATTTTTAAAACATCTAATTCATCTCTCTCCCGCAAAGTTTTCTCTAACTTCTGGTCCAATTCTCTTTGTTGCTTTTTTGCTGCATATTTCATCAATTTAATGTTGGCTTTTTCCTCTTTTAAATGTATTTCACTTTGCTTTGAGTCATTTTTGACCATTTTCAAAACATCTTGAAATTGTTTCAGCTCTTGTATCAATCCTTCAATTTCATTGCTGTCTTCATCCTTATGGTCGCTCTGAGTGTCACTTTCTTCAGCTTGATTTTCGATTTCTAATTTTACTAATCGTATGATTTCTTGGGTTCTGTAAATCTCTTCTCTAAGTCTATGTATATCAGAATATCTGGTATCCTGTTTATCAGAAAATCCATCAGTCTGTGTCTCTACATCTTCTTCTCTTGACTCTTGACTTTGTTTGCTGCCATCCTCTTTTTGTTCTTGCACTTCATGTGTAATTATTTCATCTGTGGAAACACTGGTATTTACCCCTAAAACGTTAATGTCTTCTGTTTCTTTGACTGATTCAGTCACCCCTTCCTCCAGATTTTCGATTTCTTTGACTGTAATCTTAAACCGAGTTTCTGGTCTCTGGCTCTGTAGGTCATTTATTTCCCCAATGATCCTTTTAATTGCTTGATTTCCGTTCTCCATGTCCTCCATAGAATATTTGATTTGCGCCTTCATTTCCTCCTCCTTCTCCTTGAGTTTGGATATCTCATTTTCTATTTCTTCAATTTCTCTTTCGTCTGTCAATGATTCTTTCTGATCATTATCCATTAATGTTTCTTCGTGAATTTCTGTCTGCAACTGGAGGAAAATATTCTGCTCTTGTGCTACAAAACTGAATTCTTGTCTTTCTTTGCTTACTGAATGTATCTGCTCCTGTTTATCTTCACTGTGATGTTGGCCATCTGATGTTACAGGTTGCTGCAAAGATGTGGCCTCTTCTATAATTTCACCCTCTGCTCCTCCTCTGTCACTTGGAATCTCAGATGTTTGATCCTCGAGGGATTGTCTGTGTGTTTCATTCTGTGTACTTTTGATTGCAGATTCTGTCAATATCCATCTGCTGAGCCGAGCTTTCATGGAAGGTAGCTTATCCTTTATTTAAAAAAAAAAGAAAGAATTGTTTTTATTGTGATAAAATGATAATGTTTCCATGCTAAGAACTTTCTTGTTTAATGTCACAATTTCATTGCCAATGTGTTAATACTAAAGGTACAAAGTATACGATTTCACCATAATTTAAATTTAAAACATCGCAAAATTAACTAAATCTATCAACATTATATGGAGAAATAACAGTTCAGTCTAAGTGGTAGACCTGTTTAACTCATTTTTAGCATTACAAGACATTTTAATGGGCATGTTAGTACTATAATGTCCATGTTGATCTTTATTTTTGTCTCTATATGGTCATGGAGAATACTGCAGACTGAACTTACCTTTATGAGACATCTCTTTGAATGAGTATAACAACCTATGACCTTTGACTGCTTTATATACAGTAGGTACAAAAGTTGGGGTTGTTTTTGCTTATTTGCATTTAAACTTGGTTGTTGGGTATCATGCCTCAGTTATTATACCCAAGGAAATAAAATCGGACCTAGCTATTAAAAACATGGACCCTGAACCATACAGGTCTCGGCTAGGATCTTGGGTCTCTGGTATGGGTAACTTTCTTGTTTAATGTCACAATTTCATTGCCAATGTGTTAATACTAAAGGTACAAAGTGTACGATTTCACCATAATTTAAATTTAAAACATCGCAAAATTAACTAAATCTATCAACATTATATGGAGAAATAACAGTTCTGATGTTATGTAACAGACCTAAGCTGAACTCACAACTATTCTTCTAGACTGGTGAGTAAACAAGCTAACTTTTTCTATTTAGCAAAATGATGCTAAAGGGATAGTTCGGGATTTTTGACATGGCATCCCTATCATCAACACTCACACTACTTTCTCTCAATTACTATCAGTGTGCGCTGTCACCCTACTGACTGCTGCGCACTAGACAACACAACTTTTTCCAGTTGTTTGGCAGTGTTCGCATTGTCAATTTTAGCAATGCTAACGAGCTAGTTTGCGAGAAGTAGACAGACATGTTTATCACACGACACATCTCCTCACGGATTTCATCGCTTTCCTGTGACGGATGTAGCTCTGGTCGAGATCGAAGGGAGAGAAAGTAG
The DNA here is from genome assembly GCA_030544235.1 of Lepturacanthus savala. Classification (NCBI taxonomy): domain Eukaryota; kingdom Metazoa; phylum Chordata; class Actinopteri; order Scombriformes; family Trichiuridae; genus Lepturacanthus; species Lepturacanthus savala. Next base: position 18,766,646 of record CM060479.1, on the reverse strand, counting down.
AGCCAAGTGATTACGAGCTGTGACTTTTTCATGGATATTGGTTTTGTGATGAAAATAAATCACTCTTTTGAGCACATGCTGTTTTGAGAAGAAAGACGTTTTATTTTAGTGTCCCAGGAAACCTGCTGGACTACTTTCGTTTTGACCAGAACTGGACAAGAACTCGGCTCACAGGACAATGTCGGTGACACTGATAATAGGGATGCCATACAGATTCATGTCCAAAATCCTGAACTATCCCTTTAAGTAAAACTAATGACAACACACACTGTAGCTAATTCAGTCTAAGTGGTAGACCTGTTTAACTCATTTTTAGCATTACAAGACATTTTAATGGGCATGTTAGTACTATAATGTCCATGTTCTTTATTTTTGTCTCTATATGGTCATGGAGAATACCGCAGACTGAATTTACCTTTATGAGACATTTCTTTGAATGAGTATAACAACCTATGACCTTTGACTGCTTTATATACAGTAGGTACAAAAGTTGGGGTTGTTTTTGCTTATTTGCATTTAAACTTGGTTGTTGGGTATCATGCCTCAGTTATTATACCCAAGGAAATAAAATCGGACCTAGCTATTAAAAACATGGACCCTGAACCATACAGGTCTCGGCTAGGATCTTGGGTCTCTGGTATGGGTAGACCTGTGAAGATCTCTAACCTCTAGCTCTTTGGAATCAGACCTTGCATGCACTATTGGTATAGTTGGCATCACGGCTAAGCAATATTTATTGACATGCATCTCAACCTAATGTATTTCTTGGAGGCCTAGTTGTGGTCAGGGGTTATATTATATATTTCTGCTAAGTCTATATTTTATCTTTGTTTTCAGTAGTTTGAATATTGACAATCAATTAAATGGTTTAAAATGTGATCTGATTCAAAAAGAAAGTTTGTGTGCCCTTTGAAAGTGCTCATGGAGCAAAGGTCAGTCAGTCATTTTCTATACCTGCTTATTTGTAGGTATATCTTGGGGTACACACACCTATGGGCAGTTCAGAGTCTCCAATTAACCTAAGCATGTTTTTGGACTGTGGGAAGAAGATGGAGAAAACCCACGTAGACATCAACATGTAAACTCCACACAGAAAGGTCCCAGCCCAAGGCCTTGAAGGACCTTCTTGCTGTGAGGACACACCCACTGATCCACTATGTCGCCCCCAGCAAAGCAAAGGTTTGGATAAAAACTGTCATTCAGCCAATGGTGATATATTTTCTACTGTAATTAATAAACGGATTACTTTCCTAAGAATAATAAGACAAACCAAAAGGTTTTCTTACCATGTATTTCTTGACTTCTTCCTTGTTCTCGTCTATCTTCCATTGAGATGTCTTTATCTTCTCCAGGGTGTTGCTCATCTCTGCAGCAGCTTTTTCGATATTTGTCTTCATCTCAGCCATAGTCAGAACTTTAGCTAATGTGTCCTCCAGTTTCAGTTCAAGCTCCTCCCTTTGTAGCTTTACTTTTACCTTCATGATTTCCAATTCATCCCTCTCTCGCATGGTCCTCTCCAGCCGTTGGTCAAGCTGTCGTCTCTGCTTTTGTGCTTGAAAATTCATCCATTTGATCTGTGCCTTCTTTTCGGTGAAGTCCACCCTGCTCCACTCTGTATCTTCTCTCACCATGTGCAGCACCTTTCTGATATGTTCTACTTCAAGAATCACCCTCTGAATCTCAGTGTCCATTGCTTGTTGCGTCTGTTGAAGTCTCATCTTTTCCTCATTTGCGTCCTCTGAACTTTCTCCCTCACTCTGTCTTTCTATCTCTTCCTTCAACTTTTTGATCTCCTCCTTTTTTCTATTGCTCATCTTCATCATTTTCACCAGGTCCTTTTTCTTCATTTCAATCTCGGTATTCAACACTTCCAATTCTCTTATCTCTTTCTTTGTCCTTTGGAACTTTTCGTCCAGCTCCTGCTTTTTCCACTCAGCACTCTCCTTTTCAGCTTTGGCTAACTGCCTGTCTCTCTCTAGGTTTTCTCTATCTGTCTGTATTTTAGTTTTGACCCTCTCTATATCATCTCTTTCAGCTTGGACCTGTGCTAGTGTGTTCTGTATGACTTCTTTTTGCCTCTGAATATCAGCCTTCACCTGCTGCCAACTCTCCGTTTCCCATGTCGTCGTTGCCATGCTTACGTCTTGCTTCGGAGACTCAGATGTCACATCTTCACTTCGACCTGTCTCCTTCACCTCGTCTTCCAGCACAACCCAAAGTCTCTCCATCTCTTCTCTTATTCTGCTGAGTTTAATTTTTAAAGTGTCCTTTTCTTCTTTCTGTTTTCCTTTGCTTTCTACTTCTAGGACTGTGGCGTCCTGCGTTTGAACATCACTTTTCTGTTGCGGCAACCCTTGCTTCAATTTTTGGATAATTCTGTTCATATTGTGTTTGATGTGCTGAATTTGATCTTTATGTTGTGAAACATCCTCTTGGTTTCTCTTTAACTCTTGCTTGAAGTCTTCCATGTTGTTCTCGAATTGTTCTTTTACCTGCTTTGCTCCAATCATTACTTTGGTGTTTAGGTTTATCAGACTCTGAAGCCTATGGTCCATCAGCGTCTCCATTTTCTCCAGCTCTGGCTGCATCTCTGGCTTTTTACTTCCTTGCAATTTTACCTTTTCATGGATGATCACTTGTAACTTGTATTGCTGATTGATGATCTCACCACGCCTTCTCTCCAGATCTTCCCTCTCTTGGTGGATTTCAGCCCATGTTTGCATAAGTCGTATTTTGTCTTGATTTGCCTCATTTTTGTTCTCTTTGAGTTTCTCAATAACATTTATTACCTGTGATTTCAGGCTGTTTATTAATAAGCGCTGCTCGTGTTTTTCAGCCGTCAGCCTGTCTATGTCTTCCTGTTGCTGCTCTATTTTTGCTTTTAGGAATTTCGTTTCATTTCTCTCTCGTTGTGTCTCGTCCCAAACTTGTTCAAGCTCCTCCATTACTTGATATGTCAATTGCCTTTGTCTTTTAATGATCTCGGTTTTGTTTTTTAAGTTGACTTTTGTTTGTTGTTCTTCTAATTGCTTGGTGCTGTCCATTGTTATCTCTGTTTGGGATGTTTTGCTGCGCTGTTGTCTTTGTTCTGTTGGTCAAGATTATTATTATTGGTTAACAAGTGATCAGAAATATTTACCGGGAATTCACCCACATTGTGTTAAACCAAGCCTTTTACAACAGATAGTGTAACATATGGAAAATCAACTGAAAAAAACACATCATAAAAGTACTGTAAAAGTTGAAAACCAGTAAAAGAAGCAGTGAAAATGCATCTGGATCAGAGTTGTTAATCAGCAACATATAACAGATTGTGATAATCCTCACACAAAAATCCACTTGGCATTATTATTTCAAATTCATTTATTGTTGGTGAAATGTTGTATAAATGAATGTGTATTATTTGATGGTATTAAATAAAAATAAGTAAAACCTGGATTTAATGTAAAGAAAAGCAGCATTGCTTTGAAAACTGCTCATCTGATAAATTTTTATACAAAACACCTTCAAGTTTGAAGATGATTGGATAAACATTTCTCGAAATATGACAATACATTCCAAACATCAATAGATTCCTTTCTGTATAGATGGACAATGCTGCTACAGCATCATCTATTGACCAATGACATCATATTTTCACATGTCCACTAAGTGTGGCTGAATTTGCTGTTTTGTTATTATATTATATTATTATAGTATATTAACTTGCATTATATGATACTAGGATATATACTACATTACATTATATCAACATATATAATATATATATTGTATTTTTCTTTATTTATTTTTCTTTTGTCCTACATTATTATATTTCTCTTTAATGTATAGATACATTTCTCTATTTATTTATTTTGTATTATACCATTAGATATAATAACAATCTTATTACTTTATTATACCACTAATACCATTATTACACACATACACTATACTTACTACTCTCACATGTAAATATTTTGTGTTTTTGTCAGTGTATGTGCACTGTTTGCAATATATTTATGCACTAAGTCATCTTCTCTGTTGTCTTGTAATTTCACTCATAAGTTAAAACAATTAACTTATGAGTATATATATATATACAGTATGGCTACATTTGCACAAAATGTTTAGGAGATATAACATATTGTGATACAAGCCCTATGGGGTAGGGCCAGCTCCAGCAAAACTGTGTGGAATGTCAAAAATATGATAAAATATGAAATAATAGTACCTCCGCCAAATATTATTCAAATATTATTTTCATCTTTAAACATATTTTTAAACTGTAATCACAATCTTTCCATAAATAATTGATTAAACTGATTTAAGAATTCAGATCCTAAAGTAAAAGTAATAGTTCAACAGTTTAATAATACTCTATTACAGTAAAGGGAATGTTGGTATTAAAAGTACATTCCATTGTTGCAATTGCTAAAACCTGTTCTATTGTATAGTTAACACTTTATTTCACAAAATAGATACTAATATTGGAAACCTGCTGGATTGAACAGGATTAACTTACCTAAATGAGCCATCAGCTCCGGTTCCTGTTGTGACAGTATGTGGTAGAAACAAGCTTTGCCCTGGAACGTCCCCTCCTGCACCACGTCCAGCAGCTCCCTCAGCTGATTCTGTGGCGTCACAGCATCAGTGATGCTGCTTGTTTCCATGTGTGTGTGTGGCTGTAGTGAGATCCAGGCCTGTATGATCTCTGCAGGCGATCTCACCCCAGCGATGATCTGCTCCCTGAACTCCTCCAGGAAGGTTCCCACTACAAACAATTGTGAAAATCAAGGAGAAATAAAGGAGAAATCCTTATATTTCTCCAAAAGTGTATGTGTCTAACATTTGAAAAATGTTTTGCAAAGCAAAGTACAAATTTGAGGTATTTTACTTTCTACTTTCTATGTCTACTCCACTACATTTCAGACAGAAAATGTGTACTTTACATATATTTAGCTCGATGGATGATATACCAATGTTTTAAAATACAACACACAGTTAAAGATGAAAACAATTGTTTACAACCTTTTAGTCTTCAGACATCTTACAAACAGCAGTGGGTAGTCAGGGTCAATGGTTTAATGTTAATACATGTTCAAATGAGCCAATATTTCACCAAAAAATCAAAGAGAAAAGGTGAAACAGGTTTGTATATCAAAATGGTTTTGTATTGAATCATCTCATGATCCTCCAGATCAGTCTACTGACTGAGGACTTTGGAGGAGCCCAACCCCTAGATTGGGAACCATTGGACTAATCTATACTGTATATATTATAAATGTGAATAAACTGCGTATAAAGTAGTTGAAAGTAGCTCCATCTCCAGTAAAATGCTGCTTACACACAACGCTTCAGTGTTAGTAATTTAATGATGTTGTATATAATAATGTATCAGTCAGAAGGATAGCACATTTTACAGCTAATACTTATGTACATTTTTTACCCCTGTGTTTGCTGTCATTTTGATGCAAAAAAAACTAAACTAACCATTTCTTGATGTGGCCATGTTTCTTCATCACACACTCAAAACTGTTGTTTCCCATTGGATAATGGACCTGACCTGGAACAATATAATATTAATGAAGACAAAAACACACACACACAATAAACATTCATGTTTAAAACATTTACTGTAATTCAAACAGATCCATTCCTTAAAAGTTACAAAATGCATATACATCAGTGTATTGAACTTTTACAAATGTACAAAAGGAATTTTACTTACTTTACTTCCTTTTGTGGAGCTGTGGACAAAAACAAACAGTATAGCATGGTAGGCTGTAGTGATCTGTAGGTGTTAACTCAGCGATCTATGAGGATGAGCCACTGGCGCCATTATCTCCTCCTCCACATGTTCAATGACGGCGTGTCGGTCTGTCAGATAACTGTACCAGGCAGTATGTGTGTGTATGATGGGATGGTGGGGGATGTTTGGGTGGCGAAACAACTCTATGGGTCTGTTCTTAGCTGATAAGGGTGGGGTCTATGCTTGGCTTAGTCACCTTAGCTCTCCTCATGTACTGTTTTTTTCCAGTGGCATAAGAAGTGCACTGATCATTCTTTTAATTTATAGCCTAAGTAAGAATGATTGAAACACATTCTATCAAACATTGTTCTATATGTTAGTTACGTGACTGGTAGCGTTTTCAGTGTTCATACAGCACTGTTCATTCATCGATCTTCATGCTTGACTCAGGTGTTCCATGATCACAAAACCACATGGTTAACCTGCTCCAAAGCAAAGGACCTTCCTACTGACCAATCAGCACACTGGAAAAATGGAGTTTTCTTTCCAACATGATCCTGACATGGACAGAACTACTGATTCATTGACAAAGCAATGAAACACATTTTTGTAGAATTTGCATCAATGATGAACATAGCTGCTCATTGGTTGATTGTGCTGTTTGTTTTTTTCTAAACACTGGCACCTTTACTTAATAATAAGAACATCAATTTAAATAAATGAATACAAGATAATAATAATAATAATTTAAAAAAGAAAAAAATGGGACAATTAATTAATTAAACCTCATTATTGTCAGTGTTTTAATGTTTGTGTTGATAAGTTTGAGAGTCTTAATATATTGTTTAGTCCAGTGAAATTGGGGTTAGTTTTTGTTATTTCGTATTATAACATCATTGGGATGGTATGGATCTGTCCACTGCTTTGATTGGCTATTGCAGCATGCACTACAAATATGAAATGGTATAAAACCTTCTTTTACCATTTTGTGGACATTGCTGTGGTGAACTGCTTCCTTCTAAACAAGGAACTGGATAAAAAGGTGAAAGATCCCACCGTTAAAGTGGTTTTAACTAAGAAGGGCTTCATGGAGAAGCTGCGGGAATAACATAGTTTGCCAAAGTCTCAGCACCACCTCAAAAGCACCCACTGTATGACTGTATGAAGATGATGGCACACGCAGCAGGAGGTGCTGCAGGAGATGCACTGATGCTGGCATCAAACGAGTGGAGACATCTATTTACTCTATTCTTGGCAGGTCGCTTTGTGCTTGACTTCTAAAGGGAACTGCTTCAAGGATCTGCACAACTAATAAGGCAGCAGTTCCCCCTTTTTGCTTTTTTACGTCCTTGGGTAGAGAAGAGGACATTTTATGTGTCAGATGACACTTTTGTATGTTGTTTTGAGAGATTCTACTGTTACTTTTGAGCTGTGAGGTTTCATTGACTGTATATATAGTGGGGGTATTATTCAAGTACCCCCACTCAAGGGGGTATTCAAGGGCATATTATTGTCTCCCTGGTATAACGGTTGTGCAGGAAAACATTACATCTATACTTTTATGCCTATAAATGTAACACAGTTGAACAAAAATGCTAAAAGACACACACCAAATGCAAGAGCTTCATATGTTTATTTTAAAGGTCCATGGTATGATGGAAAATGTCATTTTCATTCCTTTTGTAATTGTAGAAAAGGTGTAGGTCAGGGGCATCAAACTCAATTTCCAGAGCCACATTAGCATTATGGTTTCCCGGTTGGCCGGTTGGAACGACCACATGAATGTACATACTTATATTACATAATTATCTCTCCGTTCATAATAGTGTAATGGATGGTAAAAGGACTGCATTTGTGTAGTGCCTTGCCATACCTGCATCAGGAAGCTGAGTAGTCACACACCACATGGTGCAGCCATCAGGCGGGAAATCAGAGTTAAGTATCTATCGAGGAGCAGGGAATCGAACCACCGATACTCTGACCAGCGGAGGAAAGCTCTATCTCTGAAACACAGCTGCCCCACGTGTATGAATAATTATAACTAATAATTAATTAGCAGCTGGTGACAAGTTGCTTAGTTTTTTTTAAATCAAATTAAAAAAAAATATATGATATATATGTAATATTATGTAGAAGTAATTATTTCTACGTAATATTACATATTATGTCAAATTTTAGCATTTACTGATTAAAACTCCTGCAACAAAACATGGCAAATCCTCACAGATATCTAGACACTAATACAATAATATTCTGGTAACCACTATTTACAATTTTATCTATTTATTTTATGGATTTTTCAAAGATTGGGATCTATGGTTTGTTTTGCTCAGTGTTAAACAGACTGCAGACTGCATGTACCTTGAAGTTATACAAAGAAGACATGTCTTCTTTAAGTTTATATATTTATTAGCTTTCCCAAGTCTGTGCAAGCTCTTGTGATGTCACACCTATACAGTCAGTGTCCACCCTCCATTCGCATTTCACTCAAATCAGCCAATCAGAGTAGAGGTTAAAGAATATTATTGAGAAGGACCAAATGTGGTGTATCTAGAGTTCCAGAGAGGAGTGTTTTACCTGCATTTGACCTGGATGTATCAATATTTTAATATGAGAATTGATTTTATAACATTCAGCTGTGAAAAAAATTACTGCAAGATGACTTTTTTTCTAAAATCAGCATCTCTACATGTATTCCAGCCATTCCATTCCAGTGTCTGTTGAATTCCAACACATACACACCTCATTCTGCTTAAAGAGGCACCAGGAGTGGAATAAAGTCCCGCAAGAACATTGGTAAAGACTTGAGGAGAACATGAACACATTAAAGCTTTGATTAAAAATAAGGGTTATTGCACCAAATATTGATTTCTAAACTCTTCTTAAGTGTTAACATTAATATTATATTGTTTTATAATAATTTTGATCTCTGTTATTTTGACGATTTGTCATTTTCTACAAATAAATTATCTAAATGATAATATTTTTATTTGGGATTTGGTGGAAAAGTCGTCAGTAGTTTATAGACTCAAACAAAAATGTTCCTTTTGCCCAGACACATACATATAAGTAGTAAAATCAGAAAAACTGATAATTTTGCAGTGGTCTCTTATTTTTTTTTTCCAGAGCTCTACATGGATTACAGTATGAATGCTAGATCTATAATTTAGAAGGAGAAATTAAAACAAAGAAATCTGCCTTTGCAAATGAATCCCTAGTGGCTTCTTTCATTCATTTACCACCCTCGTATTTGGGGTGGAGTAAATAGCATTTCCCTCTTGTGCTCAATGAATGATCAGCCTCTCACGGTGTAACAGCAGCAATTATTGTGTATTCTGCAGAATGTTTATTTAATGATTACATGATCAATCAATCTGTATTTGTATAGCACCTTTCATACACTTTAACACAGCTAAATGCACTAATAAGATAAGATAAGATAAAAATATTACTTTTGCCCAAAGACATAACTATAAGTAGTAAACTCAGAAAAAAACTGATAATTCTGCAGCGGTCTCTTATTTTTTTTCCAGAGCTGTAAATATCTGCAGGAGCCTCTGTGTAAATGAGCGTAAATCACATCTAGTCAATTTAATATATCGATTAGATTTTTTTTAATCAAGGTCCTGTTTGAGTTGAGATTAAGACTTACAAATTATGATACAAAATTGCTTCCCTCTGATGTAAAAACTAAAAATCTTTTAATCAGTAGATTAAAGAGTATGATGTAATGTGAGATTTAATCAACTACCTGGAAACAAAAGGCCACCACATGTTGCTGTTTTTGTGTGTGTCTGTGTTTGCATGTATGTGTTGTGTGTGTGTGTGTGTGTGTGTGTGTGTGTGTGTGTGTGTGTGTGTGTGTGTTTCCCACCTTTCAGACATCCACTGGTTTCAAACAATCACCACTTGAAACTTGGCGTAACTCGTGTTCACAGTGAAAAATGAGTCAGCATTCATTTTTGTCATATTATTCTCTGAGACAACGCAGTCTGCTAATTTATTTTATATGTACAAAAATGAAATGAATGGAAAGCCGTAGTTGTCTGGAACAGTAGGTTAAATACTTGCAAAAAACACCGGTATGGTCCTTTAACACAGTACACAGGTGGTGTTCAGTACTGAAAATAATTCTACACCTTTAAATGTCGATAGTGCATCAAATGATAAGGACCATTTCGCTCAAGAATATGAACAATCATCTTAGAAAATTTAAACATTTTAATAAATAAAAACTGATGTAATATACACCATTATGAATATACAACTACAACAAGCATACCAAGACATTTGAAATACAAAAAACTGACAGTTCAATTTAGTTGCTTTGAAAGCTCAGATTTTTAGGAAGAGTGGGGGGGTGAGCAGGAAATTACAATAGCCATACATTCTTGTTAGTGTTTGTGCCAACAAATATAAAAAGCATGACAATCATGAGCACTGACTTCTCAGAGATGGTCAAACGTGAAAAATAATAAAAACCCAATAGTTACACATCTGGATTAAAGATTTCCATGAAGAGACATTTTTGAGGTACTGAGTTGTCTACTCCTGTAACTAACAGTGAACACACTCACATGTCGTTTTTACAGAAGGTCGTAATAAGAAACAAAAGACACAAATTAAAAACAAAGTCTGTAATTCAAACAGGAAGACTGAACTATCAAGAGGAGACAATGAGTTCAGTTTGTTCTTCTTCCACTTTTGTATTGCATTTTGTGAAAAGATACCAGCTTCATGAAACTTGTACATAACGTTGTTTTAGACTCGAGTGTTTGCAGAGTTTTTTTTTTTTTTTAAAGAATAAATTTGAAACAGCATCTGTATGGAGACATCACGTCGATGCTATGGTCTTCAGACATACTGTAGTAACACTGCAGGTCCCATAAAAGCCTCAACCTCCATCTAGTGGTGGGGTTCGGAACTTGTTTTATCGACTCCAGATGCACGGAAGGAGTTTTTACTCCACTCCTTCCTGTCACCATGTTGCTTAATGCTGTAAAATACAAAGGGACCGGCAGGTGCTACTAGAGACATATATAGATAGGGATTGTAACGTCTGTCATGAATACCGTATCAAAAGCCATGGCGAGCGCGTCTTGAATCATCATCATCACCACGGCTCAGCACCAAACACAATGTGTGTATACTATTTTGCAACCACCAATATGTTAAGACTTTGAAGCACTGTGAAGTTCAGACTAAGAAACAAATAAAAAAAAAAATGGAACCAGAAAGTTGTAAACTCAACCCCAATGTAAAAACCATTATGATAGTCAAACAGATGTTCTATTAAATTTCCTTGCTTTTAAAATTCGCCACTCAACATCGTTAGTCCTCTCTGATCTGCGGATTCCCTGAAAACACGCAACAGAAACCGGATCCGGCGTCGAACTTACCGAACGCCAACCTACAGTACAGTACAGGATTGTGTAGCTACATTTTGTCTGAAGCAAGGAAATCACTAACTTAAAAAAAAAAAAAAAAAAAAAAAGCACCACAGATGTTTGTTTGTTTAAATAGCACCAGTTGTCAGAATATACAGGTATATGGTGTGTGTGATTTTCGTTTTTTTTTTTTTTTATTTTCCTTTCTTTTTGGCAATATACAGCATTGAATTGAATTATCACCAATGTCTGGAGTAACTTTAGCAGCTGCTGCAATGCTCGACCTCCGGTCAAGTTCATCGCGTTGACTCTCGCATGCATTTGGATCCCCTCCGTGTGAAAGCAGCATCGACGAAGCACCGCGTCCGTTACATTACGCACAGTAAATATAAGCTGTAAAACACTTCCATCTGCACGTTTTTTTGCGAATCAGATAGATTTACATTTATATTCATGTGCTCTGCCGTGATACGGATTGCGAGGGGAGGGGGGAGCACCACGTTTAAGGGAAAACTAAACATTCTTGCCATTCTTTTCATGCTAAAAAAAAAAAAGATTTTTTCCTTTTTTAAAAGATGTGAATGTGTGATTGCAGAAGCCAGCCTGGTAACTGACCAGAAACAACTCAAAGTATAGACTAAATAGGAGCTAAAAATCCCCCCAAAAATCACACGGTCAGTGCGTTAAGATGACCCCCCACAAGGAATTCAACAAGTACTTTCGGCTATTCTCACTAAAACGGATGTCGCTATAAAAACTAGTTTGCTGTATCCTTCTCTGAGAGGCTTCGTGTGAATAGTGGGATGTACAGTACAGTGACCTTCCTCTTTTTTGTTGTTGTTGTTGCACACAGCTGAAAAACTCCGACATCTTATTTTCTCTACTTTGTGTAAGATTCTGCATTGCTACGATATAAAGCAACAAATGGATATAAAAATAATAGAATATAGACTTATACATTCTTGAAAACAAGTGCTGTCCCCAAATATAGATACTCATAACCATTTTGGTTTCATGACAATATATATATATTTTTATATATATTATATATTTTCTCTATATTTCCTGCCTCTATAATATTAAATTATTAAACTAAATTCTAGTATTTAGAAGATTTCCATCACTCACATAGACACTGGTCTGTTTCATAACGTTGTGTGTGTCACTGAAGCATACACTACCATTCAGTCTTCAGTAGAATTAATGTGCATCATGTTTTCTTCTACAAAAAATATATATGACAGGTATGCTTATTTTATTTTTTTTTTTAGATATTATATACAAGGTGTAAAGAATCATTTTCCTTTTAAATCTCAAATCTGTAATGCCTTATTGTACGCTCATATTTGGACAAAAGTTGATAAATTGTTAGATCTTGATACTTTTGATTCTCCATTCATGTATTCATGGACGCACTGATGACAACGATCTGCAGTGATTTGCGTTACACAAAGACTGATTTTAAATGAGCTGTGTCTGAAGTTCGGGATTAAGGGTCTCTGCTGTGGCTCCACAGCAAAAAGTCACATTTCTGCTGCTGGCTCTTGTCCTTTTAATTTGACGACAATTCAGCCTTTGACAATATAGAAAACAAAGATTCCGACAGGTTAAACACTATCTCATCCTTTTCAAATTGAATTCTCTTATTTTACAGGCCTTAATTTTAAAGAGGGAGCAGTGGATTGCGATGTGTTACGTCAAACCCTAGATGTTTTTTAAATTTGCATTTCATGGCCAAAATATCATTATAATATAGTGAGCAGTCCTGACCATGAGTCAAAAATACCTACATTATTTACAGCGGATCACATATTATGAATAAACTCTAACCTGCTCAACAAACATTGCTTTTTTTATTGTTTTTCCCCCTTTTGTGAGGAAAGAAGGACAATGATATGGCAGTTTATAGGGTGTGGGGTGCTCAGAGGGCAGAACGGTGCATTTTAAACTAAAATTATAGTGAAAAAAAAGTTGTTTTTTTTAACTTGTGCGGCTTCTGTTAGCACCAGAGATTCTTCGCTCTTCGCATGAGATAAAAGCCAGTTCAGCGTGTTGGAAAAAAAATGCTTGAAAAGTCCACAACAGTACGGTGATAAGTCTCTGTTAATGCATTTAAAATATGCAAAGCCGGACTCAGCTCATGAGTCCAGAGGGATACAGTACTGGGATTTTATGATTTATTTTTTTTTGAATGAGTTGATTAAAAAAAAAGGTGTGATGCCACAAAATGATTAATTCTTGTGTAGCATAATCGGGGGCAATGTTATATACCTATTTTTTTTTTAAATATTATTTAATAGAATTCAGAGCTCCCCCCTTTGTAGTATTATAATCCATGTAAATTCTGAGCTACGGTATTTCACAAAGAATCAATCATTTTCTAAGTTTACATCTATGTACTGCACCGCAACACAAGCCAGACTGCAAATTTGACAAATACGTGATTAAATCGACGTTTCTCTCTTTTTTTTTCTTTTTTACTTCAGACTACAGTTTGTAGCTAATATGGACTATAAAAATATCAATAGATAGACGTCACAGAAGTAGTAAAGAGCTAATCTACCCGCCCTAATAACCAAATCATCTGGAAAAAACATTTTGGATGTTTAAATCTATGGATCTTGTCCAACTGCCTGGCATGTGCTTTTTAATGCATCTCAATGCCACTGTGGTTCTGAGGGGGTCAAAGGATTTAAAATTTTGCATCTATGCTACCATTCAAAAGTTTGGGGTTACTTAGAAATTTCCTTAATTTTGAAAGAAAAATGAGATTTCAAGATAACTTTAAACTAATCAGAAATACCCTCTATACATTGATAATGTGGTAAATGACTATTCTAGCTGCAAATGTCTGGTTTTTGGTGCCATATCTACATAGGTGTATAGAGGCCCATTTCCAGCAACTATCACTCAAGTGTTCTAATGGAACAATGTGTTTGTTCATTGCATCAGGAGGCTGATGGATTAGGAAAGCTTTGTACAATCATGTTAGCACAGCTAAAAACTGTTTAGCTGGTTAGAGAAGCTAGAAAACTGAAAGCAAAGTTTGAAGGAAAAAAAATATTTTTTCAAATACAAATTATTATTTCTAACCTTGTTAATGTCTTTATTCATTTTACAACTCATATAGAACATTTTCTGTGTGACCCCAAACTTTTAAATGCTAGTGTATAATATTGTGAATCAAATAGAATGTCCGTACTCATCAGATTCAGAGAAGATGCAGAAGTAGAATAAGGTGGTCTCACTGAACTGGTTGTTTGTCCTGTGCACATCCAAAAAAAAAAAACAAAACTGCTTTTTATCGTCATTTTAAAAGCATAAAGGACTCACTTTCATCGTTCAGGTAAACACAGGTTTTTCATTGGCTTTTTGCTGCAAAGTTTGGGATCAAACATGTCACCACTGCCACATTTTTTCTCACGTGTAACAGCCGCTGCACGTTTGCTCCCATTAGTGGCAATTCCCTAGTTTTGTCAGTAGCATTCAAACTATTCCATGCAAATAAGCTCCTTCACTATACATTATGTACATGCACACATTTCTCAGTGGCACATTAAGAGGTTATACAGTACTTCTTTGTGACAGGCGGATGTGACCGCGCCCTCAGCCGTTCCTCACACTGTCCTCACTTTGTATTTCTAGTGGTGATGAAATAACTGCAGTGTAATATTCCACTGTGGCTGCTTCAAAGAGTTGTTTTTTTTTTCATTTTCAGGGTTTTCTCTAAGTCGGTGTACTAAAGTTTTCTAGATTCAGCCAAAACATAGAGGAAAAAAAAGAGGAATCATAAATGAACCTTCACTATGTACAGAATAATGTACGTTCCAGTACTTGAGGTTCAGTTATTTGATCATTTGGATTGTGGCTGTGACCTCTCTTGTGCTCTGAGGGAAACTAACTTTAACTTGAAAATATATAAATATCTTGGTTCTGTGAGCACAGTCACAGCAGTATCTACAGAAAAATATTTTTCCGTGTTGGAATAAAAAAAAAAAGGGGGGGGTATATTTCATATTAATTTCTGTACCAGCATGCACATTATTAACTGATCTTTAATAAAATATGCAATTTCTTATTTTACAATATTAATCACAGACCTATTATATCTACAAATTTCAATATAGAATATTTTGTACGCTTTAGGTCTTTTTCCACATCTGTTGTTTACATGGAACAATATGTTTAGTGTGAAGTTGGCAAAGTTCATTGGTGATGATTTCACCAATATATGTTATTAATTGTAAAATCAATTCAATAAAAACAGGATAATGGGTATGTATGTGTATATGGGAGTATGTACATTACAAATGCTGTAAATACATATAGTTTAGTTTTTAATTCAATCGCTTTGGAGGAAGTTGCAGAACATTTCAATGCCTGTCCAACTGATCCAATATTAACTACACCCCAAAACCATATAATTAATTATTATGGATCACGGATATATTTTTTCTCCACTCAACAGCTTTGCTATCAGTAAGTACTCTCTTGCTAATTTCTTATGAATGTAAAGTCCTGAAGGTCCTAACAGGGAACTTTGTTGTGAACGGACATTAATCACACTGTCGTTTAGTGTGTTTCTCTGCCTGTCCACATGCAGGCCTATGATGTCTTCCACCAAATAAAACCCAGTGTGTTTCAGTTCAACGTCTACAGAGCTCAACACAAACATGAGAAGGTCTGCAGCCAAACGTTCAATAAACCAAAATATTCCTACTGTAAGTAAATAGATCCTCTTTGAAACAAACAAAAGAAAAACACCTTTCTATAAACAGCATAAAACAGTGATATTTAACAGCATGAAGGCACAGTTACACACGTTTTATAGAGAATTGTGCATGAGTGCCTGCATTTTTTTTGTTTTAAATACCACTGTTATTGTATGTTATAGTAAATGCATTTATGGAAGAGGAAGTCCATGTTTTCTCTTTCAGTGTGATTTTGAATCCAACCACCACTCCAACAATTGCCTTCTAACCACTTTTCTTATTTCTTTATATAAAAAGGTCAATTATATTATTATGAAACAACAAGTGGCATTGGAATTATTAGCGTGATACTACGCTCCTGCTGAACTGGTATTGGTCGGTCAGCATGGCATCATTTAAGAATGTAAAATAATATAAGTGTCACATGATAGATCCTTATTGTAGTTGTAGTTTATTTAAGCAACAAATAAAAATCCTATTTGCTGGTAATGGATTTGTCAATGAACTGTGTTCTATGTAGATGTTCATGTCACTTCATTCTCGCTGAAATAATTCATGCTGACTTTGTCTTTGGAAGAAGAGATTGTAGTTTCAGTTTAGTTACATTATGGATTCTATTTTAAAGATATTTCCACAAAAAAAGGTGCATTTTATATAGAGAGATGCTCCAACCTTGGATAATTCATCATAAATAAAGGCACTGACATATTTACTAAAACATTTGCTTTTCTTAACTACTAAAGCAACCCAAATGCATCTATACGATGCTTTAATTAACTTTCTTTTTTTTCCAGTGCAGTATGCTGGATATGGTTCAGAGTCAGGACACTTTTTTTTTTTTTTTTTTTTAGAAAAAATGCTCTTGGGAGACTTAGTATTTCCCCACATGGATATAAATGACAAAAAATGTACATCTCTTCTTCACTCAAGTCAAATATTAGAGGAGAGGTCAGTTGTCAGAGAATCGTTTAAAAACCTTCATCCTAGCCAGCGTTTGTTGTGGAAATAGCTTCAAGAAATAGCCTCAAAAGCGACCAAAATGTGTCGCTTTAAATGTGGCTTATTTTCAGAAGACTATGTTGGAGTTGAAGCCCAAAATCACAATAAAAAATCACATAAATAAACAAATAAAAATAAATAAAAATAAAAATGTACATCACCGCTGAACATACCTATGAGCAATACATGTAATTGTATTCGGAGCCCAAACGTGTGTTTCTGCAAGTGAACACACCTTTTTCTGAGGAGACTGAGCACCTTTTGAGCAAAATTGAAAGAGAAAAGAGAGAAAAGAACAGCAACAAAAATATTGTAGTGTAGCAACATACAACAATTCTCTGATTCTAAAACATGACTGAGCTACAGCTTGTGTAACGTGTGATATAGTGAAGTTTCTGTTGTTATGGCACTTCCTCAATCTAGTACCCACATTTTCCACAGTCGCTGGAATCCTTCCAAATAAAACCTGTAAACAAAAACTTTTAGGTCACTGTTGCCTTCAATGTCACCTACTGTGTTCTTAAGGGATGACTGCGCTCTCAGCGTTTTTAAATGACAAGCACATAAAGAGAATCAATACAAAGGCTATGAATAGAAAACGGACGAAAGAGGCAGGTACCTACATACAAAAATGAATGTAAAAAAAAACGGAAATAAAAATTAGACTATAAGTGAAGCAGGTAACCAACCAGAAGCTCCAGTAAGGCCAAACAAAGCCATTGTTCTCTATGTTTGCTAAAAAATACTATTATATACTATGGCACACAATCCTATCCTCCACTATGTATGGATGTTTGTGTTTTTAGTTTAATTGTTTTTGGCATAACTATAGTTTTTTTTTTTTCTTTTGTTCTTTTTCAGAATAGGATGTGGAGCCCTCTACACTACCTAAAGTAGAAGAACTGGAGAAGATGTCAAGGAACAGACACAAATGTGTGGAAGTAAAGGGAAAGATTTTGCTCCAGTGCAAATCCATTCTGAGAAATGAGAAGCTAAAGACAGAGCTGATGAGTGGTTAATTGGAGCAATTAAACAACTTCATATTAGATTAAATGATTTTTTTTCATGATTCTTCACTTATCGTAATTTGATTGGAACAGTTTTAATCAGATTACCGTTATAACGGTTTGTTATAAGACTGTGTGAGCGGCAAATGTCAGAAACCCTGCTGAATGACATGTTCAATGAGTAGTTCTGTATAGTGAAAGTCAATTGAAGACCAAGTAAAGTAGTTCAGGCTTGTGTCGGTTTATCAGAAGATTCCTTAAACAACAAATCCTGGTAATTTACAACAGAACAGAATCATAATCCTAAAGATAAACCGAATGAACTCAAAGTCTATACATCTAACAAACTTGAAAGAAGTGCATATATATATATATATATATATATATATATATATATGAATGAATAACTATAACACATTATTATAAGAAACGAGAGCTGAGCATAATGACTAAAAAAATATGAAAAAAAAAGGCTAGTTTGTTCTGCTGGCTGATCCTGGCGGTTGTGTGGTTTCGTGTCCTGTGCTCTGAGGTATACTTGGTAGGAAGTGAGAACAGCCGTTTGTGAGGCGAGTTTCTCGGCAGATTAAGAGACGTTGCTGGCGGAGAGGATCCGGTGGAAGGTGCTGCTGTAAACGGAGACCTGCAGGGCTTGCCTTATTTTTGTTTTATTGGGAGGGGGGGTTGTTGTTGTTGGATTGGCTCAGCATAAGAAACATGACCCAAGCCTGGAGGAGCTTTTCAAATTAACAGTAACACTGGAGTAGGAAAACTGGGACTTTGAAATAAAACGGTTAAAAAAAAGGAGTCGGTAATGAAATATTGCCTCTTTTTGACTTTGTCTTTTTTTTTGCACTGGAGTAAAACTTTGGAAAACTCTGGCAGCTTTCACTTTGATTTTAATTGCTAGAAATAGAAAAGGGAATACTACTTGATTTAAGCATATACAGGACATTCTTAGGCCTTTGGCCACCCCAATCTGTAGTTGTAAAAACATTTTTTGGAGGGAAAGTCTATTTCTGTGATGAGTCCAATTTACCAATGCTGCTCACTCACAGTAAATGTCTACAATTTACCTCTATCTGATTTCTAAGACTATTTCAGGATCATGATCATCATCTGCTGCCTTCTCTGAGAGTATAGTCATAAATTTAATCTCATATAATATCCTATTTTTTAACTCTGTTCTCTTTTTTTATATTTTTTTTTACTGTGGATAGTCATAGATTTCTTATTCTTTGAAGATTAATTTGTCAACATGGCAGAATGCTTACTAATGTGGATTGAATTGACCAAGGGTTGTGCGACAGAATATACCAAATATGAATGCTGAAATTTAGTGATATTCCCCTTTATAAATAACAAACTGCAAACATCTTTATTTTATAGTTTGTTTTTTTCAAACTGGGATGTAGCTAGTGTTATTTTTGGAATGGGAGTGTGTAGAATGTATGTGACCTTGTCCTCATGGGCTTTCAGAGGAGGGTGGCATGGTCTAGGTCTATGTTGTCCATGCTAGCCAAAATAGCCTTCTGGTCCTCCCGGGGCGGGCGGCGGTACAGCAGAGCAGAAAAGCGAGTATATGGGTCATGGAGGATGGGCCGTTTCTTCTTCTTGCGGAGGTAGAGAGCTTCTTCGGGCTGGAGTACCTGAGAGGTGTAGGCCTGCTGGGTCTGAGAGGTGGAGACACCTGGAGGAGGGAACATTTTTTAAGGCACTATGTGAAACTTTCAAAGAGATTTCTGAAGCAATGTACATGTATGAATAGTTTTTTAGTGCCCAAGAGTGAAATTAACCTATTTAGGCCCAAATTGTTTTCAAAGTTTTCTATACTATAGACACAGCTTTCACAAATATACCCAAAACAATTAAAAAAAAAAAATTTTCCTAGCTGCAAAATTCAATTTGAGGGTTATTCTAGAGATTTTAATGATTCAATAGATATATACATGCCAGGGTTGAAAATTATAATAATTTAGATAATGACGTCTTTCTGGGAGAGTTTGTCTTCGTCATGTTTTGAGGAGGAAGGGGCAGGGAGGGATAATACACATGATTTCGATTTTTTTTATTTTGAGTAGAAAATTACACTTATAGACTTCGGAAACTATAGTTGCCAATTGGCTTAAATGGCTTAAAAAATGAGACCTTCCCCAACTTTCTCAGACTATAACAGTATATTTGCCTTAGTTTTCTCCCTCTGCTTTAACAAATGACGCAGGCAAGCAAGCGTTAGCAAGGGAGAATTAATAAGGAATTAACATAATCCATTACATATATCACTGTTTGAAGAGTGAGAGCAGACGGGAACAGTTTCATACCTGCTTTCTTTCTGGTCTTGGAGTTATTGTTGTTCAACATCATCTTCTTGGCCTTTTTAATACGTTGGTATCTCAGTGCATCAATCCTCTCAGACCCCGAAAGGGCACTCGGCGCACCTCGACGTTTTCTGAATGAAGAAGAGAGAGAGGGAAAAACGGGTAACTCCAGGCCAAACATAGTCAGTGGACTGTGCTTCTGCACTACGGAGCGACCACAAAAATCAGAGGCTCACACAATCTCAAAACAGCACTGGTCGTGCTATGCAAGAGGTGCAGCACATTGCAACAGGATCAATGTGAGACACCTAAAGAGCTGTACTGAAGGCTTTCAAAGGTCTGATGAACAATGCGATAATTTATACTATTACCATTACCTTGAATGTCATCTGGTTTTAGTAAGCACAACATTTATGTTATTGATGATTATGTTAACTTCATGAATCCAGATGGTTTAGGAAATTAAGCACCTATGCATGTCATTGCCCTTCAGGGATTGCTAATATATTTTGCTCAAATTGATCCAAACAATTTTTGATCCAAAGAAAAGCAAAGTAATACACAACTGCTGAAAACGTCAGTTCACCTCATGGTATAGATAGAGACAGTGAGTAAAGTTTGTCGAGAAATACAACATTTAAAAAGACTTGCACTGTTGGTTTCAGAGGAAAATTAGCCAATAATGAAGACTATTTTGAACATGAAGCAACACAGACAATTGGTGATATGTACACAGATTGGATGAGTTTCATTTAAAAACAAATATATCCCTCTCTGAAACAAACAGATGCAAATGTTTCCTGGGTGTAGA
The DNA here is from genome assembly GCA_030544235.1 of Lepturacanthus savala. NCBI lineage: Eukaryota > Metazoa > Chordata > Actinopteri > Scombriformes > Trichiuridae > Lepturacanthus > Lepturacanthus savala. The sequence continues at coordinate 18,745,681 of CM060479.1, read as the reverse complement.
GTGTATATTTCTCAACTGCTTATGATTGCATCTACAGACCTCCCTCCCTCCCTCCATGGAGGCCCTTATGACTTGGCAGCCAACAGGTTTCTGCCACAAACACACACACTTGGTTCTCTCAAGGCACAGAAAACAATTAGCATTACAGAGAGGCCATCTTCCCAACGTGGCTGTGGGGAGAAACCGAAGGTCGTTAGTAGAGGGGGAGAATCACAGCTGAGCAACAAAGCATCATCGATATGTATTCATAGACATGGATACTGTCTACAATGGGCTTCACCATGCTGACAGGGGGAGAGATGGCGGGAGGGGAAAATGACTACTCGGGAACAGTCACATAATGAAAAATAAGCCAAAGAAAAGCGAAGCACTAGGACAACAAATGTAACAAGAATTTATCCATATAATTGTTTCTTTTTTGAAACGGAAGAGCAATATTTAGCGATGGCATGCATGGCAGTTTGCACATGGAACACGACTTTAAAGGGGAATACATTCAAAAGCACTTCATTGGGCAGTTCACTCAAACATAAGGGAGTCCTCAACCCCCCATGTGCTCCCCCTTGCAAGCCCTTGACAAAATGTTTCTTAGGATAAAAAGAAGTGCGTGAGCTGTTTTTGGTGGGACACTTGCTTCATATGTTAGTGAGAACTGTTCTGCAGTCCAAACTTACAAGTGCAATTGTACATTTAGAAAGTAGATGGTTTGATTCATGCTCTATACAGATGCTTTATACATGGGATTAAGGCCATGTGTCCACCAGGAATCTGATTTGAGTTACTTGAACTAAAGAGATGCTTGCGGGAAGTGATGGTCATGGTTCCTGCTACCGCTCTCTGCCTGTTGAAAATCTGGAAGTTATCTGGTGCATTATCTTTTAAAAGGATAGTCTGTTTTAACTTCTTGAAACTGGTGCTCTGAGCACTGAACACATGCTAAGCTTTCAACACTGCCAGGAACATGCAACAGTATTTCTACTGAATTGTTAATTAATGCAAAAAAGCTGTGAATGATGGCTCCCAGTGGACACACAGCTTAAGGGGACGTCATAACGCCAATCTTATGAAATATTTCTTGGAGATTGGGGTCCAAAATATTTTCAATTGGTGTCATACAATATAAGCATCTGTAAAATATAAATGGCTGAATGTGTCACGCTTGAGGAGAATGCTAAGAGGGTTATTACGAAGTGAACAATAACATAATTCAACATATACAACCCTTTCATAACTAAAGAGTATGCCATATGTTGTAATAATTTACAATCTACAAAACATAAAATAAAAGTAACTGGTGATCATACCTTTCATAATAAAAAAAAGGTATGTCAGTGTTAATCCAATTCTATGACTGTGTGTGTGGCCATCTAATGGACTTCACTATTTGTTGTTCTTTGAGAAAGGAAAGTAACTTCTTTGCTGGTTGCTGGCCAGAGGCCAAAGGAAAGATGTCACTGGTCCACCAAATGCCACCAAGGTTTAGAATGAGAGCAAGAAGTCTCAATTTCTGTTTAAAATCTTACCATCTTTCCATCAGTGACGAGTAGAGTAATGGCATGTTGAGGAGAACTCATTAAACATGCTCCTTAAGCATCAAAAGGCTCTCCAAAGGTGCATGTCTCATACTGTACGTAGGACACAGTTAATTGGTTTGATTGTCATGCATTTGGTAGCAAAAGCCATTTCTGGGAGTTATGCAGTTTCTTTCCATCACAGCACAAGTGAAGAAGTGGGAGAGATTAACCCAGGTCTTCTGCTTGGCATATGGCTTGGAGGTGATGGTTTGGTGGTGGCATTCCAAGAGAGGAGAAGCACAAGTCATGGCTAGGGAGGTCGTTGAGTGGATAGTAATAAGTAAGAGAGGATTTTGCTCAAACTCAGTGTTACTGAGCTAGGTTCGTGGGGGCAGGTATACTACATGCCTTCATGAGTTTAGTCTGGTTTTTGGTCACTCACTGATGTGTTCCTTGGCTTTTGCACCAAATGCTACCCTGAAATGTATTATAGTGACTATACGTAACTTTGTAGAACTACTTTAACCGTGGTGTGGTGTTAACAGATCACAAAGTTGAACATAAATGTGGTCAGTTAGCAAACCACTCAAGCATGATATCATGTCGGTGATACATCTCTGCCCTAATCTATCAGCTAACGGATGGTATATGCATATCAGTCTGAATGCATACTGTACTGAAGACTGCAGAACTCAAAATGCGTAGCCACTTTGAGAAAAAGGAAAAAGTAAAGAACTGAAATGAACTACATGGTTGACTGAAATCAAACAAAGACTCAAAGTCTTGTATTCCCCTTTAAAGGACGAGGTGATCAAAAAAGTCCCACCTGCTAACCCCCCCCTTTCAGACATGGATCCAACCCTTACCTATTGCGGTGTAGAGGACCTGGTCACAACAACGCTGCCCAGATAGCTGAGATCAATCAAAAACAAAGCAGGTAAGACTCCAGGAGCCATCAAGAACCACCATACTGCCCCTATTTCATAATGATGGAGACATTGCAGTACATGAGAAGCGGACAGGCCCTGTGACACACTTTGCCCAACAACCTTCCCTTGGTAGTCAGACCTGGGGGTGTCCTGGGGGCAATTAAAGGGGTTGGGGAGAAGAGGGTTACAGAAAGGGAAGGGGAAATAGGTTAGGAAAAGATCTGAAAGAGTGTAAGGTAGGGGAAAATTGGTTATGCACTCAGGTTACTAAGGCCGTGGATGGGCCGCAGGGCCTGCCAAGATGAACTCCTCTTAAAGCATCCCTCTGCATGATAAAGCCATCTTCAAACACTTGGAGCTAGACATAACAATGAGTGTTTGTCTGGGGAATCAATTGGATGAATATTATGGGATTCCTCCTGTTAGGTGAAAGCAGGATAATGAATGATACAGATGGAAAAACAGGGATCCTGTGTTGATGTCTGCCGATTCCCAGGCTTTTAGGGGCTTGTGCCAAAGAAGTTATACAGTGGTCATCGTATTTTCATCAATGATGGACTCTAGCCCCAAAAGGTCTGAAATTTAATCTGTGAAGCAAATGCATATTGTCCTCAGTTTGCCAATAGGTTGTTTTGTTTGTAATTAATATTGTTTGTTGCACTGGAAAATTCAATCAATTATTCATGGAGATAATTTTGGAACAATGCTTCGCAGATTCAGTGGATGAATACCTCTAACTCGGTGCCTGACATGAAAAGCAGCATTGACTGGACTGAGATCACACTGCAAATTTTAGAGCTCATTAAATTAATCATTAAAAAAATAGTTTTCCTTTGACCATAATTTTTGTTTTTATTTTTTTTTAAGAAGCATTACCAAATGAAACACACACTAAACTATGACATTCATTTGCCACAGAGATGATTTTAAAAATTGATGGGTATTAGACAGCACTTCAGTAACCAAAATGTCAGAGCAAATTGACACATCAAGCATTATGGGTTGGGGCAGATGACTGAAATGGTATCCCTCTCTGCATGCCTAATGCACCTACCCTGAAGCTGACAACTGGGATGGAGAGGGCTCAGATGGAAGGATCCCCTCCTCAGTCCTCCTCTGAGATGGCATCTGGCCAAATATGTTGCTGCTTTCCATGGGGGGTGATGGGGACTGGGAAGCTGGGTAGCTGGTTGCAGAGGTGGCAAAGGTCATGTGGGAGCGGTAGCTGGGACTTGCTCTCCTGCTACCCTGGCCTTGGGCAGGTGAGGAAGAGGGGGAAGATCTCCTTGAGAAGCTGGCTGTGGAAGGAGGGAGGAGGGTAATCTCAGACATCTCTGGGGGTATTTGAGGTTGGATAATGCTGGGACGAGGCCTGGGACGCACAACAATATCTGGGGAGCCCTCATGAGAACTAAAGGGGCTTTGGGTGAGGGGTGAGAGTCGAGAGGGCTGGAGAACCACCTGATGCATGCCAGAATCCATCCTACGAGCCTGTCTGGGACTGAAACGAGGGGTGGTTTCAAACCATCGTGTGTCCAGGCTGCTGAATGTGCTAGGGACAATGTGGGCCATTGGATCGGTGTAAGGCAAAACCGGCACACCTATACCGTGGCTTCTGTGTCTTAGCTGCCCTAAATGTGCCTCTTGCATAGCTAAATGCTTGGCTGGGGAGCCATGAGGCTTGGCCTTGCTGGGAGACTTGCTTGAGTGGCTCTTTGGGGCCTCCAGTGGCAGGACAGCTGGGTAAGTAGGCATTGGAAGGGAGGAGGGATGGAAAGCACTAAGGGGAAGAACATGAGGTGGGGGAGGATAGGGGGAGTCATGGCGAAGATGCAAAGGATGATGTGGTGGAAAAATTAATTGGGGCCCTTCCAGACTTGCAAAGGTGAAATCCAGTCCCTGCCAAATCTCCGGGGAACGAGAGGAAGTGGTGAGTGTCAAAGGAAGGGGGAAGCCATATTGTGGGAAGTCACCCTCTCCCATTTCTTCAGGAATCACAGGGTGACTAAATGGACCTTCAGCAAGGTATGGAGGGGAGGACATAACAGAGCTGAGTGGGCTGGTATCAGGCATGTAAAAAGGAGGTGGGGGGTCGTGATCCCCTGGGGGGCCTAGATAGCCATAGAAAGCCCTGTGGTGGAGAGAGCCTCGGATCTGCCCAGTGGCCTGCAGCCGACTGCTCTCCATGATGGTCATACCTTCAAAGGGCCTCTGGAAACGAGGGCTGTAGGCTGGAGGCTGCAGGTAGGATTCCTGACTAGAGATGGGGGAAAACTGGTGAGGACGAAGAGGGGCCATAACTGGTGGCAGAGGCCTAGGATCATCATTCTCTTCGTCTGACTGTCGGAATTCAGGATAGAGGTCTGATTCTTCCACAAAGGGGAAGCCCTCAATACGCCTTGGCTTAACAGACATTTCTGCGTCAGTGGGATCTATGACAAAGCGTCCATCTGGGCCTCGGCTGATAAGTTCAATGGGTGTTGTTGCCTCAGCTTCATGCTTGGAGATGCTGTACTTCTTGCTTGTTATTGCTCTTTTGGTCTTCATGTATAAAGATAATTCCTCCTTCTTTCCTGGACTTGGGGGTGGTTTCTTCCCACGCTGGTCATGACTATCTTCAGATGATTCTGACGCGGATGCCTTTGAATGAATGCTTTCTGGGCTCACCTTTCCTGATGATGACCTATGGGGAAGAATAAAAATGATATGAATATTCCATGCAGTCCCATCTTAGGCACCTGATTAGTTGGAATTTAAAAATCCAGTAAAGCAAAGCTCAGATTTGGTGCTGGTGAGAAATCCAGCTACAGTATAATAAACCAAAAACAACAATAGACATCACAAAAAATCTATATTTATTTATTTGATGCATTTCATTGGATATAACAGTGAATTTCACTATTCAAGACTTTCCATCCCCATGACAATTGATTCAGGTACAGTACATGCAAAATAATACAGTATAAAATTTTCTAAATGCAATAACCACATAATCAAATCCACTTGTGTTCTTGTCAGCATGAAAGACCATGAAAATAGACAGAGCATCCCATTCTTATGTAATTTATAACGTAATTATTAACATATGACAAAAACATTGATGATAAAACAAATGATGGGGCTGTCGCAGATAAGTGTGTTACCTACTTATTTTTCAATTAACATAATAAAGAATAAGCACCTATATAATCTATAGAAATATATATATATATATAATATATATATAATATCAAGCATTAGATTGCCATTTGCAACATCTACCTAAATTATGTAGACATCAGTGCAACAAACCTTACATATCTTGAAAATGAATGTAGAATACAGCAACTAGATATTGAGAAGAATGGTTTTGGTTTTACATTATGATTGTGACCCAGCCACAATAGACTGGCAACCTTTCTGGGGTGTATCCCTGCCTCTCTCCCACAGTATGGTATTGCATCCAGTAGACCCTTGTGACCCTTCTTTATTTTTTCCTTTGTATAGAACATTTTTCCTCACTTTAGTCATGAATAATCAGGTTTAAATGTATGGATGTTTTGTGCCCCAGAAGCCAGGAGTCTGCGTGTCACAATATCATAAACTAAATGTTCGAGAGTGAATCCCTAACATACATTCAATTCATACATAATTCAAATCATCAATGTTCTCAATGTTCTTTTTTATGTGGTTTGATTTTTAAAAATTCTGGGTGGTATCCATATCATAGAAACATTCTCCCCAGACTTATCACTAAGACTTCAGAGGGATATAACTAATATCTGCTAATGTGACAAATACACATTTTAAATTACACTTTTTGTACATTATACACTGTTCCCATTCACCAAAATATCAATTACTATAATATGTTTTCTAATAGGAAGGAGGAAATCCAAACCATGATTTGTTTTCAACCACAACGATTTTATTTAGTGGTAAAAATGAAACATAGCCAGTCCTCATAGGAATCTGCTTGTGCTTGTGTTGTGAATGGAGTATCTGAGAAAAATCACACCTGTTTCATTTAGATGCATTTTTAGATTTAGAAGCATACTGTAAATAATGAGTAGCTTTTGTCATACAATCAACTATTGATAATCGTAACAGAAGCACATATAAAGACACAATTTAAAGTGCATTGTTTTTCTGTTTTACTGCAAAAAAACATTCATAGACCATAACAATCATCAATATCTAATAATTCACATTTCTCCATATATTTGATCATCATCCCTATTGCTTACATAACATTTTACTCTAATTTGAGACACAAGGCTAAAGCTTGTAATTCCAAAAGGAATCATGGCCCAAACTATAAAATGCAGGCCATAAATATGGTCATTACACTGCATGTGATATTCTTCATTCAGTACCAATTGTACCATAATAAAAAGAGTCAGTGATGACTATTGAGAGTAGAAAAATATGTAGGTTCATACATTCTATCATTATACAATTTGATAAAATAGACAAGTGTACACATCATAAGTTGGTGCTGATGGTGTAACAGTTATAATCTTAAAAAGAAAATGAACAAACACTTATCTTTTCAAGAATTACAGTTGATTACAGTTTTTTTTTTTTTTTTTTACGATTGCTTAAGCATGATTCTGAAACAACACAGATGTTGCAGAGAACCTCAGATCTTTTGCAAAATTAAACACCACCAAAAACTATAATATATTTTTTTTTAAAAAGGAAACTGTCACTGAATGGCATACACATGATTCATACAACCTGATTTAGTTTAAACCATCACACACAGCTGTGCTCAGTCTAAAACACCTTTAACTCTTATTTTTCTAAAGAATTTAGTCTAGAGTTAATTTGTTCATATATATTGTTAGAGTAAAATAAATGAATATATTGATTAAAAACAACACAAGACGAGTACTGTACACTTCAAAATATTTATTTCTGCCTTCACTGTAAAATCGCTTAGTACATCCATGAATTACAAATTCTCAACTGGGACTCAAAAGTTAGATGTTTCTAAGGCTGTGTGATATTTTTAAAATTGGGTGTGACGATTTGTGTAACTGGTGATTTCAGTAAGCATTTGAGAAAAAACTGTAAAAGAAAAAAAAAACCCTAAGCATAATCTCTAGCTGTTCAATCGGAGATGATAGCTTTTAAACCACATCATGGGCTATGTTATCTTCTGCAAGACAGTGAGGGAAGAATCCTCATGAATGTGTAATCCATTCTTGCATATCAATTTGGTTGCAGGCCTCCTCCATGGCTTGAATAAGGGGTATCCTGATATATAGCTGGAGATCGTAAATCTTCCACTGCCTTGCCAGGAAAAAAAACCTCCACAATTGGGTTAAGGAAGGGAGAATATGGTGGGAGGTATTAGAATGAAAACTGTGGATGCTGATGAAATCAGTTTTGATCAGAGCAGGTGATTGGAAAGGTAACTGTTCCAAATGACAATGTATCTCATCTGCTCTGCATCCATTTGGTCTTCTGCTGTGATGTCTGTCTAAAACATGTGAGTATAAGGGCTGTGTCATAATGGCGGCCATATGGGCCATGTTGGTATAGTGGCAGAGGATGTGTGATACTGTGATATTGGCCCTGGACATTTGAAATGACTTTGTAGCCAATGAAGTTTCACCTTCTTCTTCTTACTGTTGTCAGGTTAAACCCAGCCTCATCTATGAAGATAAATTCCTGCAGGATTGCATCAGCATCCACTTGCAAACCACTCTGGAAAAAAAGACAACATTGTGTTGTTTAATATCGGTCTACGACAAATTTACATGAAAAAAGCTTGTGTTTGCACATGAAGTGAACATGACTTACCTCTTCATATTCATGCCACAGGTACTCTCAGAATCTCTTTCAAATGGCACATGGTAGTGTTGTTTCATCTGTACACAATGTTTTTAAGAATTTGGCACAGTGTTGACCACAAGACCTGGTGCATATTATTGGAAACTGTGTGGTCATTTTTTGTCAGTTTCTCTGAGGCATATCATACTACAAGCCAAAACATGTGTTTCTGATGACACTTTAGTTCCTCTAAGAATATTGTGCTCTTTCCTCTTTTACATTCATCACCCTTAATCCTATGAAGACAAAAAATGTCACAGAACACTCTACAAGGCATTGTTTCAAATAGGGAAGATAGGGTACCATAGTGCATAAAGTACTTAAGCTGGTTTTACTGACAACAGTAGATAAAAGTTATTTTTGATTGGCAGAATTTGATCCAGGTTCACAGTACAGTCATCCAATGTCAAATCTTATCTGATAAATTTGATTATTTATCCATGTCCTCCATGTTTAAACAATTGATCAACTATTCTGAAAGGAAGTGCATTTTCTTTAAATTCCATTCCACTGCTTGCCTGTTTTGACCCCCACAAATTACTCATCAGCTGCACTGCATTGTCATTTATGGCCCGCCGAAACCGAGCAGTAACAGTTTTCTGATGTGGTTGTCCAGTATATTTAATGAAGTGATTATGGTCGGTGCTTTTAATTCCCATGTAGATGACACATTCAATGCCATAACAAGGGATCTTATTAGTAAAATGGTCTTTTACTTTTTTTAAAAATGAAATGAAAAATGAATATACCCATGACCCAGTGTTTTGGCTTAACATTTAGTTCACTAAAATCAATGATATTATATCTGACTATACATGTGTTGTTGTTGAGGTTTTTCCACATCCTTCCAACTACTTTAAGCAATACGTGCACAGTAAAATGTCACCTCATTAACAGTCAGTCTATATTCGCATTTTCCTTTGCAGCTAAATCTTAAAAGTCAATCCACTAGGCAAGTAGTGGTATTAAAGAGTGGTGTGTTTATCTATGTTGATGTGGGAATGTTGGGTCTCCATTTGTAATTTATAAATTGTATGGTCTAGAGTAGACCATTTCGAAAAGTGTCATGATATCTTTTATCATGATTTGGCACTGAATTGACTTGACATACTGATGACATGATTAACTACTTCCTCTACTTTCAGATGTCACTATTAAGACCAAATCAGTTTCTAAAACCAATTCATCTCCCTGGATAAATAATGACATCTGTTCTGTGAAAAGAGCCTGTAGGCAGCAGAGTGTAGGTGGAAAACTACATCACTACTTGTCCACTATACTCAAATGAAATATTTACTAAATGAAAAAAGATTAAGATTAATATCCAAAAATTGCCTATTTCAATAATTTCACCACTACAAATAAACATAAACCCAGTTTAATTTTAAAGGTACAGTGTGTATTTTTTCTGGCAGTATCTAGTGGCAGGGTTGCAAAATTGCAACCAACTAAGTACCGCAAATATGTTTGAGAAACCATGTTGTCTGCAAAAAATGCTAAAGACCCTTTCCTTTGGTTTGTTCATTCTGGGCTTCTGTAGAATTATAGCGGTGCAACATGGTGGGCTTCTCAGAGAGAGATTCCCTCCCCTTGTAGATAAAAAACATCTTATTCTAATACAAACACATAAATTCTTACTTTGATTAGCTTATATACTAATTAATAAATATTTCTGATTATATTTCGCTTCTGCCAAGCCAGTTCTTGTGCTCACTGTCACTAAATCTTACACACTGTACCTTCAAATCTATTGACCAACTCCTTAATTACTCAGTCTCCAGTATGCCCTGACCTTTGGTGGAGTAATGTGAAAAATGATCATTCTTATTCAACAGAATAAGAGTATCTATCATGCCTTCCAAGAAGCCTTTAGTATTATTGGACCATCTCTGTTCACTATTGCGAACCATTCTGTCTTGCCAGGCTATGTTTCTGAATAATAATACATTAAAGTGTCCTCAGTTCAACTCCTTACAAAAAAACCACACCTAGATCCTACTATACAAGCTCCAGACCTTTAAGAGCATGTGCTTATAGTTGTACAGATCTGGGTTGCAGTTTTGCTCCTTGAGCATCAGGTTCTTATTTTTAATTTCAGCGAAAGCAATCGTAAAAAAATAATAATAATAAATAAATCAACAGGTAGTGAAGGAAATATGATGTGCTGGCATCTGTGGTGGGAAAGCAGCAGGAACACATTGGACGTACAGCTCAAACCACAGAAATATTCACAAATCATCAGCAGATTGCACAACATAGAAAATGAGGATTATGTTAATAAATACAGCATAGCTCTGGGGGGGATACTGATGTAATAACCAAGCATCTCAAGAATGATGCCATCCCTCTGTAAATAAGTCCTACTTTTAAATAGCAAGAAAGTATTTGGATCAAGTAGTGATATGGTGAGCCAAAATTAGATGTTATTACACAGGCCAGATATTGTACATACACTACATACCGTAACTTTTGCTGCTATGTACACTTAGCAGAAATATAAACAGTAAACTTTTGTTTCATGTGCTCATTTTTCATAGGTTGAAATAAAAGATCTAAGACTTGTTCTATGCCTACAAAAAGCTTATTTCTCAGATTTTGCATGCATGTCAGCATGTTCCGATTCCTGCCAATATCCAGCACCTAAACAGACATTGACAAGGAGTAACCTGATCAATAACCTTATCAACTCTATGCGATGGGAATGTGTCACCATGGTGGTCACACCCAGGCCTATGAAATCCATTTTTCAGTGTCTAATTTTTTTTTTTCAAACCAGTGCTGTGCATTTTAGACTGACATTTTATTAAGACCTGTGCAAGGCACAAATAATCATGCAAAAACAAAAGTATTATAATTTTGTTTTGTGTATATATTGCTATGCATAATTTACCTACAAATATGTTATATATGTTAGTACCTTTGGCACATAAATAGATTTTATACATTTTACTACCTACATTGTGATAGTTTACCATTTAGATCAATATATGTATTTGATTGGGCAATACAGAACCTAAAATTAACGGACCACCTGATCAAGACATCTATAGAATAAGCAAATCAAACTATTCTTTTGAATAATCAAGACTTAATCTCAGATAAGTATAATGACCATTCACTGTAAGGTGCTGAAACATCAATGAGTCCTAGCTAGACGATGAAACGAAAGTGAAGATAAGCTCCATCGGCATCATCCTCTGATAAAGAAGATTCTTAAATATTCATTAGTCAAAGACCACACACAGCATTGTTATTGCCTTGTGGGGACATTTGGCTGGAAGCATGCAGCCGGGTCTGGAGTTTGAGCAGGAGGAGCTGGGACTGAACCAAAGTGCAAAGGGGTGTACACAGTGTGCAAGAACGGGGGGACAATGGTTGGCACACTCACTGAGGACTGGAAGGTTGGGGCCTGTACCTGCTTGTGTCCAGCCCCTCCCAGAAGGGCTCAACTCTGGGAATGAGGCTAAGTGGACTCCTGTAGAAGTGGGGAGATCACACAGTAAGAAGTGGGGAGAATATTAGTGGTGAACAGGAAGGCTGAGGTAAATAGCTTGAGACTGTTAAGTGGGTTGAAATGACAGAAACAGAATGAAGCAATATTGACTCAAAGAAGATCTGAGAGAAAATGTCCATGGGAAAAAAAAAAAGCTTAGACAACAGAGGTTATGATGGAAGACAGGAAGCTTAAAGCAAGAGAGAGAAAAGAAAAGCAAATAATGATGTGACCACACATTTATTGGCCTGAAAGCCTAATGCCTAAATCCACCATATTTATTCAGACCCACAGCATAGGTTAACTGATGCAACTCAAACTCTTCTAGGTGCGTCTCATTGGTTTCTTTTCTCCTTGCATCCTCTAACATAAGACAAGAGAAAAGATGCAATTGTGGAAACCTTTCTGTTGTTGGAATAGTGAAACATGAGCCTACAGATGAACTTGTGCAATTGATTGTTTAGACACAGTTTGAGGATTAGCTGTTTTGAATCAAGTTTTGGGGGGTATTTTTTTACAACCACTAGTGGTCACCAAAATCAGTTATTTAAAATTGTTTTGCCACCAAAAAAATAAATGATAAGAATAGTAATATTCTATGTTTGTCTTTGTGTAACAAATTCCATGAATGGACCAAAACCAAAAATTTTTTTTGTCTCTTTTGATGTTCTGATATCAGCATCCAGTCTGTGACACTAAAACATGGTTCCTATTGAAGACATGCATTTTTAAAGATAGATCACAAAACACAATTTTTAATAAAGATTGTTTAAACAGGAGGAAATTGCTTCTTTACTGCCTATTGTCCAATAAAGTCAAAAATGCCGCCCCACCCCCACCGGAAAAAAAGGGAAAAAAAAAATTATGAAAAAATATGGTGTATGTGGCTTTGACTCAAATTAAAGGGAGGACCATCACTTCAGCTCCTGCCACATTAACATGCCATGCATCATTTAGACATGCTAATGTTGTTTTGACACACTTCTTAAATTCGTTCATTCGTTTTCTATACCCGCTAATTCCTCATTAGGGGGTCTGCTGGAGCCAATCCCAGCACATTACAGGTGAGAGGCAGGGATACACCCCAGATGGTCGCCAGCCATGCAAACTCCACACAGAAAGGACCTGTGACAGCACTAACCCCTGCTCCACCCTGTAACCCCACTTCTTAAATTATTTCAAATAATTTTAAGCAAATTTTTCATTCATTTTATGGTAGTTTTTTTTAATTACTGTTTTTATTTTTTTAATGAAGAATATGAACATAGTGTTGCTTTGGTTTGATTTGGATACACACTATTTTAAAATAAAATGCATTTGAATTATTTGTTGAAATAGAAACATGAGAAAATTAATTCATTCATCAATTCATGTGTTGTTCGTCCATGTCAGCATTAACTGCGGTTTTCGTGGTGATGCAGTTTTAAATCCAGAGAAAAGGATTGTGCTTGAGAAAAAATGTCACATTTTCTCACTCAGGCCTTTCCTTGTATCAAAATATTTGCTGTGGGAAACTGAGACATCATGATGGCTGACCTGATCGATTTCAGGGTCACACAACAAGGAGGAAGCAAAGAAAAGACAGAAAATTATATCTGCATCTGCAGTCCTGCTGTCTTTATGCTCTCAGCATTTTTCAAGAACATTTTACACAGCTGGATTCACCAAGGGTAAGATCGACAATGTAATAAATAATCAGACTTCAGACAGATATCCCATGACCTCTGCCAGCCTGTCATATTTATCTTAACAAAGCATTTATATAATGTATATTCTGGGTGATTTCTGATTTCTTTCAAACAAAAAAAAACATGACCCAACCTTCAGTTTGCTAAACTTTGATCCCTCCTGCAGGAAAAGCTTTAAAAGAGTTTCACATCCTAAGGATTTAGGGTTTTATTTGAAGTTGTGATATGCATAAAAATATATATTTTTAAGGTTTAAAGTACAAAAAAATCCTCTCATCGTTTTACATGTCCTCTCTTAAGCCTCTCTGGAGCTTTAGAACGATCAGGGTGATTTTGGTCTGTTTTATTAATATTTATGAGCAACCTTCTGATCGGCTGTGAATGGGGGAAGCATATAGATGTGACATCACATAAATAGCAAATGCAGTTGCATGTATTCTTATCAAGAGGCTGGGTTGCAGATGTTGTCCAGCACATTAACAGCTCAACGGTATCTTGAGGACAGTTCAACAGCGTTGTTAAAACTGGCCAAAAGCAAGTCTTTCATGCACCAACTTATGCTGTTTAAGCTGTGAAAAAAGTAAGATGACAGGCGGGTGTATAACATTGTTCACTCTGCTCCTTACACACACGCAGTGATCATGCCGCAGAGCAGAAACATGTCCAAGAAATGAAATTAAAAAAAAAACGAGAAAGTGTTATTGTGCATGTAAAAAGAGAAATACATGTTAGTTTAAGAGATTTATTTAACATTTATGGCCAGATTATTCAACTGGTTTTTCTACTGCCCCCCGGGACAGTAGAATTTTGTACTGGCCCTCAGAGTGAGTGTACTGTAATTACTATGGACACATTGTATGATTACCAAACATTCTCTCTTATTCGTTATGCACTCATTTAAGTATTAGTGGAAAAACAGGTAGAATATAGCCATTTTAGCCACATATATAATTTGGTGGACCACTCAAAAATTACTATTCACGGTATGGTGGAGCGTTCCGACTCTTCTCTTTTAAGCATGAAGACAGCAAGACAAAATGTTTTTTTACCCTCGTGTGCAAGGGGTATAACATGAGAAGCCATTTTAACACAACGCCTGCTAACTTCAGCACTACTTTTCCACATTTTCTTATGAACAAAGACGTTGGATGTTGTTCTGGGCCTGTACAGATCAAGAGAGAGCAACGGCAGAATCATTGCAAGTGGCATGGATGTTAGGGAAAAAAAGGCATTTACAGACTCAGAGACAGTCAATCAGTCATCAGTCAGTGTATACTGGCATCCATCAAGAAAGTGATAATGGATGAGAAAACACAAAAAAGCATTATTGCTTTGATCAGGCAAATTCCAATATCTGACATGTCCAATATGAGGAGAGTCGATTCTCTCGCGTGAATCTCTCGACGTTTTCGAGGCTGAGGTGGTGTCAGAGATAACACTGATATGTGTAATTTTTTGAGGCCCCTGGAGGGGCAGACCACCGTTCAGATTTCTTTTCCTAAAATCACTGCATTCTGCACACATATATCTGCTGAATTCAAAGATTTGCACATTTAGAATGATATTAGATGGCTTACCAAAGGAAACATTTTGTGAACTAAGAGAGAAGGTTCTGTTGTATTTCTAGTCTTTAAAAGTGAAAAAAGAAGCTGGAAGGTTTCTGTTTCTGATGAGAAATGATGAGTTTAATGCACTTGTGACGCACTATGGCGCAACTGTTGATGGAGATACTTTTAATACATATACATACATATTCTCCGGGCCCTTATTTCGCCTCAGAATAATGAACTGACCCCAATTCCAAATTAATTCAATAGCCCTGATGTAGAGACTAGTGGGTAAATGTGCACATGCATCTTCCTGATGACTGCTAAGCTTGATCGGAGCAGACTAAAAGTTGATTTCAGGAGAAAAGAATTCTGTTTCTTCTGGAGAGTTTCTTCGGTCCTGTTGTAACTGCAGTATTTGGTTTTGCTGCTTAAATGTCCCATTATATCTACTGCAGTGCCGCATGCATAGAAATATCAGCCATAAAAAAATGTATTTAAAAAAGCAGAAACGTCATCACGTTTTAAATTTACATTCTTTTATGAAATACTCACCTGCAATATGTTTGGTGTGAGTTCTAAATGTGGAAATTGAAAGATTAATTTCTTTTTTTTAATGGGACATTAACTCAGCAAGTATATATATATATATATATATATATATATATATATATATATATATATATATATATATATATATATATATATATATATATATATATATATATATATATATATATATATATATATATATATATATATATATATTATAGTATTGGTTTGATTATATGTTGCATATTAAATAAAAAGTTAAAAGTAATATCCGACTGTTTCTTCTACAGAAGCAAAGAGAGGAAAAGTAGTTGATGATCTGACCCCAATGTTGTATTTACAATCCGAGTGCAAATTAACAGCATTGATTAGAATTCTAATAAAAGGCGACGGCCTTCATTTGTTAGAAGCTCTGTTTGGAAAGTCTGGAATACTTATGAAATATATATTGATTATTTTCAAGCTCACAACTTGATGACTCCTTTTTTTTCCAGTGAATTGATTGGTCCATGGCTGGCACATTGACACATTGATCTCTTATCTTGAACATAACCTGCTTCGGGGCAGGTTAACCATTCAGCAAGTTACCATGGTGATGTAGCCCAGTAAGAAGTGACCTACCGTCATAGTACTTAATTTATGAGTTAACTCATAACTCATAAATTAACCCCAAATCCCATTTTGTAGTACAATCCTGATAGCATACGGCTTTATATGTGGAGGCATAGTGTGTAAATGTTTTGAGGACATACTTAATTATATATAATACTATATTATAGCAGTGATATGAGTAATGTCAATAATGCTACTGCTCAGATATTGCACCATTTTATCAATTTGTGTAATGTACACATCTTACTATTTTTGCTTTGCTGATTCCATTTGGATGACACAAAACTGTGTTGATTTGTGATGCACTGATAGCTGAGCAGCAAGCAAATAAATCAGAACTGTTATTTTGTAGAGGACTGTGCAGGGAAGCAATTGTGTGCCATGTTGGGTTACTTACGGAGTTTCCATGCTTTTTCTACAGTGGGTTATGGAAAGAGGGGGATCTGGAAGGTAAGAGAAAGACAGAAAAGACCAATACTGCCATTAAAGATGAGTTTTATTTATGTGTGATATAGGACTTTTAATGTTGTCAGGTATTACATACAACAAACAGTAGCATTAGACATGTTTTAAGCTCATATTTTAAGTCAAACAATCTCATCCTGTCAACAAGCAGTGTGAATGTACAGTTTAAGCCCAAGTTGTTTCAAGTTACATGAATATATTAAACTAATAAAATTACTATGATTTCTATGATTACTATGAGCACTATGGAATGTGTGAAGCTCCAGACACAACACCAAGGGTCATTGAGTGAATTCTCGTTTTATTTTTGATGATATTCAGAAGTTCTGTAAAATTGGTTCAGTAATTATGAAGACTCTTCAACATGACGTGGCACTGACAAACATTCTGCGGTGTTTGGTATGCAAAGTGCGATAAAGGTGCTATTTAATTTTAATGCGATGTATTCTTTGTAATGAATTAATTGTAATTAACGCATTAATGTCCCGCCTCTAATTTCAATACAATTTCATTCCCACATTTGTGGAAGAAAAGTATCGCATATATAAAGTCTGACTAAACTTGTTTGATAAAGTTATTTAAATGCTGAGCCACAGCAAAAGAGGAATGGATTGGAATCACATCCCAATCTTAATATCTGGGGAGAAGAAGCTCATTTTGATCCAGCAGTTCTTCAACATGCACATAAAAAATATGTCTGTTTCTTTTTTTATTTTTAATTGAGATGGGATGTGGTTTACAAAATGTAATAGACTTTGTATTTGCAAAAATACATTTCAAAAAAGAAAAATGCTTGAAATCTCCAAAAAATAATGAATAATAATTATAAACAAAGGCAACCCTGCCTATGGTAAAATGTTTGCAATCCTCTTTGTATGGGTTTGACACCTTTCTAGGACACAGTATAACATTTCTTAAAAGTCTTTAAGGGTGCTGGGATTCCTAAAATAAGTTAGAACTGCCTGCTATGATTTGAAGAGTTGAAATCTTAATCATAAACTTAAAATGTCCTCTTTAGCTTTTGATCAAGCATGGTTCATTATTTTATTGTATTTATACTAATTCTAGGGTGACCAGGCCTTTTTCACTTTCACTTTTTTCACATTTATGTATAATTTTTGAAATCAATACATCATATACACAACTGGTCAACAGTTTTAGAACACCTTGACTTTTCAGTTTGTATTCATATTGTCATAGTTTAATGTGTCATGTGACAGATGATCATGGGGTTCTGCTTAGCTCTAGAGCTCTAGTCCTAAAAAAGACCCAGACATCAGGTTTCATCCAAACTGATATACTGCTGATATACAGACGGGGGGTTAATTAACCAGCAGAAATTTGGTTGGATCAACTTTCCACACTTTATTTATGTCCATTACTGCAGAAAATCTGTATGTTTAAGTTGTTAACTATTACTTGATTCCTGAAAATTGATATCTCTCTTTTTTGAGTCGGGTAGTTAACTGATTATTTTTGTACCATTTAAATGTCCCATAATATACACTTTCCTGTTTTTTTATACTGAATTTTGACATTTTAAGTACCAAAGATCATCTCAGTATAGTTTTACACTTCTTTTCTCAAGCTTCTTTCTAAGCCTCTCCTCCTCTTTAAATGGCTGTGGGGGGGGGTGTTGGTGGTGACTGTATAGTAATGACAATACACAATTAAATAGACAACAGCCCCAGTCACCTACTTTATTATTACCATTTTAAATTTTTTTGTATATTTCTTATCAATCTTATTTGTCTGTTTTGTTTAATCTTATTAGTGCATTTAGCTGATCTAAAGTGTATGAAAGGCGCTATACAAATACAGATTGATTGATCATGTAATCATTAAATAAACATTCTGCAGAATACACAATAATTATGCCTGCTGTTACACCGTGAGAGGCTGATCATTCATTGAGCACAAGAGGGAAATGCTATTTACTCCACCCCAAATACGAGGGTGGTAAATGAATGAAAGAAGCCACTAGGGATTAATTTGCAAAGGCAGATTTCTTTGTTTTCATTTCCCCTTCTAAATTATAGATCTAGCATTCATACTGTAATCCATGTAGAGCTCTGGAAAAAAAATAAGAGACCACTGCAAAATTATCAGTTTTTCTGATTTTACTACTTGTAGGCATGTGTCTGGGTAAAAGGAACATTTTTGTTTGAGTCTATAAACTACTGACGACATTTCCACCAAATCCCAAATAAAAATATTATCATTTAGATAATTTAATTTCAGAAAATGACAAATGGTCAAAATAGGAAAAAAAAAGATATGTTTTCAGACCTCAAACAATGCAAAGAAACACAATCAAATTCATTTTAAAACAACATAATACCAATGTTTACAATTAAGAAAGGGTCAAAAATCAATATTTGGTGCAATAACCCATATTTTTTAATCACGGCTTTCATGTGTCTTGGCATGCTCTCCAAAAGTCTTTACCATTGTTCTTGGGAGACTTTATTCAACTCCTGGTGCAAGAACTGAAGAGTTTAGCTTTGTCTGATGGCTTGTGACCATCCATCTTCCTCTTGATCACATTCCAGAGGTTTTCAATAGGGTTTAGGTGGAAAAAATGGAGTGGTCTCTTATTTTTTCCAGAGCTGTATATTATATGACATGGAGATCTACTAAATAAGCTGCTGACCTCCAGCCAGGTGCCAGGCCAATTTTATACCCATTTACATAGTAATTTTCCAATTTCACGTTGACTGGGATGTATTGAAGTAAGGTGACAGGAACTGGTGTGGGTATGTTTTAATACATATGGAAGTGGCTTTTTTGCACATTTTTTTGGTACACCTTCTTTCAGTATGATGTGCAGTCTACATGAGGCCCACGGGACTTTCCTCTCACCTTTTTTCCTCTTTAGCTTCCGCTGACGCTGCTTGTTGACGAAGCAGGCAGCCATTGTACTGAACAGCACAGCCGCTGCCAGGAAACAGATGGTAGCCACGATGCCGGCCACCACCGGCCGCGCCAGTCCAGCTTCCTCCACCATCTCAGGAGGGGGGAAGAAGTCTGTGGAGGGGCCGAGGAGGTGAGAGTCAAAGGAAACGTGAAGGAAGACCACTCATGCAGAGGGCGGTTGGTACATATAGCAAACAGAGCGAAGAAACAAATGAAACACTTCTGTTTGCTCAATAGACTTCTGATACGCGGTTTAACACTAATGTCAACAGTCATTTTCTGGCTCTGAAATTGGGGGGGGTATTATTTACCAGGAGATTACAGCGCAGAGCACACTGTTCCCTGCATGAACACACTGTACTCTGATTAGGCTGCTGAGTTTAAGAACTGAATCAGATTTGTAGTGTTTGTGGGTGAGACCAAGCATATAAGCTCATATGCCACTTCCATTTCATTAAAAGGGAAAAAAAAAAGTTACAGGGTGTGGCTAAGTCAAATGTTCATTACTACTGCATGGTAAATTATATTTTACCCCCAACCTAAACCTACGCTAGTGAAAATTCCTCATTCCTCCAGCCTGGAACAAACATTAAGGATGCATGTACATGTACCTATATTTGGCAGCAGCAATCTATAATTGAACGTTTAATCATATATCTCAACTATGATGCAGCATTCTTAAAATGACTCACATCTAATTTATCTGAACATTATTTCAAATAACCTAGAACAGCAGTAGATCAAAGTTGGAGCAGTGAGCGCCTCAGAACTGGATGTAAACATATGTTATACTAACATAACATGACTGTGCATGAAAAAAAAACAGACATGGAAGCTAATATTACTTCTTATTATTCTTATTATGTGAAAAACGTTGCTGTCGGTTTGTTTTTAGTGCTATATAGTAAGAGCTACATACAGCAGCAAAAAAAAAGGAAAATCTTTTTAAAACCAACAAATCATGAATCACACTAATTCAGGGAATTCTCAAACATGGCATATATGAACTATACATGAAAAAAAATCAAACTCACACCTCAAAAGGTGTAGATGCAGGTCTAACATATGACCATAGTGAATTGTGCACAACTGTATCAAGAGTTTAAGATTCTTCCATGAGTTGGGATCAACACATTAATTGATAATATTGTCATTAAATGCAATTCTTTAATTAATATCACATTAAAAGAAGCCAACAGTGTTTGCAGATTTGTCTCTGACACACATACATACACACACAATTAGCTAAAGTGCACTTTAGACTCCCAGAGCAAATACTGCACTGTCCCATACTGTTATGTTGTCCTTCATTCTTATTTCCTGCTGCTGTGTCCAATGGGACTGGCTAAACACTTTAGCTACACTCACAATTAATGTGACCAGCAGGAGTTGTGTATTAACTGTATTTTTATGAGAATGAAATCCGAGCCAATGCACTAACCAATGCACTGGAGAGGACAATATCTCTGCTCTGCAGCTACTGATGAGTGAACGCCTGCTTAGAGAGCTACCCAGCAACCCATTGTCCTTGCTTATTAATGCTGCAATTGTTTTAGTGACCTACATGTTAATGAAGTGGCAGGGAGGACTAAGGGAGGCGATGTGCAAGCTTTTGTTATGAACTAGTTAGTCTGGTTTATGTGCTGCAGCGAAGCATGATACGGCAAAATGCAAAGTATTGTACCTCTGGATCAAGAGAGAAATGAGCAGGAGCTTCTGGGTAGTGCAAAAAATAAAAAGAACAAAAAAAAAAACCTTTTCAACTTGACCAACAGGGGGCAGCAAAGGCCCACCAGAGATTTAAAGTGAAAATCTTCCCTTTAAATGTGACCAACAGCTGCTTTAACCGAAAGATGTGTACTCAGTGACCTCTGTGGGGGAGTCACATCATAATTAATTTCAGATAACAGACTTTACACCCCCCCCCCCTTTTAAAAAAGACCAGTTTAATGATTATTTTAACACAAAGCACTAATGCTGTACAATCCGTTGGAGAGGACAGAACGATGATGTCATACTCTACAGAGCAGTGTGCATGTAAAGCAAGCTTAAATGTAATAGTGCTGAGTCTGTAAAATGTGAAGTTGAAGTTGCTGTATGTGCAATACCTCTACAGCCCCGTCCTCAACTCAGAAAAAAAAAAGATGTTAAGATAGCCTGAGGTTGAACTCCAGCATTGACAAGAAAAGCTCCTTTGAATCCAAAGCAGTGAGCAATGAGCACATGTTCTTTTTGTTACATTTTTCTGAAGAAAAGATTCCCCCCTCATTCATGAGAACACTGAGACGTGATGTAATGCCTCACCTGTGCTGGACACCCCCACTACGTTGCTTGGCTCACTGATCGTGTCGTCCATGATGGCCATGACGCGGAACTCGTACCAGGCCTCCTACAGTAGGGGAACACAAGAAGATCAGCATTCAGAAGGTGAACCGCTCATGTCTGGTGTTAGATAGGTTCAGTCGGGATGTGCGAAGCTGTAGGATTTTATTTAGCTGAGCCACCGAGGTGTAATAAACAGCACGGCTCAGTCAAAGTGACAGTTAACAGTTTGTTTTAGAGCCACACCGAAAAAAGAATAACTGCACCAATTTAACTGATGAGATTCTAAAAGGCTTAATGTGAGAGAAGCTAAAAACAATATTAAATTTAGGGTGAAAATGAAAGAATGTAATCTGAATTAGCATGATTCTGATTTTTTTTTTTATTAAATAGGACACCACCAAATTTACCCATGAAAATCTGTTTACTCATTATATATTACTCAACCTATGAAAACAAATTTCTTCTAATGTCTGGCTGAGGGGAAATAACTCCTATGTCTTGGTAATGTCATCAGGGTTATCTTGGATAGGACTTGAGAAATCAGAAAACCTGCATTATTAACTAAGGGCATAGGGTTTGGAAAGCATGGAAATTTACCAGGCAGGGACCGAAGACACTACCAAGTTGCATGATAGGAAGAGTATGATCCAGCATTTTGGGAGTTGCACCAATAGCAATGGCAACACTCTTGTTTTTCACACTTTTATATCACTAGGCTATGCTATAAAAAGAACAATACACTTGTATATGTAAGACAATCTTTAAAAAAAACATGACAAGAGTTTTAATATAAAATTAATGACCTGGTAATGTGAATCTGGATGAATGATTAATATGGCTTGAGATGCATAAATCACCCATGACTAAGTCACGAAGAAGAAACATATTAAACCTTTTAGATTCTCTTTTTCATTTTCTATTCGCAGACTGCAGTGAGCTACAGAGCAGCCTTGTTCGAGGACACTTCAGATACAGCAGATGCAGATACATGGTTGCACAGCTGATGTAAACTCCTAATAAAAATGCTGTGGATTGAGTTGATAGCTCAGTTGTTTTCTACATGTCAGAAAAGATTGAAGATTGGAATGAGAGAACTAGAGAGGTGTCTTAACTTGATTGAAGTAACTCAGTGCACTGGGTCCAGTGCCCTGCAGCTACTTTACTCTCCCTGCCATACTCATTTTCCCTGCTCCACTTCCCCAAATATGCACCTGGTCTTAGATTCAGCATGTTGCTTTTTGCTTTACTTCATGCACCTCTCAACACCCTCACACATACACGTTTATGTATCCCTCATCCAGCATTTGCACGACTGAAACCACTGATATTCACATCTTATACTTCACTCATCTGGCACACTTTAATTAACCCTTTAACATGGTGTATCTGCCTTTTGTTGTGGTCCCTTGAGTCAAGTCATACGCACACATGCAGACAACCAAACAGATGATCCGATCTGGTCAATTTACCTCAACCGATGGGGTAAAAAAAAAGAATTGGCAGCAGAAAAGTTATATAAGCTGTATGTGTGTGGTGTGTGATAACTAAGTTATGTCAAGACTCAGTTTGTCCTGTCTCAGGCCAAACATGAGTCTTGACATAACTTAGTTAGTTAGTAGAAACATTTTGTCATTGAAAAATGCCAAAACTATATTTTTACAACTTTTACAAAGTTGGCTGACAGTTGAGGTATAAAAAACAAACAGAGAATTTACTGTCATTGTTTTCACCTTACCCTTCAGTATCTTACAGGGAGAAATGGTTAGATCAACAGGATGGGTATGAGGAACAGGAAGGAACTGAATATAATCACATTTCATGACAATCATGAAATGATTTGAGAAGAGGATAGAACACTTAAGATGTCAAGAAGCAACACATTATATCATTGTATATTTTAAATATAATTTCTGCATTTTACAACTTGGGCCTTATTTCCCTATCTTTTAGTCTCTATTTGAGTCAGCTGAGCAGAAATTCCTTAATACCCAGCTGTGTTTGTCCTCTATAAGCATTATTTTTTCAGTACTGCCAGGTTCATTTTGTTATCATAAGGCAGAATAATGAGAGTAGAAGCATCCCCAAATCTTGCATAACTTTCATGAAAGTTGTAATGTTGCAGGAAGCTAGTGTGTGTCTGGAAACCAGATGGAGCAGAGTCACTGATAAACACAGCTGTGCTGGAGACATTTCTTCATGTGCCCAAAATAAATCGGAAGAGTCACCAGTCACACTGGATAATACGGAGCCACTTACTGGCGGGAGGAGTTTATTTTTGTAACCTTGGGATTAAAACAACAACTTTCCTTCACTTTTACTTCTTACACAACTGGCAAAGCAACAGAAGACACACAACCCCTGCATCTGCTGCCAGTGTGTTGAGAAGTTTCTGCTCCAATCACTAAAAGTTAGGGAAATGCTTTCATGTTGAAAAATTTTGAATGCATTAAATGTATTAAAAGGTGGTTAAAGATATAGTAGTCATTGGATCACGAAAAAACTGTGATGCTCTTTTCTGTCGATCTTTAAATCAAATGACAACATTATCCTAAAGCAATGGCTGCTTAATATTGGGTTGTCTGAGCAGGCTGTTGGCTGGTTTGAATAATACCTCTGAAAGCTTTGATGGAACCTCCTCCACTATAATGCATGTCCCATTAGGTGTTCCCCAAGGTTAGGTTTTGGGTCCACTTAGGTTTGCTATGTATGTTAAATTTCATTTTAATGATACTCTCATTTATTGCCGTGGTCACCTAGGTATTTTAAGTCTGCCTTGTATGGTGGTGTCATGAGCCCTTTTTACAAAGAGATGCTGTCATAATGGCACAAAGAAGACCTTTGCCACAGTTGACACTACAAAATGCTTTTTTCTGCCTTACGATACAAGTAGGCAGACACACCATGCAGCTGATCAGAAAGCTAGGTTGAGAGGACTCTGGCAGGCTAGTGCTTAATTCTATAATCTTCTAGACTCAATATGCAGCAATGCAGAAAACTCTATGCATAGTTTAAGACATTAGCCTCTCTGCCTAATAGTGCATTTCACATTCAATATCGTAGAGAGGCTGTGTTTACATCTTTTCAATTAAAAAAACGAAAAATGTTGGCAGCCCTTAACAAATAACCAAAACGTGTTATTTGTTAAGGGCTGCCAAACAGATGCAACTTTATGCCTTCAGTGGTGTTTAAAATCTATTAATTAAGCTGAAAGGGGTGTTCAGTCCTCCATGCTGTTCCTTCATTCCTCCATGCTGTTCCTTCAGTCCTCCATGCTGTTCCACACATGTCTTTAGTCTTGAACTGACATATTTAGGTCTTGTCTACACTCGGTGTTCTGTCTTTTACCTGGATGAGGTCTCGGGCAAGCAGCTCCGTCTCCCCAGCAGGAATGCTGTCGTCCAAGACCTCCCATCGTTCCCCCAGGCGAAACTCCATGACATAATGCTGGATAGGTGCTGTGTGATTGGCAGGTGGGATCCAGGTGAGCAGGACTCCCTGCTGCGTGCGATTGGCTGTGAGGCACCGTGGTGGGGTAAGCAGCACCAATGGTTCAGGGGTACTTATAGGAAATACTGGAAGAACAAATTAGGGTTGAGAATGTGTGTCAGTGAGCAGTTCCAGCAGCAGGACAGCAGTGAATTTTTGACACTGACACGTGCAGTATCTTAACTACACTGTGACTACACGTAATTAAGCTTTTATACCAAATGTATCGCTTACATTCAGTATGCATTAAACTCACACACATCTTTTCATGTCATTTCTGAATCCTTTAAGACCATTTCATGAGCAATTCTTCTTGCCAGCTTATTTTCTATACTGATAGGCTTGATTGCATTTGATAGCCCCATTTATTTTAAATGAGAAGAATACAAAAAGCGGCTCCTGGGCTGAAGGCTTTGTCTTCTTTGTTTCTAGTTCTTGGCTGAGATACAAGGTGTGAGAAGTAATCCCAATTTTCAGCATGTCACTTACTTTTAAATAATAAGCTGTGACAGCTTCATTTACATGTAATAAAAGCTTATTTTCCTCACTGCAGTGAGGAATGGCGCATAATGATTCAACCACAGCCCAGTTTACATTATTGCTCTCATAATCTAGCTTTAAAAAATATATATTTTTTTATACGTAGCATTACGCTCGTCTGTGGTATAATATATAAGGGATGTTAAATTGATCACTTCTATACTGAAAAAAGTCTTAACAAGCTTCTGTATCTGCAACATTTAATCAGCTCACTGTTAAATTCACCTCCTTTAACTGTCACCCTTAAATGTATCGAGCGTAGTCAATTAACATTAATTCAGTAAACTGAGACAAATTGAGAAACCTTGTTTGTTGCCTGGTTCACTAGTTCTCTCTCTGAATGCTGCACTTTTTGGGCAAATGTGGGTTTTGTGGGAGCAAAAGTTACCACTCTGTATTGTTTCCTATGCTTCAGAAAACAAAAAGCGACATTTTTTTTTGTTCTTATTGGTGAGTTTTTTTGTACCTTCATGATTCAGGAAATTCATCCCTTTTATACAATTCTAAGAAACTGGAAGTATTCTCTGACTGATTGGTTATAAAACAAATTCAATAACAGGTAGCTGCATTACTTTTATCTGATTTACTTACTGTAGAGGATAAGTAATCAATAATCAATCTTAGTGCATGTTTTTGATTGTATGTAGAATCTGATTGATACAATTTTGACCAATATTGTTCAGAAAATACTCACAATTTAAATAATAATCAGGAAATATGATATTACCAGAGATGTGTTCCTCAAACTACAGACAATACATTTTTAACAATTAATGAAACTAATCAGAGCCAGCATGTGAATTCATTAATCACTCATTTACTTGTTACTTTTTGTTGCCCTTTTCTGCCCTCTATGGCATGGTGCTCTACTGGGGTTATGGGAGCAGACAATGTTAAACCAGAATCATTCACTCTCTGAATAACCCCGAACTATGTACACCTCACTAAATACCTGTAGACATAAAGTCAGTATGAAAATGAACGCTGCTAAAACATCAGAGGGCTCCTCTGCAACTTAAGTGCAGATGGATTCTTGAGGTTTTGAAATATCATGTGACCAGCACTCACACAGAAAGTGTTGTATTGCTGATGTGTGAAAACCTCAATATTTCATAAAATACTAAGCCGTAATAATTAACACTTCTCTGTCTCGTGATCAGGAGTTGAGATCAGTGTCAGGGATGTAGACGCTACACGATTCCTTACCAGCAGGCACCTCCAAACAAAGTTTCGTATTGAAAATTCACATGAAAAGTGACACTAGAAATGTGTGAGAGGTACAAAAAAAGAACAAAAATATCACACCAATTTGAGGGTTTTCCTGCCCTGCTGTTGCTCCAGAATGCTTCCATATCTGCTAAGACCCCTGGTCTCAGCTCTCATTGGTTTCTGACATCACTCTACCATGACTGGATATCAAGCATGTCTACTGTTGATATCCAGTCAGAGTCTGCAAGCTCAGCCATTGGCGATCTCAAAACCAGGGATAAAGTCATGTAGTATGAACTAGACATTACAACACATATTTCTCTATTCTTCTATGTTTGTCAATATTAAATTAAAAAAAAGGTTTTCACAAACTCATTTTATACACTAACGTTCAAAAGTTTGGGGTCACTTAGAAATCTCCTTATTTTTGAAAGAAAAACACTGTTTTTTCAATGAAGATAACTTTAAACTAATCAGAAACACACTCTGTACATTGCTAATGTTGTAAATATTCTAGCTGCAAATGTCTGTTTTATGGTCATTTCCAGCAACTATCACTCCAGTGTTCTAATGGAACAATGTGTTTGCTCATTGCGTCAGAAGGCTAATGGATGAATAAAAGAAACATTTTAGCTGGTTTAGTTTAGCTGGTTAGAGAAGCTATAAAACTGACCTTCCTTTGACAAAAGCAAAGTTTGTAAAAAACTGTCAAATACAAATCATTATATCTAACCTAGTCAATGTCTTGACTATATTTTCAATTCATTTTATAACTCATGGAGGTAAATAAAAGTGTGACTTTTTATGAAAAACACAAAATTGACTGGGTGACCCCAAACTTTTGAATAGCAGTTTATTTATATTAGTTTGACCTTTGACTTTACCTTCAACATTGTATTGTACTTGATAACTGACATGAAAAGGTTAAAACTGTAGACTGTAAATTATGAGAGGGGAAGGATGTACCACTGCACCGAAACATATGAAAAAGATGCTCCAGTTGATTCTGAAAATGATTCTGAATGATTTCCCCGCTGTAAGTAAGAGCCTTTCTGGCGATTCTTGCTGCATGTCTGCCAAAGATATTTTATTATTGGACATCCCAGCCGGGTGATAGCGGGTGTACTCACCTAGTGTATTCACAGTGACAACCTCGCTGAAGGGGCCTGTGCCAAGCTTGTTTTGGGCCAGGACACTGAACTGGTATGTTGTCTCTGGCTCCAAGCCGGGCACCACCATCCAGTCATGGCCTCCAGGCACGGGTATGGAAAGCCAGTCATGTGGACCTAAACGCTCCCTCTTCAGCCTGTGGGGCCAGTCAGGATGAGAGGTGAGCAACAGACAAGAGATTTTTATTAAAAAACTAAAATAAAGTAAATATATATATATATATATATATATATATATAAATAAGTGTAGAACGTAATGTAATTCCTCTGACTTTCATACTTTTCATACTTCCTCATACTTTCAACAAATTCTACTCCTGTTCAAATATATGTTTTTGATATTAAATTAATGTCATTTCTGCAACAGCTTCATCAGTGTTTAAAATTAAATATTTAAATTAAATATTTCCATGATTCATTTTTGAATGTTCACTTCATTCACAGCATGGCTGCCACTTGATGGTAACACAGTAAGCCCATGCTGCACCCAGGTTTGCTCTTTACTGGTTTGCCCAGGCCACACATTCAGCGCTGACTACACCTGATCGTGAGTACAAATTCAAATGAAAAGAAAACAGTTGACATGCAGCAGCTGTTCACTGGAAATGCCTAAATAAATATAATAATATATCAGTGCCTTTATTACTTACATATATTTTGCCACTTGTTTCCTACAAAATCTACTGAGAACACTTCATTTTACAAACATAGAGTATAATTTTGCATTTTTTTAAGTCTCAACACTTACCTAAAGTACCTTTTTTTAGAATTCTGTTTGACAGATTAATATCTTTGCACTATGAGCATTTAGCATGTGTCTGAGTGTCCCGTTAGATTGCTAGCATAGTATCATGCAATGATTCATCCCGTAGACTATATATCAGTGCCAGTGTGTATCGTCATGGTCGCAGGTTGTCATTTTTCATTGGTCAGAGGGCAGACAGCAGAGAGGAGAGGAGAGTTATGGACGGATGAGCTGCCGTCAAGAACAACTTTTCTGTTAGACTGTGATGGACGATGAATGACATCCCTCATCCCTCTGGTGTTTTGGATGAGTTCCAATCTGCATCTATTTGTTAACTTAAATAAACTGACACCTATTGCAGCATATCTCAAAATGAGAAGACAACATCCAGTTTATTATACACTGTCAGGACAGTAACTGTTATTGCAGAGGGGATTTGGAAAGCTATCTTTTAGCCCTAGAACGAATCAAAATGCGGTGTTCAAATGCAGATTTTAAACTAAGAGCTATACATTAGAGACATGGACCATCTGAGAAGAGTTTTTTTTTGTTTGTTTTTTACCCAAAGCTGCTTTGCTCACTTCACTCACTGATGGTTGAGGTCAGTAGGAATATCATTAATTAAAGCCGCTGCCTATTTATATGTTTGAGCTGCTCCGCTGCCCCCGCTCTGTTTTAATGAAACCTAATTTGTTAAAATAAACACATCCTGTGAACTGGCTAAAGATATTCCTGTATATAAGGGTCAAATCAAGGCGTCATATCTACCTTACACAATTCGGTTTCATTCATCTAACGTCTTTTTAACATCTAGCTGATCCAAAGGCACAAATCCTTGGGCCAAAACTGCAGATAACTCCCTCGTGTGTTGGAATGTTGAGTCTTCATTTGTAAGTATTAAATTCTATTGTCTAGACTAATGCAATATATACACTACAGATCAAAGGTTTGGGGTCACCCAGACTATTTTTTTTTACACTTTGATTTACCACTATGAGTTGTAAAATTAATAGAAAATACAGTCAAGACATTGACAAGGTTAGAAATAATGATTTGTATTTAAAATAATAATTTTTCTTTCAAACTTTGCTTTCGTCAAAGAAATGTCAGTTTATAGCTTCTCAAACCAGCTAAAGTGTTTTCAGCTGTGCTAACATGATTGCACAAGGGTTTTCTAATCATTCATTCTGATGCAAAGAAATACATTGTACCATTGGAACACTGGAGTGATAGTTGCTGGAAATTGGCCTCTATACACATATGTACATATTGCACCAAAAACCAGACATTTGCAGAATAGAATAGTCATTTACCACATTAGCAATGTATAAAGTGTATTTCTGATTGTTTTAAAGTTAACTTTCTTTCTTTCACAAATAAGGAAATTTCTAAGTGATCCCAAATATTTGAACAGTAGTGTACATTAAATTAACTGAACTCATAGACTGCTGATAAAACAGTTGTACATATTCCTAAACTAATAATTAGCACACAAGGTGATGAGATAATTTTTACTAAATCAACCAACATTTTAAACTGCAATTTAATGTTTTGTGTATTTCGGATGTATAAATAATGTAAAACCACTTCAGTTTGATTGATACTACACTGTGTCAGTCATGATTAAAAACCCAAAGTAATGAAATAAATGAAACAGTCAAGCAGCAGCAGCAGCAGTAGCAGCAGCAGCAGCGGCAGCGGCGGTAGTAGCAGTGGCAGCAGCAGTGGCAGCCGCAACAAAAACAACAAAAAAAACTCTTCTGCAGCTGTAGCCGTGGCAACTGCAGCGGCGGCAGGAGAGAGGACTTCGGGTCATGTTCAGTGTAGTTGCAACTGTTTTAGGCGTTCCTCGAGAAATTCCAAAGACTGGAAACTCACTCACATCGGATCCCCATGTATTCCCATCTTTGCACAACTGTTCTGAACACAACCCTAGAAAAGACATTTTTAGAAAGAACAGAGGACGTATTGGAATGAGAAAAAAAGCAGGAAGCAAAGCATGCTGGGATGACTCACACATGGCCGTACCAGACTGAGAATGTCTGCTGGAAGCCTCCGTCATAACTCGCCTCCCAGGACACGTTGGCCCAGGTGGAGGACGCTGCCGCATGGACGCTGGTGGGGGCGTGGGGGCTTGTGCCTGCAGGGAGGGAAAGCAGTGAGAAATGTGTTGTTAAAAGGGCATATTAGTCACCGAATAGCCCTGCTGTACGTTACAGTACATTTATTGTCAAAGAAATTGATTGTGCACTGGAGCTACTAATGTATTTTTGAGCAAAAAAAAATAGCTGAAAAAAAGGAAATAACTTGGGAAATGTTCTGGGTTACAAGAACTATGTAAACTTACTCCCAAAAATGAAATGCTATTAATAATTCTATTAGGAAATCCTGCTGATTTCTGGTTCCATTGTTGCAGAGATTCAAGCAATTGGAAACCAATCAGGAGTCAGTCATTGTATTGCTGTGATTTGAACGGCTCACATCCAGAACAGATACGCCGGTCAGAGGGGGTAACGTTGGATATCGGGTCAGACAAGACTGACTCCATTTACCAGCTGCAATTGGATATTAATGGTTTTTTTTTGTTAGAAAAATCAAAATACCAACACAGCAATGTAAAAATTCTCCATTATAAGTAAAAAAGCAAGTAATATAAATAATAAGTAAAAAATTCATTTGTCTGATATATTACTGAATACAACATTATTTGATTATTAATACTAAAACGTGTGTAAGCAGCATGCTAATGTTGTAGTTGCTGGAGGGGGAGTTAGTTTCAGCTACTTTACACACAGTGTTAGATCTATTAGGCTTATATTGTTACAGATTGAGCATGGTGCTTGTTTGGATTGCTGTTAGAGATGTAGCAGGAGCTTAAAAGGACATTAGGTGGAAGTAACCAGAGTCTACAAGGTGCCTTTGAACACACCACTGCTGACTACGGTAATACATTCGCAGGCAACTTGCACAGCAAAAGCAGCTGGCAGTCAGTATTTTTAAATGAGAGCTGCCGAAAA
The DNA here is from genome assembly GCA_030544235.1 of Lepturacanthus savala. Classification (NCBI taxonomy): domain Eukaryota; kingdom Metazoa; phylum Chordata; class Actinopteri; order Scombriformes; family Trichiuridae; genus Lepturacanthus; species Lepturacanthus savala. Next base: position 18,713,654 of record CM060479.1, on the reverse strand, counting down.
GGTGCGTCTGGCACCGCAGTGCAATGGCAGCTTTGAGAGCGACAAGGAGGGTTGAGATTTCTTTAATTTTATGCACGACGTTGGTGCTAAAGAGGTGACTGATTACAAATCAAAATTTGACTTTATTCCCGCTAGTGTGGCTTCTGATTTTGCAGAGATTTACTACTAGTCTTTTCTTACCAGGAACAAACAAAAAATAAATAATTCTAAAAATGATACTAATAAACAAGGGAAATGTGGAAATGTGTTTATTTAATCATGCAAACACGGTCAGTGTTGGACTTCAAAACTGTAATGTTATTTATTACTTGTCACTGTCATTTCAAAGTAATTTGTTACATTACAATATTAATGTATTCAAAATGTACGGCATTACACTAGTATTGCATTACTTCTAAGTTAGTTTCACTAAAACAACTGGAAATGTGGATCTTTCTGACAAGCTTTCAAAAAACTGGTGATTCCATGATTGAAAGTTGTTCTCATGTCTTCAGCAACACACTCCAACACAAGTCACCTGGGCTCTTGAGGCTGAAGAATCTCAGAGCAGGAGAATGTTCATTTTGGCTGTGTTGTGGTTTTATCGCCACTCTCATGTTCTGCTTGCTTTCTTGTTACCTTCATGTTAGGATGGCACCTCTGTAAATGTTAAATTAGCTGTGCTATTCCGGGAAGCGTAAATGTAGTCCTTATGTTTCACAAATGTAAAGTAATGAGTGTATGCCCATCTGGAGAATGTGCTATCCAACATTCCTGCAGGTTCACTCATCTCCATCTTCTGCCTGACGAGCCAAAAGTAAAAGAAGAAAGAAATATTTGTGGCACGGGCAATTTACTGCTTCCACATTACTGACATTTGTGCCAAGTACAATATTACATTACTGCATAACAGCAAAAATTAATGCATTACAGTAATTTATTAATTTTGTAACACGTTAATCCCAACACTGGTCACAGTTCATGGCTAGCTTGCCGGCTGAATAGCTCTACTTCAAACTTGATTATTGGACACAGTCAAACTCAAGAGCTGCAGCGCTGCTTGAATGACCCAAACCCATCCAACTGCCAGAGGGCTGTGTCCTGCTCAAGTCGCCAGCGTTGTTAACGCATGTTAAGGCAGTGCAGCCCGGGCGGATTACAAGCTGGGCTGAGCTAAGGCTCCAGTCTGGAAAGAGAACATGGTGGAAATGTTTGAGCGCATCGTAGGAACGTGACCAACGTTCAAAAGACACTATGCATCACCAATGATTTATATGACTTTTTAAACGGTGACTGGAAACCACTGTAGATGGTCCGTGTATTTTGTTTGAAACAACCTTGTTTCAAACAAAATACATGGTCTGCCCCCGGACCAAGAAGCGGGCTGTTTGGAGACAGTTGGCCAACAAGCTCTACCAAGGGACACCTTCTGAGCCAAGGCTGGTTGTCTGGCTGGCTGGTAATGAAGCCTAGACAAATGAGCTTTATAGTCTGATAGGCGGTCTGGATGACCTTGATAACAGTTAAGCTAGTTTACATGTGTGCTCGGGCTTTTCGTGTGCATGCGACTGTACCTATGACTTGGACGTGCGTGCTGGCAGTGATGCTCGTGGCAACGTTGGTGGCGACACACTCCCACTCCCCGTGGTCCTCCTTTGTGAGTGACTTGAACTGTAAGCTGCCTCTGGGCAGAACATTGTGCTTGCTTTTACTGGGCTTCCCTACCTGCAGTCCACCCAAGCAACGGCGAGAGGGAGTCAGCCGAAGAAAAGAGACAGAGAGGTGCACAATAGGTTGGCACAAGCAATGGTAAAATTCACACATTTGAAGAAACGCACAGGCCCTATACGCACAGCCTGCCCCACACACACACACACACAAACACACAACAGTGCACCAGCCACTAAAAATACCAACCCGCAATCTCACATTTGCTAGAATCATATTGCTCTCAGTATTGCTATTTGTTATTGTACGAAACAAGGAATTATGAATTTTGTAGGTGAGACAAAACAATAGCGATAATCACACTTTGGCCATTGAGCAAGATTAAACATGCCTCATAATAACACAAACAATCGCTTGGTCTAATAAGTTCCCTTGATTGTGTATTTTATAGATGTCATTAAAATGTGATTAAAATCTCTAAAATGAGACAGTATGAGTCATTAAAATATGTGCATGCAGTAGAGGAGCAGGATTCAGAAACGAAGATTTCTCGAAGGGAAACACTGATTGTGATTAAAAAAAATAAATAAAATAAAACACGTTATTGGTTAAACAGCCTTGCACATAAAATAATACAAGGGTTGGATCCTACCTTTCTCCATGTGATGTTGGGAAAGGGATCTCCCTCTGCCTCACAGGGGATGACCAGCTCTCTCCCAGCCTCCTGTCTGTACTCCCCTCCAGGAACCACTGAGAATTTGGGAGGGTCCTGCCAAGGCCAGATGTGGGTAAGTAAAAACTTAACGTGCTGTCAAGATGAACTCTGTCCTGGATACGTTAGAAGTGTTGACGCACCTTTAGCACCAGGGGAGCGGGAGGGGACCATCCCATGGAGCCCAGGGCATTGTAAGGCATGCAGGTATAGGTGCCGAGAGAATCCTCAGTCACCTCTGCCACACGGATGCTCCCATCGTCCATTTGGCTCCAACCAGGGTACTGTGGGTAAAGCCGATTGTTGGACACCAATTTAAAAAAAATCAATCACTTCTATGGAGGCATATGAAGCTTCAACTGAATAATCGGCACACTTCAGTCTTGAGGTGAGGTCAGTGAGTATTGTGCCGCACCAGCTCACCTTATCTATCCTGAGGGGGAGGCCATCTTTCTTCCACTTAACCATAGTTACAGGAGGGTTGGCGTCAACAGGACAGCGGATGAAGCCGGGCAGACCAATTGCCACATAGATGACAGATGGCATGTTTACCACACGGGCAGGATCTGTTCAGAGAAAGAAACAGGAGTGATGAAACATGTTTTTTGTGACACGGCAGACCCGATGCCTGCTGACGAAGTGCTATATGGAGGAGATTGGGAAACCATGCTGTTTATTGGAAGTGGGTTTACCGTAAAATTATACATAATATAGTAAGTAAGTAGGTCAGTTTTATTCGTGTAGCACTTCTCGCAGAGAGGACTTACAAAGTGTTTCCCAATAAAAATACATACAGAAATAGAATTATACAAAACAATAAAATCAAAAATGAAATCAAATCAGGTCATATGTACCAAATACGTACAAAAGACATCCATTGGGCTGGAGGAAATCCCCATACTACTCATTATATCAGTTTACTCTTGCAGAGTAAAAAATTGGCAAGAATGGGCAACTGTCTAGAAGGGATGACATGGGAAGGGGTTATATTCACCCGAACACTGCCAACCTCATCAACAGAAAATACCAAGAAATAACCACAGTCATCATTGGTACAGCAGGTGGTTGGGGCACAGACAAAGGAACACTCTGGATGAACAAAAGCATATTCCTCACTTGTCTGACAAGTCTCTGTGAAAAACATGAACTCCAGGTTCTTGGAGACGAACAGATCATTCAAAATGGATGATTTGTTACTGATCGAGCGAGCAGTAGCACCAGCTTGATGGACATGAAGGTGGAGGAACTGGCAGGTGGTCCTAGGGGGATTGCAATGAGGTTAGAATGGTCAGGGAAGGAGGCTCATATTAAACGTGAACATCTGTGAGTGATTCTAACCGGTATTCTGAGGGCTGATCTGTGCCTCTGCAATGCAGAGCCACCTCGGTGCTGCAAGCAAGGGGGCGCTACTGCACGGGAGGATGCTGTGGGAGACTGGCTGCAGATGAAGAGTCTGCAAATAGGAGCGTGTGGTATATACACGACTGTTGTTTGGTGTCAACCAGACAATTTTGTGTTTTCCATGAAAAATCACTTTTTTTATTACCACAATGAGTTGTAAAATGAAGAGAAAGTATAGTCAAGACCTTGACAAGGGTAGAAATAATGATTTGTATTTGAAATATTTTTTTTTCCTTTAAACTTTGCTTTTGTCAAAGGAAGGTCCATTTTCTAGCTTCTCTAACTAGCTAAACTGTTTTCAGCTGTGCTGACATGATTGCATCAGGGTTTTCTAATCATCCATTAGCCTTCTGATGCAATGAGCAAACACACTGTACCACTAGAACACTGGAGTGATAGTTGCTGGAAATGGGCCTCTATACACCTATGTAGATATTGCACCAAAAACGAGACATTTGCAGCTAGAATAATCATTTACCACAGCAGCAGGCTGCACAGCATGCTGAACGTTAGCAGTTAGCACAGAACGGACCAGTTTGATTTGGGTGAATTCCATCCCTCCTGTAAAGAGAGGGACGATTCCAAAACAGATTCAAATTGTCGGGAAAAAGAAAAACGTTGAGCACTGCAGGTGGACTGGAGCCAGGTGTTGAGCCTGAGGAGTCTGCTTAAACACTCAGCACTGTGGGATAAATGAATCTGTGTGGGGCACAGCTGGTCTCTAAGCAGCATTTGTTTGTGTTTGTAGAGTGAACACTCCTCAGCACTGAACTCTCATGCACATTTGTTTTACTTCTGGACAGAAATTAAATGAACCGCACTGTGCACAATGTACATGACAACTTATACAGAAAACTAGGCAGGATTTAGATATTTAAAGAGGTTTTATGCACTGGAATGCTCTTTTAAATGTTTTTTAGCAGTAAAAAGTTTATAATTTAGGGGACAGTAGAGATCAAATAATACACTTTCTGAAAATCACTTTTTGGCTCAACAGTTGTCATGAAACACACTAAAATGAAAGAGGTGTAATGAGAAAGTTTTAAAAATTCAATGAAGTAGATGTAAAAAAAAAAAAGCTGGCTGAAAAAGAATTACTTCAGTAAAGTATAGATACCCCAAATTTCTACTTAAAAATCTAAAATAGCTCGGGCTGGAAGGAGCTATTAGAAGTGAAGAGTCAGACAGAGATGCCGGTGTCTCTGTGAGGCAGCACTGCTTTGAGATAACATCAGCGTTCTAACATTTGTTAATTAGCACTACGCACAAAGTACAGCTAAAGTTAAAAAGTACCAAAGTGATTAGAATTCATCCTGAGGGGACACGAATGGGAAACACCAACAATGTCATCCAAAACTTGTTGCTGTTGTCCATGCTGTGATTAAAGTAATCACAGAACAAAGGACACAGAATACAATGGACACTACAGGACTATATTGCTGCTTCAGCTGAAAGTTTTTTTTAACAGATCTGCTTATATCCAGGAACATTTTGATGAGGCATCCAGGAATTGCAGGGGTTTCATTTAAATATTATAGAATCTCTGATCCCTTAGATACACCGTCGACCATCTAATATCATATAAGACTGATGATCAACTGTTTGTGGCGAGCAGATAATGAGACCATCACCACAGTTGTCTGTGTCCATTAAAGATGAAGCTAGCTAAAACACATGTCTTTTATTACAATTCTTTAATTCAAGATACAGTGCATTGGTTGGTGAGCTGGTACATGGATTCCTTTTTTACCTTTGGACGCAATCAGGCTACCTGCTTCCAAAAAGAGGCCATACAGCTCTGGAATAAAATAAAATACCACTGCAAAATTATCAGTTTTTATGATTTTACTACTCATAGATATGTGTTTTGGGCAAAAGGAACATTTTTGTTTGAGTCTATAAACTACTGACAACATTTGCCCCAAATTCCAAATAAAAATACTATTGTTTAGAGCACTGATTTGCAGAAAATGACAAATGGTAAAAATAACAAAAATGACTGAATGTTTTCAGGCCTTAAACAATGCAAAGAAACAAGATCAAATTCATTTTCAAACAACATAATACTAATGTTTACACTTACGAAGACTCGAGAAATCAATATTTGGTACAATATCCCTTATTTTTAATCACAGCCTTCATGCATCTTGGCTCCCAACAAGTTTTTACATTGTTCTTGGTTCAGGTGTTCACCTAATCAGTAGCTCTTTAATCAGAATGAGGCGTATATGTGTTGCAGTTCAACAGATGCTGGATTGGAATGCCTGTAAAACATGTAGAGATGCTGATTTCAGAAAAAATGGAGTGTTTTTTTTCCAGAACTGTATGTATAAACAGAAGTTCATCTGGTGGTGGAAAGGGGCTAAAAGGAGAAAATGAGTGGTGGGGTGGCTAAAACTTCTCCTTCTCAAATCCTGAATTATGAAGAGGGGGTGAGAACAGCATGGTTTCTAAATGAGGTCAGGGAGGAGAGCTTCAAAGTAGGCACCGGGTGATAAGAAGGAGAAATGGTGTGAGAGGAGGAGGGGTGACGAGGAGGAGTGAACGCTATCGGCGGCGCGATAAGAGGAAGGACGAGCGAGGCTGAGCACGAGCGTGGGAAAGAGGACAGGTGAGAGAGAGTGAGAGAGAGAGAGAGATGTGACTGGATGACGTAAGGTAGAGAGAAGCTGGCAGAGGAGAGAGGGGAGAGGAGGATTAGGCGGCGTGATCGCGATAAAAACCCAGCAAAAGGCATCTGGTGAACGAGTGGATGTGATGCGGCGCAAAGTGGTGGGGGGGACGGGGATAAGGATCGATTAACTGAGCTGCTTTCCAGAACAACTTTGTACAACAACTGCTGCCCTGCGAAGCCCCCTCACCGTCGGCCCGGCAGCTCGACCGCAAAACAATCCCAGAGGAGTGCAACAGACAAGAATATCAGCCAAGTTTCTAAATATAGCTCACAGACAGCACCGCCGCTCACGACACACACGCTGGTTCCCACTGCAAAGATGCTTTTGGGAAGTTATTCACTGGCGAGCGCTTCATGGAGAAAAGGGAAGAAAGAGAGGGATGTCAGAGAGAAAAGGAGTATGTGGGAGAAAGATTTTAAACATGATGAAGGGTGAAAAGAGCTGTGGAAAAAAAAAGGATCTGAGAATGTGAAGGATTTGAGAGAGAGATGAAGATATTGAGATGAAACAAAAGAAGAAATGATAATTGGTGGACAGAAAAGACAGAGAGCCCTCTGCAGTCTAACAGAGAAAAGTCTTACAGCAATGATGTAATCCTCCCGCTCTCACACTCTGCCCCCCCTCCCCTCGCCTCTGTTCATCCACACACACACACACACAAAGACACACACACACCACAACCTAATGTACAGCCATCGAGAGGCAGGAGAGCGAGGGAATGCAAAAATGTCTGTTGCCTTGACTACTAGCTAGTGGCCGGTCGCCGGGGCGAAAATCTCACAGCACGACCCCGCCTCTTGCCTGTCTGCTCCGAATAAGAGCCAGATGCTTTTCCGAAGTGACAAAATCACCACGCTGTCATGTTTCTAACAGCTCCACTGACTGATGGGGCTGACTGTTTTATGAGGGGAGAGAATAAGGAGGCAGCAACCTGTGATGAGGATGGAGGGATATATATATATATATATATATATATAAAAATAAAAAGAGTACAAATGAGGAATGAAGCGAGGGTGGGAGGAGGAGAAGGAGAGGAAGAGAGCAAACATAACAAATAGGAAAATGTATTTCAGAGAGCAAATTGGGTGTTTAGGTGGGATTAGTAGGTGTTTGGCTTAGAGGTGGAACAGGGTTGGCGTGGAGACCGATGGAATGTCCAAATCAATTTCCACGGAGCAGAGGCTGTCAAACTCCAATCAGAAGGTTTCTGGTCATGTAAGCTACAGAGCAGCCTGTGTACAAACTGTGTTTGTAAGACACTCCTGCTACACACCACACCATACCACACGGAACATTAAATTAATCGAATCCCTTCTCAGCACCGTATAGAGATGAGAAGTCATTTCAGGCGTTGAGTTATTACTCCGTTAAAGCTGTGATCAGGATGTTTGATGTAGACATTCCATATAGACGCCATTAGGAAGGCTTGGATGATACAATATGTCCTACTTTCCTCAAAAGAAGTCTTGTGATGTTGCGACAGAGTTATTATTGGGCCCGTCTATGTTCATTTTTGAAGTATTTGAGGATTAATGTCAGTTTTATACCCAATTCTAGTTATGGGACAGTTATGGGAGCCGTGCTGACCCAAATTATGAGAACAATGATATTGCCTATTGGTAAACAAAAGGTCAATCTTTGTTCTGAAACAAAGCATTTGGCAAAAAATGTATAAATTATTGCATTTTTGTTTTTTAAGGATGCAGCAATGTGCTTTCAAAATAGCAATGCCACAGCAATCTCTGGTGTTCTAATTGACTGAAATATAATTTATTAACCTGGTTATCAAAGTTAAAAGACAGGAGGAGAAAACAAATCATTTTCATAAGAACACAATCACGCTCATCATCCTGAATATACTGAGCAATATAATAATGGGATTCAATGTAATTATGAATAAATCCACACACACACAACACCCATTTATATGCTGTAACATGAACTGTACTAATACTTGTGTATTCTATGTAATACTAAAACTGATGAGAATATTTTACATTGTGTGACTGACTATCGGCTGCGTTTATAAACTTTTACCACTTTTATCTATTTAAGACACCAGATGTTGGTATCTTCTTTATTTTTCATGTAGTTTCTAACTATAAATAGGTAAGGACAAATATAAAAGATAGATGCATATCTGTCATCCTGTGGGGTAGTAGTGAAAATGAATTTGGCTCCATGAGGGCACAAAGAGAATGCAATGTGAGAGTGATTTGATGGATAACTTCATTTTGCAGATTAACTGAAAAAGACAGAAGTTTCCTTAACCCCCCCTTTAGTTAACGTGGCCAATGAGGTATGTTACTTTGTGTTTTGTTTAATTATTATCCCCTTGTTCTTTGCAACACTAAGTTTATGAATTTTCTAATGAAGTCTTCACATCGTCTTGCTAATAAATGCCTGTATCCGAAAGGACGTCTCGTGTCAGCCTGATTCATTGGAGGGCTCAAATAGAGCAGGGACTGAGGCTGTCAACTGAGTGCAGTGAATCTGAAGGCTAGACAACAGCATTCATTGTGTAAGAGAATCAAGGAAAGCAGAAATTCCAGATCCCACTTAAAAGGAGCAGAGATTGAAAAGATGGCATCACAATTTCTTTCTAGGTCCCTCAATCTGTGTTTGTCTGTGTTGTCCATAAAGAACTTGGACTGCCACGTTGCTGCCACATGCCTCCTCCAATAGACGTGGAATCATCTTGTTTCCTTCGCCCCCTGGCTGAGTTCTCCATTGCAGACCTGATGACTTCATTGCACCATGCACCAAAGCTTGTGCTCATAGCCTGAGGTATGGCTGGATATACAGCACGATGATGGTTGTGTGACACACTAAAAGTGCCTCCTTAGAAATGCTGGTTCAAAGACAACCCAATTTGGGTAAATAGTGGGCAAAACACACGTTTGGTTAGTTTAACCTATCAAATTGGGTTGGTTCATTCAACCCAGCAAGTTGGGTTGTTCATGTAACCCAACCAAGTACAAAATGCACTTCAGTCGGCAGGTCTGCCGTGATTTAACATTCTCTTGAGGAAGACCTGCGAGTCCATTAGTGGTGCCTGCACAGAAGATGAGCTGAGTAGTTTTAATCTTGTGGCACCAGTCTAATAAATCTGATTGGATGATCGAGACCCTGTCAGTAACCTAGTATGCTGGGCAGCCCGAAAATAATAATAAAAAATAATAAAAATTATTAAAAAATAAAAAAATTATTAAAAATAATAAAATGGATGTCACCTACCATTGTGCTTTAAGATTCATTACTGGTTGTAAATCACTCACTCATCGCTGTTCTCTGTATGCTAAAGTAGTTTGGTTGTCCCTGTCTGCCTGGAGACTTCTTCACTGGTACATCTTCATTTATAAAGTAATTATTGGACTACTCCCCCCATACCTTCACACTTACATCACTTTCACATCAAAAAGGACATCATCTTACAATTTGCGCTCTTTGGACATTTTAACTGCCCCCATCCCCAGGACTCATACTGAGTTTGGGAAGAGGGCATTTATGTACTCTGCTCCCTCTTCCTGGAACAATCTTAAAAAATTGCTCCAACTACAGGAACTAATCTCCTTTACTAATTTTAAAACTCATCTCACAGGCTTTTTATTGTCAAAATTTGGAACATGTAATTGTTTCACTGTGTGATATTTTTTATCATCAGTTAAGTAATGTTTTTTACTGTGTATTGTGGTACACAGGTTTTTTCACTGTTTTTGTGTTTCTGTTGTGTACCGTATTTTCTGGACTATAAGTCACGTTTTTTTTCATAATTTGTCCGAGGGTGCGACTTATACTCCGGAGCGACTTATGTGTGAAATTATTAACACATTATTACCGATATATCATTTCACATGTTATTTTCACACTAAACCGTAATAGGGCTCTAGGCTTGTGTTGATAATTTCAACATTGTCGGTAACTTTTTAAAACAACTGAGAAGGACTTAACAAAAATGTCACCGAAAAGAAAATCATATTCTGCAGATTATAAGATGCAAGTAGTAAAATATGACGTCTGACGTCATCGACGTAGAAGAGGAAGCGCCGCGTCTTCTACTTCCGGAGTTAGAGGAGTTGATGAAAAGTGAAACCGAGGATGAAGATTTCATTGGATTTTATTTACCGGGTATTTGGAGTGACACAGATGGTTTTGGTAAACTTCTTATCATGTTATTGATGCTATAGTTATCGGAATAACTCTTAATATGTTCTGTTAACATACCAGGCACGTTCTCAGTTGTGTTATGTAATGTCAGCACCGTTCAGCCTGTTGTTGCCTCTATTCTATTTTTATTTTAAATTGTTCAGCATTTAAATTTTAAATCTGTCTGTTCTTGGTGTTGGATTTTATCAAATAAATTGTGGTAACTTGTCAAAACAAAGGACCACAAACGCAGATGTTGAGTTTCACTTTTTATCGAGAGACAAAAACAATACACTCCTTCCAGTCCCGGGGAGAACGACAACTCGCGCATGCGCGGAAACTTCCCTCTTCCGCAGGAAACTTTCTTGCCAGCCACAATGATCACACAGCGGCACCCACTGGATAAACAATCAATTGCCCCCTAATTACCTCTGCTTCACAACATAAATTTCCCCCAAAAATGTGACTTATACTCCAGTGCGACTTATATATGTTTTTTTCTTCTTTATTATGCATTTTATGGCTGGTGCGACTTGTACTCCGGAGCAACTTATAGTCCGGAAAATATGGTAATATGATCATTCCTCCCCAGGTTGGTCCTCCATGTGCCACCTTCTCTGCCCCTTTACAGCCCTCTTTTCTTTTTCTAGGACTCTGATCCACTGTTCTCATGTGTGTCTTTCTGTGCTTGCATGTTTTTGTTTTAACACTGCCGTATTGGTATAAATAAAGTTTTGTAGAAAAAAAAAGTTTTCTGCAGAGATTTTGGACATGGACATGGAAAAGTCCTGTAAGTAAGTAAGCATTTTTCACTTCCACTCCATTTATTTTACTTATGCAGTAAAGTTTCAAATACTAACTGCATTACCACATATTGTCTTTGGTACAACTACAGACAATTTATAATTATTTTATAGCATGTTGTACTCGCTTTCATCATTTTTTTTGTCGTTTTTCACTCGTTGGAGCCGTGTAGCAGAGAGACATACGACAGAAATAGACCAGCTGTGAAAAACTAGACAGACAACGGACTCAGTCCGGGGCAACACTACTGACGCTTATTTTTTTCTACTTCAAGCACTGGCTAGGACAGTCTCTAAATTTTAGCACACACAACAAATGAAGTGTAAAAAAAGATCATCTGGAAAGTGCTAGAAAGTATGAGCGCCAATGTTTTCTGTAAAAAAAGATCCAACAAGGTTTTATTCTAACCCCTTAGTCATGAGGCACCATCTGGCCACAGACACAGCAACACTCAGCCATGATGCAAATAAAAGCACCAAAATACCTTTTAATCCTAACATAGATGTCGCTAACAGTGGCTTGAGTTGCAGTCAAGAGAAGGAGGAAGCTGAAGATGATTTGCCACAGTTCTAACTGGCTTTGACAAGCGGGACACTCACATTGCACTGTTAGGTAGGCAGAGGCAGTCGGTGGTCTCCCCAGGCTGTTGCTCGGAGCACAAGTGTATTTCCCAGCATCCTCCGGCTTGACTTGGGCAATGATGAGGGAGCCGTCGATGAGAATACTGACTCTGCGCTTTAAGTCACTGTGAAAATGGAGAGAAGGATAAGATTAGAGTTAGAATCTTGATCATAAATTATGTATATTGATCACAGGGCCTCATGCAAGCAGTGCTTGTAGGAACAGATTTGTTCTTGCAAATAACGCGTGTGTAAGTGATTTGAGAACATTTATGTCATTTGTCAATTTTCTCATACTTTGAATTTTCTCTTAGGTACAATAAAAAGTGGTCCAGACTCCTTGTAAATTTCAAGAATCGATCACCTCTCTTATAATAGGAATAAAATGTCTTAATTTAACCAAATTTGGAGTTTACATATGAAACAGACCCAAAGTCAACTCAAATAAATATACGCTACCATTCAAAAGTTTAAGGTCACTTAGAAATGTCTCTATTTTTAAAAGAAAAGCACTGTATTTTCAATGAAGATAACCAAACTAATCAGCAATACACTCTATACATTGACAATTTAGTAAATGACTATTCTAGCTGCAAATGTCTGGTTTTTGGTGTTATATCTACATAGGTGTATAGAGTCCCATTTCCAGCAACTATCACTCCAGTGTTCTAATGGTACAATGTGTTTGCTAATTGCATCAGAAGGTTAATGGATGATTAGAAAACCCTTGTGCAATCATGTTAGCACAGCTGAAGACAGTTTGCTGGTTAGAGAAGCTATAAAACTGACCTTCCTTTGATGAACACAAAGTTGGAAGGATACAAATTATTATTTCAAATACAAATCTTTATTTCTAACCTTTATAATGTCTTAAATTTATTTTTCTATTCATTTTACAACCCGTGGTGGTAAATAAAAGTGTGACTTCATGGAAAACACAAAATTGTCTGGGTGACCTCAAACTTTTCAGCAGTATTTTATATAAACTATACTGGATTTTTCTTGACATATTATGTTACAGCAACTTTTACATTTCAGTAGTTGCTAGGAAACCTGCCTCTGCTTCTCTGTGCAGATCTCTGTCCTGTATCATGTTGTGTTGCAGCTGACAGTGTAATATCACCCGCTGTAGATAATATTCTCTCCTCTTATATCTCAGCGATTGTCACATCCCCCTGACCGCCTCCAGTCACGAAACACTTTGCTTCAGGAAGATGTTTTTTTCAGAAGCAGTCCCTCCTCATTTCTGTCCCTGTGCTGAGCTGCTCTGATGTCATGTAGTTGGCAGCTGGATTTGTATTTTGGAATACATTTTACAGTATGTCTCTTCTTCTTCTGACACTCTTAAGGACTTGAACTTGCACAACTTTCTTACTCATTAGGAACTTTTCTTTTTATTCATGAATGGAGTTGAACATGGAGCCTTATAAAGACTATTGTCGTTGATTAGTTGATAGTTAGTTGATAGTTTGGTATTTTTGACATGAATCTGTATGGCATCCCTATCAGCAGTGTCTTACACTCACACTGACTTAACCCTCACAGTGTCCTGTGAGCCGAGTTTTGGTCCGTTTCTGGTCAAATCGAAAGTAGTCCGGCAGGTTTCCGCAGGACGCTAAAATAAAACGTATTTCTTCTCAAAACAGCATGTGTTCAAAAGAGTGATTTATTTTCATCACAAAACCAATATCCACGAAAAAGTCACAGCTCGTTATCACTTGGCCCTACTTTCTCTCCATTACTGTCAGTGCGCGCTGACATCCTGTTGACTGCTGCACACTAGTCAACACAACTTTTTTCAGTTGTTCGGTGGAGTTCGTGTGTTGATATCAGCGACGCCAACGAGCTAGTTTGAGAGAAGTAGGCCGACACGTTTACAGACATCCCAAGCAAGTTCCAAAAAGTCATTTCAGGGAGACGTTTATCAACCCCGGACGTAGCTCTGGTCTTCTTGCGGCAGCACGCAGAGGTACGAAGGGAGAGAAAGTAGAGCCAAGTGATTACGAGGTGTGACTTTTTCATGGATATTGGTTTTGTGATGCAAATAAATCATTCTTTTGAACACATGCTGAAAGAGGTTTTATTTTAGGGTTCCTCAGAAACCTACCAGACTACTTTCGTTTTGACCAGAACCGGAACAGAACTCGGCTCACAGGACACCGTCGGGGGTAAGTAAGTGTGAGTGTACGACACTGATGATAGGGATGCCATACAGATTCATGTCAAAAATACCAAACTATCCCTTTAACGATCACATCTCACAACTGCACACCTCCCAGTGTACAGGTGACATTCATCAGGCTGAAACTAGCAATCCTCAACGTAATTCAGGCAGTTAAGAGAGTTTTTTTTTTTGTATGAAGCCCATCTGCTGCTTTCCAGAGAATTTAATGGAGAACATAAACGTATACAGTCACTGATCTACAGTATGACGCAAGACTCCCATGACGATGACAGTATATTTTGCCAGTGCCAGTATATTCCTCGCCTGTTTTTCCTCCCATCTCAGTGGATGTGTTGCTCTGACTTTCATATAAATGACTTTGTGCACAGCTTGATTTGTGATTCACAGCAGGATGGTTGGTTGCAGCAGAACTGTAAGGCATCAAATGAAGCTGAATATCACAGGAACATTTTCGCTAGCTCTACAGCACAACATATTTAGAATACACTTATGTAAGCCTGTTATAATAATTTTTTACCAATACCATTAATAACTCTGCCAGGCACAAAGTTTCTGACTTTTAAATCTTGATAAAGCATTGTACTCTCTGTGTTGGAACATCGTATTCATGTTTGACTTGCCATCACATACCGTTCCCGCAGAACTTTCAGCAGCACATTCATTCCAATAAAGTCCTATTTTTTTCATCCAAAAGGTGCTCTGCTGTTGTGAGATCTGAGGTGTGTGTGTGTGTGTGTGTGTGTGTGTGTGTGTGTGTGTGTGTGTGTGTGTGTGTGTAGGCCTCTGGAGAAATAAAGTCACTGTCATGTTTCTGTAAATAGCTTCAAGTGCTGCTGGAAGCATCCATTTAAAAAGAGTTAGACTGGTGTTTTTTTTTTTTGTTTGTTTTTTTTTTATGAACAGAGTTTTAATTTCTTTTAGTTAATGACATCAAGGCTGGCAAAAAGCAGCATCTTCAAGTTCTAGCTACTAGGCTATTTCAAATCATATTGTTAAAATATTAAAAGGGTATTCGAAAAAACCCTAAATTAAACAAAATCCTAGTGACTTTTTTCTCCCTCAAATTGAAAAAGCTCTGAAAAGCTCCGTCCAGAAACACAGATCTAGGTCTGATCAATCTTAGAAGAGACATTGATGTAAAAACTCCCAAATAATTTTGGATAGTTAAAAGTGAATGCATTTTGAAGAAATATGAATGAAAGAAAATGTCCTCTAGCATTTAAATACAGTCAATCAGAACCTCATACATGTCACAATGGTGGGTATGAAAAAGACATTTCAAAATAAATCTATATAAACTATTGTTTTGGGCCACTGTAGAAACAGGTTCCCCATGTAGATAAAAACATCTTTATCTAAAGTAATAAAAACACATTTTAAAAGACTTTTCTTATGGTGACACACACTGTGGTAAATTTTTATATTTATTTTGTTCTCTGATATTTTACTTTTTGTTTTATCACATATTTCTGATTGCTTTTTTATAAGTTTGTACATGTTTTCTTTGTTCCTGTTATTGCTGTATAACTGTATTCACACTCTGTTTTAATCACTGAGCCCTTTAATTACACTGAGAGCCGTAGTACCACAGAGGCTACAGTAGGCCCTCAAAAAATGTCACGGTAGCGATCTGAGACAAAATTTCACCATAAGGCATTTGCCTGTTTATCCTGATGATGATGCAGACCTGAGGAGGTGATGAAACAGCTGCCAGAAAAGACGGCAGCCAGTTCTGTCTGTGTTCTCACATGAAGGAGAGACAGCAAACTGTCTGCTCTAGATAACTTTCAAAATCGCCTCTTGTTACGCATGTCCTTCCAAAACTTTGGAGATGAGCAGGGAGATATTTATCTAACACAGACTAAAACACCAGAAAACAAATCAAACTAGGATTGTATGTGAGCAGCAACAGTCATTGTGTAATGAAATAATTTCAGTACTCAGGAGATCCTGAACAAATGTTTATATTAGGGTTTTATTTTGAACATTTAAATTCAAAATCATCTGTCGAAGACAAAAACACCATTTTTTTTTCTTTTTCCAGCATACACTACCGTTCAAAACTTTAGGGTCACTTAGAAATTGCCTTATTTTTGAAAGAAAATCACTGTTTTTTTCCCCCAATGAAGATAATGGCGCGACACAGTGGAACAGGGGTTAGCACTGTTGCCTCACAGCAAGAAGGTCGCAGGTTCTGGGACCTTTCTGTGTGGAGCTTGCCTGTTCTCCCCATGTCTGTGTGGGTTCGCTCCGGCTTTCTCCCACAGTCCCAAAACATGCTGAGGTTAATTAGAGACTCTAAACTTCCCGTGTGAGTGAATGGTGTGTGTGCCCCACGATAGACCATCTGGGGTGTATCCCTGCCTGTAATGTGCTCTGCCCCCGCGACCCTAATGAGGAATAAGCGGGTAGAGACTGACTGACATTGCTAATGTGGTAAATTACTATTCTAGCTGCAAATGTCTGGCTTTTGGTGCAATATCTACATAGAGGCCCGTTTCCAGCCACCATCACTCCAGTGTTCTAATGATATGATGTGTTTGCTCATTGCGTTAGAAGGCTAATGGATGACTTATGGATGATGATCATTTCAAATACAAATCATTATTTCTAACCTTGTCACTGTCTTGACTATATTTTCTATTCGTTTTACAACTCATGATGGGAAATAAAAGTGACTTTTCATGGAAAACACTAAATTGTCTGGGTGACCCCAAACTTTTGAAGGGTAGTATATATGCTGAGACACGGCCAGTACAGAGTATAAGTGTAGAGTCAGCTGTTGATCAGAGGCAGCAGCTGCTTCTGGAGGAACACACACACACACACAACTAGCAAAAGTGTCACACTGGATAATACAAGCTTTTTACTAATGGGAGCATTTTATTTTTGTAACTTTTGGGGAAACACTGATTGTCTTCATTTTTCATTCCAACCACCGGAGCAATAGGACACATCCAACTCAGCTGGAGCATAATGCTGCTGAGTTTGGAAGTCAGCAAGAAAGTGGTTGTATGTTGTATGAAAGTCTGTACGGTGCCCACATGGCTGAGGTCCACACCAACCCGGATGGCTCCAGAGGTGCTAACTGCTGCCAAATGGTGCTGGTCTACTAGAGGCTCAAGAGCCATTCTTTGAGTTGTCTGTTTTTAGCTACTGTAGAAAATGCAGTGCAACATGTCATGGAGAAGGACCAGTTCCCCATATATATGTAAAGGAAAGTCTTCCTGCTGTTATTTGTATTCATTGCTGCATCAGTCGGATGTAATAATTAAATGAAAAGGAAAAATGGAGAGGAGCAAAATTAAACTATAGGAGCATCTTGATGGGGATTTATTTGTGGTTTAGAACATAACCGCCATAAAAAAGTAACTTTTTATTTCTCTCATTCACTCTCTCACATTCTTTCTGACCTTTTTTGGCCTCAAAATGTCAGGTTGTCTCTGACTAACAGTCCAAAATACTAAATACAAATATATTCAGTTCATAATCCCAGTCCATTAATAAAAACAATAAATCATCAAAATCTGAGAAACTGAAACCAGGTGATTTTTCATCCATTCACCAGAAATAGCTGCCTATTTATCATCTGCCGATCAACTAATGATTACATTGCTTATTTTTAAATTCATGCCTTTGTTTGCTCAGCAGCCAGAATGAACATGTGACATAAATATGTTGTGATTGTCCTGATTAGTATTGTGGATTTTACCTAAACTTCAACATAAAATAGGCAACTTACCAGGCCCACGTTTGGATCACCAAGTTGGAACAAAACAATGTAAATTAATATCGTTATTGCAGTTTTCCACTTTAGGTTTCTACTACTACTATTCCTGCCAACACAAAGCTCATTCTGTTGTGATCTGACCTCCTGTAGTTTTGCTGAATCCTGGATGAACACAAGCCATTTAAAAATAGCTCTGGTTGTGACATCACAATAAGAATAGAAGTTTGTACACAGCCCCTGGATCCATGTAGATCCCCTTCTTCCAGAATGTTTGTACATGACTATTTCTCTGACCGACCCCAGCTCTCTGTGGCATTTGTGACAGCTCTTGACCAATTACAACAGAGTGGATATAGTAGGAATTCAGGGAAAAGGGAGTTTTTCAGAGTGTGTCAATGAGAAGGCGGAATGCATTGCTTTTGGAGAGCATTCTAATTTCTATAAACAGACCGTGAAAATGTAAATATTAGATTGAAAAATGTTCCCCTTTAAAAATTATGAAGATTAGAATATTGCTTTGTATCATCATGCAAAGTAATTGTAGGAGGTACCTTTGCATTGCAGCTACTGAAAGCTCGACTTTGAATGTGCAAATTCCCTTATATTCATACAACTGCCACATCAAAATGCATATTTTTGTCTACAACTTTGACATATTTTTTTAGTTAAATGTAAAAGTTATATTATTTCCCTTGGACACAAAAACAACACAACACATGACTGTAGACAGTGGCTGGTGAGCAGCAGATACAGACGGGAGAGGTGATAATGGAGGACAATAATGAACCCGATCATAACTTTACTTCTTGAAGAAGACGTTATCCTCCTCCCAGAACCAGGTGTAGGTCAGGTTACGAGGATAGGCCTCCGCTTGGCAGGTGAAGAAGGCGTCCTGCGAGATGTTCACTGTAATGTTCTCCGGTGGCGAAACAATGAACGGAGGGCCTGGTGGAGAACACACAAGAACCACATGTCAAGAACCCAGGAGCTTTTTGTGATGAACTTGCATGAACTTGTGATCAAAAAATAAAAACAATCTGAGGACCAGTTTTTAAAGGAATCCCCTCTGCTATGGCAGAAAATACTGCTTTTCACAATTGGCTAGAGTTGTGCAGGTTCGTACTTCACAAGAGCTCAAACTTAAAATTAACTAGTTCATGTTCATTGTAAATTATGTAGAAATAAATTGGTTAATGTTAAGGTTTTAGCATAAAATCATCAAAAATGCATCAATAAAACTGCTGCAAATTTAAGAAAATAAAGTAATGTCAGATGCATTTCAACAAAGGGAATACAAAAAAAATGAAACTTGTTTGAACGCACCATGACTTTTCTTTGTTCGTACAGTCTATGGTTGGCACATTACAAAGTATTTAGGTGTGTACAATTGTAAGTGATCACCACGTGACGGCACCTTTGAAGTGTACATGGTTTGATGTGACTGCAGGTAATAGCCCATTTAAAGATAAGATAAACTTTATTGGTGCCACGATGGGGAAATTCACGTGTTACTGCAGCATCATGGATATCAGTATGATAAATATATATAGATTAAAAAAAAGCTTAATTACACAATATATTTATAAAAAATAATAGAAATAAATATAAACTATGTCAGATGATGAGAAGAGATGACATGATGAGAGGGGCTAACTAAACAAATATTTTAAATACATCAGTGTAAAAAGTAGCCATATTTTATAGAGTCATCGGTGCAAAGAAGAGCATATGTGTGTAATTGAGCTGCCACCTTATCGTAAACCTAACCCTCAGAGTAAAGCTGAAGTGGCTCGGGGATCTGGTTGGGATGCGTCCTTGGCACATCCCACCAGGAGGAGGCCCCGGGGAAGACCCAGGACAGGCTGGAGAGACTTTGTGTCTCAGCTGACCTGGGAACGCCTCGGGGTTCCCTGGGAAGAAGTAGCCAAGGAGAGGGAAGTCTCGGCCTCTCTGATTAGGATCAGCGGTAGACGATGGCTGGATGGATTTGTTTAGTTGCATTTTTGCACTCTGTTGTTTCTTTCAACCTATAAACTGCAAACATTTTGCTAAAAGAAACTGGATTGTAACAAAAACAAAAGGGAAAAAAAAACTGCAAGCCATTTTAATATTCAGACAGGAGCTGAATAACAGCCAGTATAATTTGACAGACAGGCTATAGTGTACTGTAGCCTCACAGAGATTCATTTTCTACTTTAAGGGGTAAATAGATATAATATATAGATGGATATGCTCTACCTTGTGTTTTTTGTCATATTCCTGAGTAAATAAATTCCCTTGAAAGTGAAATCTACAAATTGCTTTAGACACACTGCATGCCCCACAACTTACGTAGTCAGATCAGCTATCGACAGTTTAAGTGAAGATCACAGATTTTTTTTTAATTTTCACTACTGATATTAAAGCATTTTTACCATACATTTATAACAATAACTGCAGCTTAACATCATCGATCATGGAATAAACATTTCACATCTTAATCTAGTATTATCTCATTGCCACCTATACATAGCAACTGTGTTTGTTGGCAGTGAAGCACCTCACTGCTTTACTAAAAGAACTAAAGAGCTGACATCATCTTTCGCCTTTTAATAGAGTTAATGAGATGTTTTATTTTTTTCAATTTATTCATATTTTTTTCTTCTTTCCAGACAGGCACATTTGTTTTCTTACTTTGAATAAAGCACAGTATTGCTGTATGTGGTGGGGCATGATGGTGATATTGGAGTAAGGAAAACTGAGCAGAGCACACTGTCTTCCCCTTATTCACCTTATCCTGGTGGGTGTAATCTGTTGAGTCTGTGTGGGACAAGGAGGGAAGAATTGGACTGGGCACTCTTACCCCCAATTTCAGGTTGATACTTTTTTCAGGTTCTAGAAGCATTTGTTGAATTTCAGGGAAGATAAGATACACCTTAAAACAAATCCTTAGCATTTGATTGGACCACTAAAAAGTAGATGTGATAGAAACCTTGTTAGGTAGTTTGTTGAGGAATGAAGAGGAGTCAGTGCAATAACAGTGCAGGTTTTCTGATGCAGCCTGAATGTGAATGTCACTCAGACATCACCACCTCAGTGGTGAACTTCCCATGCAAACACATCATAGCCACTACAGACACAACATAGAAACCAGTCCATCCATATCGGGCAAGGTTCACATACACTATGTAGATGGATTAACGCCACTACGTCAGCTCTAAATTCTGCTCGGCGTCATCTCAGACCTCAGAGCCGTATCACATACTTACTTTGTACTCAGGAAAGGATTATTTGAATTTATTGCGCAATCCTTGCTGTGACAGATGGATCATCCTGCTTGCGAGCATGGATATATTTATATAAAAAAAAATACATTGATTTGCAGTAATTTATCTGTGGCAGTAACCATGCTGAATTGGCCCTGGGAGCTAAAACTATCTATTCTACTTTCATTTGCTTTCAACTACTTACCACACACTAGGTGGTTGGATTAACTGAGCGCACCACTCAACACTCCAGTGTTTGAGTGGATGTGGCAATTCCAAACAAAATAGGATATACTGCACCTAAGTGCTGCTTAGGAACACTGGGCCAGTGTGTATGGAAGGCGTTATTTGGAAGTGTCTGCTCCCACAGGTGCTCACCTGTAAGACTTTCTAATGTCCCCATTTCATTCTGTGACACTGAATCAACATTTCTATCACAAAGAGTCAGTAGGAGGTGGGAACCACGCAGTGACTCTGCTGAAGAGGGGGCAAGTGTCTATGGATATAAAAAAATATCTTCCGATGAGCTCCTGAAAAAGTGCAAAGAGAGTATTTTTAAGGGGTAAAAAGAAGAACAACAAAGAGACTTAAAAGTTTGCACTTAGGGTATCTGTCAAGGGTCAAAAAAGGAGGATCGGTGCTATCTAAATTACAATTCTGCAGACCGAATAGAGGATGAAAAGATTGATTAAATGAGGACGTAACCAAGGTGAGCTCAAGGCCTGAGGAGTCAGCAGCTGGAGCAGCAGGAACAGCAGGAGGGGAAGTCTATGTTAAAAAGCCAAGACCAGAAAGTGAAAGAGGCAAAATAAGCAATGTTTGGGAACTGCTGACTTCAGCTGTGTGTTTGGTTCCCCCGTCTGTTTATTAGATCGATAAAGTAAAAAAATCAATGGAAAGAATCCATGGCCCTCTGGGCCTCATACAGGGACATTTAGTACCCTCATCCTAAACCTCTTCCATTTCTGTCCTGTGAGGCTTGTCTCAAGATATTTTCCAATGATCAAACCTTCTCTGCTCTTGTTTTCATTCCATCAAATGTCTGCATTAGGTCCAATAAATCAGATATGAGCATTTTCCATGAACTGGAATTATCGAATAACTGTATAACAAATAATGATTTATTATAAACTGGATTATATTAACTATTAATAATGATTGGAATAACCAACTTGTTTATTTGTGTTTATTTTGTCTTTTTCAGCATAAATTAATAGCTACTTTTGCTGAGAGCCATATCATAATGGAAAATACCAAAATAAATCTTGTTACTATATTACAGAGTAGGAGACAAATATTACATGGATATATAAATAATAAATAAGGTTTTAAGAAGCATTCATCAGGTCTCTCAAAATGTACCTTGTGTGTTCATGTTGGTTTCTTGTTATTTAAAAGTCCATTTGTATCAAATCACGATTTTGTGTGGTTTTTTGACACAAAATGTCAAATGGTGTAAATATATAATCCACCTAGAAAATAAAACTAGATAGAATGTGCTTTAATTTTTTAATAACCCTTTTAAGAAAGTTAAACTATCTTGTACAAAGTTTTTAGTTACACCACATCATATTTTTGTCACTGACTCGTATACATATGCAGTACATATGCACACATGTACGTCCATATACAACTGGTAATAAAATGAAGAAAGTGCTTTTAATAAAGTAATACATTTTAGATAACAATTTTTTTATTCACAGTTCAATTCTAACATTATTAATATTATACATTTTTTTCTTTGAGGTCCTTCAACTCATTAAACATTTAAGAATCTATAAATATGTAAGTATTTTTTTTCATTTCAGAAGTTTATCTGCTGGACACAAGATGCCTTCTACTTCTCTGTAAAGTCCTTTCTCAGTTTGCACTAGAGGCATTCTTGTGGGCCAGCCCCTTAAAATTGGATTTCTTATGAGCTCAGGGAAACTTTTTCCCCTTCAGCAGATGAATGTGAAAACAAACTCCAAACATTAGTCTGCACAGTGAAGAGAACAAAATCCAAGTCCAAGAACAAGAAGGAAAAAAAAACATTTTTGAGTTGAGGGGGGACTTCAACTTGAGTTAATTTCAGTTAAGTTCATTACAAACCAAGACTTTTGACTTGTGCAGACAAGAAAGAAAAGGCTACCTATACACCCTATAGTGCACTATAATGCACTAATAATAGTGAATAGTGAAGTAATAACACTTCACTGTGAGGACTTTCAGAGTCCTCATTTAATTAATAAAAAAGGAAATGGGTTCAATAAATAATGCAGTGTGTTGTATCAACATTAATATGTCTTAATTATCTTTTTTAATTCATATTTTGCAGTCCATATGATAATAAAAATGATCAACATAATCTATAAACAATACAATCATAACCACTAAACAGTCTGTCACATTTCCACTATAAGTATGGTTCAGCTGAGGATACAAAGAGCAGTGCTTGCTCCAATTAGGATGACTAGCAGAAACTGCAGAAATGGAACAGCATCCTGTCAGTAACAGAGCCCTTCTCTTTGGCGCTCTTGTCATATGAAACACCTCAACACCGATCTACGGAGGATAACCAGACTGTCAAATATAAATACGAGCCGCAGAGGGCCCCGCGCAACACTTTCTCCCGACGATAAATTCACACACGGACGCACAGACTCTCTGACACACAGAGACAGACGAGTCGAGCCAGTGTTGCAACTATAAATTGCTAGTCCCATATGTTAGTTCTGATCTGTAGCCCACAGCCTGATCCTAACAGGCACAGCATCTCCATCTGCCAGCCCTTTAGCGGGGCAAGCAGGACTAGGCCTGGGCTGGACTGTGCTGTATATTTGTATATGCGTATGTGTGTGTGTGTGTGTGTGTGTATGTGTCTGTGTGCGCCAACCCACCCTATTTAGAACCAGCTGAGTGCTGGAGATTTGT
This sequence comes from Lepturacanthus savala, assembly GCA_030544235.1. Taxonomy (NCBI): domain Eukaryota; kingdom Metazoa; phylum Chordata; class Actinopteri; order Scombriformes; family Trichiuridae; genus Lepturacanthus; species Lepturacanthus savala. Next base: position 18,689,576 of record CM060479.1, on the reverse strand, counting down.
TGGCACTGTGGACTCTTAGCTGATCTGCTGCTCAGTGGCTTTCCAGGAGGGCCTCTATTAATCCATCTCTCCCGTAAATTATACAAGACGGGTCAAATGACCACTCTGGCTCGGCCCGGGCTTTGTACTCGCTCGCGAAATGAAATATGTGATCCCTGTGAACATGTTCACTGTCCGCTCCCTGATAAATGAAAGCGACTGACAACTGACATAAAACGAAACGGTAAAAACATCTATCCAGCATTGATTGGATTAAAGCAAGCTGACAAAGCTCATATTCATATTTTAACAAAAATAAAACATTCACATAATGCTAGTAAGCCTTTTCTTTTCTCTTCCTTTATAAATTGTGTATTTATTTGTACTAGGACCAATTACTATCAAAATGTGAAATTGTCTATCATGTATCCATGATCTCCAAAAAAAGCTGGTTTGTTACCCAGAACAACAAAACAATTTGTCCTTGGCAGCTTTTTGGAAATGAAGTGCTTTAAAAACATGCTTGGCAGATGATTGGATGAACCATTTGTCTTTCACAGGCTAACTTCAACCAATCAGACCAATCCGTCACATGATGTAGTACAGCACTCAAACTCTTGCAGAAGGTAGTTGGTAAAGGAAATTCTTTGCTGTTTATTGCTCTTTTTTTAATGCAGACATACTCTCAGTTCTGACCTCTTTAGGTGCTGTCATTGTTTTCAAATGAAAAGCCACTTAATCACAGCGAAACCACATGTCGCTACCTCATAGCTAAACTCATAACTACAAGCCTGACAAGATGGATTCTCACGTCTCTTGCAAATCCAGCAACTCTTAGTCCTACATCCTTATGTCTATGAGATCCAAAAGAAAAGGTACATAGCCATGTATAAAAGAGAAAAATCATGTACAACTTGTGTGAACATATAAAGTACATATATTAAAAAACAAACCACAGGATGCTGAAATGTGACAATTACTGAGTAGTACTCTGACTTGCATTGATGATGCCTCCTACTCTTAGGCCTTCTATGTAGTACTAGTATAAGTTAGGGCTAACCCTGTAGTTGGATAATTTCTTTGTCAGACCATGATAAAGACTCAGGTTGATGTGTGGACGTCTGTTTTGTTGACTTATCTTGTCCACAAGACAGAGTACCTCTAGTTTTTTTTTTCTTTTTACAGTCACCTTCTCCATTTCTATTCAGCAAGACAACAAACAGCATATGGGACATATGCTGTTTGTTTGTTCACCTGCTTTGCCAAAGAGCACCTGTCTAAGTCAGAGCCTTCAGATCAATGCAGTGCTTCCTTCTCTTTCCGTAAACAGACCAAAAAGATGTTTGCTTAGTGAAATATCAGCCCACGAGACAAAACTCAGGTTGCTATGCTTACAGTGGCCTGGATATATTCCCGGAATAAGAATGGGTGGTGCTCTACTTAAATGCCAGGACTTACAGAGTGGTAAACACTGCATTGACCAACATCGATCATTCAGCACAAGACCTACAGAATAATACAAGACATAATAATGCCAACATGCTGATGTGCACTGTAGCAGGTACAGGGTCGGTCACCATCTTAGTTTAACATGTTCACATGCTAACTTTGATTAATTAGCGCAAACCGCACTGTACAGCTGAGGCTGATGATAGTAATTCTACAATAGCACAGCATTTACAATGGATTTCAGTTGCCTGAATAGTTGCTGTAGTTGAATTGGCATACAGTAGCCTATATTGGTGTGCTTTGCTGTCTGTTCTGATGTGGACAGTGTACTAAAACATTGTAAATTATTGTTAACTATCCTACACCAAGGTCAATGGTCAGTCTTCTATCTGACATGCAACTGGCATGTGCAGCATAACCAATCTGAGTGGCTATATGTCCAAAACTATTAGGTCATCCCTAGCTGAATCACCACTAGGGTCGTCACAATACTAGAATTTACAAATTTGATACCATCTGTCCCCAATCAATCACTGTGTGTGTGTATATGTGCTTGTGATCATGTTATGCACAACTTGAACTATGATCACACAGAGCGATTTCTGGTGAGTGATTTCCATCCAATAGTTCTGGCCCTACTGAGCCCTGTTGTCCCAGCAACGGGGCAGACTTCTGTCAACTGCTTTTTCAACTATTAATATTCCATCAACCACTTATTTTCACAAAAATTGGCCAAGTAGATAAACAAGCAGACAGATAAATACAACAAAAACAATAACTCCTTTTGAAGTACTTTTTACTCTGGCCATTCGAATGAATGCAGAAACCATGAATGTTAAGCAGCATTTAGTTCCACATCAACTCTAATCATAAATTGATGATCTTCCACTGAAGAGGCAACTAAAAGAAATATGTCCATCGACAGTAACGTTACAAATAAAATTGCTTCAATTTAAAATATTGAACTTCAAAATCTACACTAGTCAGCTGGCAGTCAGCCATCTTTAGTCTTATTCAGTCCTTTTCAGGTGTCATGCTCATTATAGACACAACTGGCACTTATTATGAAGTGAATATGACTTTGATATTCTGTTAACTTTCCACAAGAAATACAGAGCTCAATCTGGGAAAAACAGTATGAACACTTTCAGTTAGAGATTGATTTTTAATCCCTTTTGCCAATTAGATTGGCGATTGCATTCTTGTAGCGCCTTTCTACTTTTTTTGATGACTCAAACCCCTTCGTACTGTAATTGTTCATTCATCTATTTACACACATTCATACACTGATGAGGGTGGCTACAATACAAGGTGCTGAACAGTTATCAGGAAGTAATCTGATGATTCAGAAACATTCACACACCAGTGGAACAACTAAGTGGTGTTAAGTATCTTGCCCAAGGATACATCGACATGTAGCCTGGAGGAGCCGGGAATCCATGCACCCGTCCTCCGACCGGTGGACGACCAGCTGTGTGATGACCTGGAAAACTGCGTTTGCTTTATCATTCATTCTCTTTGATGAAGCAGAGGGTGCCGCACAGGCAAACATTCAAGATTGTTTTCTTCAATTTATGGAGAAGAAACAACCGATGAACTGAACACTTGATGTGTGCCTGATGGTACATTATAGACAATAAATTATTATTTTGCTAAATGTGTTTTGGGTTTGCGGCAGAGCGTGGACCGAAACAGATTATTTTTAATATAGAAGCTGACATTTCATTTAGAGCTGGAGGCAAAAAGCTCTCCCATCCCTCAGATTTCTTTTCTCTCTTTAGGTCACTATGAATATTAAAACTGCTCAAATGTTTGAATACAGTTAAGCTCCATCGACTCTTAAATGTTCCCGGTGCAAAATGTGCTGGTTCCAAAACTAATTTCAGCATAGCCTAAAATCACATTCCTAAACATACTGCTGTATCATACACTATTTAAATCCGACTCACCCTGTTGTGTTCACACGTATGTGATAGCTTGCTAGAGGGATCAGTCAGCTGAGGTTGTGACTGTGTTACACCAACAGGGAGAAGATATATTTAGCCTCAACACATTTTAAATTAAGAGAAAACATTACAGTCTCAGTTAATACTGTTTGCTGTATTTTGAGCTATGCTAAGCAGTGTGACTCTATGGATCTTCTTCATTATGTTCAAGTCTTAGCCAAACAAATTCACAGGATGCTGATTAGGTATATCACCACCACATTAATGTTTCTATGTTTAACAGCATAGAGTCTTTTTATTCTTGTAGCATATAACTTAGTCCACAGTTTTTTTTTTTGTAATGACTGTCATTGCCATGAGAGGGAGACAAATGTTTTGCACTACAGCTTTAAAAAAAAAGAAAGTTTATTTAGTACAAATCCCTGAAAAAAATAAAATCACAACATAATAATTTCAATGTTTTTCAATGAAAATCAGAACAATTTTGTAAATATATCATTCCCTCTTATATTGCAAATCACATTATTACAATATTAGTAAAAAATAATCGTAATTAAATAGTTTTACAAAATCGATCAGCTCTATCAACAGCTATTGGACAATCATTAAATTTGGTTGAACATTCTTGTCCATCAGGGTGAATAGTAACAACTTTGATATCCCTTGTCTTTCCATCATCAAAACCGGAACATATCCATTACTTTAGTTTATGACCAAATGCTTAATTATTATTCAGCCACAGTTAAATTAAGAAGCCTGTTAAAACAAAATAATTAACATCGTCATTGCGGCCGTATTACCACACTGATTTTACATTCAGGTCAAAGCATCTCTATGCCAAACCCAAACTCACAGAGGAGCTAGCCCGCCTGTAGAATATTGTTACAATAAAATTTTATGCATCACTATAAACTGAAAGTGTGTTTACCTACACCTAGTTGTATTTGCACTTTCAAATAGTGCATAAAATGTGTGATGGAAAACACAGGTCAGAACATAGTCCGCCATACTTCCTTATACCACACACTGACAACGCACCTGGATATGACAAAATAACTGGAAGAAAAGATGTTTATGTTGACCCAATTGGAAATATGAGCATGTGGATGGCAATAAGCATGAATTCTAATTTTCAAATAATTCACTTAAAGGTAAAACATTTAGATGGAACCATGGCCATCTTTAGAGTTGTTGCATTTCACCTTTGACTCATAGTTTCCACTAAAAAACGCAACATTCACACAGCTCCCTCCATAATAACACAAAAATATTAGGTGCAGTGCATTCAGTTTTTCTGATGTTTTTTTAGGCATGCATAAAATTTGAAATATTTTCAACTTTGTAGCATTTAAAGGGGAGTTGCCCTGCTTATTACACTTGGTCCAGGCCGGTTGCACATGCAGCCCTGCTCCACAGGCAAAACACAGGTAGCATTTCTCTGTGTGATCGCCACGTTAAACAAGACACAAGGTGTGTGTCTGGTACCTTTAATACATATTTTACCTACTAAATATCAGGCTGGTGTTTGCATTTAGCTCAAAATATCACTGTGGTTTTCAGCCCTTACATAAACATTTTAAAGGCAGGGTGTACAGGATTTCCCTAAACACACACACACACATGTGCGCACACACACAAAAAAACACTGAGAAGAGTCAGAAATACAGGCAGAGGATCTTACATAAACACACCATCACACACTTTCAGTGGGTATTAAGTATTAAGTATTTTGTTTCCAATCATATAATGATTAAAAGTACAAAAAATGACAAAATTTGTTTGGGGGTTCATAAGTTTCCATTACTGTTGTAGATCAATATATATCAAGTTCAGTGTCCTTGCAGGTCTGGTAGCTCGCCATGTGATTTATTGATTTGTTTGTGACAACATTTCTACTGGAAAGCACATCCTGATTTTTTTTTCTTTGTTTATAGTGATAATTGCTTTCTGTTTTCTCACTCTATACTTATACTGCTGCTGCTTCAAAATCCCTCCTACAGCAAACTTTTGCCCTGTTCCTTAGCTGCTCTTTACTACAGTGCTCGCATGTAAATATCTAAAGGGTGGATGTTTTTGAAGTGTTTTTATTCATGAAAGTAAATTAGAACCACCAAGGGCCTACGTAAACTATGAAGCAAATTTGGCTATTTCTTGCAAGTTTTAAAATGTTCTTTTATTAAAATTATTCTGAGCTTGAATTATGAGTTTTATGCATCTTCAGCAATATTTGAACCCTTTAAAAAATGTAACTCATCTCTCAAGGATGTGATATCAATACATGCCTTGTCATTTTGTCATCTAGACAAATATATGTGATCACAACAATAAAATAAAAAGGTTAAATGAAAATTTGGAATAGCGTTAATCACTATGATGGGGATAATAAAAAATAATAAGATATAACGGACCAAAAAATCCTCATCAACCCCATCAGCAATTCATACGCTGAATATACCAACACACCCTGGAGTGATTTCAACCCTTTTAATAAGTTCCAAAAAGAAGAATTCATCATAATGAAACTTGACTTTACTCTACAAGTGACTGTAGTGCAGATACCATTGTTTTCTACATTTACTTCATTAGTCAAAGAGCAGAATTTCATGGCTCATTATTTGAAAATTTAACTGAAAATGAATGTAGTCTGCTCCTGAAATCATAGTGTGCCTATGTGTAATTCAATATTCATGGTGATACCACTCTGCACTTCAGAGAGAATAGTTTTCTCCAGAAAAGGCAGCCTTGACTCTCCTGGCTCATTAAACTGTCTGCTGCATTTTAAAGGGGATGAGAGGAGCTGATGTGATTGGTCATTACTGAAGCCTGTCCAAGCTCCACCTGCTGAAACTGCATTCCTCCCTTATACCCACAAGAATGTATTTATCCCACTTTATCTATAAGAGGTGACACAATGCATTTTATTTTTAGCAAAAGCTCTGTACATGCTACAGGGTTTTTGAGTGACATCATTATTTTTTATACCGAGGGGAACAATTCAAAGATTCTAAAAATGCAATAAACACTATATTAATTTATATTTTCTCCAAAATACAGCAATTAAAATGCTCTAAAATCCACAATTAATTTTAACCGATTTCACTGATTTAACTTGACATGTCATCGGGAAAGCCGACCACCATCACTACCACTATGTCCTATCATTCAAATGAACCAAACTGTGGTTGTCAGACAGGACTGTGCACATGTTCTACAGTATCTTTCAGGTTATCCACACTTTGAAAAAGCCATATAAAAATAATGTTGGTAACTATTTTTGTTTGCTAAAAATATGTTGTGAATTTTAGAAATGGATCATCATTGATATTCCAGTAAAATTTCACCAGATTGTCCAATTTCACCAGGTTGGCCGCGTTACTCTCTGCACTTTAAATAAAAGGCTTATGGGGTGTTTCCATCAGAGAGTGTTGGCTCAACTCCCCTCGACTTAGCTCACAGTTTTTGCATTTTGATTCCCAAAATCTGGTACCTGATGCTATTTTTGGTATCATCTCCTTTGCGATTCCAAACGAGCTAAGCATTTAATTTGATGGGATGTAACCAGGCTGCTGGTCACTGATTGGCCAGAAATTTGCGTCACAGGATGAGTCATGAACGCGGCGTCAGAACCTGGCATCCAGTGTCTTTAAATACCGGCATCAGAGTTCAGTCAACATCAGTGATTGATTATTGGATTAACATGGAAGGAACATCACGCTAGAACATGCTGTGATCTTTGTCCACGGTCATTTTTGATTGAAACAATGTGCCTCAAACCAAACTAAGTTGTGTCGCGTGAGTCAAACTGGTCCAGTCTATGGAAACAAGGCTCTTAAGTCCACAATCTCTTCTTTTGTTACATACACGATACTCTGTGTCCATTGTCCTCTCACGTGTTGCAGCTCCAACATTTAAGAAATTAGCATTTTGTGTAAAGAATGAAAAAAAATAGCCCAGACACAACTTCTGGAAACAAGTGGGCTCATCAGGAGTGGGGCCTTAAAATGATCGCAGAGGGCTCTGGATGGAAAATAATTGTGTACAGTAAGACCTATAATTTGAACAAAAACAAAAACAATCACGATCAAGTGTCCAGTCTGGATCTTTCCTGATCCTCTGCAGCTGATAAATAATCCTGATTAACACAGTAACACACACACAGAGACAGGGCCTACCTTGTACTAGCAGCCGTGTGGTGTGAATGGCCTCTCCCTGGGGGCTGAAGGCTCGACATGTGTATGCCCCACGATCTTCCCGGGTGATGGAGAGCACTGTCAGACTCCCGTCAGACACCTTGACACACAAACATGCAACCAATAGAAGTCTACTTTTAGCTACATCTACTGGGCCTTTGGTGAAAGGGGTTAAAACTTATGTCTTACAACCAAAGAACCTTGTCTTTATCCACAAGGTGATTATGTGCCCTCATGGGTCACCAACCCTGGCCCTGGAGAGCCACTGTGGGTGCAAGTTTTTGATCCAACCATGTAGTTACACACCTGATTTTAGTAACCATCCACTAGAACCCTTGCTAAGGACCTTCATTAGTAGGTGTGTTACTGCAAAAGCAAAAGCCTGCAATCACAGTGACCTGGACCAGGTTTGGAGAACCCGCACTAGAGGTGCATATCATTTTTTGTTTTTTTGAAATTCAGTGTTTCATTTTTAATTTGACTTCAGGTATATGCACAATTTTGCATTTGATTACATATTAAATACATATTACATATCATGTACATATTACATACCCGTCATGAGAAAGAGCAGGACATGCATAAGGTTAAAGTAGAACAAAGCAGAATAAAGCAACTTTAATTGTATTGCACTTTAAAGCACTTTTAGATTATTCAGAATGTGTAATGACAGAAGAGTCATCAGATCAAATCATCCATTTTTTTTGGTCTTTGTTTTTTTAGTCTAAGAATTTGATGTTAAACGTCTGACCGTAAGTATGCATCAGGATGTCTTTGGTTTCCCTTGCGAGGCAGTTGAATTATTGCGATATTTCAACAAGAGAATTAATGTTGCCTGGCTTAAAGTTATCCATTTGTGTGCGAACACAAATTGTAAAGCAATAGACAGGTAGGTCGTCCAATCACCTGCCAAGTATTTTTTGAAAGTGCTGCCCGGCTTTTCCAAACAGTTTCCAAGGACGACTTCCCAGATGGTTCTGTGTAACAAACCATCTGGGCTGTGTCAGTTTAGTCTTTGGTTGTCACAGCTCCATATCGTCTGTCACTGGACGAGTCTTACCGCGTGTACTTGACTGACAACCCAAGATTCAAAATTCAAATATCAAGCAGTGTAAATGGGCCGAAATGGGAACATACCGTACATAAGGAGAACTCCTCATGTGGGCTAATGTGTGCAATTGATCAAAAGTGATAAGCAGTGATGAGGGAATTATAACAGAATGACCTGATATTGCTGGCAAGTGTAATAAACAATAGTTGGATTTTTAATAATATAGAGATTAGTGGTAATTAGAGCAGAAATTCCTTTTGATATTACAATATATAAATATACTTTTCAATTTGCTTTATGGTTAAGAATGAAATGAGATGTGACAGCACTGTTCTCCAAATTACCTCACAATACTCATCTACGTACGGCACCCATTAGAGGACAGGCACATTTGCGACACAATGTCACCCTCAAGGCAGAGACTATAGTGATCCGTAGAAATAGATTCAGACTGTTAAAGTGACCCCGCAGAGTTTATTTTTTGTTATGAAATTTAATGTGGTAGAATCTACCTAACACAAACCTGTTAGTGTGTCCATATTATCTCATTTACATTAGCATATTGTAGCCGAATAGCCAGTAGCACGAGGCACAGGTAGATAAAGTTTCTGACAGTGTGCACGGAGACTCATGGGAAATGTGTTTTATTAGGCAGAAAGCTTCTGCTTCCTGTAGGGCATTAAAGTTTCTAAGTTTAAAACATTATTTTTTGTAGTTTTTGTTGTACCCACCATATCAAATTAACAAAGCTAAAATGAAAACTTCCCCAACTTCCCGTCCAGATCTCTTAAGCACTCTTAAGCACAAAATGTGCTTAAAAAAATAACCCACAAATAAAATAAGTTAAAAGAAAATGACCACATCTGGCACTTAAAAAATACAGCATAATGCAAAAGCTTCCATTTAAAAAAAATGATCACATCACAAATCACATTTTGTCAGTACAGTGCACATTGTCATCTTACATCTAGAGATGATATAGTTGCTCACCAGTCTATAGAAGAGCAACACAATAGAATGTATTGACTGAACTTCTGCCTGAGACAGGGACACATTTAGATACAGTAGCTCTATTCTCTCCTATGAACAAAGCTCAGTCATTTGAATAATTAATCTAATGTGGGGGAGGAATGGGGATTTCCATTCCTACAAGCAGATGTCAGTGGTAGATACAGTAGACCATACACTACCAACATAAATGCTTCTTTTATTATTAGAGACAAGTTAAAACTGTCATAATGAGTCCAAAAAGCCCAACTGCAATTCCAATTTGGTTGGTTTAGTTTTCAGCAGACAACAATATTAAGAATTGAAATCATGAACATCAGTATTCTTATGTATCTCTTTTTTTTTGTCCAGATCAACAGTCCACAACCCAAAGATCACCAGTTTACTATTATAGAAGACTAAAGAAATAGAAATAATTAGATTTGAGAAGCCAGAACCACAGATTTTGGACATTTCCTTCTCAGAAATAACTCACATTGATTAATTGATCCATAAAATAGACTGGCAATTAATGTAATATTCGGCAACTAATCGACTAATCGTTGCCATATTTACTGAAATGGCGTGTTATGTTTGTGTTTTTTTAATGGCCCCATGCTGTCAAAAAGAAAAAATATGGACTGGAAATTTATTAGAGGATATTCTATCCTTTCAAAGATCATACAGTCAATTTAAAATTCAAATTATTTGACCAGGAACTCTGTACATAAATATCTTTAACTATGACGCAGCATCTTGCGTGCTGGATGACTAATGCGGTGGTCTAATTAAAATAAATGTCAAAAGTCAAACACACCAGAGGAATAACACACTAAATAAACAGATGAGACACACACACAGAAGGTTAAATACCTTATACTTGGCACTGCTGACCATGAGGTTGCCTTCTCGCAGCCAGCTGACGGAGGGTTTGGGGTTGCCGAAGGCCGTACAGGTCAAAGTGATGCTGCCCGCCTCCTTGGCCTCTACGTACTGAGGTGGTGTATCCGAGAATGTGGGGGGAGCTGAGGAGGAGAATAAAGTCATAAGGTGTCAATTTTATACATTTTTGATGTTCTTACTAGAGACTTTGTGTTTTGAATTTCTATCAATCAATAATTAATCTGTTGTATTCATCAGACGATGACAACCCATTTCAAATTAGCCTTGAGTACAGGTTAATTTGAAATATACATTTTTCGTAATAATACTCCAATTGTTTTTGCAGTACAATTTTATTTTTACTGAGAGACAGTGCTTAACACTAATTACTATCCTATTCACACATGCACAGGTTTATGTGACCTGAGATGGTTAGCATTTAAAAGCCAATAAACAATGTCTTGTGTCTTGAGCCGTTTTCACAGGTTGAACAAAATCTCAAAAACAAAAGCAAAAAGACAGAAGACAGTTGATGACTTTTCTCTTGGAGCCCTGCACCTGCATGGTTGGAGCTATGGTTTCATCAAAGTCAGTCATGGCCTCACTCAAACAATGGTGCTGTGGACTGGTGTTTTTGCTGGTCATGCCGCAATATATTTAAGTTGAGTTTTCTCTGACCTGTTTCCAGGTCTTCATTTATAGATCACTGTAAAACCATTTTTGGGGAGAGAAAAGCTGAGTGGTCTCATTTGTGATGTTTTCCGTTGATAGGCAACTTCTGGAAAGCACAAAGTCGGTCTTAACACACGCGGGTAATGTGGCTGAAAGTTAAGTTACTACTGCTGTCAGTACAGTCTGTTGACATCTACATGACCGCTGCAACAACTACAAACACTGCTGCCTTACGACAGGTCAAAACTCTTTGGTTAGCACTGAGGAAATGTAATATTATAAGTGATAAACTTACTTTGGCTCAGTGTAGTTATAGCCAGGGTAATTCTAGGATCAGAGGTTTAGAGAGCTGCCCGGTAAGGAAAGACAAATTTTACTGTTTCATATATTTTAAAGCAATTTCATTCCCACATTTGTGAAAGCAAAAGCATCACATTTTGCAGGAATGGAATCATAAAAGAGACACATCTTAATCCTGATTACTAGGGGAAGACAACTTATTTTGATACAGCAGCTCATCAACATACATGATATATGTGAAATATAAGTCTGCTTCTAGGAAAGCATTTACTGCTTTTCAGAAGCATTAAATGTGTAACATAAATTATATAGTGAATTGAATCTTGCACTTCCTCCTCTCCTGGACTGACAATCAATGAGCTGAAAAATTCTGATTATCTATTAAGAAAACTAATAAGTAAAGTCCTATCTCAGCACTGTCAATCAACAGGCAAAAAGATGTGAACTCGTATATCCAACTTTTAAAATCATTTTAGATACAGTCCCCACACTCTTACCTGAACCTGAAAAAAATCTAAAATAGCAGAAAAAAAAGTGCATCCCGTCAGTTAGCTAATCCGGCTTTAACATGCTAGCTCCTCTCATCAAATTTAAACCAACTGAAACATATTCTAGCTAGAAAAAAAGACATCAGCTAGCACCCAACTAACATCATAAACAGTGGCCTAAATTCAGCAAAACTAAGGACTGGTAGTGATGATAATAATGTGTCATTATTGACTGGTAGAAGTTGTATTTAAAGTTTTAAGTTGTGCTGGAGAAGAATTGTGCCACATATTCAAGACTAAATCAGGTACTTGCACCACTACTGCATTTCACCCACTCTGGAAGGCAGCACATTGCTCAGTGCAGATAGAGCTCAGAGAAAAAGGCAGGAGGATGGATTTGACACTATAACAGCTTGTTATAAAAAAAAAGAGATATACAGTAAAACGAATGCAAAAAATGCAAAACTTTCAAATTCTAGGGGTGCTTGAATTTAATATAGGGCCCAAAACTGGGCTAGAAACACCAATGCTTGGAGCTACACTACTCCCTGATGCTTCCTTGGTGACACATGTTTGCAGAATGGGTTTTTCGTAAAAGTCTTTGGGTTTTAAATTGTATATGTAGCAATTGATTGTCTAACTGCCAGTATAGAGTACTGTATTGTTGTGTTAATGTGCTGTTACCCTGGAAAAAAAATTCTGTCACAAAGGGAGCAATGGACTTGACATTTTCTGTAGCTACAACAGCAATTTTCAAAGAACAAACAAGACAACTTGTTTTTTCTCCTTTTTCAAGGACACAAGTTCCCTGAAGCCAGAGTTGCAAAGTTGTTTGGTGTGATTCTATATTGAGTTCTGTGCCTGTTTGTAAATCAATGTGTTGTTCATACATTAAATATGTATGGTAAAGATTAATACCAAAAACAGATTTTCACTTTGCCTTTCAGGGCTTTTACATTCCCATCAAGCGTATGTGTGTGTGTGCTTTTTAAGATTCATATGAAAGCTTTAATGTGACAGGCATGCGGAATTTCGTATAGTAATAATCTAAATCCTCTTTTGCTTTGATACCTTCTAGATTATGAGACATATGGTGCATCTTTCCACCATTTTTCATACATAAGCTGCATTTTCTAACTGCCCCGCCCCCATTTAACCTGCTCAAATTCCATATTCTATCCACACACACACGCCAATATCACAGTGATCATCAGTCTGTTTTGATATTCTCGATGTAATCACCTTATGATTGAAGCTGAACTGCTTAAATGTATAATCTCATAGCCTCTCAACTAACATGTCATTCTATCTGCAACACAAAACCAGGCGAAGTGTTAATTCCACGACGCGTGTCTTGTTTGTTTTTCATTTTTTTCCATTAGGATTTGCTGCTCCACTGGTCAAAAGCAAGGATTGTGATCATAACAAGATGGCAATAGAACTTAAGGAAAATGAGCATAAAACCATTCTAAGCAACTGTCTTAATAACCATTCTCCACATCCTACACCACCAGCTGTTTGTGCAGATGTTTTTAAGATTATCTGCAGTAACTGAAGGATGATGGATGTTAAGCATATCAAAATAGCAAAATGGTGGATAGAAGAATGCTACATGTGTATATTGGAGAGTAGAGGGGACATAATTTATATGGGCATATATCAATATTTCCACATTACAATACTGTAGATATCTTCAGGGATTTTCCAATCATAATATGATGATATCATTTTTTATGGTGTCCTTATCTTCTTTTCAAGCACCAAAGAGGCATTTTCATTTTAATCCAGTAACTACAAGCTGCCTAAACCCTACATTATTTCTGAAGTGGTTTTATTGATCTTTCAGCACACTGTCGAAATCAGTTTGTGGAGCACTGATCCTGCTTACCTTTATTTTCTGAAATGGTTACATTATTGTCATGTGAACAAACTGCTGTTGTGAGCAAGGACACTGAAAACTATTAACTTAAGGTTAATCTATTGTCAAGTTGGCAAATTGATTGTCTTTGTTGGTGCCAGAAGGGGTTAATAGGATCATTCAATTATATAAAAGATGTATTTGGGGATTTTTTAGTTTCTATGACTACATTCACTTTGAGGAAGTGATTATTATATTCCTGTTTTTGCCCAAAAGTAGCTTGTTCTTAATCAATGAGCATCATGCTGGTCATGTTCTTTCTCTCATATCTTTCACTTTGAAATGATCCTCAGATTAATGATCCTTAGTTTGACATTGGCTATACTGTCACCTCTTTCAAATCAAATCTCCATTTAAAAAAAAGAAACACTGACAGACACTGATGCAGATTTGGAAGTTTTTCCATGGATCAGTGCAGCACATAAACGCTGAAGCACTTAAATTATACTGGTGACCACCTCACCCTCAAGACTGTATACGAGCATCAGGGTGATATTAGTATGAGTGCCCAAATTACGCAAACATAAATGGAAATGTAAACACATAAAATGTATTTTTATGAAGATTACTGATGCCATTTACACCACATTTTCATAAAAAAAAAAATGAAATCAATCTTAATTTGCAGGTTAGGAAATAAAAAGGTGGTGTCGCCCATGCTTCTCAATATACTATGTGTGTACGCTGATTATAAATCATTCTCAACTGTGTTCCATCATGCAAAGGCTGCAGGTGATGAGATGTGATGCATAAATCCAGCATGGCAGTGATTACCATGATGAGGTCAGGATACCATTGACCTATTCTGAGCCGCAGCATATGTGACAGCAATAAAATGTCCCTACTAACTGTGTCCTATGGGAGGCTTTGGCACAGAATTGTTACAGGGTTTTAAAAAAAAAAGTAAAGTGTGTAACATTTGAATAAGGCAGCAGGCCTTATATTACATGAAAATAGCTGTGAGCCTTTATTGATAGAGTTGGAATGGATATGCTTTTTCTAATGGCCGGAACAGGTGTTTTAGTTGGGTGTCACCAGAATAAAAACAGCTGGACACGAGAATAAACACTTATCTCCTGTGAAAGTAATAACCTTGAGCTCCTTAAACTCCGCTTTATCTGCTCTTATTGTTCTGTAAACCATTTATCAGATTGTATCCGTTGATGCCCAATGCGTGATTGGTATATTTTAAAATTACTGGTATCCTGTTCTGCCATAATTTGACAGCATTGGCTAAGCTGAGCTGTGAGTTGCTGAGGCCAGGAAGCCTTGCTGCAGTTGGTGTGAGTGTTTTTCACAGCACAGCGATGGTGTGTTGGAGGTGTGTCTGTACAGTAAAAGCCTGTTGTCTGCCACTCTTCATCTAACAGCTCACCGGTTTCTGCTGGTTCTGTTCGTCCCTATTATTAGACTCATAAATGCTATGCCCATATCTTGCTGCGAAGTCAAGTTTTTCCTTAAGGATACCACAGCTAGCGAAGTTTGGCTAACTCTTTAGAATACACAGAGCATGTCCTACAGCTGCTGCACAATAAAAGCCTCCTGCTAGTTCACAGATGGAAAACATCAGGCGGCAGCAGCAGGGTTTTAGATGTCTTCACTGTGATTAAAGCGGACTTAACTGGGTCCAAAGATGACCCCCAAAAGCACAAAAAAAAAGTGTCCATAAACTGTCCTGACCTTCAATGACACAGATTCTGAAAATCAGTGATCATTATTGATGTCTCAACATAGCCTGGTATTTTTATATTTAATTAAAGTAATATTTGTTTTAACATCATGTAGAGTCATCTATCGTTTCTTCAGTAAATCAGTATTTTTATTTTGTATTTAAGGGATTGGTCGTTTTATTGATGCAGCATTTCGTCTGGGTGGATTTGACACTCCCCTCAGGACTGTGTGAGTTAATCCTGTATGAGATAAGCAGTGGCCATTGGTTAAGCTGTTTTAGACCATGACAGGGAAAGGCCACAATGGCACCTTATCCCCCTTTTTCCTCAAAGACCTCAACCTGTGTTTGTGTATTGGCAAGTGCCTAGCAGCTCAGAAGAGCAAAAGATAACAGGGGAAGAAGTAAAGAGGTAGGGAGAAACTGGCAAAAGGAAAGAAAGCTACAACGAGAGAGAGAGAGAGAGAGAGAGAGAGAGAGAGAGAGAGAGAGAGAGAGAGAGATGTGGATTGGGGTTGTTGTGCAGCATGCAGCCACTGCAGAGTTCTGCAGCAGAACGCGGGGAAGGCAAGGCAGGAGGATGTGCTGAAGCTATTTTGGGGGGGATCAGTTGAAGACTAACCCCAGGAGATATGAACCTTGCTTCTTTGGCATCACCTCACACACTGTGAGGGAGAACAGTGGAAGTCATAATCTTATAAGAAGAAATTGGGACAGTGCCCATTAAAATATGTGACGGTGCAGTGATCCTCTTCATCCATCCCATCCATCCATATTTTCTAAACTGCCAAGCAGTCAAAACTGCACGTGTTGACTTCAACACCTCTTTAAAGTCTAAAATTCTGATATCATTAATAACAATAACTACAAAATACGAAAATGTGCTACAATTATGCTTTCTTCATGCGACAGGATGAAATGGCTTGCACAATAATGCTTTGTCCTTACAAACAGATGTCCACTTACAGTTTTTCCAGTGTCCAGGGTGACATAAGTTCACAGGAAAGGAGCAGAAGTGTCAATTTGTGGAGGACAAGCAGAAGCGTGATAAAGAACTCTCTCCCACAATCTATATGCATCTCACCTGGAATCTATATGCATCACTTACTTCCACAATGCCAGCAGGGCTGACAGCTAAAGTGCTGAGAGTAATCACCGACCACCACTGATGTTTGACAACGATAGGGAGAGCTGGATCGCAAATGGGGGACTATAAATAGAAGCAGTCTTGAAGCCTCATCCAGTATGAGGATGTACTAGGGCCCTGAATTCCACTACTGCAACTACAAAAAATATTAGCCATACGTATTTAAATATTACGGTGAAACACCAAAATACATGTTCAACACACTCCTAATATCAATGCCCAGGTATTGAGAAGGCATATTTCTGACAGTTTAGTAGCTTTACCGTTAATATGGTACCAACAGCTTCATGGCTGTATTAGTCACCATATTGAGACAAACTCAGATGTGAGGTAGTGAGGGTGTGAAGATTGAATGCAAAAACAGACATGACATTGCATGGACTATGTTAAAACCACATAAAAAGTTCAACTAAAAGAAAAATATATATTCTTCCATCTCTAGATCACACAGGCTTCACCACCCTAAGCTTGATCAACCATTATGAAGAGAACAAGTTATTAATGACACATCTTAGAAGTAAGACTGATCTTTTTTGCAGTCAGAATATATATATATATATATATATATATATATATCCTGGTGTTCAGAGCTCTGTAGAGTCTACCAGAGGGCAGCAGATCTAATAGTTTGTGTATGAGGGGTCTGCAGTGATGCTTACTGTTTGTTTTTTCGAATGGGCACTCTCCCAATTTCTTGCCAGTCACAATCTGGATCCTGAATGGAGGGCAGGTTCGACCCCAGTGATTTCTTTTCTGCAGACCTGATTGTCCATTGTGGTCTGTTCCTGTCCAGTTTGGTGGCCGATCCAAACCAGACAGTGATTGACGTGCACAGAACAGATGATGGAGGTGTAAAAGATGATCATCAGCAGGACAAACTTCTTCAACAGTCGCAGGAAGAACAACCTTTACTGGACCTATTTTCTGATGAGGTCTATGTGGGAATTCCTCTTGAGATATCAGAAGATAAGGAGTCCACTGTCGACACTGTGCTGTTGAGGCTGGTGAGGGGAGGTAAGGTGGGTGGCTTCTTCCTAAAGTCCTTCTTCTCCACAGTCTTAAGCAGGTTAAGCTCAGGTTGTTGTGACTGCAGAGGACCTCACCTCTGTAGGGAGTCAATACTTGAGAGTTTCTCTCAAAGGTTTTAACTAAACCTTTTTTTTATTTTTTACAAAAATGGTTAAAAAGATATTCTTCTTTACATTTTCCTGAAACTAGTGATTATTTTCTTTAGTAATTAATCAAGTAGCCAATGAATTGACAGAAAAAATAACTCCAGCAGATTTTCCAACTAACAGCAAAAGCAACAAATCTTAGATGCTGGAACCACTGAATTCGTGGTATTTTTGCTAGCCAAATGCTACCCTGCCTCTACGAAATTATATTCACGTAACAATAGCCCTGGTCCACACATTAAAAAGCTGGTGTTTTATGCACTAGGCTTCATTAACGCCACCAGACACAGATGGCCTCATGGATGGATTGTATTCCTCACCCATCTTATTATAGTACATCTGCAGGTGCACACCACATTACCGCTGCCCTCAAAAAACTGAATGGGTCTGGACCTTCTTCTTCCAGCTGGGCCGAGGACCTGCTGAGGTCACCATGGACAGGACATGATGAGGAAGACACATCAGCTAGCGATGACAACTCATCACCAGTATTTCACTGAGCAAGACCCCCTTTTTTAAGTGAAGCAGGACATCATGATTACACAAAGCAGCTGTTCCCATACCACCTCCTGCTCTCCCCTGAGAGGCTTCAAATTTGATGATAAATAGATTCTGAGAGAGCTTTTGGTTTGCATCATACGGTGCTGCTGCACATTAGAGGCTGGCTCACCGTCACTGTTACGCAAGCAGGATGGTGAGTGTGGCCTCTGGGGTACATGGAAATAAAAGCACTGAGTCTTCAAAAAGGTTCCGCCTCTCCTGTTAACAGAGTGAACTTGATTTCATTGAATTTTTCATGTCGAAATTTTGTTTTGAACAACTTTGCACAACTTTGGTTATTCCCTGCACTTTCTCTAATATTTTGCATTGTGACTTTTATTTTTCTTCCTTAACCCTGTAAAACCACACATTGTAAAATAATAAAAATTACAAGTTTTTCTTTCCACATTCTTTACACACATCAGTCAGATTGGGCTGATCTGATTACTGTATTTTTAAGAATCGAACATTCAAGCACAAAAAAATTGATTTTGAATGAATTGATTGACCTGCACAGACTTTTTTGCTTTTTAGCAGCGTGTTGGAATAGTAGCCATGTTGATTCGAATGAACGAAATATTCAAGCCTACTTGTAGAACGTCAAAAAATAAAATTGAAACCAGGACTGCAGCCACTTAAAAGCCTTTCAGCAGCTTAAATTTTGGGACTGTCCTAAATTTTTTGGGAAGTCTGGTCACTCTAGCTAGAATGCACTTTTTAATGCAAAATACAATATAACCAATAGCTGGAGAATAAACTACATAGTATCCTTTTAGAACTCATCTTCTATACCCGCTTATTCCTTATTAGGGTCGCAGGGGTCTGCTGGAGCCAATCCCAGCACATTATAGGCGAGAGGCAGGGATACACCCCAGATGATCGGCAGCTAATTGTGGGGCACACACACCATTCATTCACATCTATGGGCAAATTAGTGTCTCCAATTAACCTCAGCATGTTTTTAGACTGTGGGAGGAAGCCGGATGTTGCATGCACCACCACGTCGCCCGCTTTTAGGACTAAAAAACTAAAAACTCAGTGGCAGCTGTGACTCGGAGGTAGAGCACATTCAGGCTACTCCAATCTGCATTGCCAAAGTGTCCATAGGTAAGATACTTACCATATCAGTGTATGAATGTGTGTGTGTGTATGAGCATTAAATTACATTACATCTTGTTGAGAAAGAGAACTTTGCAAAGAAGCGTCCATAATCAGTGTGTGTGAATTGCTGAATGCCATGTAACATAAAGTACTTGGAGTGGTCGAAAGACAAGAAGGTTGCCGCACAAATGCAGTCTGTTCAACTATCAAAGTTGATACAATATGTATTTAATATCACCTCCTTATCACTTACACACATTTCCTATTGAATAAAAGCAGCTGTGTCCTGTACAACAGCGCTCACTGTCTGGAGCGACAGACATGAAGACAGAAAGAGAAAAAGCAGCAGCGGCTGGAGCCTGAGGCTATCAGACACTTGTGGGGAGAGAGAGAGAGGAGAAGCAAAGTGAAGTCAAACAGAACATGAGCAACACTGATGAAACTGAGCTAATGTGCTGTGACCATGAAAGGGGGTGGGGGTGGGGGTGTGGGTGGCGGGTGTGTCTGTTACCACAGCAACTAGCATCATCAAATGCTGTCTGTTTAAGTGACTTGATGAATGCTTGAGCTACCAAGTGAAGGTGAGAATATTCTTAAGTTTCTGTGAGAGGGTCCTGTGAGTTTTTACACCTGTGTGGGTTATTTAACATTCCTCTCACTTCCAATAACA
Source organism: Lepturacanthus savala (assembly GCA_030544235.1). Taxonomy (NCBI): domain Eukaryota; kingdom Metazoa; phylum Chordata; class Actinopteri; order Scombriformes; family Trichiuridae; genus Lepturacanthus; species Lepturacanthus savala. Next base: position 18,669,412 of record CM060479.1, on the reverse strand, counting down.
TAGCATGTAGATTCTACTTATTCCACAGCCAGAGAATTATACTGATGACACAAACACTTAGCAATAAGCAGTGTCAAGGTTCCTTTGAACCTTCTACTAGGGTCATTTGACCTTGTGGTCACAGATAGTTATATACATTACACAGATAGTTCCAACCAAGCAATCTAATTGGTTATCTAAACATTTTAGAAAGTGATCAAATCAGCCTGACAGCATGCCTAGCTGTGTTCGAGTGGAAAATGCCTCATCAAAAAAAATATTACTCTGCCATTAATTAGAACTAGACACTGTTTCTGCTGTGTGTGTTATGTGGGGACCAGCATTGAGTTGAACCAGACCCAGATTTTCTACTTCAAGGATGAACCTCTCATTGTCTGTTGGGTGTTCTTTTTTTCTTCTTCTTTTACAACTGACCTTTGGAATTCTTGCCCAGAGCAACTGGGCCTTAATGTCAGAGTAAATCGACTGTGATTGTGTTTGTGTGTTTCATTGTGTTTTGCTTTGAAACTTACTAGATGGGCATTTCTTTCCTGTGTCAAACTTCGCGTCTGGGTCAATGTTCTCTGTGCAGATTGACGCGACTTCAGCAAGGCCTCAATCACAAAATAGTTTCACAACCAAGGAGCAGAGCGAATTCTGGGACACCTCTGAAGCACCATGACACGTCTTTTTGGTTTTTTTTTTTTTTTTCAACATATATCTTAGGTAAAAGATTGGGCTAACAGGGCATTTTAGCATGTGTATGTGTGATATTTATTAAGATCTCTATAAAGCATTAGCTCAAGTTGGCTGGCTGACTCAACAGGGACTAGATATTCTCTGTTTCTAGGTCATGCTCTGGGTCGGTGTACTTGCTGGAGTAGTAAACTAGGTTTCACTACATAGGAGTCTTCTGACTTGATTAGTTATTTTCCAGGTAAAAGTCAGATCCCATGTATTTTCTTGGAAATGTGTATAAAAAAAAGATTTTCATTTTGATATGAATACACCATTATACGATGGTTATCAACTTTCACTGTGTTGATAACCATTGTATAATTGCAATATTAAACCCCTTTTCACCATTTTTCATCAGAGATGCTAACATAAGTATCTCAACCCAAATGTCTGAAAATGAGCTGAAATGAGTAATTAAAAGAAAATGAATCAATTACAATTTGCTTTGCTGGCTTTACTCATGTGCTTGTTCAAGCTTTTTGAAACATTTTACAAATCATTTTCATACAAATAAACTTACCTTCTCTTCCCTTTTCAAACGTGAGGATTTTATCTTATATCACTGTACACTTTATTTAGATTTTGCACTGTTGATGGGACAAAATAAGCAATTTAAAGTAATCATCTTTGGTTATGAAAAAATGATTTACATCATAACAGTAAATTTAAAAAATCGATAAACAAATTCAATAATAAAATAGAATAATAATAATGTTTATTGGTTGCAGGCCTAACTGTCAGTACTACTAATCATTGGTGAAAATAAAGGCAGTCCAGCTGCCTGGTTTCTCAGGACTATGCAGACAGTGCACTTATATCATTGGGTCCAGTCTCCTCAGGATGCAGCTGGGCCAAAGCTATTTATAAACCTTAAACCGGGCTCAGACTACAGGTGCATTGACCCAATTTCCCCAACAATCGGAGAAGAAATCTGGTCTGGGACCTTTCTCGGTACAGATGTTGGGCCCAGATTATCTGGTATTGTGAGAGATCCAATCTTAAGCCTCCCAAGTGGCTCAGAGACTCATCGGGCTGGCCCGATGATTTCAAATGCGTTTTGATATATAGGATCTAAAACGTGGATTATTATATCACTACTTTCCACAATAACCAATGAGAGAGAGAGAGAAGTTGGGCACAGACGGTCCCAGATATTAAAGTTCAAGGGTTAAAATTTCACCGAATCTCACCTACATATTTTCACTTTGATTTTTCGTTCTGAAATATGCCAGTTGAAAAATGCCAGTTGTTGCACCAGAGGTCTCTGAGATCATGTGAGATCACAAATGATCACCTGGTGCATTGCTCCCTCTGGCATAATACACATTTTATTTATTATATGTATGTCTTATTCTGTTGTTGCTGTGGTATCCAATAATTTGTTTAAAAGTATTGTATATGCTTGCATATGTCACTGTCACTAACGTACAAGCTCTTCTTATATGTGCTATAGTTTATAGAATGTAGATTATTACATGTCACAAATGGCAACTAGCTAATAAATTGCTGATCCTAAACAAAATGTAACAAATGGTTTACAGCTTCAAAATGGCTTATTTACAGTATTACCTTTTCAAAAGGTCTTTTTTTTCTTGTGGAGAAGAAATGGTATTGGAAATGCCTGACCTATAAAATCCTATTTGTCTGTAATAGCGTGTGGATGTATGTTTGTGTGTGTGTGTGTGTGTGTGTGTGTGTGTGTGTGTGTGTGTGTGTGTGTGTGTAGAACATGCTATAAACATGATGTTTTACAAAATTCTAACAATGTATCAGTCCACATATGCCCCATACATGTATCAGTTTCTCCACCATCTGCCTTTCCATCCTCTGAGTAGTTGCTGCACGATTCTGTGCTCAACACTTTGAATAATACATGCTGATAGGTCTTACCGTTGACAGTTAGATGCACCCAGCTGCCGTTGTGGAAGGTGTCATACTGCTGCTCCAGCATCAGCACCTTACACTCATACCAGCCCTGGTCGTCTGATCGTACATTCTCTATCCGCAGGGAGGACTTGCCGTGCAGACTCGCCCGGCCTGGCAGAGAGAGAGAAAGAGAGAGAAAGACCCGGAGATAAGGTGTCAGCAGGAAGGGACATGGAGACGGGCGGCTGGATTATAATGAGGGGAAGGAAGGGAAGGAAGGAGGTGAGGGGTGTTCGAGCAAAAAGAGGAACACCTGGTGAATGTTAAAGAGGGATCCAACCTTTGAACAGCTCCAATATAAATATGCAGGGATCACAGGGTACGCTGCAGTGTGTTCGTGTGTATAAGAGCCGTTTGCCGAACAGTGTCACTGCAGCGCTGTTAACGTGCAAAACATCAAAGTAGGTTCCCAACTGCAGCTGAAATCTGTCACTTAAGCCTCAGTGCAGCTGAGATGTCCTCATATGTGTGTGTGTGTGTGTGTGTGTGGGGTGTGTGTGTGTGTGTGGTGTGTGTGTGTGTGTGGTGTGTGTGTGTCAGTCTATTTTGGAGACGCGCAGAGGCAAGGACAGGTCACTGCTTCCTGTCAGGAGTGGGAAATGGCCAACATGAACACTGAGAACCCTCTGGGTCATTCACATCTCATCCTAAAAGATATCAGCTTTTGACTTGGTGAGTACAGAGTCAGGAGGATTTCACTCTTAGAGATCAAAAGCTGAAAAGAAGGATGGGGTGGGGGGAGGTGGGGGGGAGGGTGGGTTGGTGATGTTTCTCCGGGAAATCTGGCAACGGGATCATAGCAGATGGCGACTGGTAATAAGAGCTAAACAAAGGGATTTCAGGGGGCACACGCCGGCTTAAAACGTCAGCATTATCAAAGCCAGACTATCCCTCGATATTCCCTCAATCTCCCCTATCCTTTCTGATTCGTGGGTATTCCTAACAAATTTGTTGTTTGGCTTTCTGGATCCCCTCTGCAGCGTGACATGCCAGGGAAATATTACGGATGGGACATTAATGTGTTAATGTTAAAATAATGTTAAAAATACGAACGCATTCTATCGCAGTTTCCATGACAAACAACGTGGAACATTTGTCACCATGTCATGGTTCACACCAGTTATACTGACATTCACAGCAATGAAAGCGCTCTGCTGGATGGTTCAAAAAAATGACCCAATGGAAGTGGTGGTAACGGAGTTGGTCATTGCAAACTGTGCAGGAAAGAGTTTACATTTCACAGAAGCGCTAACTAGTGGGATGGGAACTTCGTCTCTTTTTGGTGAGCCGGATCTTTTGGCTCAGCTCACTAAGAACAGCCGGCTCTTTTGGCTCCCAAACAGCTCTCTGTTTTACCACTTATACCTTTTGCAATGCAGCCAAATTTTGTGCTGTTTTGATTTGCTATTTGTATTTGAATATAAAATTATTTAAATTTCAATAAATTGCTGTAGACAATTTCATTTATAGTTGTAAAATCCCTTGTAACTCTCTCACTTGCTACACAAAGCAGATAGTAAATGCCTCCAAAAACCTAAGCATAGAAATTAAAAAAGGACAGCTTTTGACATTTAAATTTTTTTCATTTAACCAACGCACCTAACAAAACAAGTACTGAAAAAATTTTAATTAAATACACAAATAAAGTAAATGTGCTTTGTTAAAATAAAACCAAAATGCCAAGAGTAACCAAGAGTAAAAATAAACCCCTCCCTGCTTGATGGGATGACCCTTGTCAACCATTACATGATTGGATGTACAGCATACACGTGAGATCAGTTGACAACGTGCACAGCGCCTGCAGGTACTTTTCCAAAGACGGACGTGAGCCGGCTCCCATCATTCACTTCAAAGAGCCGGCTCTTTGAACTGACTTGTTTGCGATTGACACATCACTAGCACCAACCCTACGATACCATTTAAATGCAAAACATGTCACAGTGGGCACAGAAAGTCTGGAGCTGTTGGCGGTTCCGGTTCTGGTCCAAGTACAAACAAGCAGCAACCTAAACTCAAACAAATGACTGGCTACATCAGGAAGAAAATGAGTAAGTAAATATCTAAAACACCACTAGATTTCCCAGGACTGTAGACCACTATAAGTGGTAGAAGATAAGGGTTTAGAAAATGTGCGACTAAAATTCATTTACATAAAGTAAATGTTGCTTTTGGGGCAAAGTTTATGCAGTTAATTGAGATTAATTAATTACACAGCCTGTAATTAATTAGATTATTTTTTTATTCAAGTCCTACCCCTAGTAAATATACATTGGCTATGCAGGTGGCTGTTTCTGCGAGTTAAGGCGGCCAGTCTAAACGTGTTCCTAGCCTGCGACTGTGTGTGTGTCCTGGTTGGACTGACTGACCAGTTCCCAACCATGTCTGTCTTCTTTCTTGGCCACTCTTCGGATTCCGCTGCCGTTTCTCTTCACCGGAGTAAACAGAGTGTCAAAACGGTTTACTAGATGTCCTTTTTTCACTTGACATACTCAAGAATAAAAGCTAATCAAGAAGAAATCATGCAGGTGTGTCTGTATAAACACAGGATACTGTGACTCGCTGTAGGAAAGCTTCATGCCGAATGTTCATATCTGTATCTTTGCCCACAGCGACCTTGGAATGGGTTTTTATTTAATATGACACATTTTCACACCTGTGACAGACAGAGAATGTCAAGCCCATGTTATTTTTGAGGATATAACATTGTTTGGATCCTGTTATCTGTAAGTAATAGATTGCCTGACAGTCTGACAGTAAATTTTGAGGTAGGTAAGTGCAGGTTACTTGCATTACATTGCATTACACATCAGTCATTGATGTTGTAGATACATCTGTCATTCAGTCAGTCATTTTCTATACCTGCTTATTCCTCATTAGCGTCACAGGGGTCTGCTGGAGCCTATCCCAGCGCGTTACGGCGAGAAGCAGGGATACACCCCAGATGGTCGCCAACCTATCGTGGGGCACACACACCATTCACTCACACACTCACACCTACGGGCAATTTAGATTTGCCAATTAACCTCAGCATGTTTTTGGACTGTGGGAAGAAGCCGGAGTACCCGGTGAAAACCCACGCAGACACGGGGAAACTCCATACAGAAAGGTCCCAGAGGTCTTGAACCTGCGACTTTCTTGCTGTGAGGCAACAGCGCTAACCCCTGCACCACCGTGTTGCCCTAGATAAATCAGAATGTCCAAATTTTATTTTGTTTCATTGTACTGTGAAGTTATCGCATTTAAAAACTAAAACCTTTAATCAATCAATGAGAATTAATGGAGTGTCGTCAGCATAAAAGTTTAGATGAGTTACAGTTTATTTTTTGATCAATTCATTTGACAAAAAAGGCATATAATAAATCCATGTACTTTGGTGGTAGTTTGAGGAAAAACAAGAAAATGCAGTGTCAGATAATAACCTGGCTGACAACCATTTAACTAATGTTAGCACATTAGCTAACAAGAGGGAAGACACCAGGCACCTCAGCTAATGCTACAAAGCTGCCAACCAATTTGGAAAATCTTCAACCACTGAAAGTCGACCACACACACAGATCGGGGAGAGCAAATGCTGCAGGAGGGAACAATATTAGACCTCTAGGTCGTTATCGTGCTTTTCCAAAACCATCTGTACAAGGAAAGCATCCTCAGAAAGAGATGGGAGGAATTACGTTTCACAAGACAGCCCACTATATTCACTTAAGTGCAAGCTGTGAAGCATTTGCCAATACCAAAGATGAACTATACAGAAAGAATATTCACTGTTTGCTTTACACTGCTTTCCTCCATGTGAATTATAATAGAGAAACTTTCTAATTTGCTGTCGCTCAAACCTTCTACAATTCACACAAGGACAGTCATGCCACTTTGTAACAGTTACAACTGTTAAAATGTGTAGCTACTTTTGGCATATTTTTCAGTTTTATTTGGTGAACCAGTTATAATCCATATAATCTAGTCTCTTTATGGCAATAAGTCATTTGGCTGGTAATTTATAATTGATTTGCTCAGTAGGGCCAAGCCACACTAAGCATGTGCAGCCAGGACCAAAAGATTTATCTGCTGGTTACATAATGGACATATTAGAGGTGTTATTTTTTATGTATTTATTTTAATTTATTCCTTTTTCTATTTTTGGTTCTGGCTTAGACACTCGCTGGCTTTAATTAATTCGATGAAGGACATTCTTAAAAACTAACATGGCCAAAATCTTCAGGCATTACATTCCAGTTCTTGCGTGGCCTGCATACTCACCAGACACCTCACCAATTGACCATGTTTGGGATGGCATTCCGATTCGTGTCAAAATCCAGCAGTGAAGAGGAGTGGACCAATATTCTCCAGGCAACAATCAACAACCTGGTAAACTCTTTGTGAAGGCATGATGTAAATGATAAATACCAGATCCAGGCTGTTTTTTTTTTTTTTTTTTTTTTTTTTTGTAATGTGCCCCTTCTGCTCATCATGACGCAATCATTGCAGTTTGATCTGTTGACTCTAGACGTCTAACATGTCAGGTAATAACTAATACCAAATTTACAAAGTTATACATTTTGTTTAATTATAACTATCACACATAAAATACAACAATTTTACATATATTGCTGTATAATGTATGATTGGTTCTGTTACATTTCCGCCTATAGATATGCAAATTGCTGGTGTTCTTCTAACTTTTCCAATGTGCTCAGTTCTTTTTAATAATGTTCTCCCTCATCTACTGTTATGTGTGTAATTAGATTATTGATTATCTAACTAATTTGATTCAATCTGCTAGTTAATGACTCCTCAACTTTAACTGCTGATGAGAGAAACTCTCAAGCAGTACAGAAATAAATACCCCTGAAAATGAAAGAAAATCTTCAGAAATGCTATAACTGGCACACGTGTTTCAGAGCTGTGAGTCCAGTGATGTGACTTATTGAGAGAGTATTTAATAATCACCACATCTACTGATCTATAATCACCATCAACCCCTTTTGTGGTTTGCACTGCTGCACATACATGAACCATCAGTGGGAACTACCAATTACATTGCATTTGGGCACTGAAACCATTTTAACACCATAGGAATGGGCTCCACAGCGTTTCATGATGAATATCTACATTTGAACAGGCTGCATAATCCACTTCAACACCACTAAATCAGTTAATGACCATTTCCTACTTGATTACTAAACTTGAAGGACTTCCTCTTCAGGGATACTTTATTCGGTATTTCAGGTCTATAAAGAACAAATAATTGCAAACATTAAATAATAAATAATATTTAAATGGATGATTTTTAAATTCATACAGCTCATAGAGGGATTTCTGCTGAAGCTTCCAATGGTCAGTCTGACTCTTGGCTCAATATAGTATATTTTCATCAATACTATCTTTGTGCCAGCTTTTTAGAGTTGAAGCATGAATGATGTCATCACCATGCAATCCAGCCCCAACAGATTATTCTTTGAAACAAGACGAAGCCATCTTTGCTATAGTTTTTTTTCCCCAAACCCCCCCAATCCTCCCTCTGAAACTGTTTTGCAAATGGTTTTAAATCAAACCAACCAACTTTTGATTAAGGAAAATCTTAACTAAAGATGCTTTATGCAACTGGCCCCTATGATCTTTAGTTTGTCAAAGACAGTCAGAAAGCTATCGGAGCTGCAATGTAAAGCTGGTTGCAAATGTTCCTGCTTTTGTCAATGCAATGCATAATACAGAGAGCTATATGCCGCCACCAGCTCTCAATTTGCTTCCCTTATACTGTAGTTATCACTGTGGTGTGTACAGTCTTTTTTATCTCTGAAACACAAATAAACATCAGATTGAATGCATAGATCTTTAAAGGTCTACCTGAACCAAATACCCAAGATCTGACCCAAGTCCTAGGGGGTTAGGGTTAGCCAATAGCCCTCAGTACACAATACCTGGCAAACAATTTTGCTAACCACATTATCAGGTCAGCAGTGTACATCCTTATAGTTCTGCTATGTTAGTCTCCAAAGGAAGAGTTTGCCTTATTTATGAGGCGACATAATTCGCAAGCATGGATCAATTTATAGGCGAAGTAAAATAAAAAAAAATGTAAACTGAGACAAAATGAAAATGTCCATCTTACAATTTATAAATTTCTCTAGGTTGCATGCAAAATAAAGACAGTAGGTCTGGCTATATATTGGAATTCAATAGGTCTGTAAAATTCCTGACACATTTTAAACTTTAGATGTTTCCCTGTTTCGCACCATCTGGGACGCAAAGTTTGTTATATTTCGGGCAAAATCAGCTCCATATAGTTTACTTTTACAGTCAGGTTGAAAACAGTTGGATCGTTGAAGCGTCATTAAAAAGTCATGGGTCTATCATTTTGGACACCTATAAACCAGTTGTATGTCTTGCCAATGGATGGTATGCCCACTTCAGTGTAGGACTATGTGGATTTGCCACAGATCAACCTTATAAACTGGTTGTGGACTGACTCATGCCATCTCACAACACAGGTGACTTTGCTCCTCTATGAAGTCAACACTTTCTTCTCAGCCCTTTCTCTTGTGTGAACATGAGATTTGGCCCACACACAGGGTGGGTGCCCTGTTCCAACAAAACTGTTTGATGAGTAGTGGCACAGAAGTGAAGAAACTGTCTGCAAACACCTTGTAATTTTATCCTTATGGAAGTGTTGATACAAGCTTCATGACTAGATCTGGTGACAATCCATGCATTTATTATCTGATTCCATTGATCTTCCCCTTAAAAGGAATCATTATTTCATCTACACAATTAAGCTGCTCTGGCACTATCCGTATGAAATTCTCTTTGAAAGCGTCCATGGCCTAATCCTCTAATGTTTTTCCTTTTTCTGTTCATCTAAGGCAGCAAGGTTGTTGATAAGTGGATGAACAATAGCAAATACTAGGACTGGTTACGAGGCATTACATCAGCTACAGAGCCATAGCGTGTGACGGTTTCCCAGTAAACCCTGACACCAGATATTTGTACAGTACCATGGCCAGTTGCAAGTACATGCTTATCATTTGTTCCAGCTCTTTTAGTCCATGTTTCTGGAAACCGTACTCATTGTTCTTGATTGTCAAGTTCGGAAGCATCTGTGAAGAAACAAATGTCTCTCTGTAAACGCTTCAGGACTTATGAACTCTTTCTTTAACCAGCAAAACTCTCTTCCTTCTGCAGTCTGCCTGCGTTGTTCCAGTCATATATTTTCACTGTCACGGCTGAGAACAGCATTCCTGTGGCAGTAAAAGTAGCAGTCAGTAGGACTTTGTTCATTGAAGTAATTATGACACAAATCATAATGCTGTTCCAATTCTCTTCAGTCAGTTATCTTCTCAGTGCCATTTCAAGAACTTTGGGGGCCCTAGGAAAAAGGGGGACCTTGGGCCCCTTGGTTAGTGCTTCAGGCATCGGACAGTGTTTGCCCCACTATTTATGCTCATGTGCAAACTATACCCATGGTAGCACAAGTATTCATTATGGTGAACTAGGTGTGGGAATTTTTGCGTGTCCCACGATTCGATTCAATTCCAATTTTTAGGGTCACATTTCAATTTAAAATCAATTGTCAACCTGTTTTGTGAAATTTATAGACGCATTTGACAGACATTCGTAGTGTCCAATAAACGGCCCTGGCAGCAAGCAATTAGAGCTCTCTCTCTCTTTAAAGAACTTTTGGCTACCACGTCATGACTTCTATCAGCTTCCTGCAGCCAGCATGTGGCAGTCATAGAGCTGCACTCCTCATGATTGGTGATTATTTTATTGTTATCTCTAATAATATAAGAGGAATCTCTTCTGGTGCTGTGGCTTGACTTGTTACTGCTGCAATTGTGCACAGCAAAGACACTAATAATATACTAAAGTTTGCATAGTCTCTCATTTGTATGCTTTATATTTAACTTCTTAATTGGTTTAAAGTCTTTCATGATTATGAACCTTTAAGTTAATTTTAATTTGTTTTATAGAATCAACTACACCGGAGAGATTTAACCCTATTAAATTAAAAGAAGAAGGACATATGAGATTTATTGGCTTTAGATAACATCTGCTGGGTTATGATTTAAATGTCACCATTCAGATTAGAGATCCTCCGTGACAATAGGGCATATTCAATAATGTAATCTGGGACTTCTTCCTGTCATTTCTTGATTTTTTTTTTACTGTGTTCCCTCCATTTTCTGTTCCATGTTCAATTTCTGCTTCTCTCTTCCTGTATAGCTATCCATTCATATATGTTTTTCCGCTCTTCCTCTCTATAAAAAACGAGACAACAGCTTGTTTGAGACCAAGGGCATAGGGGTATCTTGGAAACAGTGCCCCTGTGGTTGGCGCAACTCATTAGCCCTTTGACATCATCTATGTAAAGTAGAATGTAAAGAAAGCACAGTGTAAGTCTGTGTGTATCTCTGCTGCTTTGACCATAAACTGCAACTTCATTTTATAATGCAATTCATGATACAGACTGTCACATTCCAAGATTACAGATCTTCAAATCTTTTAGTTCTGAATGGTCTTGTTGTCTGGCTAAAGTCCATGGGAAGCTACTTTAAACTGTAGCCAGTGATACTACATGCTCCTGTTTTTGGAATATACAGTTAATATACTTAGACATGACACTTTATTTAAAGTTGCAGCTTTACCACAAGATACCCCAAAAAAGTATCTTAATGCACTGAAGCCATTTAATCATTACTGAAGACAGAGCTACAGGTTTCCTACAGCTTTATATCCCTCTTTATATAGTCAAGGCAGCCACCTCTATAGCAAATGTCACCCACTCAAAACTTCATAGAGGCTGTGTGTGTTCCCCAACCGTTTAATTTATTAATTTATTTAACTACTCTATATCATACAACAGGAGATGAGCTACACATAGTAACTTAATGAAAATCAGCACCAATACAGCTATAAAATGCAGCAGGATTGGAGAGTGAAACGTGGACTTTTAAACATTAAATCTCTGTCATCCAAAGATGATTAATAAAAAATCTGATATCAGATTATAATATTGATTTATTCTGCCTCACTGAAACCTGGCTGCATTATAAGGAATATGTGAGCCTGAATGAATCCACTCCTCCCAGCCATATTGCCACTCATATTCCTTGAGACAACGGCCGAGGTGGTGGAGTTGGAGGCATTTTCAGCTCAGGTTTATTGATCAGCCCTGAGCCAAGGTGTAACCACACATCCTTTGAAAGGATTGCTCTCAGTTTTTCTCACCTAATTTGGAAAACATTACAACCAGTCCTATATGTCACAGTGTATTACCCTCCTGGCCCAGATTCAGAATTTTTATCCAAGTTCTTATCAAGTCAAGTTCTTAGAACATATAAAATAATCATTGCAGGTAATTTTAATATTCACGTTGACAATGATCAGCTTGGCTCTGCGTTTCTCTCTTTACTAGAGTCAATCGGCTTCTGGCAGAGAGTAGATGTCCTCACCCTCTTCTTTAACCACACCCTCGACCTGAAGTTGTCTTTCCATAGAATCCCCTCTTATCAGACCATTTTTTAATAACCTTTGAATTAATGAACCTTTTCTTGAACTACTCACCACCTGACAAGAATATATTCACTATATGTCTAACCTGTCATAAGAGGTAAGTTTAAAAGAAAGTTCCTTTTCTGCACTTTAGCTACACCGACAAAAGATCACTACCCTATTGATCCACATAGTCCTACAACTCTCACTAGCAACTACTTAATGGGTTTCTTTAATGACAAAATTCTGACAATTAGACACAGAATTTCTCATCTCTTGTCATCAATTGACAGCAATCTATCCTTAAACACAGGAATTGTAGACATCGTCAGACATATGAGCTAACATCTATCTGGACGCATTTTCTTCAATCAAACTTTCTTAACAAGCTTTGTTGATTACATCAATCTATCTTTTGGAGCCTATCCTATGGGGATTGGTTAAAATTCTCCCCTAAAGAATTTTCCTTTGATTAGCACTTCCTTGCTGGAAATGGTCAATATGTCCTTATAATCTGGATATGTACCACACTCCAGAGTAGTTGTAATCTAACCTCTCCAGTCAGGATTTAGAATGCATCATAGCACAGAGATGGGACTGGTGAAGGTTTCAAATGCCATTTTTAATGCGTTCAGATAAAGGCTTTATCTCCATTCTTGTTCTGTTAGACCACAGTGCTGCATTTGACACCATCATTAGATCCTACTAGAGAGATTGGAGTATTTTATTTGTATAAAAGGGACTGCATTAAGCTTTTTTAAGTCCTATCTATCAGATCGCTTCCAATTTGTTCATGTTAATCTATGTTCTATCCATGCAAACGTTAGACATGGAGTTCTGCAAGCTTCAGTGCTTGAACCAATACTTTTCACCCTTTATAAATTTCCTTTAGGTAAAATGATGAGGAAACTATTAATTTCTACTGTTATGTGGATGATACACAACTATATCTGTCTGCAACTAAACACTAAACACCTTAGAAATTCAGTAACCAGTGATATAGGTATTTTTGATTGTATTTCCTTGGCCTCCAGCATCATTGTAAGAAATTTGGGAGTCATCAAGATATGTCATTCACAGCCCACGTTAAACAAATTTCTAAGACTGCCATCTTTCAACTCTGCAACGTAGCAAACGGCAGGCACTTCCTGTCTCTAAAAGGTGCAGAAAACCTCAGGAACTGCCAGCAATATCACAGAAGAGAACAGAATCTGGCACTAAACTTATTTATTTATAAAAAACACAGAAACCTTAACAGCAGCTGTAATTAGGGTTTCAACTAAAAACTATTTGATCGTTGATAAATTAATTTGTTGATTATTGAAACAATTAATCCATCAGTTGTTTGGTTCATAAAATTGTATAAAATGTCAATCACTGTTTCCTAAAACTGAAGATTCAACCTAAAATATTTTTTTTGTCCACACCAACAATCCAAAAATAATCAACTTACTATTATAGAAAATTAAAGAAACCAGAAAATAATCACATTTAAAAGCTGGAATCAATTTTTCATATTTTCTCCTTAAAAGTGAATCAACTGATGGATTCTCAAAATAAATGGCAATTGATCTAATAGTTGGCAACTTAGCGATTAGTTGTCTAATCATTGCAGTTCTACGGTTTATGGTTCTTCCACAGGCTACTGAGGCTCCCGACTGTTTGTTAATTCAATAAAATTGCAAAACTGCCATTATGTCTTGTTTCTTCCTTGTTACTGATAAACTTCAATCATCCAATCCACTAAACAAGAGTCAATATCAATGACAGAATAAGAAAATGTAATGCCAAGAAGCATTGTTTCAGGCATTGTTTGGTAGAAAAAATCTACCAAACAGGGTTTCAAGCCCATGTTCCACTATGCCTGCGACAGATACGTTAATTATTACATTAACTTTAATTAGGCTTCAAACCATTTTTGGCCTCTTAGCAAAAAAGGTGATTACAGTTTGCAATTGGATCTTTTTAGTTATGTGCAACTAAAAGATGGATAGCTAAAATAAATTAGATTTGATAAGAGTTTCATTAGCATGGGATTCAGATCCAATGACCTTAATGAGTCTAAATCATAGACAAACAAATCTGAAAACAAGAAGGAATGAAGTTCATATAAGGACTTGCTCTCTTCACCTCACGTTAGGACTTGCATACAAACACAAATGACACGATGATATGAACTTGCTGTCCTCTATTTGGGGTGTCAGTCATTAGTTTTCAATCCCACTATACAGCATGTCAGTTTATGACAGTAGTTCAACTTCCCTTTCTTGCTGTCAGATATTTGTCAGGCATTTGTGTTCATTAATCTGATCAATGCATATTTTAATGAAGAAAAAGCATGATCTTGGTGCAACTGCACCTGCAAGTGCAAGAACAGTGTGTGGGATGTGTCCAAGTCATTTTGCTAGTCAGAGGGAGCACTTAGTGGTTGCAAGACAGGGGCACCTGGTGTAAAAGAGAACACAGGGTGCAAAGCGGTTGTCTTGGTGGTTCCCAAATTATTCATAAGTGTGTTTTGGGTGTAACATGAACTCAAACAATCAGAGTGTCATCTCCCATCCTGTTTTAAAAGCCAGGTTGTGCTTGTGACTTTCAGAAGGCACATTTGACTACTTTGTAAGGACTGCAACCATTTTAGTGTGGTCTAAATAGGGCTCAAAGTGTGTAAGGAGGCAGAAAGATTATACTAAGCTTCTGTATATTTTTGTCACAATCCTCTACTAGATCATACTGTTTTTTATCCTGCTGCAGCAGGCAGGTGGAATGAAGGGTAATAACAAGAGAAGGACTGCAGGCAGCACAGTAGAGAGGTAGTGTTACTCAGTGACCACCTCATATCAGATATTCATCTAAGTATTAGTTAATGTATAAAATCTTAATTAATGGGCCTTTAAATTTGTCATTTTCAGTGTCCATTTCAATTTGAAGTGGATACCTGCCGCCAGTATCTGAAGCTGTGGTATCTGTCAGTATGTTTACATGACACTTACAAAAATCTAATTATTGTATTAGTCCGACTAACAGACTTTAGAAAGGATAGGAGAATCAGGTTATAAAGTCAGAGCAACACACCCAGATGTGATTAAAAGTCAAGCTTTTCCTGCAGCTCCTGTATTCCAGTCGGAATGGAGCTAAAGGAGGTGATCTGCACAAGACCCACACTAAACTCCGACCCAGAAGCTGAACAGCATGTAAAACGTATGTATACTGGGATAAGAACACTAGTCCAAGTTGAGGAGTTAACTGTGCATGTAAACTTAGCACTTGTCACACCTGTATGTCAAGTTGAGATTTTTGTCCTGTCTCCGTGTTTGTTTTGTGACTTAACTCTTCTCTCGTTTCAGGTCACTTGCCCTTCCTCATGTGTCACCAGTCTGATTGTCTTCCCTGATTCCTGATTGTGTCTGCCTGTTCCCCGTTAGCCTCCATGTATCGTCGTCTCCCTTTGTCTTGATCACCAGTCCTCCTGTCATAGTCCAGTTCGAGTTAATTTCATAGTCTAGTTCCTAGTTCTAGTTCCTTGAAAGAGTGTTTTTTTTTTTTGTTGGCCTTTACCTTTTTGTAGATTTAGTTTCGTTCGAGCCCGATTTAGATCTTCCCTCCTTGAGAGGCGCTTTTTGTTCTCAAATCATGTAGTCTAGTTTTTGTTGTTTTCTTCTAGTTCCTTGAAAGAGTGATTTTTTTTTTTTTTTTGTCGGCCTTTGCCTTTTTGTAGATTTAGTTTAGTTCGAGGCCAATTTAGATATTCTCTCCTCGAGAGGCGCCTTTTGTTCTTCCCTCTCTTTTGGAGGCGCTTTTGGTTTTGTTTCCCTGGTGTTGCCCAGTGTGTGAAAATAAAGTCATCTGCATCGTCCCGCTCTCTGCGTTCAAGTCCTCTGTTTTGAGAGTCCCGGTTGTCAGTGCTAACATTTCTAACACAAATCAAGCCATGAAATAAATAAATGTCTGTCATGATGGTGAAAAAAATCCATTACAAAACTGTACAATGAATGTGTGAAATTAGAGTTGATTTTTTTGAAAATGAAAAAAATATCTTTAATTCGGCAGCAGAATGATTTCAACCCCATGGATGGATGCTACTATGGAGTGAAGCAATAATAACACAGAGCAACAGGCCTATATTGGGAACAAGAACAACCTGTGTCTTACAATCATGATACTCATCTGATCCTTTGATCTAGCTTTTATAAATAGTTAAACGACTGAACAAACTCAAGACTTACCTCAGGGCAATGAAATAAAATGTCAACTTCACAGCATAGATATAGTCAGAACACATATTACTTTTAGTCACTTATGTGCTTTAGTGTTCTAAGTCTCTTAGGGTATGTGCCCTCATACTCTTTAAGATGGCAAAGCCATAAACAGATATTCCTTCTTCGTATGCTAAACATTATCCTACATTTAAACAAGGAGGTTAAATTACAGTACATACATAATCAAATTTGCCCTTACACTTTCATGATCATTGGCTTGATATTGTGTATGTTGTGTCTCAGAAGGCAAGTTTAGATTATCGAAACTGTGGAAGCTGCATGCACCAAGTCCTCCTCACTTGTACTTTCTAGCATGAAAATCTTTCAAACTGCACATGAGAAGGTGGGAAATTACTTCTGAAATTTCATGATCAGAACAACGGAAATCAAAAGCAGACGAGGGGGTGAAATCCCAAGAAAACTTCACCTCTAGCACAGCAACGCATAAATAACGTGAGGTGAAGAGAGCTGCTCCTTCCAAATAAAATGTCATCTCATTAAAGCGGCCTCATCATAGGGTGCACTGCGAAGCACATCACTGAGCAAAGAAAGCACCATCAAGGGGCGTGATGGTTTACTGTCAAATCTATGCAGATATCTTTGTTCAATTATTTTACCAACAGCCACAGCAATAACTCACGCAAAGCAAATGTTTCCAAGTTCTTGGCACAGTACATATAAATACCACAGAAACCTGCATTCTTCAAAGGGATATGTCTGATACGAAAAGGGGTCGCCATCTTACCGGCGTATTCCGGGTCCACATGAGGAGGGTAGAAGCGAAAGTTGATGAAGAAGGGGATGGGCATTCCATACTTGAACCACTCCACCACGTAGGGCTGGCCGTTCAGAGGGTGGGACACGTCGCATCCCAGGATGACGTTCTCTCCTGCGCGGGCCGTCACAAACTGGGGCTCCTCTCGCACGCCGTGGGCACCTGCAGTAACAGCCAGGGGTCAAAGGTGCATGTGAGCATGTGACTCAAAGTCCAATGTAAGCCTACGTTAAGGCCTTAAAAACCATTGCGCACAATCACATTTAAATACACAAACACATTTAAACACATTTAAATGCATTATTATTAGTGTTGAACAATTTGAGAAAATAATCTAAGTGCAATTTTTTCCTCACATATTCCAATTGCAATATGCATTTTTTTTTTAATTTTATCATTTTTCTCAACAAAATATAATGAATGATTTGGCACAATATTAAATATGTTTAGTGTAAAATGTTCTTCTTTCTTTCCCAATTTTTTTTTCAATTTGTTAGAATTAAATTAAAAGATGTATGATTTCAAAGAAATAACATTTCATTTTACTGCATATAGCACCATACGGCCGTCACATAGCACCATACGGCCGTCACATAGCACCATACGGCCGCCACATAGCACCATACGGCCGTCACATAGCACCATACGGCCGTCACATAGCACCATACGGCCGTCACATAGCACCATACGGCCGCCACATAGCACCATACGGCCGCCACATAGCACCATACGGCCGCCACATAGCACCATACGGCCGCCACATAGCACCATACGGCCGCCACATAGCACCATACGGCCGCCACATAGCACCATACGGCCGCCACATAGCACCATACGGCCGCCACATAGCACCATACGGCCGTCACATAGCACCATACGGCCGTCACATAGCACCATACGGCCGCCACATAGCACCATACGGCCGTCACATAGCACAATATAGCTGTCATATAGCACAATATAGCTGTCATATAGCACAATACAGCTGTCATGTAGCACCACACAGCTGTCATGTAGCACCACACAGCTGTCATGTAGCACCACACAGCTATCATGTAGCACCACACAGCTGTCATGTAGCACCACACAGCTGTCATGTAGCACCACACAGCTGTCATGTAGCACCATACAGCTGTCATAGGCATGTTGCAGTTAGGGTATCACATTTTATCATGCAAGATTATTGCAAATGCAATTAATCGCTCAGCCCTAATTATCATGCATTCATCCGATGTTCCCTTCGGTGCCTGTGCAATATTCCTACAGCCACAGAACAAACACAGAATGAGATATGTAGGCAGAAAGATGTGTTAAAAGCTTACTTTTATTTTACATTAAAAGGACTATTTGTAAAGTTTGTGAAGCAATTTACATGCTTTAATCTTTTTTAGTGTGTTGGTGTAACTTCAGAAATGAGACTAGAACAGCCTGTGAAATGATTTTTATGAAAAGGCCTCAGGTTTCTGTGCAGCTATCCTCAACATCGTTTGTTGCAGCATGCAGCATCCACCACAAGAAACATGGGGCTATCCAACTAGAAACACCATACAGATATTAGCTCTGCAGCTAATAAAACCAGGGCTTGTTCAATCACCAAACATTTTACAGCAAAACACAGCTGCGATAGTGAGCCTCCCAACCCCAAACTCAGAGAGAGAGACACACACAGCTAAAATACAACATTTCCTCAACAAAGGAGTAAAAATCAACAAAGCACCAGAGTGGCAGTGGATAAGAGCTTACCCCTCTTGTTTCTCCTGATGGTAAATTAGTCCAAAAGTGTAATCCAATACTTCACTACTCACTAGCCAGTCCCTGTAGGGTCTGTGTGTGTACGTACAGGCGTGTGTGTGTGTGTGTGTGTGTGTGTGTGTGTGTGTGTGTGTGTGTGTGTGTGTGTGTGTGTGTGTGTGTGTGTGTGTGTGCGCGTGAGAAAGCTACAGCAGGGAAGAGGGACATGCTTCATTTTGCTGAAGCATGGTGCAAAACACAAGGTTAGAGATCTTTTGTATTATGAGATGTGTAAGGTGGAAAACACATCACCTGCAATAATCTCTTGCTGTTATGAGCACCTGTGTGCTGCATGAGCGACAGCATGTTATCAGCAACTCAACTATTAAAAAGGTACATCTGAAAGTTACACATAGCCCTTTTAACAGGGTATTTGAGGAACACTAATGCAAATTCGGAGTGTGTTTTAATGTCCAGTCAACAGCACCAATGAAAGGGAAGGCAAATCAGTGCCTTACTAAAAGACACTTGACCTGACAGTAGTTTAATATGTTTTTTGAGCCAGTGTTGTTGTTGTTGTCCACCCTGAGCCATTTTATTTAATTGATAATCTATAATGTGACACTTGTCGATTTTAAGTTAACAACTCAGAGGTCTGTAAGTTAACAGAAATACTCTGACAATGTTGTGCAAGTTCACATTGATTTCTGGGATTCATTGATGTTTTCTTATTTTTGCAACTATTTTTAAGTAAGAGAACACTTTATAAGTGATCTAGTACAAGAAAAAGATTGTTTTTACAGTCCACCTATAGTTTGTCCACCAGCATTTAATCATACACTACTGTTCAAACATTTGGGGTCACTTAGAAATTTCCTTACAGTGTTGAAAGAAAAACACTGTTTTTTTCAATGAAGATAACTTTAAACTAATCAGAAATACACTCTATACTTTGCTAATGTGCTAAATGACTATAGTAGCTGCAAAGACTAGGTTTTGGTGAAATATCTACATAGGTGTATAGAGGCCCATTTCCAGCATAACATAAAAAATGGAATGGAATGGAATTAAATTTAGATTACTATATATTTTAGCGTAACTATATGAATGAATTATTTTTTTAGCCATGCAAATAAATTAATTAGTTAAGTAAACAATCAACCTATAAACAAATAAGCACATTACACTACAAATATTCATTCACCCATTCACACACTGACGGTGGTGGCTACCACACAAGGTGCCAACCACACATCAGGAGGCTAACCATTCACACACCACATTGCACAGCCATCGGAGACAAATTGGCGTAGCTTGCCTAAAAACACAGCCGTGGGAATCGAAACACCGATCCTTCCGCCGATGGACGACTACTCCAGCTCTAAGCCACAGTCGGCCCAATTGAGACTATAAAAACTCCTGAAGTTGTTCATTTTAAGGGGCTATATTTTGAAGGTGTTAAAATGGTTGTAGTACCAAAACATAAATATAGTTACTAGTAACAGCAAATGCATTTGCCCTCATGCACAACACCGGCCAGTGACAAATCCAATATGGAGCCATGGCCAACGGGCTGGGGAGAGAATGATTAACAGCACATGTGGACACATGAAAGTGATTTATCTCGACGGATTCTTTTTTTATGGGGAAGGAGGTGGGCTGATAAAAAGAGGAAAGAGGTAATATATGACGGTAATGTTCAACAATACCTGGACCTTTTAACATTTTTTTTCCAGAAAGGATTGACTATGGCAGCTGTAATATAGTAAAGCAAACTTCTGTTACCAAGATACCAGTGTACATACCTTAAAATGCTATACGGTTGCGATATGTACTTCCTCTGAAATGAGAATATACGCATGCAGAGCTATATTCACTGTGTCAGTATTATTCCATCATGCCTGAGGTACACTGTAAAGATAACATTACAAAAAAAAGACACGCTCACTCCGCTAGCTCTGTGAAACTGTGTGTCTGGGGGATAGCTGCTGGACAGCCACATCGATCCCAGGCTAATTACTATGTAGTTGGCTTTATGAGCAGAAACCCGGTGTGGTAGCATTTTACCAGTCAATACGGTTAACCAGATGTACTCACTCGTCATCCCTCTGTGGCCTGTAAGGAACCAGGCAGGAAGACCAGACAGTTCTCCTACACAGAGATGATGATCATGATGATGATGACTTACAGCCTGCTTTTCCTCTCATGAGTGAAAGAGGTTGTTTGACCAGCAACCAAATCTGAAACCTCAGTTGAGATGTGATAGTGGCTCAAAGAAAGTCACTTCAAATATTTTCTGACCAAAACTAATATGTATGCCATCAGAAGTCAAAAACATTGAACTGAAATAATCGACTTTAGACTGTTCCTGTGGAAAATCAAAGATGTGCCCGCAAAGCCATTCACTGCCAGAAGGAAAGATTTAAAGATTCCCGCTGGACAGATTGATTTGTCTTTTTCCTTTCAGTTAAGGAGTTAAAAATCCTTAAACCGACATCTGCTCCATTTCCCTCATTGAGGGATCAGCAGTGGAAGTAAGGGTTAATACGAGTAGCTGTGCATAAATGATTTTATTGCACGAGATATGATAATAGAGGGGAAAACTTCTTCCACTGCTCATGTGGACATTCTTTTTTTTCCCTAAACACGATAATCACGGAAAGTGGAATAGGACAAAGCCAAAGTTCTGGAATATTTTAGTAGAGACATCGTGAACAAGGCGAGAAAGACAGCTCACTAAAAACACAAACAATCAAAGGACGACGTTTTGCTGAGCTTTGCTCCATCACTTGACATTTCTCAATTCTTGCAATTACCAGAATGTAGAAGCAGATCAAATAAATTACATTGTTGTAGTAATTCAATTATCTGTTTCAAGGCCAACCATAAATTCTCAGCAGCGTGAACCCAAATTATCCAGACTTGACAGCCTCTGAGCTTTGAAATGCATGGTAAGGCTGCAGGAGAAACGCATGAAAAGCCTCCACGGTCACCTTGAACTGAGGTCAATATGAAAAAGCAACCCATTTTTTTTTTTGTTGAGGTTTTGCTCTAAGCAGAAGATTTTTTTATCTCATATCGAGACCTAATTTTGAAAAAGAGTCACACAAATTCAAAGTAAAATGTAAATCAGCAAACAGCAGGAGAGCCGTGTTTCCCCAAACCAGACACACAGCGTCATACTGCAATCACCTTGTGGAATACAACACACAATATGGAACATCGTTTAGTAGATCATTGTCATTACCCTATAGCCTATAGTCATTGTGGGATGACATTGAGTATATTATATACAGCCCATGTATTACATCAGCAGCTGTCTGTATCCTGTGGATTCACGATTTGATGTGTGAGCTTTCATGCTTGCTGGCAGAACCAGATAATAACTGAGCAAGTGTGCTTTTCCCAGTGGTGAACCCCACACCACCACCACCACCTCCCCCCACCCCCTCACTCACACAAACACTACCTCAAGCGGCGCTACATGTTGATTGGCTGCCGGTGACATCATCGCAGATAGCATGAAAACAGGCCCCTTTGGAAGGTATGACTTCACTGTTTATAACTGATGAGACGAAGAGGGAGTAGGAGAGCAGAACAGAGAAAGAGGAGAAACATTTTGCTCATCCCAAACACACACACACACACACACACACACACACGCACACACCCATACATACAGACACACACAAACACACAACCACCCCCCCTCCGTCCCAATAAGGGGTTAGCTCATTTACAATCAAAGACCCAGGGGAGGGCACCGTCGCAAGGTATAACCACTGAGGTGCACACACATGCACGCACGCGCACACACGCACGCGCACACACACACACACATACTCACACACACACACACAGCAAGGTGGAAGGGGGAGGAGGGTATTTGAGCCTGTTGCCATGCAGATGTTTATACTATAGCCTAAAAGATGTTTGATGCTGACCTGTCACTGAAATCAATGCATTAGGTCAATTGTAGCCATTTGTGCACCGACACTGTTAATAGTGTCGATGTACCAGTACACTGGTTTAACATCATAGGTTACCATAGCAGTTTGATTTTTCGTTGCCTTTCTACTAGCCAAACAAAAGCGCAGCAACCACAGCAGGGCCATCTGTCTCCAGCTGCTGTTGGAACGCTAACTTTAGCTTGACAACCCACTAAAGGGGGATGCTATTTTACATCAGCGGCACGTGTTGAGAATGTACTACTGCACAGGTGTAAAAGCTAGTATCATGCCATGTCTAGTATAAGATAAGAAGTATATAAGTATAATATTCATTGTGATATTTTTCACAATATAGAAATATTGTTTTCTAAAATAACAAAAAAAATCAATTTAAAAAAATAATATATCCACATATCACATATATATCAACTCATTTCTTAAAAAAAAAAGACTGAAGATGGTTCGAAAATCACAGAAACCTGAGGTATAATATTACAACCAGACAATATCACAATACTGAATTTTTGATAATACCATAACCATCAATTTTTTGGCTCCAGAGAGCTGTGTAAAAGCAGAGAAATTGACTCAAGCTGCATGCTATATTAGTCTCTACAAGTATATCATATCTAAATCTCCAACTGAACTGTTAGCATTGTTGCTAGCAACTCCTGACCATATGCTACTAGCATGACACGCTCAAATTTACAGCAGAGCCGTTTGCATCGTTACAAGCAGCTCAAGGCTACATTAGTCGCTGCTAGTATCACATAGGCAAATCTCCAACCAAATTGTTAGCAAAGTGCATTATGGGTAACAACAACAGGTTTTGACAAGACCAGTAGACCAGATCAGCCTGAGATCCAATTTGTGAAACTCTTGCAAAATTTGTACACAAACCTTAACCTTAAACTAACCCTTATCACAACCTTACCTGCATTCACAAGCATAACAATTCCACCCTTCTGCCCATTAAATCTAGCACGGGCCTTTTGACAAAGAAAAGTAAGTAAGTACTCTTAAGCAACAAAGAACAAAGAATGTACATCTCACATGGTTTACAACGAGAGAACCAGCAGTTTCAATGTGACAACACAGGTCACGATATGGTCAACTGTCCTAAATAGTTAATAAACAACTTGCTTTTACCAATGGTGTTTTAAATGTATTTCACATTTACTGAACTTCATTTATGAGTCAAAGTTGCATCATATGGTTCACCACCAGTAAACATGGTGTTAAGTAATAACATTTTTGACCACAATATTGATAGCATGTGAATGTGATACTCTCACATCTCTCAATGCAATTGGAAGTGGATTTTCTCTGTATATGCCTTTGTTGGACTGAAGCTGGACAACGCATGATGCCTCACAACAGTAGAGACAGGACAAAGCAGGGCAGAAAAGCTGCCAGAACCATCCAAGTAGAAGGAAAAAAAAATGTTAGCGCTGATTCAATGTATTTTTACACAGTGCAACCAGCAAGTCTGATTAATTAAAAAGAGAGAGAGAGACAAAAGTAAACCCGTATCCTATTCTCAGCACTGGCCCACACTGCACGTCTGGTGAAGAAGTATAGTTTTGGATTTATTAAGCTTATTAAGTTGTTATTCAGGTTTTTATAAGGGGACAGAAAAGTCAACAGATATACATGTGTATATATCTGTGGCCATATTAAGTGATGACACATAGGGGGCGGATCCCCTCAGTTATTTGATTTCCTCAGTTAGGAAATAGGAGCATAGTCTGATTAGATGCAAAAATCTAATTTCAAGCATAGCTCGATTAAGCTCTGCATGTAAACACACTGACTGAGGCGAAAACTTGAATGAGCTTGTTTATTTCAAAGCAAGCTCATTATGGGTAAGTACGCTTCACTGTCTCTTGAGGTACACTGTAACCTTATCTGGCATAAAAAGTTAATCTTGGAGATATTATAAATTATTTGTCTTCACATTTTCAAAGAGAAAACATCTTGTTGTCCTTAGGGTGTACTGTATTCTCCTTCATAATGCACCAGTACAGTGCAATTTGGAAACCTGTGTGATTTATGACTGATACTTGGTTCCAGGTCCTTGGGTCTCAAAGATAAACCTTTTTTCCCCCCTGTGATATATGACAGTATAATAGACGATGACAGACAGGTTTATTTTCACATCGACACCTCACAGAAAAACAGCATTTCTATATTTATTCATGGTGACAAACGTGACCGTGCATGAAAATTCAGTGGGAGGCGATAAATAAACAATACAAGTATGACGCATTACTCACACACAAAATACACCGTAGCATACTCTCTCAGCCGAGACTGATGTTGGCACTTAAAACAGTGAGTACACTCAAGTTTCCCCGTTCTTGTCTTACCTGCTCCCCCAGCTCAGCCCTGGCATTATCGAGCTGTGACAACTGTCCAACTGCGCTAAGTGCCAAGCAAAATGAAAAATAAATGAGATTTTTACACAATACAACAAATTATTGATGGCTACAAGATCTGTGTGTTATTACACAGCCTATTATTCGTGCACCTGCACTTAGTCTTCTTGCATCCTCTTCCAAAATTCAACTCATTGTGTCTGTAATAAAACAACAGCCCTGTGAAATTACTGGAGACATTAATAATTTTGCCAGGCGGTCCACTATACGGAGGGGTTGAAAAAAATATTCAGACATAATATACAGCATTTGGACAACCTAAACTACTACTCTCTTTTCATCATCTTTTTTCAAATTCATTCATGTTTGAGTATAATGGCTGCTTAATTCACTGACAATGTCTACTGTATCAGAATATTTCCACTTTCTTATTGTCCTCTGGCCTCTAAACTCCATCATCTTTTGTTCTGGAACACTTTCAAATATCAAATATTAAACAACGATGCAGTTAGAGATGTACGTTATATATCCAATTGTCAAATCCACAGTGAAATGCTGCCAGGAAACACATCGAGAGGTGTGTCTGTCACTATTCACCCATAACCCTATTTTCAGAAGGTCTCTCTAAGGAGGCAGATGTAGTGTTGCACTTGACTGTTGACAGAAAAAGTGACAGAAATAGTTTTGTCATGAATGAAGAAGGAGAACTAAAGTGCAGGACATGTTATTTTCAGATATTCAAAGATTCCCAACCCAGAGACAATCTGTTTAATCATTGCTATTTTATTCATATAAGTTCATTTCTTAACTAATTAGGGTTAAATCTAACTTCAGAAAAAAACCTTTTCATTTCTATATCCTGATGTGTAATGAATAGCATGTTTAATTCTTATAAAACATATATCTGACTGTTAAAATCACAAATCATAGCTCATCGCTTGACAGTGGTTAGATTTTCAGGTTATCTTACATAGAAGAGCTTGAAGGGTTCAACTAGTAAAGACGTGAACCACTCAGGATGCTTTTAATGTCTGATTATTTTCCACTCAGCTTAAGGAATGTTTAATGTGATTATTTCTTCAAAGTATGCTTAGGTCATATTTACTCTTTATAAAAAAGTGTAATAAAGTGTGATGTGTAAACTGTGTGACATAGTGAATGTAAGTGTTTGGTATAGATATAGAATCAAATCTAAATTTTAGACAGAAGATCAAATTACCAGTAAGATACAGTCCACAGATGTGTTATTTTCCCTCCAAAACAGAGAGACAGAATATCTGCAAATTGACCAATGTCACGCCCAGAAATCTGAACTGACTGTAAACAACTTTACACAACTTCAACTCTACCGTCTACCAGTTGAGAAACTGGTCTTCAATAGAAATCCTTAATACTCTTCAACTCTACAGTATGTCAAATGCCCATCTGCTGATGGGAGCCCCGAACATTATTTCTGACTCAGACTTTCTTTCTGCTGCACCGCAAGGAGATTCCATAAAGGAAACAAGAAGCAGAAACTTGAATCCCACACAGAAGCACGGTCACCATGGCAACCATGCAAGACCCCCGGTCTTAAAACAGACGAAGGTGGGATTCTCCCAAAGCAACGTCCAAGTCCTGGAGCCCTCTGCAACCTCAGACGGGAAAGTCCTGCAGACCACACGTGGGTAACCATGGAAACGGAGCAGAGAGGCAATGGTCGGGCAGCCACGAGGGCTCAGGGTGACGCGCTTCTCTGTAACCGGTCCGACAGAGGTTCCGCTCCGCTGAGAGAACCACAAGAAAGGAGACACCCCAAACAACAAGAACTGAACCGGTCGAGACTTCTCTTCTTCATCCACTTTGCCTTCGCTCCGGAACACGACACCGTTTTCTTCAACTTTTGTGCCCCAGAGCTTGCTGGGAACCTCCGCCTACCTCCCCCCTCAACATTTTATGCAGATGGGTCATCAGCCTGGCACAATATAATGAACCTCGAGAAACCTCTTTCTTGTGTTGAGGAGAGCAAACAGCGCATGTACGATTTATAACGAGAGTCAATGGTAAAGATTTGTGCAACCTGAGCATGCACAGAGCAGAGGACGAGCATTAGAGCTGAATGCAGCAGAATGAGCTGATGCCAGGCTGACGGAGCAGGAAACACATGACTAATCAGTAACTCTAGATAACGTAGAACACTTTAATCTACATTTTTATTGCAGATCATACATTTGACTTACTAACTGTATAATATATATTTTTGGAATGTCTTAATGTGGGGAGTGGTGAGGAAGTGGCCAAGCACAATCTACTGGCCGGCCGCCACTGGACAAAACCATCCATTCATTAATTATTCTATTGTACTATAGGATTCATCTCATTTTAAGACAGTCTGACAATTATGAATGTGAACAGACCACTGATAAAACTACTAAAATATATATATCTGCATTCATATGCTCAAAGAGGAGATTTAAAAAAAAAAAAACATCAAAATAGTTTCCTAACCCAAAAGCATTAGATGAGGCTGTTAAGAGCTTCAATTCCCCTGTGTGAGATGAAAGACAAGTGCATTACAGTTTTAGATCAATAAAGCAAAATGTGCAAAATCATGCAAACTACAGTACACTCATTGTATAAATGCTTCTTGCCGGAAGAAGTAGCGCATTTGGGAAGAGCAGTAAATAAGGATGAATTATGAAAACTGGTGTGTTTGAGGCTCCGGCTCGTTTTAATTGAAAGAGAGAGAAAAGCAGCGTCCAAAAAATTGTCAAATGACTTTGCCTATAAACTGAGGGAAAGTGCACTGCTCATTTGTGTTTGTCAGCTTGTGCTACAGCCCTCTGATATATCAGGGTGGCTTAAAAACACAAATGCTCCACCAAAAGCATGGGAGACTTGACCTAATTCTGGTCTCTTGCTCCCAAGCCTCCCTCGTCATTTAGAATTCAAAGGAGATCTGTCCAGGGTGTAGCAGCATCTGATCCTTCATAGATCGTATGTGGAGTAAAGCGAAGAAAGCTTTATAGGTTGTGATGGCGGAAGCCTGTCTACTGCAGCAATGCAACATTCAGCCAATCGTCTGGACAAGGAATTTAATCCTGGATACAAATTCCATTGGATGTCCATGTAAACAGCCTTGAGTCAAGGTGACTTTGTCTGCTTTCTGTCAGACAACAACCTTCAAACACAATCCTCGGGTCAGCCAGTTCTATCGTGGTGTTGTTGTCAACAAAGTATTTTGTCGGCTAATCCCGTCCTTTTCCATGACCCATTTTTTTTCTAGTGCAGATGCCAGTTGTCCTGAAAGGTTACAGAATCAAATCCAGATTTCAGGGAGAATGCTCCCTATGCTTTTGGAGGGAAATGCTCCTGCAAGTCGCCAAAGAAACAAATGGTGATGAGAAATGACAGATTACGTCTTAGCAGTGATCCCAAACAACTTCTGTTTCTGTAGGTTTTACTGAAAATTCACCTTCACCCGAACAGCACCTATGCACAGGGTCCTGCCTCCCTGATATTGATGCTGACAGCTCTTTAAATGGCATCTCCTTGGCTCTTTGCGCTCTAGGTTTTACTCTGCAGTGCCCTTCTGTCTGCTTCTTTCCCCAGCAGACACATCCTACGATTGAAATTTGTTGCCTGTGACATTCTTTGTTGCTGCAGGAATAAGGTGACTAGGTGAAAACAAGAAAAGTTGAACTGAAAGGACCAAACTGCAGCCTTAAAGCTTTTTTTTGCCATTTCCTAGATGTGGAAGCCAGGGATCAGAATCCAGTTAAACCTTTAAACAACCTAATGAAATGATTTAATTGCAGAAATGAGAGTTTATTTGACTAGTTGGACTCAATTTGTAGAGACACTGAGAAGCTCCAGGTTCAGTTATTTGTTTCCCAGTTCTGTTTTCGTACCTTTTACACAGCGCAGTGAGAAGGCACTAGAGATGCCTAGAAAGTGTTTCCAGTAATTTACTGGAAATACTGTATAAACGGAACTAAAAAGGAGGGAATCTCAATGACTGGAATGAAACTGATATTTGGCTGCGTACACTGAGAATATTTCATTTCTGTGACTGTGACACTGAATCAACAGCATCAAGAAACTGAGCCGGAACGAGCAGCTGCAGCTACATATGGTTTCTACAGGATATTCTGTTACAGCTGCACTATGCAGCTTTGTTTCAAAGAACAAAAGGTGTTCAAATATGTGGCTCATGTATGAACTAAACCCATCTGTAGATGGTAAATAATGTTCCTACTGTGTCTGGTTTTCACTGGCTTACTCGCTGCAGTTTAGTAGTTAGTTATTTAGTTTTTGTTTAGTTTATTTAGTTTAGTGTTACATGGCAGATGTGAAAGCAGCAAATGAATCAAACTATGGTACAATTAGTTTGGGAAGGTGAAAACACCCTCATCAAACTCTAAGCTGCCAGAGAGATGAGGTCTTGGAGCACTTCCAAGTGAAGCTCGGAACATTATGTGAGGAAAAACTAATTGGAATAAACGCTGTGCATTAACAGGCTGCTGGTGTAGCGATGCATTCTTCTCAGGAACTTTTCACACAGACATTCTGCATCAGCTCAGCTGTCAGAACGACACCGTGACTCCATCACTTCCAGTATTCCTTGCACATTCAGATATGTGATAGCAGGTGTACACTTTATAGCATCTCGGAGCTGTTTTTAGCCGGAGTGATTAACTATACAGCTCTGTATAGATGACTGAGACAATACAGTCGTCACATGGACAATTAGTGACAATCAGATCACCACAGAATTTAGATGTACTTTACTGCAAGATTTGCTACAAGGAATAAAAATCTGTGTTGATGTTAGATTCTGAAAGTCAAAAGTAAAAATCCCCAACTTCTACTACTACTAGTCTGAATTAGAGAAAAGACTGAGACATGCTGGCGTGAAAAAGAAAAATGATCACTTTAGAACAAGTCCCGAGTCTTCAATCAAAAGATTTGTGAAGGGACATGATTTGATTCCTCTCTCCTCCACTATCAGCAGCAATCAGCTACAGACGACGGTGCAGCTTTATGACAGTATAGATTAACTGATTCATGTGTTGCACTCTCAGGGAACACCGCTGTTACACACCGCTGTAGTCAAAGTGCAGTTTTACTGACAGAGACACCACAGATGGTTGGATTGGCAATCACTGCTCTGAGGGATGAAGGCATCTTATGTGCATTTAGGCACCATTTTTATATTCCTGTTGAATGAAATGACTCTCTCTAATTGAAAAAAAGGACTTAAAATCAATGTTCGAATCTGCAGCTAACTGTCCAATCAGTGCATAGACACGACTTGGATATAATGTGCATTGTAAAGTATTAATATTTTATAAAGTAATCAAATTGGAACCCAACTGCTGTCACAAGAAATAATCAGTGTACATCAATCTGTCTAAATATACTACATTTCATTTTAAGGGAGATTTTCCCATGTTAATATTTTAATTTTCATGATCTATTTATAAAAATTGGCACGCTGTTATGGTCCAAGCACCTATTTAGACCTGCCACAGCAAGACAGTCTGTCTTCTTACGACTGCACTTCTTACTCAGAAAAACCCTGCTTCTCCCCCACTCCTACCCACCCTCAGTAAAACACCCACTCTGTTGTGATTGGCCTAGAAATATTGGAAATGTCCCACCCCCCAGAGCTCTGGAGTTGGTCGGAGAATTAAAAGTGAGGTAAAGCACTCTGAAAGGAGGGTTGCCTACATGGATCCAAGGGTATTACTTCCAGTACTGTTGTGACAGCATAACCAGAACCATTTCATTTGGGTTCAGCCAGGTTTCAGCAACACTACAAAGGGGGCTAGACCATGACAGATTGAGTGTGTGGGTTGTCTTATTTCACAGTTGAACACCAGAGACTTACATATTTACACAAAAGCAGCAAAAATATCAGGCGGGTAACATTGGGTCTGTATTCAAAATCATTAAAAAGCAAAAGCAGCATGTGTATAGATTCAGTTAGCATAGCATAGGAGTGCTAGTTAATGATGTTTATGATGTGTCAAAGATGTGGTTAAGGTCTGGTTAGATTTAGTCACCTAACCACTTGGAAGGAGGAGGAAAGAATTTTGGCTTGGGTTAAAATAATGGTCAAAAACTGTCCAAACTGTCAAAATGATAAGTTAAATGCAGTTTAAAAAAAAGTTTGGTTAAAATGTCCTGACAATCCAGTAAAAACAAGATTAAACAGGGTTAGATGGGGAAGCGAAGGGGTCTGGTCTCTTCCTGATTTTTGCCATTTAATATAAATTCATTATATATTTTTTATTTGATTTTTTTATATGATAATGACATTGTAAGGAAGGGGCAGAACATGATAACCATTGCTTCTTTCTGCTCATTTGAACATACCAAATCAAATACAGCACATCTACATTTGATTATAGCTTAAAATTCACTGTAAAATGATTGTGTTAGAGTCTATGGAGCAGTCGAATAGCTGTCGGACCCTGGCCGATACCACACTGGTACTGGTCAGTCAACTGAAAATAAACAGTGTCCTATAAATTAGTCTTTATAATTAAAGACTTTCTGCTTACCTTAGGAGGTTATGGTTGTTAACCAGGTTGTCTTTATAGATAGTACCCAGTGAAAATTACGAGTATAAGTATAGTTTGAAGCTCTGACTATTTTCTTTCATCATTTTTTAAAAAAAAAAATATAGTATTCTCTCCATAATGGTTTCAGATACTTCATCTGTTACTTCTAATGGCATACTCCATTGTATTAACTCAAGTAAATAATACATTGTAAATAGTACCTCTTGTGCTGTACACTTCTCTACCTCTCTGTTTGCACACATTACCTGGTTCAATGCAAATAACATCTACTGTAGCAAAATACGTCAAAGCTAGTGATTTATTTTCAATAAAAAAAAATAATTCTGATAAAGAAAAAGGAGCTCTTTTTTTTTTTTAAACACACATCGAATATTATTTAAGGAAACGTGTACCTCTGGTGGGGGTCCTCGAGCAGGAGTCTGCTCGTGAAGCAAGTTTAGTGGGTTGTAGGTTTGGGTTTATAGGACAGGTTCACAAGTCTACCTTAAAACAAACAGTCATGCTTATGATCAGTAAAAGAGGTTTTTACTCACTCTGATCATTCCTTCTAATCATAGTAGCCATTAAAAGATCCTTTAAATGTGCGGCTTCGGCAGTCAGTCAGTCATAACAAGGGGATATCTGACACATTTACAGGCTTCTTAGGATCCTTATGATCATTATTGCTCTTTTTCTATCACTGCAGCTCAGAATCACAGGAAACTACGGTCTATTCAATTGTTGAATAGTGTGGAGACTTTGCAAATACAAACCATAGCCACTGTTGTCTTGTAAAAGAAAACAAATCCACATATTATGAGTTTCATTTTGACAGATGAGCATTCAGCTGGTCATTCAGCACTTATTCTGCACTGAGGAACAGTCTGACTTTACTTTCAACTCTGTTCATCATGAGTCAAAATGTCACTCTCTAGACATGAAAATGTCAACTGTAATTAAAAAGGTCAATGGAATAATTCCTACATGTATTTATAGCCTCGCATGCTCACTCAAAGCCTTACTGTAACATCATAGCCTAACTTTCAACATGTGGACAATTACAGTTGGATTATTCCTACTGTTTCTACAGCTTGAGTACGCCACTCATGGTTTTGAGGATGTCACTGATAAAATTAAACAAGCACACTGAAAGCTGGATTGGAAACCAGTAGATAACCAGCGTCAAGATACCAGTGTATCATCAGTGTGAGGCTCAGTAAGCCAGGTAATCCAAAGTAACAGACCAACTTGCCTCTGATATCGACAATAAGTCAGGAAACTCATTTGAATGTGTTCAACAAAACTGAAACTTCTCTTGCACATTTGCTAATCCAACTTTAAAAAGACTCTTGTATCACTTCAAATTGTTTACAGCACTAGAAATGTTTTAAAGAACCACAGAGGAACTCTTTTTTCAAACATATTTGATTTTCTTATCTTCCCTGTGGACTACATTGTATTTTCCATTATAAATCTTAACAGGAATGAGAGCTTGCAGAAAAATAACCTCAGTTCTAGATTTCTTGCAGAAAGTAACACTCCCAGCTGCTATTAAAAGCTGTGTAGTGTGCCACTGTGCAGTAAATATAGTCAATAACACATGAATGAAACAGAGAATATTTAATTGATGAGAAAAAAAACGTATCAGTAGACTTTTAATGACTACAAGTGTTGTGCATGCCTGCATGTTTTTTTTTTTTTTTCTGAATGTAGCTGTGTCATTATATAACTCCTGACCTCGCTATAATGGATTTGACTTTGGAGCCCAGCTGGTGTCCTCTTTTCAGCCAAAACCACTGGCTGCTCTCTTGGCTGCTTCTAAAGATTACTGTAAGGTGTGATGTAAGCTTTGATGAGAACCCCTAAACTCACTCTGCATACAAAACCAGGGACCCCCCCCTACATGACTTTAGACAAAGTTCAGTGGGTCTAAGCATGGCTGTACTCCACATTAATCTTTTAATTGTCATTTAACCTGTGACCTACTTGTGTGTAACAACTGTAAATGTCCACTTTTAAAAGGACACATTCAGTTTTTCGAGGTGTGTCTTAAAACCACAGTCAGGTGTGAGCGAGGTTTTTTCTCATACTGGCTATTAAAAGATCCCCTTGAGGTGAACTTTCAATGAAATGATGGAGGACAAAAATCCACAATGTGTCCACATGGTCATTTTAAATGTAGAAGCTTATATCAAGTAGATATCTGCCACAGTAACAGTGTTTTTATCATCAAATTCCCACTTTGTGTTTCCTTGTATAGCAAAAGTATCTGTTTGTCAGATACCTGGTTTATAGCAAAAAGACTAATAAAAGGGAGAGGGGGACTTTGGCACCCTGAAAAATATCTGCTTCATTTGACTCATTTGAATGTTGATGATTCATATTAGCTTCAGATATACATTAGCATAGAGTGGTCGTAAATTTTGAATTGCTCTTCTAATGGTCAGTATGATGGAGGAGGTTGATTACAGCAAGAAAAACATATTTCACTGTTCATTTGGCCTCCTGACTGTCATTTTAAGAGTGACTTGAAATACTGTTGTATTATTGTAAAGCAATGGATGACTGTGTGAGAACAAGCTGCAAGCTACACAAAGAACCTGGAGAGGGCTAAATATGACAGACAACTGAAGTTCTAATGCTCATTGAGCCTCTATTTACAGGAATAGAGCTATTAAGAAACACATTGCTGCATTTTTTCCCTCTTTCTTATAGTCAGTTTTTACTAGTTT
Source organism: Lepturacanthus savala (assembly GCA_030544235.1). NCBI lineage: Eukaryota > Metazoa > Chordata > Actinopteri > Scombriformes > Trichiuridae > Lepturacanthus > Lepturacanthus savala. The sequence continues at coordinate 18,634,913 of CM060479.1, read as the reverse complement.
TATCATGGCCAGCAGGAACCTTGTGCAATCCCTTTTCTGCTTGATGTGTACCCTTGCTAAGGATGAGAATTGAGAACCTGTAGCAAAAGATTTGATTACTTGGAAGCAAACCCTTCTGTGAGAATCGGTTGCTTCTTCATTAAAAAGATTAGATTGCTTCTAAACCACTTCTCGGCAAATGAGAGTCCGGTTTATCTCAACGTGGAGGTGGAGCAGCAGAGAGAAAGAAATACTTGAGGGTTTGGTTACATTTTACACAAAAAGATGGTGACTGTACGATTTGTAATATATGCCAATATACTGTATTTCATCGAAGGGGGGAAATACCTGCAACCTGCTGAAACATTTATAAGCAGTGCCTTCCCTTAAAGTGAGGGAAATCTGTCATGTTTTTGAAACACTCCGAAAGCGTCGTGCATTGTCTTGCTTCAATCCAGCTGCAGTAGCGCAGCACACGTTACCTCAGGTAAAATTCATATCCGACATGTTGCTGATTTGTTTCCCTGACTATGAAAGCAAAATGAAAAACAAACAAGTGCTTTCAAGTGAATGAATAAATATAATCCCACTTCAGATGATGACATTTAGAGACAGCCAGAGTACTTGGGCTCCAGCTGGTGCTGCAAGTAGCTCTGTGGGTGAACCCATTCAAGCTTGCAGAGCAGAATGACAGTTGAATAAGTAAGTGAACGAGATTCACTGAAAATGGACTACGTTTGTGGTAAAAATGAAAAAAAATATATCCTTTCCTAAATGGAAATATAAATGGAAATATCATGGAAAAGTTAGCTTTATAAATTATTTTAAAAAAGTGAAACTGTTAGGTATGTTATAGGTTTTTTAACACAAAATGAAGAATTTCCAAATCAACATCTCTGTGATGAATCTACTATTTTATGTTATTTACTTTGTTAAAACAATAGTTTTCCTTTTTTGAACTGAGCGTAAAACTTAAACTTAAAAAAAATACTTCAAATACTTTACTTTGTAATGAATCTGTCATTTATGAAAGTTTCACTTTTTTGAAAGGATTTAATGAAATAAAAACTAAACTTTCCCATGATGTATTTGTAAAGAATCTCTAAGCAGAACAATAAAATGACTATGTTATTATGTCGAGGTGCATAACCTATGTTAATGTATTTCAACCGTAGTAGTTCAGCTTCATTCACAAAACAATGTTCTGTAAGGAGAAGGTAGAAGTCCCCAACACCAAGAACATAATGGAATCAATAAGCAATCAGATCAATAAGCAGAACCAATATAAATACAGAATACAGTAATGTAGGTCTACCTGCAGATTTGAATCAATCCAATCTACTTTTTTGACCGTTACACTACAATCTCTTACAGGTCAACGATTAACAACCCAATATAAATATTGCTGGGACCAAATGCTGTATTGAACCTAAACATTAGCAGCAATCGCCGTTGAATGATGCATTTAGACAATCCAGGGTGTTCGGCCTGTGCGGTGAGCAGTTGACATCTGGCAAAAACCAGAGGGAACACTTGCTTTGAAATAAATCTCTCCAGTTATATGAGCTACCACTCACGATTAGTCACCATCTGTCTCCTCAGACCTGACTTATGTTTGCCAACCACAATCAATAAACAAATGTCCGATGGCGATTTGAGAGAGGAGAAGGCTAAGGAAGGGCAAGATTTCAGATTGGCGCCCTAGGCGACCGTCTACTCCATGGGTCGCCCCTGGGCCCAGGGATTTTCTTCCGAGTGCCACCCGCCATCTCTGGCTCTTTGAGGGACCGCTCTTGGGTGCAACCACACTCGCATGATTATTGCCGCTTATGAGCTGATAATGCTAGGCTGTCATTGCTCTGACAAGGTCGTAGCATCGGCTCACACAAGATGAGGAGCCATCATCAAAACCAATGAAGCTTTATTTATTCTTTGTTCCGTCTAGGTACAAACAGATTTATCAATCTTCCTCGCAACATAATATGAATGGATTCCTCACTATTTAACAAAGATGCTGTGCCACCATTATAACTATAGCAAATACTCAACACTCTGATGTTATAAAACATAATTCATGGCAGGTGCAGGACACATTCTGTATTGTTGACAAAGTGCTTGTCTAAGTAGACTTGACTGTTATTCCCTGCTCACGTCATAGCCCCAGTGCACTCTAGCTGCTCAGAACAGAGGCAGCTTTCCTCTACTTAGTTCCAAAACACATCAATTTCTCACCACATCAAACTGCTATTTAGGAAAAATGCTTTCAGCATTAGCACAACCACTCATCAACGCTTTATTCTGTAGGTCTGTGTTGATTCTTAGCTGGGTGACCTTTGGACGGAAAGATTAAGAACAGTTCATGTCAGCAATATGCTAAGTAAGTTGTTACTTGACACCTTGAAACCAGCCTTAGAGGCCAGCAGGCGGATCCATCAGCCCGGCTCTTTAGGAGTGATGAAGAGCCATGGATACCGCTGTGGTCACATGGGATGAAACAACTGCAGCCACAGCTGTGTATTTTAGACCAGTGGTTCCCAACCAGGGATACTTGTAGCCCACAGGGTACTCTGTCAGGGTTGATTAATCTATCAATTGTTTTCTTGATTGATTGTTTTTCGGGCAATACAATGGGAAAAGTAACACAGAAAATGGCAAGGGCCATTTCCCAAAGCCAAAGATAACATCTTCAAATGTTTTGTTTTGTCTTGTCAGGTCCAACAGTCCACATCCGGGAGATATTCAGTTTAATGTCACGGATGACTAAAGAAATATGGGATAAGGAATAGGTTTGTGTGGTCCAATTTGGGACACAATACCAATGCTGAGCACTAGTCTCACATTTGGATATAACAGCAACCTAACTTAAAGAAAAAAATCTAAAAACTTTTCCGCCCCCTAGCACATTATATCTTTATGTTTTGCCATCTGGCTGATCAGGCAATTCACCAATCATTGACCATTGTTGTCTACAGAGTAGCTCAACTTATTGAAACAAATAGAAACCACAGCATGATCCAAAAATATATCCTGATTCAGCTACGAGTACAGTAAGTAAAGGACTTAAAAGAAAAGAAGAAAAGTGCTGGCAGGGCACTGGGGAGTCCTGGGACATTTTGCTTTTGCAATAAGTGAAAAGAATACACTGTCCCTCGGATTTATTCTATGCCAATAATATATTGAAAATTTCTTATGATTGGCTTCCACAAAATGGCCTTTCTGAAAAGTTCAGAGATTTTCAGAAGATATTCAAAAAAGACAGAGCACTTTGAAAACAGACATTGGGAATGTAACTTTTTCTCTATGTAGCCACATTCACATGGATTGTTAGCATCAGATTAAAATATGTTGAAATAGATATGTAACCAGCTGAATAAATGTCAGGAACAACCCTAGTGAAAGCCAGCCGATGGCAATTAGCTGCAACAAAATCCTCTCAATTTCCTTCAACACAAACGTTTTTTAAATAACCTTTATGAACATCTGACTGTTGATTTAAAGAGTTTGGTGGTGCACTTGAATGCGCCATCAATTACCAATAATTTATAGTTAGGAATTTAATTGATCATGTCAAATTTCGATCGCCAATCAACCAAATTAAGGTTAAATTTACTAATTTAACTCCATGGCAGCACAGATTGAATTATATTTTATTGAAATTACAGTAAAAAAATTCTCAACTGAAGTTCAGTCAGTGATGAGCAGGGGGGACAGGAGAGAAGGCGAGAGTTTTAGAGATGGTTTTTATGTTATTAACATCATATGCACTCTTGCTCCATCAATTTCAGCTCAGTGTGAGAGTCTCTGCTGCATCTGGCAGTCTTCTATGGTCATTGTTGCACAAATAAAGGAGGAAGCTGTGCATGCAGCACTGGCTGAGCCTAGAGGAAGTTAATGAAATAGATATCGTTTTTATAAAACCAAAAAAATCAATTGATGGCTGATCATGAATTTACGTGATGATCGATCAAGGAAATTTAATCCTTTTCCAATCCCCATTGCCAAAAATTAAAAAGTGGGACATGGTATTACAATACCTTTCTAGTATTGGTAGAATGTCCCAACACTAGTGCCATGAATAAATGAATATATGAGAAACGCCTGTGCAGGGTAGGAGAGAAAGTGTTAGTAGCAGCCAAGAATTTTATAGACTGGCTGATAATCCCCTGCTGTACCCACCAGGTATCTGACAAACAGATTTGCAGGGAAGGGCAGGGGTCGTCAAACGATACAGATGCTTTAATAAAAACATTCATTTTTTATTACATGTAGTAAAATCTGTGACTGCGTCACCCAGAGAGTCAAATTGACTAAGAGAAATTCAAGACTGAGTTGGTCTGCTTTCAAACAAAGCTACTGCTAGTTAGCATACAAAGTGAAGTGCTATAAAACAAGCTAAACTATACAGGCTGGCTAATAATAATCAGATTCAATTACATTATTTTCCACATGCAGCAGTGTAGACAGATTTATTTAGCTAGGATTTCCATTCAATGGTTGTTATGTTTTGACACAAATATAATCAGGAAACGAACTCATAACCATTAACTGCTCTTGTTATTTTGGGCATCATTACGGCTATCCACAGCATTTATAGATTTATCAATCTATATAGTCCAACACTGCTGCTATACTGCACCACAGTGATCATGTGATACACATGATGCCACAGATAAGAGGGACAAACACAATAAAGTTTGTCTTTTGCATGTTTCTACTGCTTGTCTCCTTTTTAATTAACCTATAGAAGCTGCCCATTGGCTGTATCAGTTTCAATTGTGAAGCTCAGATCTTGGGATGAATTTAGTAGCACAGCCAAGGCTATGGTGGGGTATCTTATGGCCCAATCCAATGAATGTTTAATGGGTCTGGAGAAGTTTACTGTGCTGCATCAGTAGGTCAGGCTGTAAAATGAGACAGAGGAAGCTGGCCAGCTCGGGATGGAGGGAGGGGAGGGATCTGAATGGCATACAGTATTCAGAGAAAGTAGGCAGAACCGTATAGAGTAACCAAGATGTATGTTAGCAGGAAGCCATTAAAACCCACACTGCTAGACTACAAAATTGAATGAATCATATATTTCCGATATGATTTATTCCAAGCTTGCACTGAAATCAAGCTCATTTTAGGATATTCCGCCTACACACTGTATTAACTTTTTACAAAGCCAGCTGCAGTGAGCCGTCATCTGACAGCTTCCCCTGCCTGGCAGGGCCACTGCACATGCCTCCATGTCTGTAAAATGGCAGTAAAGACACACTGCTGTGGACACAAAGCATTGGTCTGACTTCTATTGGAATGTCTCAGCAGATCATGAAAGAACTGTCAACTCTTTGCTGGATTTGGCTGACTTTCGGATGAATTGGACTGCAGAGACACAAACAGGATTCAGAAAGTATTACCGATGTCTATAAAGAATGTCAGGATCACTTCAAGGGTTTACTGCAATGTCATAACAGTAAAGTAACAAGGCCAGAGGATGTGACAAGCTTTGTGAGAGACCCCAGACCTGCCACGTGATGGCTGTGAGATGTCAGGGATTGTTGGATGCTGAGTGGAGAGAGGTGAATAATATGAGAACAGAAGGGTGGTTTCCTCTCAACATTTCACCCAAAACTCTTCCATTATCGCAGCCATTTTTTGATGAAACCAGGCACTCCACTATTATAAACTCTCCATATCTAAACCACGGGATATTTTGGCCCTAAGCTTGTGTCCTTCATAGCACCCCCACACTTACTGACTGGAGAGACTCTTCCTCTACCCATAGGGGACTGTGTTACCTTGTACATTTGTCTATCCACATGCCCAACTGTAAGCCCCACACTGCTGTGAACAATGTGCCAATGAGGCCTATAATATACAGGGCATTCCAGGAAAATGTATTCCAACTCACAGAAACGTTCCTTCTCCTATAACTTCAAAAATAATCATTTTCCATCTCACAATCTCATTCAAAAGAAATGATATAATGGCATTTAATCTGACTGGGTGGTGCACATTGCTGTTTTCCTACACTTCTCAAGAATACTGAAAAGTATCTACAGCTTTATCTTAGTCCTCCAAGCAGAGAATTTAAATCAATTCACTGAACCACTTAATGAAAGGCTGAGGTTGTTTTTCCTTTCGTCTGAATGCCTTCATCATTTCTGCTGTCAAAGGTTGAAACCCCAGCATAAAGATGGCAGTAGATTGATTTGAACTGCATTTGACAAAAATGATTTGTATGCCACATCGTGAAATGCATCAAATTTACCAGATCTGCATTTTACAACAATGACACAATATAGACACTGTCACAGTCACACACTTTAAGATCTCTTACTGACTGAAGAGCATTTAAAATCTATACATGTGTAACACTAAGAACTGTCAACATTGGCCATGATTAACAGACACTGTAACAATGAAGTTCAAATTTTCCGTTACCACCTGGTGTCACAAAAAATTATATTTTCGGAGCAGAACATAGGAGTCCCCAGAAGGTGAGTTTCCCCAACACCACCTCTAAAGACTATAAAAAGGGTGACTACTCACGGAGGAAGGCTACCGTCTCGTCCACAGGGTGAACCGCAATCTAGCGGGCCCAGGCCAGGGGGAAATAAGCATTCCCACCAGGGGCAACTCCAGAGTGGAAGTATATCCAAACACTCTCAAGAAGACTGGTCTTGGAGCCTATGCTTTGCATCAAAGTGAGCCAAACTATATCTGGTCAGATTCATGTTTGGGTTGTCCATGCTCCTTTGGTCTTTTGAAAATCCTGTACCACCTGGTAAGGACTATTATTATCAAGCTGTTATTATGGGTTTTGGTTTTTTTTGATTGCCAAATTGTGTTTGCTCTCGGGGCCTTCTACCACCAGCAATGACACCCAGACCACATGGACAGTTATATCTGTGGGAAAACTATAGATACTAGACTTAAGAACCTGTGACACTTGCTATGTATTGCCTGTAATTCAATAAAAATTTGCTACTCTGTTTTTGGACCACAGCTCAAGGGATGGTCACGGTTTTGAGTTAAATGTCTCAACAACTAATGGTAAAAGGACTGCATTTGTATAGCACCTTTATAGTCTTTTTGACCACTCAAAGCCCTTTACACTACAAGTGTTCATTCACCCATTCATTCACAGATGGCAGTGACTGCCATGCAAGGTGCCAGCTGCTCATCAGATGGAACTAATCATCATACACATTCACACACCAATGGAGCAGCATCAGGTGCAATTTGAGGTTAAATAACTTGTAAGGCTAATTAAGAATATAGGAAAGTAGGATTAGCTGAATACCAATATCACAGTATTTTGGCATAGTTACAGTATGATATCACATATTGGTATCAATATCACACGTCTAGCCAGTGTGTTGCAAAAGCAAACAGATTCAGCCGACCCAGTTATTTTAGTCAAAGTATTGAAAATTTCAGCCCAGTTGCTACGCAAAAATGTGCCTGACCCAAATGTGTGTACCGTTTGCTGGTCTTTCATGAGAGATCAATATTGCCACAAATTCTGCAAAGCCTAGCTTTAGTCCAATAAGTGCAGTGAACAACTTTGCACTAAAATCAATCCATGTCTGGTGCAGACAGACAAGTCTGGATTGGAGTTTAGAGATACTGTCTGGATGACATTAATAAAACATGAAATTATTCCTTTTCCTATAGGAACCTGAGTGGAAAAAAGTATCCAGAGGAGCATCATCAGGTAGATTGGTGAACTGGACATATTTATTGAGAACAAAACTTTGAAATTAAAGGTTTCTAAATATTGATATTTAGGGAAGAACGAATACTACTCTACCAGTTGTTGAAAACATGAAAATACACCCTGAACATATAGATTCTGAAACTGCTGATTCCAAGGTTAGAGCATGTGGACCAAAATAAATTCAATATTGAAGGAGGTAACAATGGATTTGTAACTACTGGTTAACTACTGGCTAAGGCAATAAAGGTTTGCAAACCAAAGTGACAATTGAATTTGTTCTGAATTCTTAATGAAGTTTTAACAATTATAGTTTTAGAATCATGGGAGGAGGGACAGTTGATAGGGGCATGTGCAAGAGCTGTCAGTTTTTTGAATAAAAAAAACTCCATCAACAATCGTACAGGATGAGGGCAGAGTAAATCAGATCTAAGCCAATATTGTAAAATTCTAAGGTTAGAAGCCCAGTAATACAACCTATAGTTTGGCAAGGCCATTCCACCAAGAGGCTTTGGCCTCTGTAAGAAGTCATTTTTATTTGTTACAAATAAGTTACATAACTGAACTATTAATTTTGTGGCAAAAAAAATGTTATACACTGAGATAAATGGTGTTCAATGTCCTGTTGCAATCCTTCAAAATATGGTGTAAAATTGGCCTCAAAGAGGTCTTTAATTTTGGTTGTAACTTGGATTCCAACATATGCAAATCTATGTTGTGACATTTCCAATTTGAGAATATTTAAAGGGTAGTTTTGTGATTTCAAGGAAATAGCTCACTTTTATTAAGATTAAATTTATATCCTCATATCTTGGCATATACAGCAGAAGGTTGTCCACATAAAGCGAGACCCTCTGTAATCTGATGAGGTATTATTAATCTAAACTGAGGTTTGAGGAAAGGAATACGGTAAAGCTCAGAATTTATTACATTCCCATCATATCCTAATAATTTGTAAATGATAATTTGCTAATAGACTACACTTAGTATCATAGTACACATTATATCTGCTAAACATCAGCATGCTAGCATTGTCATTGTGACCATGTTGCCTCACTAGCATTAGCCTTTAGCTCAAAGCATAGCCCCTAAGAGTTAGATGGTTAACTGGACATTAACAGAAATCTATGAACAAAAATAACAGGAATCAAAAGAATTAATATAGGATCTTTAATACTGCCTCTTTAGTGGCACAACAAGGCATCAATACATCTAGACACTGTTTTGATGATGTGCCCATTCTTTGTGCCCTGACTGCAGCAGAAAGAACTCCAGCAATTACTAGCTTGACAGCTTTAAGATGAGTCAGCTAAAGGACAGTGGTACAGTATATTCAGAACACATACAGCGGAAAGCAATACCTTCCTGAAGTGCTGTGCTGCAAGGGCTGCTGCAAGTCAAAAACTTGATCACGATCAGTATACCATACGCACGCTTATATAGAACAACCATGATCTATTTTAGTCCCTTGCAAATGTGAGGAGGAGTTGTGAGGGAGTTAGATGGGAGTCAATTTTGGATAAAGCAGAGCAGTTGTTTTTATGTGAGCCAAAATAAAACTAGAAAGATGGTGTCTTTATCCATGCTGAACTGCACCAGTGGGCCTACCCACTCCCTGCTCCTTTCAGGAGTGATATATAATTGAAGTTACACAGGAAGACAATACTAGAAAAGCAACGTCCGCCCCCACTAAGCGTTAAGTGACAACCCCAGGACACTGAGTGATGGCACAGACAGATCCAAAGGCACACAAAACACTTTCAACTGCTAGCTGAAGAGCAAAATCAGCTGCTGTGTTTACAGTTTCTGGGCTATTAAACTATCCTGATAATATTATTAATATTGATGCTACTGATGAGGCAAATTGCGCAGTCAATAAATAAAGTCATGTTCTGAAAAAATGGAAATATCTCTCTGAAAATGTGAAACAACTGAACTATTAATCTCTTTACACACAAATCTGACGTCTTTGGGTTGATGGGACTAGTACAGCACCACCACGTAGATCATTGGCAGTGCTGTATGACAATCTAAAACTACACAGGAATAATCTCTTAATAGTCTTTTTCCATTAGTTCATCCAGCCAAATGCAGACTACTTCACTGAACCAAAATGGAGGCTTGGGGGCTTGACACCAGCCACCAATCACTTTTCCTTGTCCCAAATAGCAGGCTGATTGACATCTTAAGGTCGCTGACTTTTACGAAGTGTGCCATTTGCTCCTGGCAAGAGAGATGCTACTTTTTATTATGCTCAATGGGAGTGACAGCTTTCCCCGTACATGGAGCAACAACTGTGTGATCAGAAAAATGTGTCGTTTTTCCTGATCACACAGACAATCCCAAATGGTAATATATATATATATATATATATATATATATATATATATATATATATATATATAATATTTAACAGGAGAACGTGAATAGTAATCAGTGTCAGATCAATTAAAAGATAGATTGGAGCTTCCCTAATCAAAATGTAAAAATTAGACTCACCACGCACATAGTCCTTCAGTCAGAGAATACTGAGCAGCCACAGGATTTATGACGCACAACTCTCCCTTTTCTTGGTCAGCAGCTCAGCTCAGCCACCCACTTACAGCGAGAATGCTCATTAAGTGATCAAACTGTAGGGATCATCAAAAAACAGGGACACCCGCAAAGTTTCTGGAAACAAAATTAATTGGGCACCAGCACTTCTTGCCAGATCCATTTAAACACACAGTTTACGCAAAAACACACAAGCATGCACACACTCCAACTTGAGAGACAGCAACACAGAATTGAAGACACAAGTTCAAAAGTAGAATCAAATGTAGAATCTCATTTCCTTCAATGATATGCAACCTGAAGAAATGGGGTGTAATCAGTCAGAGCAGACAAGACGTATTTTCCTAGCAACTCAGATGTATAATAATAGTCGACCAAAGAGGCAAAGGGTCTGAATGGACCAAGTATTCATTGGTTGGACCTATTTGAGAGTTTGTGAAATTAAGGTAAATAAAAATAGTATATGGCTGGACCATGTACACAAGAGGGCTTTTAATTTGAAATGACGGACATAGGAAGTGGTGACACTTAATCAATCTGTCAGTCAGAGATAGATTCTCGCGTTTGTAGAGATGGTCCATGAAGCTTTTAAATAGTTTGGTTGGCGGAAGCTATATTCAAATAGAATCATGTAGGCCTACATTAGACACAACTGGACAGAGGAAATTCCACATACAAAAAAACAGACCACATCTAGCGCACAGTAAAATATGAAAGGCACAAACAAAACAAACAGGCTAAAATATTCTAAGTTGTCCTCTGGATGCTTCTGTTGCTGTCAATACATCGGCCTTCATAGTGTCCTGCTGCTTCACAGGTGGAGCTTCCCCAACAGACAAACTGTGTCGTCATCCACTGTCCAGAGTGCTGATCTAGGCAGTGGCTGACATTGGTTGACATTCTCCATGGCAACCATATACACCACATATGAAACAATGGAGGAGCTCATTTCAGTCTTCATCAGCATATGGTAATATATAAAGTGTGTTTGTGAAGTGTATGTGTGTGTATATATCATATATATATATATATGATTTTAATCGAAGCGTCTTAGTTAATTTTGACTCAATGATTGATCATTTTGTCTATGAACTATCAGAAAATTGTAAATATGCCTGTAATTTCTTAGACCTCATATTGCCATTAAAATCCATTAAAAAGGAAAGATGTACATTATTTCTTCTCTTCTATACTCTAAATACACACCGCCCATCTCAACCATCATCAGTCACCTGCCTTCTTGGCATGTTGTGGCACATATTTAATGGCGTTTATCTCACAGCTTAGATACAATTAGTGCGACTTAGTGTGGGGCCGCCAGCCTGTTAGTGGGCATATGTTCAGATCCTGGTGAAAAACACACACTGCTCCCTAAGGTGATAGGTGTGTTGTGTACGGGGGGTAAGGGTAAGTGTGTGTGTGTGTATGGCAGCAGACGGTTGCTGTGGTGCATGCCCTTAGCTTATATTAACACAACCTACCGTTCTTTCCTTTGGCTACCCAGCTGTGTTTAGAGAACCCACTTGAAACTTAAAGGAAAGGGAGTTCATCCGAGTGAAGAGGAAGGGGAGGGAGACAGGAAGAGGAGGGGAGGGCAGGGGAGGACCCGACTCAGGCGGGGGGGGGGGGGATGAAGGAAGGAAAAACGAAGCGAGGTGAGGAGGACAGGAAAACCGGAGAGGAGCGAGAAACACAGATGAAGAGAGGCAGTCTGGCTCGGGGCCAGGGTTGTCGCGGGCGAAAGTTGAGGAGGTTGCCAGCTGCCAGCTAGAGACAGCAGCGCTCAGCCAGAAGGATGCTGCAGCTTCTGCCGGCTGGTATGTGTGTGTATGCGTGCGCTTGTCTACATGCATGGATGCTGCCCAGCCGTGAGAGCTCCATCCATGTGTTAAAGCACAGGGACGAGGACCAAATGCATAACCAGCCAGGCCGACGGAAGCGACCGTCTTTAAAAAACATAAACAAGCCCAGTTACAGTTTCTCCGCCACAACTTACTGCTCATTTCTGCCCTGTTGCCCACTGTCCCTGCTGGGGACGCATAAAAAACACCCCCAGACGTCTCCTTCCTTTGGCTAACGACACTTAACCCGTTTAAACCCAGGAGCCGCGAAGTCTATGACTGTCATTTTATACTTAACCCATTTAAACCCTGACGTTTTCATGCATTTAACCCCTTAACACTGATCGTCGCGAATTCACATCATGCCTATGCATTCCCACTGCAGCTGAGATAGCATATGCATTCCCCCCAATGTGGGTTTGTTGAAAGTGAAAAGGTAAAAAGAAGAAAGAACATGCACCAGGAGGTGCATTTGGATGCTTTGGGTCACTAGCCAGTGGTTGAAAGTAAGCGGCAACACCACAAATGACCAATATGTAAAAGGCCAGACTGCCTTCAAATGCTCAAAGTGCAATGTTCATCTGTGATTCAACAAGAATCACAACTGCTTTCATGAATTATATTATTTGGCACTGGATGACTGTTCAAAGTGTAAAAAAGTGGACAGACACCCCTGTTTGACATCCCTGTTCTAGTTGGTCTCTGAATGTAGTATAGTAGTTAGTATAACGTTAGTTAATTTTAGCATTTTGGTTATTAGAATTGCTGTTTGCGTAAATTTGCCCATAAACAAAAACCTATTTATCCCATGTACAAAATGATTTATTTTTTTTTTTTTTTTTTTTTGGGGGGGGGGGGTAATTATATTCTTCTCTTGAATGATTAAACAGATATATACATGTCAGGGTTACAAGTCATAATAATCTAAATCATATGACATCTTTCTGGGAGGGTTTGTCTTCTCCATGTTCTCAGGAGGGAGGGTCAGGAAGCGGCTGGAAACTGAAATTATTTGCTTAAAACCTTTTGTCCAAGTTGTCTCTCATGTCTTTAGAAAAAAAAACTGTACAAGTAACATTTAGATTCTTTATTTTAAGTATAAAATGACAGTCATAGACTCAATGGCTCACAGGCTTAATTGGGTTAAACAGGGTTCCCACTCCTAACATGAAATTATTTTCCAGGACTTTTTCCAGCCACAACAGAGACAAGTTATCATGTCTTACACGAATACATTTTATATTCAACACTTTTTTTATTTATTAACATGCACCTCTGTTCTGTTCTACTTATTATTTTATTGTATGTATACCACAGGTCCAACAAATGTTTCATAATCCAGGATAATGACAATAAATACTCATAAATAAAGTCAAATTCACCGACTGATAGCTTTAATGCCAATTTAGCCATGTTAAATAACATTCATTTAAGCTAAAAGTGGAAGTAAAAAATGCCAGCGGTTCCTACTTTTCTCATTTTAAGGGTGCCCCATTACCCTGTGCATGAAAAGGGGACTAGAAAGTCGCTAAATCCAGCGATAAAGTTAGCTGTGCCGAATGTTACCTAGAAGATAATGTGGCCATAATGTGGTCAGTCCATTTTCCAGCTTTTCCAGCTTTTCCAGGACGCATGGGAACCCTGTTAAAGTGCATCCTCCACATAACTGTTTGCCGTGCGGCTCAGTCGGCTCAGAGTGCAGCCACGCCAGACGGATGGTAACAAAGGCAAACAGATATAAACCTGCGAGATTCAGTGTCAAACGGTGAACACACAGTGATGAAAGACTTGTTTTTTCTTCATTAAGCGTTCCTTTCTTCATCGTCTTATCAGCGATGCCGAAGCACAGACACTGGCCCAATTTCCTCCGTCTCCTCTCTCTCTCCCTTGAAAATGTGTGGATGGGAAGGAAAGAGAGGAGGGGAGAATGTGGCAGGGATTACTTTTTTTATTTTTAAGAGTAAAGTGTGATGCTGCTGCAGACTTATTTAGCCACGACGTATCACTGTCACTTGTAACTCACCAAACATTCATGACCACAGGATGAGGTCACTTATAATGATTGATTGGTAGATCAAAACCAATCAAAGCTGCACTTTCTGATATGTGGTTATTTTCCTTATCTTGTAATAATTATGATAGTAAAGGTTTTGGACTATTGGTGTGACAAAACTAGCAATCTGGCATTTTTTCCCCTATTTTCTGGCATTTTTAGATCAAAAGTGCCAAAATATCTGTTTCTTTAACAGGGAAGATTATACTTTAACAGCTACCTGCAGATTTCACATAAGCGCATGGCTTTTCTATCAAAATCTCAGATCATACAGGGAGAGCCCCCCCCCATCACCTTGCAGCTGAGGTCAGAGGTCAGGGTCGGCTGCAGGCTGGTAAAAAGCCGTCTTCTCATGCTTCACCTCTGCTGTTTCAACAAAGCTAATACACTTTGTGAAATATTTTTATCAGCTCACATGCAGTCATTGATTTAAAAGTAGAAAGTTGTACCAACACATACACTATGGTCAAAAGTTTGGGGTCACTTAGACATTTCCTTATTTTTTAAGGAAAGGCACTGTTTTTTCCAATAAAGACAACTAATCATAAATACACTATATGCATTGCTGATGTGGTGAATGCCTATTCTAGCTGCCAATGTCTGGTTTTTGGTGCAATATCTACATAGGTGTATAGAGGCCCATTTCCAGCAACTATCACTCCAGTGTACTAATGGTACAATGTGTTTTCTAATTGCATCAGAAGGGATGGATGAAGGAAAGAATTATCTCAAATACAAATCATCATTTCTAACCTTGTCTTGACTTTATATTCTATTAATTTTACAACTCATGGTGGTATAAAAAAAGTGTGACTTTTCATGGAAAACACTAAATTGTCTGGGTGAGCCCAAACTTCTGAAGCTGTAGCGTATCTGAGTGATAAAGCAGCGTCAGATGTTTTACATGCACCTGTCTCAGACAGCGCTCCCTCTAGTGGACAGAGCCGCGGGCTTCTAGTGGGAGACGGCTCACCCAGGAAGAGGTTAATCCACTCATTGCATTTTAATGACATCCACACCAGCGCACCATACTAATCGCATCTGCCTCCACATCTCCAGAAACGGCCGCGCGGCTCAGCGGAACCGGCCGCCGCCGCTGCTGCTGCGGCTCCGGGAGGAACGTGTCACCCCGAATAAGCTGCAATATCCATCACTCCGGAGCCCCCGACACGTCACAAGTCCCGATAGTGCCATTTATCAACCGAAAAGCACGCATCCTTGTGACGTAGGCCTGTTACAAGCGGCAATAAGGGGCAGGTTTTCCTCTTTTTAAACATGAATAAAATAATGTAGTCCCATCATCTATCCTCCTCCGCGGTGAACCGGCCCGGCTCCTTCTCAGGTGTTCGGAGGAGGAGGAGGTGATGAACACGTATGAACTTCATGACGTAAAGTGTGACATGTTCAAACATACAAGCGACATGTTATAAAAATGTAAAAAGTTAGCAAACAGAGCAACGCCGAGAACGTGTTTTGTGTTTTTTTTTTCTTTTAAAGGAAAAAGAAGCGGGTTAAAACTTACAGGTTTCTGCACTTCGACTCACCTTGAGCGGCCGTTCCTCGGGTGCTGAATACACTTGCTATCAAAGTGGCCACATACCAAATCATAGTACTATTGCCGACCACGAATAAACCTCATCATATCTCAAAGTGCCCCTTTCGGTGAATCTGTCATCGCCGGGTGGCCCGGGACAGACTTGAAGGCGGCCGGTATCCTGTCTCCTCGTTAACCGAGCCCTGGACACTTTTCCATCGGCGTGTTCCCCTCTCTCTGCCCCTCTCCTCCGCGCTCCTCTCGCATCCTGAGACGGATCACCTGCGCCAATGGGACGAGAGCAAACGACGCTGTGTGGAACCGAGAGCGAGCCTTTAGATAACCTCCCGGTGCACGCGGCCCCGCCTCCGCGCCGCTCTCATTGGCCGGCGTGGGAGGAACGCGGCCGCTGATTGGTTACCTGTACCTGTCGGTTTCCCCACCGGGAGTGAGGCGTTCATGGCACGTAGGGATTTCAATGACAAGGTAATTCAAAGTGCTTTGCATAAAAGAAAAGCATCAATATAAAATGTAAAAACAGTTGATTAAAAGGGGAGATATTTCAAATTAATTAAAATAAATATTATATTCTATTAGGTTTGGCTTTTCAAATTTTTACAGTTTAGTTTACACCATCATACTATCAAAGTTATTATATTAAAGTTGATGTGAGTCTTGACTATTAGTCTTGATTTATATAAGATATGGTTCCAATAGGCTAATCAATAATGTGTCTGTATGAAAGGATGGATGGCACCATTTTATTATTATTACATTTGCTACATATTTTTTACCACTCACTATTGTATTGTTTTTTTATCTGTTTGTTTTGATGGCAAAATGTATAATTCCAGTTCCTGTTGAAAACCAATACTTTTTTAAGGCAATTGTATTAGTTTTATGACTTCTTACTTGCTTCTTTATTACTTGTTTAACTATGTTTTATATAGGAATAAGAAGTTAACAACATAATATACATCAAATCTAGTGAAAGCAAAAGATAAAATGTAAATTTAACAAGATAAGGATGAAGAATTGTTGTTTTTTTGTTTTGTTGTTGTTTTTTTAATAAAACCCATTAGACCTACAGCAACTTTAGAAAGTAAACAGACTATAATGATCTTACTGAATGCAACATTTAAATTTATACTAAAATACAATGAAAAACACCCATTGTGTTCATTTCAAAGACAGACTATCTCTACCAAGTGTTCGTCAGTGACTCTAAACTTGTTGTGTGGGATCAGAATCCCTGGACACAGCTCCTTCGTCATGCAAAGGGTTAATGTAACTTCCAGATTTTCACGGAGGACGTGAACGCAGCACTAGATGGAGCCGTTTCAAGGTGGGTTGGAGTGTGAAGCCGTAGCGGAGCTGCAGTATCATCCTGCGCAATAAGAGGAGAGGAACCCTCCAGGATGTGCTCGATCACATCCACACACGAGCAGCCTTCATCAAATATCAGTTTGTAATTTCTAATAATACAAAAAAAACTGTATTTGAATGACAGGGTGGTTACGCCTATAAATACCACTGTGACTGTAGGACAATGACTAAATCAAGTTCTAATGCTTGCAACTGAATTCAGCATGATTCATGTTCACTGATACATTTCAAACACCGTGAGTCATTTATCATGCTGTTACAGTTTAATGTAACTGAGTCAGTCCGCCTCGCTCGTAAAGCATATATCAGGCCTCAGAGACAAATCCAGTCCACCTGGAAGCTGAAGGACTCCGACTGGAGGAGGTTCCACTTACAGCCCCCAGCGACATCACAGATACATTAACTTGAAATAATATGAGGACATTCTATAATATGTGCTGATGTTCACATCATTTGTTACTTAATTCATTTCATTTATATTTATATTGTGTGTCATGCCAAACATTTGGCCCATCACACATAGGATTACATAGGAACCCAAACATTTTTCAGCTTTTTTCTTTCCCCAGGCTTATCTGGTGAGTTTATATATTTCATTTCAGTGAATAGCCGACTCAATCTGGGCGCATAAAGATTAAAGTATTGACCACTTTCCAATTAAAGGTACAAGAACTTTGTTTCATAGACGAGACTAAATATACATAGTTTTGGTTTAGTCTCTATATTGTCAGCCCACTGTTCTTTTACAGTTAGTACTGCTCTATAAACAGATCAGTGTTTAGAAAAA
Organism: Lepturacanthus savala; assembly: GCA_030544235.1. Lineage (NCBI taxonomy): Eukaryota > Metazoa > Chordata > Actinopteri > Scombriformes > Trichiuridae > Lepturacanthus > Lepturacanthus savala. Next base: position 18,617,078 of record CM060479.1, on the reverse strand, counting down.
AAAGGCATCACCAAACCCAGAGCTACAAAACAAAGCAAACATCTACACCATTCATTTGTTTGTCCTAATTACGTATTTGCTTCATCAGGCTATTTTCTTGCCTATGAAGCAAACAATTCCATAACTGAACTATACACGTCTTACTTGGTTTATTCAGTTTTCCTCAGCTCGTAGGCTATATTTTATTTTCTGACAGAAATGGTTTCATAAGTCTATGATATGAAACCTCATACTGAACTTATAAGGCAGCATTATAACCCTCAAATTGCAATCTGTTTACTTCAAATTTTGTTTTATTATATCAAAACTGCTCAAAATGTATCTTATGTTGTTAAAGAAATGTGACAGATGCATTTTCTCTCATAGTTTAACATTTAAGATTGAATAAATATTGAGGCTTCTTTTAAAAAAAACATGTTCTTCTTCACTGAACCTGCCCAATGAGTGAAAAGTTTGATGTTGCACCAATCTGTTCCATTCTACTTTGCTGGAAGCCTCTGATGCCTCCCAGAATTGGGAGGTCTCCGCGGCTTGAAAACACATTTGTTTCATCAAATTGAGAGAAAAAAAAGTTTCCTGAAAGTTTTTTTTTTCTTTTTCTTTTGTCTAACTTTCATATTAGTGATTATTTTTTGGTAAGGAACCCTACCTTCTAGCTAAATTGTATATATATCTTTAGAGGTACTTGAGATCTGTAGAAGCAGCAATATTGTATTATATTTATATTATATTTATATTATATTATATTATAGTAATTGATATATATTGATCATATTAATTCTCTATGAGAATTAAAGAGAAATGATTCACTCTCGTAAGTTATATTAAACTATAAATTTGGAATTCTGGAAATCTGTGTGTGTGTGTGTGTGTGTGTGTGTGTGTGTGTGTGTGTGTGTGTGTGTGTGTGTGTGTGTGTGTGTGTGTGTGTGTGTGTGTGTGTGTGAATAATTTTTCTACCTTTGATAGCTGCTTCTTTTGTCCGTGGGAGACGGACTGCCAGTGTGAGTTTGAAACCATGTGTAACAGTGAAATTCACAAAGGAATCCCTGAAACGAGGGGGAGGTTCAAACAGCAGCGTGAGTGAAGCGTGAACCGCGGCTGCTCTCACTCTGCACGGGATTTAAGATCAATGTTGTGTATTCGGAGGTTCCGGGTTAAAGCAGAGGTTAATTAGTCGACATGCAAGATAATGTGGAAACACAACAAATGTAATGTACCCTAACTGTGAAAAGACCATACAACACAGTGAACATCGGCCTAAATCGATACGCGTTAACAGAAGGTAAACAGTCTTAGCCGCGTGTGGTGTTATGCCATGTCCAGTTACATTACCAGTCCATGGAAAGGAGCTGCTTTCAGCTGTTCTGCTTATTACTAGCTTATACCTGCAGGCAGCGTGGCTCCTTTTGTGAGGAGGAAACTTGAGAGATTCAAGTTCAGGTCGCTTCACACCTAACCGAGCAGACTTGGTTCGCTTGTGGGGCTGAAAGACGCAACATAATTTAATTTATCACTTGTTTCTGTTGGGCGATATGGTGGCGCAGGGGTTAGCGCTGTTGCCTCATAGCAAGAAGGTCGCAGGTTCAAAACCTCCTTGGTCCTGGGTCTGGGACCTTTCTGTGTGGAGTTTGCATGTTCTCCCCGTGTCTGCGTGGGTTTTCACCCGGTACTCCGGCTTCCTCCCACAGGTTAATTGGAGACTCTAAATTGCCCGTAGGTGTGAGTGAATGGTGTGTGTGCCCCACGATTGGCTGGTGACCATCTGGGGTGTATCCCCGCCTCTCGCCGTAACACGCTGGGATTGGCTCCAGCAGACCATGTGACCCTAATGAGGAATAAGCAGGTATAGATAATGACTGACTTGTTTCTGTTTTCTTTTTGTGTTTTCCATGAAAAGTTATTTATCCACCATGAGCTGTGAAATGAATAGATAAATTTAGTCAAGACATTGACAAGGTTAGAAATAATGATTAGTATGTGAAATAATATATATATAATTTGCTTTCGTCAAGGTCAAGAAGGTCAGTTTTCTAGCTTCTCTAACCCTGTTTTCAGCTGTGCTAACATGATTGCACAAGTGTTCTAATCATCCATTAGCCTTCTGACGTAATTAGCAAACACATTGTTCCATTAGTACACTGCAGTGATAGTTGCTGGAAATGGGCCTCTATACACCGAAATAAGGAAATTTCAAAGTGACCCCAAACTTTTGAACGGTAGCGTAGCGTAGAAAATATTATAGATCCGAGATGGAACTGGCAGAAGGGCAGGACTGAGAGAGAAAGGCGCATTTACAAATCCATCTGCTACTTCAGCACCACGGCCAGCACCACGGCTTCATCGGCTGCTGGTGTCTCAGAGCCGTGGGTCACAGAGTGTAACCTACACAAGCCTCAGTCAGAGAGAGGATCAATGAGTCAGCCTTCCCCTCTGCTCTCTAGCTCTACTACGAGGGCAGAGATCTGCGACCTTCACTATCAAAAGTGAAGCCAAAAGCCAGCCTGGACTACATTCACGCTGCTTTGATTTTCCAAAGCAGTTCCCAAATCACTTTTCTCCCTTCACCAAATGTAACCTGCTCTTTCTGGCGTCATATCAAGCAAAAAAAAATCTCTATTTTCCCCTGAGACTTTTCATTTCTTTTTAGATTTGAAATTCATAGGTAGTCTCGGCCACCACTTTTAAAGTTCTGCAATAATTTAGAAGATAAGGCTGTTTTATTTGGTGAAAATGTTTAAAAATAAATGTCAGTTTAATAAAACTTTCCATTTATTTTTCATGGAAGCCATAGGAAGCTGCTGTAGAGGGGGCGTAAGAGCTGCATACCCCTGTACTAGGAGGTAGAAAGGAGGATGGCATGTTGTGTGGAGGATGATGGATTCCCTGCTCGCACCCCCTGGAACAAACTACCGCCTGCTGTGAAGTGCTCTGTGTTCCCAGTAATTCAGTGCTAGGATCCTCATTTGGAAAGTTCTGGCTCCAAAGGGAAACAATTTCATCAATTACAAGCAGCAGCTCTGGGCTTTAAGCCAGCTCCATTCAAACCAATAGGTGATGTAATACCTCATGTCCGCCTTTAAACACCGTCTGTGGAGTTATCCCAATATAGTCCATACAGAGCAATTATGAAGAGTCATCGATGTTGTCTTTACTTTGGTTCAAATCTAGAATCAGTGTGAATTTGATGTTTTGCTACGTTTGAAGGTGATCTGAGGGGGGAGGAGGTTACTTCAGAGAACTTTGAGAAAGAAAAGGGCAAACGTGTTTCTTGGGGGAATTGCTCTTTAATAATGAATGACACATCGCTAAAATCAGATCTATTCGATATTTAGTGTCACCATCAATCAATGTTAAACTTAACACGGACCTCAAGCTGGAGGGATTTTTTTTTTACCAGCATCACACATCGAGATTAAGGAAGAATCATGTGAGAAGTGTCTGTTGCTAAGTGTGAAATTCACAGTGGCAACTTACTTCAAAATGGTAATTTGCTATTACTTGTTAGTGTCATTACAAAGTAATTTGTTACAGTACAATATTACTATATATAGTATGTATAGTATATATAGTATATATATATGTAATGACATTACATTACATATCACATTACAAATAATATTTACAATATTATAATAATATTCACAAACAATATTTAAAATAGGCCCCCTTTAAGCAAGTTCAAAACTGTAACACAGTATTTATTACTTGATGCTGTCATTTCAAAGTAATTTGTTATATTTCTATATTAATGTATTTAAAATGTAAGGCATTACACTACTATTGCATTATGTTTAAGGTTCTCTCACCAAAATAATTGGAATATGGATTCAGCGATCTAAATATAGCTCGCCTTTGTCATTATTACTGTGAGTTGCAACAGGGATATTGCTGAGTTTTCAAAAAAGCTGGTAATTCCACTGTAACAGTGTTTTTTCATGTCTTTAACAACACACTGACACAAGTCTCTTAACCTCTGGAGGCTGAAGAATCTCAGAGCAGGAGAACTTTCATTTTGTCTGTTTTGTGGTTTTATCTCCACTCTCATGCTCCGCTTGCTTCCTTGCTACCTTCATGTTACTATGGCACCTCTGTAAATGTTATTGTGGACAATTCTTTATTTGTAGCACACAAAGTGCATTTGACTACGATGTTCTTCAAATCCTTATGTTTCATAAACCTAAAGTAAGCTCATGTGCTATCTGATGTTTTCTGCAGGTTCAATCATCTCCATCTTCTGTCTGACGAGCCAAAAGGAAAAGGAAGTGAGACGTTTTTTGTGCGGACGATTCACTGGTGCTGATCTTGCTGCGATTTTGTCAGTCAGTCAGTCATTTTCTATACCTGCTTATTCCTCATTAGGGTCGCAGGGGTCTGCTGGAGCCTATCCCAGCACGTTACGGCGAGAGGCAGGGATACACCCCAGATGGTCGCCAGCCAATCATGGGGCACACACACCATTCACTCACACACCCACACCTACGGGCAATTTAGAGTCTCCAATTAACCTCAGCATGTTTTTGGACTGTGGGAGGAAGCCGGAGTACCCGATGAAAACCCACGCAGACACTAGGAGAACATGCAAACTCCACACAGAAAGGTCCCAGACCCAGGACCAAGGAGGTCTTGAACCTGTGACCTTCTTGCTGCTGCGATTTTGTATGAAAAAAAAAAAATAGACCACTTCCAGGTTAAAAACACATGGTAATGCGCATTACTGACATTTGCACCGAGTTACTTTTTTAACACCCACACTCCCAACGCTGGAAAAGCACATGAACAAATTAGATCATCGGGATTCCCTGCTTTGAAATGTTATAACCGAAACCTGAGATGGATTCTCATTTATACGATTTTCTCTCTCACAATAAAATCATTATAAGGCAAACGTCCAGGTACAAAACATCTCCCCCTCACTCTCTCTCTCCCTGCTTCTCCATCCTGCCTTGAGCTCCAGTCCTCCTCTGTCCCACAAAGCCCACGAGGCTTCAATTACCCGTCTTGGTTCCTCTACGAGAAGCAGCCAGGAGAGTTTGGCGTGTCAGGCCCCAGTCATGTCAGCATCACAGACTGAGACATCACTGGCTACAGATGCAGCTGAAGGCCCTTTTTCCTGATGCTTTTCTTGTGAAGACAGCTAACTGTCACATCCAGCAGCGTGCTTTAGAAGAGCCGTGTGAAGTGCAAATAGTGTATTGAAATTCAGCTTTCACCCATATCTGTAATTCATACCAGCACAATCGGCTCCAATCAGATACCCGTTCCTCCCTGGTGTTTAATGAGCCACATGTGACTCATTGACTATTTGTTGAGGATACTGCCTGCGGTATTTGGTAATAATGAAACCTAGCTGGTGTCATATCATGTTATTGGGTGCACTTCTGCCTCTCGGTAATTTGTAGCATCTCCAGTCTCTCGTTCAGTAGAACATGTTTGTTTTGGGGGGAAAGCGCTGTCAAGACGGGATCAATGGAAGGCAGACTCGTGCTTTGAGAAGAATAATTGCATATTGAATGAAAGGCGTCATTAACATTTCATCTCGGATCATCTCAGTAAAAAGGCTTATCAAAACACATGAAAAAAAAAGGAGTGACACATTTGAAAACCACATGTTTAGGACATTTCTTTGAAGAGTAGGTCTGCATTAATCTGGCTAAATCCTGTTTTCTTACAAAAACTGCATTCATCCATAGTGGGAGATTCAGTATGTTTCTGTAAATAGCTTTTATTCACATTTACCCTTTAACATGCATTATAAATACATGATTATCGTTTTTTCCTGATCTATAAAGTTCCTGGTGCAGGAACTAATACAGACAGAAGCATATTATCCACTCACCACCTGGGATTTTTTCAGGGTAATTCTAAGTATCTATGAAACAGGAAGTTTGAAGGTTCTTGTAAAGCAGGGGTTCTCAATCTTGGTCCTGTAGGGCCACCATAGTTGCAGGCTTTTGTTCCAACCCAACAGTAACACACTTGATTCTACTAATGAAGGTCCTTAGCAAGGGCTCTAGTGGTTGATGAGTAGAATCAGGTGTGTCCCTGCTTGGTTGGAACAAATTCTTGTGGTGGAATCGGCCTAAATTGTCATAATAATACCCTGCGAAACCAATTTTGCCTGTTAATCCAAATTCCCCTCATGTCCTATCCGCGGGGATCAATGTTTTTAAAAGACACCATCTGAAAGGTAAGAAGGCTGAAGATCTCAGTGATCCAAAGGAGGGAAATGATTGGGATTATCTCCAACATAGGCAGTATAATACAATGATAAATCTATACACCTGTCACTCATCTTGTGTATTTATGAATGTTATATTCTGATTTATAAAGAACCAGAACTATGTACCCAAACAAGAAAAGGCTGAAACTGGGTCTTCCCGAAACAACTGCTGAAGTCCTCTACTTGTGCTCCAGCTGATTTATTTGCAGACATGTTCTTTTTCCAAAAGTACAACTATGCAACATACAACTATGTCAATACATGATTAGGCAGTGGATGAAAAAAAAAAGAAAAAAAATTACAAAGAAGCAGAGACATTGGCTCTTACTGTGTTACCTGTTATGTTAGCATAGTACCATGAACATATACCATGAACATACTGTGAAAATATATATATATATATATAGCCCAGGGATCATAACTTTTGTTTGGCCATGTCACTTTACCTGATTGGCCTTAACCACCTGTCAATCAGAAAACAGTCAGCCAATCAGAAAGAGGCTTGTGAATATTAATGAGAGAGGCTAAAATGACCTGTGAAGAGTCAGCGAGGGGCTTGAGAGAACATTGTAAAACTAGATTAGGGTAAGGGTATCATGTTAAGGGTATTGAAACTGAAAAATAATCTCTTCATTTTTTTTCATAAAGCTCATCTATTTATTAGGAGTACAGCATTATGCTGTCAGCTTCTTTGAAGTTCTCCCTTGAAAACTTAAGTAGAGAAGAACAACCATCTTTCATAGCCTTCATAAGGGCTGTATTCAATATTGTATTATTTACTGGCTGCCAAAGTCCATTTTAATCTCATAAGAACATGAGAGGCCAGAGCACTCCAGGAAACAACGCTAAATGGAAATTTGACTACACCAACGTTCATAAATAATCTGAAATAAAATGTATGTTATCCCAGCTGCAGTATGTGTAGGAGCAGGGGTGAAAGTAGATGCCAGTACTACTACCCCAACCTTCATCACTTCATGTATCCCTGAACATACGCAGACAATTTTAACACCTGTATAATGTAAAAAGTAGAAACACTTAACATCATTTATAGCAAACGATTATTTAAATGGAGTAAAATGTGTTAATTTATAAATGTTCACAAAACCTTTAAAATCTAAATCATAGCATTTTTTTTATGAAAAGAAAATTAAACTAAATTCTTCAACAGGCCACTGTCCATGAAATTTCATGATGTTGGGAACATAAATGAAAGAAGAGATGATGAGTTTATTGTTAAATAAATAAAACATGGCCTTCCAAGCACTTAGCACAGTAAAGATGTGCACTAAAGATTCCAGAGCTACAGAACAACCTGTTTAAATTGTACAGCTATTTTCTTTTAGTTTAGTTGGTATAATTATGCAAAAAAAGACCATGAAAAACTATGAAGGGAGAATGAGAATGACACAACTGATTTTACTAATGAAGGTCCTTAGCAGTGGCTCTAGTGTTTGATGAGTAGAATCAGGTGTGTTACTGTTTGGTTGGAACAAAAACCTGCACCCACACCGGCCCTTCTGGACCAGGATTGGGGACCCCTACCCAAGACAAAACTGAGAAAGATGTGGCATTAACAGGTTCTTTTATAACCTTGTTCAGGCAGTTAGTCGTATTGGAAGTTACAGGGGTGCTCAGCTCTTGTTTCTGTGCTCACAGATGTACATATGGCCATAATGGTTCTTCACTGCACATACTTTCGCCATCAAATTGTTGTTAGAGGTACATCCAGGAGCTTAATAGGACTTTTGGTGGAAGTAACTAAAGATTCTGAGGTACCTAGAACGCAACACACAACTGATTGCAGCAACTCAGGACAGCTGGATCTCCTGACTAAGGGCAGCCTGTGACTGATTATAGCATCTGGAGACTCTGCTGAGAGGGAGCACAGTGTTCCTGCAGCAACAAGGAAGAAGCACATGGGTGAAATGGTTGAGTTCAAGTGGAGCTCAGGGATTCACCTGAACTAAGCTTTAAGCTTAGCTGAAATGCATACGTTAACAGTTTAACCGTGATCATAAAACTATTACATAACAGGAGAGGGTTGGCAATTAGGTTAACAATTAACAGGCTACAACATATTTGAAGGTTAATTTTATGAACTAATTGTGAAAAAATATTACATTGCATGTTGAGGTCACCCACTTCATGGGGCCCTTGCCTGGAAGAACTTTACTTTTGAAAATGAAACAAATGAAAATGGCTTCTCACAATTGGACATTAGATGAAACAGATATTTTCCATGACTTCAGACAAAAACATTTCCTTCGAGCCAGCGACCGAAGGATACCTGTTTATTTTCAACCTACTGTCCTCCACTTTACCAACTGAGATATCAAAGGCAGCATACCATTGTGCATAGTGACCATGCACAATGGTGACCATTGTAATGATTTTGCATGGGTGCAGCCCACCAAGTTGACCCAAACTCTTTTTCTTCAAAGTCAATGGCAAGCAGCTATGAACAGTTTCTTAGTTCTTGCCTGAAAGAACTTTTCTCCATTTGAACAAATTGAAAATGGTTATCCACAACTGGATTTCAGACAAAACACTGATATTTTCCATGACTTATGACAAGTGAAAACATCTCCTTCAAGCCAGAGTCTAACCAGCAACCTAAAGATAACTGCATTTCAAACCTACAGTCATATTTCCAGCAACAGGTGAAAACATCTCCTTCAAGCTGGAGTTGAACCAGCAACCTAAGAAGACAGCTATATGTTCTGCCTGCAGTCCCCCACTGTACCCACTGAGCTATCAAAGGGAGCATGCAATGGACCATCGATCTGATTTTGCATGGGTGCAGCCCACCACATCGACCTGAACTTTCTTACGAGTATGAGCTTCTTAGTTCATGGACGTTCTACAAGCTCGAATTTTGAAGTCACCTGCTTCATGGAGCCTTAAAGCATGGAACTTTATTTTGTTTGAACAAATTGAAAATGGTTATCCACAACTGGACTTCAGAGAAAACACAGATGTTTTCCATGTAGTAAGACAAGAGAAAAAAAAATCTCCTTCGAGCCAAAGTTGAACCAGCTACCTAAGGATACCTGCTTATTTTCAACCTACAGTCCTCCACTCTACCAACTGAGATATCGAAGAGAGCATACCAGTGACCATCATTCAGATTTTGCATGAGTTCAGCCCACCACATCGAACTGAACTTTGCTTTCCTACAATCTCACCACTGTACATGTTAAACATCATAGATGTCCATTTTCACCTTAAATTCTTGCTTACTTTAGAAAATTTTAATATTATTTAATCTTACCATTTTCTTCAAAGGTAATGAAAAACGGCTACAAACAGTGTCTTAGTTCATGCATGTTCTATGAGCTTGAATATTGAGGTCACCCACTTCATGGAGCCCCTGTATGGAAGAACTTTACTTGGTTTGAACCAATTAAGAATGGCTAACCACTGGATTTCAGGCGAAAAAGTGATATTTTCCATGACTTATGAAAACATCTCCTTCAAGACTGAGTTGAGCCAGCAACCTAAGGATACAAGCTTGTTTTCAAGCTACAGCTACCACATCGACCCATACGTCGTTTTCGTACGATCTCAACACTGCAACGTGTTAAATGTCAGAGACATCCATGTTTACCTTAAAAACACACATTACTTATTTGCATTTTAAGAAATCCTGTGCATTTGGGTAAATTTTATACCAATGGGATGATTAAATCTAAATAGCTTTCGCTGGTACCACTTTAGACAATACTCATGGGAGAGAGGAAGGCATTGGAAGTAATCATCCACCTTTTGCAGAAATACCCTTAGAAAAAAAGCCTATATATAATTTAGACTGCCAAGCTTGTAGAGTTGTCAGAACACACAAACCTACACGACATAGTGTATGGTTCCATGTGAGAAAGCCAAAGACAAACACAAACTGTATTCAGAGGAACTTTGCTTTGCTGATAACACATGAGAGATGAAATGAATCAGGCATAGACTGACCATGATCTTTTCCCTAACATTAAGTATTCCGAGGGCTTAAGCCAACCATAAAAAAGTCCTCTCCTTCCACTTTTTCAGTCTTCTTCTTGTGGCATGACTACTGTGTGGTCTTTGCACGATATGCACTGCTCATGCCCATCTGCCAGGGCTTGTCATGCTCCCAGAGATGCTGTTTCTCTAGTGCCATGAGAATCAAGAGACTCCCATATGTATGTGGCATGTGTTTTTACACCATTGCAACTGTCATGCAAATTTTCTTCTTCTTCACAGTTTGTTGGTTCTATTTCACACAGAAGAAACAGTGAAACTCCAACAGAACACTTCGACAAGAGCAGATGGAGTGCAGAATGTATTTCCATTTAGAAAAATGAACTATACATGGAAAGAACAGACAATACAATCATGCACACCTATGTGAACCAACAGTAAAGTGATGCTTGTATGTTAGATACAATGTATCAATGTATTATTCAGGTGGGATTAAATTAGTCAGGTATTCAATTCTGCAAAATTTTGTTGCCAGTCTTCTTGAAATTCTTACCTGTCCAAAGTATCTGTGTATAGCTGTGTCTTCAAGTGTGGTTAGTAACTAGAATACTTGTACCTACTATATTCATTTTACATATTCTTTCATTGATATTAGATGATATATTGATATATGATATTAGTGTATATTGAAATGAAGTATTGGATTTAGGCAAGGTGAAAAAACACCTGCAGCATGCCTTGTTGGATAATTATGTATCCAAACTTAAAGATATATATTTTTATAAAAGTGGCATCATTGTTGTGAAGACATTCCTAATTAATACTATACAATGGCTTAATCTACGCTACCGTTCAAAAGTTTGAGGTCACATAGAAATGTCATTATTTTTAAAAGAAAAGCACTGTTTTTTTCCGATGAAGACAACTTTAAACCAATCAGAAATACATTCTATACATTGCTATACTCTACATGTGATAAATGACTATTCTAGCTGCAAATGTCTGGTTTTTGGTGCAATATCTACATAGGTGTATAGAGGCCCATTTCCAGCAACTATCAGTCCAGTGTTCTAATGGTACAATGTGTTTGCTGATTGCATCACAAGGCAATACAATTTTATATTCATTTTACAACTCATGCTGGTAAATAAAAGTGTGACTTTTCATGGAAAACACTGAACTGTCTGGGTGACGCCAACCTTTTGAACAGTATTGTACATATAACGTGTTCCTGATGATTTCCTTTCATTTCCTAGTCTGTTTGAAACCAATTTGTTCGGTTTTCATCTTATTGAATAAGTGCATCACACCAGTGTTCACACCAGCCTTCCAGCACTGTGGCCCTCATCTGTGGAACAGCCTGCCAGAAGATCTGAGGACCACAGAGAATGTTATTTTTTTTAAAGCAGCCTCAGGACCCACCTATTTAACCTGGCTTTTAACTAATGTTTCATTTCCTTGGCCAATTTATATTTTAGTCTGTTTGTACTGTTTTATTTACTTATATATGTAAATATCATCATTCATCCATATATCCTTGATAAGTTCCTTTTACCGGACCAATCACTCTCCATCTTGAACGCCTGAAATGGGTCAGCATATCTGCTAACTGGCAGCTGAAGGAAGGAGCACACAAACCATGAACAGACTTTTACTGTCAACAACTAATGGTGATGATTTCATAGTTATGTGATATATGTTCACACGCTTTTTATGAGTCAAGCCAGACTTTCTAGAATCCTGACATCTGGCATCATCTTGACATTTGTTTCAGCGGCTGACGGCTGGGTGAGACAGTGGTGATGAAATATTTGGTGGACTCTGTTATAAAGTATGAGTTGGTTTATATTTTTTTATTTGAATGGTTATTATGGAACAATTATGGCTCAGTAGCACAATCACACATAACACCGTTGACTAATACATTACTTCCTGGAAATACTAAACTATGTATGCTAATTTAATCTTCTCTCATTGTATATGAAAAACAGATTAAATGACACATACGCATGGATTTGTCACTTGTATCTGTGTTTTTGCATTCATTATAAATCACATATTTAATTAAAAAAAATAATAATGCTGATACATCCTGTAGGATATGTGCTCATTCATTTAGTGATATTCTGCCTTTTACTTACACCATTTCAATACCACATAAAAGAGGCTGAATACCTTGGCAGGCATATGCTGGACAGTAACCCTTTTAAATCAAGATACTAAAATATTCACAGTCTCCCTTTATGACTCTCAGGCTTAACATTCTGACAACACTATGAATACAAATCATCAGGGTACCTCCTCCAGCACTTACACAGGCCACCAACAAGTAGCTTCTCTTAGAATACGACCTTGCACTCGCAGCACTTTATATTTACAAATTTATTCTCAAATCTGTTTAAACTGTTTGCACCCCGTTGGACTGAATCCCAACAGTTGCCTTAAAGGGAGAGGATAAGTCAAAACCTCCATATAGAAAAACATGTAAAAACACTGGTGTTATGCTTTTATTTGAATAAGAAATAAAAATCTAACAAACTGGTTTTAAAGGTACAAGGTTTATGGTCACCCAGAGAGTTTAGTGTTTTTCATGAGAAGTCACACTTTTATTTACTACCACGAGTTCTAAAACAAATGATATTGCTGGAAAATGATATTACATTAGCCTTGTGATGCAATGAGCAAACATTGTACCATTAAAACACTGGAGTGATAGTTGCTGGAAATGAGTCTCCATACACCTATGTAGATATTGCACCAAAAAACAGACATTTGCAGCTAGAATAGTCATTTAACATTGTCTCAATATAGAGTGTGTTGATGATTAGTTTAAAATTATATCATTGAAAAAACAGTGCTTTTCTTTCAAAAATAAAGACGTTTCTAAGTGGCCTCAAGCTTTTGAACGGTAGTGTAGATTCATTAAATTGTCAGTCAGTCATTTTCTATACCTGCTTATTCCTCATTAGGGTCGCAGGGGTCTGCTGGAGCCAATCCCAGCACATTATGGTGAGAGGCAGGGATACACCCGAGATGGTGACCAGCCAATCATGGGGCACACACACCATTCACTCACACCTTTGGAGGGAGGAAGCTGGAGTACCCGGTGAAAACCCACACAGACACAGGGAGAACATGCAAACTCCACACAGAAAGGTCCAAGGACCAAGGAGGCCGTGAACCTGCGACCTTCTTGCTGTGAGGCAACAGCGCTAACCCCTGCGCCACCATGTCTCCCTTCGTTATGTTGTCTGAATGAAAATTCTAAAGGTTTGGATTAAACTAACCATTTTAATATAACAAAAATACACATATTGTGCTGAATCTGAACATACTCTGAGACATTCCTGTGTTTCCATCTTCGAGAACTCTGAGTCTCCAGGCCACAAACCTCCCTGATGACTCGTAGCCAGCGTGAAACTTAACGTGACTCAGCGGCTGATATTTCCCATGTGTGGGTTCTAACTGTGAATAATCATGACTAACGTTAATGACCTTTCTGGTCCGGCCAACGTTGTGGTGCCGCACAGCATTGTTCCCTGAGCTGCTGACATCATCCGCTCAGCAGCCGCCCACCGGCACCTGATGCATGAGAGCGGCCTGTCGCTGTTGTCCTTCAAGATACGTACTGCCTCTTGTCAGCCGTTCACATGACTGGTTTGCAGTGTGTGTGTGTGTGTGTGTGTGTGTGTGTGTGTGTGTGTGTGTGTGGCGGACAGAGGACGACATGGATGAGTCACCCACTTCTCTGTCCCCCTCATCCGCACCTACACCATGGCACATTTCATCGACACCGTGTGAGTGAAAAGGGGAACTGCGTTTTCTCAGGGTGACTCACCGAAAAACTCCAGGTCCAGACTCCCACTGGGCCTCTGTGGGAGCAGGAACACAGTCAGTCAGCATTTGTGACCATTAAACCAGGCTCATTTAAGTTTGCAGACAAAATAATTCATTGGCCGCATTATGAAATATTAATATTCTGGATGCAAACATCATTAATCAAAGTTAGAAAAAAGAGAAATCCTATAAAATACATCCTGTTTTTCCTTCCTCTTGTCCCTGCAGAGTGATTGAATCCATCACGATATTGTTTTCCTACTGCACAGACGATAATGGGAGTTTTTTTTTTTTTTTTTTTGCTTCCAGGGTGGTAAGGTTCTGTAAGAGTAATGCCTTAAGAATAATGTTTTTGCCGCCTGGTGTTGCTATGGTTTCCTGGCTTTATAAAATCATGATGATATTAAGGACTCCCCAAATTCAGTTTCTGTGCCTCTGTATGTTTTTCATTACATTGTACTCTACTGCAGCCATCTATATCGGCTTACATCACCATACACTATGTAGGCTCATGGTAATCTTGCAGTGACAGCAGATGGTTCTTCGGTGCTCTAATACAACTCTATGACAAACTCGAGTAATTTTCTGAGCTGGAAACAGATCTGGGGCCTAATTTACTAAGCTGTGCATAGGATTCATCTTAAAACAAAGAGTAATATTGTGTTCACACAGTGTTGTGGTGTGAATGTGGTGGAGTTTGCAATGGTTGAAAAGCAAAAGTGACAGGAAATACGCAACCATTCAAAAGTTTGGGGTCACTTAGAAATGTCCTAATTTTTGAAAGAAAAGCACTGTTTTTTTCAATGAATATAACTTTAAACTAAACAGAAATACACTCTCTAGATTATTAATGTGGTAAATGACTATTCTATCACCAAACTTCTGTTTTATTGGTGCAATATCTACATAGGTGTATAGAGGCCCATTTCCAGCAACTATCACTCCAGTGTTCTAATGGTACAATGTGTTTGCTCATTGCATCAGAAGGTTAATGGATGATTATAAAATTGTAAATGACTGTATTTGTACAATCATGTTAGTCCAAATAATATAGTGACTTATAGTGTGACTTTTCAAGGAAAACACAAAATTGCCTGGGTGACCCCAAACTTTTGAACTGTAGTGTAGTTATTAAAATGAACCACTCCTGTTGGTACACAGACACTGACAGTTGTACTATCTGGTGTGATGGGATGATGTCTGTTCCTCCAGAAGCAGCAGCAGCAGCTAGCAGGACTCTGTGGGTCTGTTCCCTGGTTCTCTTCTTCAGAGGTAGCTACTCTCAATCCCCCAGTCTGTTCTGTGGTACACATAAAGACCCCGAATCAGTCAAAAGCATCAACACTGATAATAAAATGTGTAAAGGTTTAATATTCTAAAACATAGATGAGCAGGTATATGTATATTGTGTTTGGTAGATCATTTCACTGTTGTAACAATGCTTCCTGGCAATAAATTTTATACTGTTGGGAAGCCATTTTTTACTTTTAAATGGTCGCCATTCATCAGGAACATGCATTTGTGGCATGAGCAGCACAGCTGTGTATGTGGGTTACACTCACGTAAAATTTTCCAAATCTTCTCTGCCTACAGGTTATTCTGCTGTTGCTCGATTTTACAGTTTATGCACTTAATAGTCAAGAGCCTCAGTAGCAAAGACAGCCTATGGCTCCTAAGTGCACTTGCCCACAATTTAATTGAATTTGACACAAGCTTGAAGTTGTCCTGTCATACAGACCTTATCAATAGACCTTAGACCAAAGACCTTATCAGATAAATGTGATGTGCTGATTCAGGGATACACCCAAGACAGGTCGCCAGCCTATCATGGGATACATGGGGTAGAGTTTCCAAATAACCTAAGCCTGTTTTTAGACTGCGGGAAGAAGCCAGAGAACCTGGAAAAAAAACCATGCAGGCATGGGAAGAAGATGCAAACTCCACACAGAAAGGTTTCAGCTCAAGGCTTTGAACCTGGAACCTTCTTGCTGTGAGTGTGAACAAATTTGAAAGTCTTAGATCTTTTATTTTAACTCTTGAAGAATGGGGGCAACAACAAAAGTGATTTTTGTTCAGTGGTAAAAAATTTAGGCCTTCAACAAATGAACATGCAAACAGCCTTTCAGTTTCAAACTCTATGCACATATCAGGATCAATGTGGAGAAACAATGGAGGGGGGCTTAGGCAATGATGCAATACCTCATATTGCATTAACATACTTCAAGGCAATGTACAGTATATATATCTATATATCTCTAAGTCTCAACTCAACTTAGTGATGCCGTCAGGCCAGAACCAACACAGTGAAAATGATAATGAGTGAATTAATAATTTGGGTTTAGTTTGTAAACTTGCCCCCTATTTATTATCAAATCATTATTATCAATTATCTCCTGTTGGCAACAGAGACAGGGACAACTTGCATTGGAAACAGGTGTTTCAGAATAAATTAGTGAATGTGTTTTGTGGTTCTGTGTCAGTGTATTTGTTGCCAGGTGGTCGTGGTCAGTATTTAGATACCAAACATAAAGGTTGTGCCAGTGAGAGGATGTGTTAACAGCTCTGATACCTACACACTGCAAGTGAGAAATGATGCAGAGAACACTCAGTCTGTCATGTTATCACAGTTGTAAGAGCTAATTGCTCTGACGTCCTTGCAGCGTGCATTTTACATCACTTGAGTCACTGTGAAGTTTTTTTTTTTAATTGTCCTGCTGTTGGCTGTTGCGAAGTGACCAGAGGTTTATGGCTTGAGATAAAACCAGTTTGTTAGGATTTAATATTTTATGTAGCTATGCAGACTTTAAAACGATAGTCCCAACATTTTTTTTTACAATGCTTACAGCCACCAGCCGGTAAGCTTAGATTAGAGCAAAGACTATAAACAGAGGGAAACAGCTCATCAATTTAATTGGAAAATATCAAAGTCATGGACATTGTTGCACCTATTAAAACAAAGATGACAGACTCAAGCAGACAGAAAACACCACAGAGGAAGATTATGATGGTAAAGGCCTTGAAAACAGAATGCAGGAAAGGAGAGTGTAAGTGGGAAAAAAATCCACTTCAAATTCACCATGACCTCTACAAATAAAGTCTCTGTAATTTTAACAATGAGTTACTTGAGGCAAGACAATAAAACCTTTTTGACATTATTATTAGGAGCATCAAGAATACATACACTCTATGGTTAATAAGCTTACAAATCTGCCTAAACAGATAGCTCCAGCACTCCTTTCCACAATACAATGTTATAAATTTGCTTGCTTTTTCAGTGAAAACAATAAAAAAAATTCTGAACTACAGACCTATCTGAAACCTTTATTTTATAGCCAAAATTGTTGAGAATGAGTTTGAAGTGACATGAGGTTAAACACTGACTGACGCAAGGTGTCACTTCTGGTCCTTTTGGATCTCAGTGCTACTGTTAAAGAGGTACACAAGTTTTGCTGGACTCAATGAAACAGGCTTAAAATGGTTCAGTTATTTTGTAACCATTGGAAAGTTAGAAAGTGTTGAGTGGCTATGATTTGGAGTTCCTCAGGGGTCTGTTCTTGGACGCCTTCAATTCCCTCCTTATATGCTGCCTTTGGAATCTGCAGTCAGATTGAGAGAGGTGAGGACGACAAGCATGCAGATGAGCTTCCCTGAGACGGTGTCTGACAGTTTGTGAAGATAAGTAATCTTCATCTCTCCTCCTAAGTACCTGTCCTAAATGTAACTCAATGTGTTTTACTGCTTTGGCTCATATTGATTTAATATTCAAGACAGTCAGCTTTAGAAATCTTTAAAGTTTCAGTTTTCAGCTTCATTAATAACATTAGTGCAGGACCAAAACAGAGAAGTGACATTGTATAGCACACAATGTCTAAACTCATCCGTATATGGAATTGCACAAATGCGTGTGTGAATGTGTAATATTTTTGTATTATTTCAAGCTGATTATACATGCAAATTCACTGGATTCAGACTAGTAAGGCTGTATAAAATGAACCCATATTCTGACAAATACTCATAATCATAAAGCACACTGGTAGCTGCCTGAGGCAAGGGGGATACAAATGAATCACTAGCAGAGCACCGCATAAAGAGGAACACAGCCCTTATTATTGGGAGATTAGCATTTCATTTTTAAATTTCAGAAACCTATCACAGGATTAGCAGTTCAGGTCCATCATGTACTGGTCATTTGTCAAGACAGGCCTGGACTATACATCACCCAAGCATCACGTATTGTCTGATCTCAAGTAAAAATGTATGTCTAGGAATGTCTATGTCAGTTTAAAACACATCCACTTTACAGTAACCTAAACCTGAAATTATTTAAAATGAATTGTTAATGCAGCTGAAATGTCTGATATGAAGACTTCATGTTGTCACAAGGGGGCGCTGTTGCTTTACTTTTGTTTACTAAACTCAAACCACGAATGAGATTATGAGATGCTGAATGACAGCAGTCGGAACCTTTCATTAGAGTGAGAGAGTAGGTGCATGACGCCACAACATACTGACTGTTCTCAACCATCTGGGTCATGTGCTGCTATTATTAGCAGTATTTTAATGTTGTCAGGTAACCAGTGTGTTTTAACCACCCTATATTATGTAGCTAAACCTATCCTATATATCTTTTAATCCCATTGTAAGGTTCAGGGTTTTACCCCTATATTACCAGTATTTATCAAATAGCACCTGTATGCACACATAACAATTTTATGTATTGCACATAGCACTGTATTACATAAGATGATGATTTTTTAATACAGCACTTTTAACAAGTTATACATGGTGGATGATGGATGGATGATGATGGTAGAGCATCTATAACTATAAATTTAAATACTCTTAGGCCACCACCTCACTCTTTGTTTGGACTTTCAATGCTGGGACGAAGCATAAAGCCTTAAATTCAATAGTTTGATCAATCTGATATCTGAAAGTGTCTATACTTAAACAGTGAGTCATGCCTGGGAGTTCCCAAAACCAAATAAACAATGACTTTAGCAAGCACTTTATATAGTGCTACTATTATAAAACATAAAAATAAACATAAGCCACTGGTTTCTTATATTAATATCCTACCATGCAGACCTTTAGTAGATCAGACCTGTTTAAGATTTGCCAACAATGATGCAGTTCCTACTGGCCACCAGCAGAGACTGATAGAGGTCATGAAACAAAGAGTGTGAGTGTACATGTAAATCTTCTAATGCATTTGGACCACTTAAGGACCAGTTAAGTGGAGGACACCTTGACAAAATTAAAGACAAAAAACAGTTTTTTGTGTATTTGAGGCTTTCCTATTCTGACTGGCAATGGAATTTTGCTGGATTTTTCACTCTGCCTGTATCTTTTCATGTTTCATGATGCTCCTTCAGAAGCTGTGTGGCTCCCGCAGCTCCCTGTTATCAGCATATTTTAAGCCTCCATATGTCATGTGACATACTTTTAATATGTTGGCTGGATGTTTAGTCTTATTGATCACGAGTCTACACACCCTTTCCATCTGTCTTCCATTACCATGAGGACATTTTAATATCTTATTAGATGATTTAACCATGAGTCTATGGTCATTTCATGTAAATTAAATTGAGAGAAATCTGAATTTGTGAGTCTTTGATGATGTGTGCTAAGAGATATCATCAGTTTGTTAGAGAGGAAGGGTGAATTACTTCACAGTTCTTACTACAACCCATTAAATCCAGGTAAACCCATTTTTTGGCTGGGCAGCAGGTCCTATAAATGCAAATCCACCACTAACTGAGTGACTGAGTGATGAAGTTGCATCAATTTGTCAAATCAGTCACCTTGTCCGAGTGTCATCTGTCATTTCTAATTATCGTGTCTCGTTGCACACCTGTCTCTCATTACTAATTAGTTCCATGTGTATTTAAGTCCTGATTTTGGTTTCAGCCTTTGTCGGATCATCTGCTCTAGTGTTTCTGCCATGTCTTATTCTTCTTGTTCTTCCCCGTTCACTCCCTGTTTCTGGTTTGTCTGCTGCTGCAGCTTTTGCCGTGTCCTCTTTTGGTTTGTACCTGTTCTTCTTTATTTTTGTAATTAAAATACTACTCACCTCATCCGGCCGCTGCTCTCCTCTCCGCAGGTCCTCCACGATCTGAAATATGACACCCAGTCCTGCTTCCATTTACGTTACTTTCTCCTTCAGTCTCTCTTTAATTCCAAAGTGAATTTGTGTGTCCAGGACTGCGATGTTGACTTTTCGTCTTTGTGGGTCCAATGAATCCAGGACAGTCAGATAAGTATAAATAAAAAGGGAGCCCAGTCCCACTTGTGCACCAAAGGCAGTAAAAGAAGTAGCAGCAAAACCATTAAGAAAACTTACTAGCAGACAATAATGTGTTTATGGGATGAATAACATAAGTGATGATCTATTATGAATTCTTATTTTTGCTATATACCATACGGTGTGGGCGACACGGTGGCGCAGGGGTTAGCGCTGTTGCCTCACAGCAAGAAGGTCGCAAGTTCAAGACGTCCTGGGTCTGGGACCTTTCTGTGTGGAGATTGCATGTTCTCCCCGTGTCTCCGTGGGTTTTCACCAGGTACTCCGGCTTCCTCCCACAGTCCAAAAACATGCTGAGGTTAATTGGAGACTCTAAATTGCCCGTGTGTGTGAGTGAATGGTGTGTGTGCCCCACGATTGGCTGGCGACCATCTGGGGTGTATCCCTGCCTCTCGCCGTAACACGCTGGGATAGGCTCCAGCAGACCCCTGCAACTTATTTACCATTTACTTAGTTTGTAACCATGTATGAATGTATTGCGTGTGTGTGTGTGTGTGTGTGGTATTTC
This sequence comes from Lepturacanthus savala, assembly GCA_030544235.1. Classification (NCBI taxonomy): domain Eukaryota; kingdom Metazoa; phylum Chordata; class Actinopteri; order Scombriformes; family Trichiuridae; genus Lepturacanthus; species Lepturacanthus savala. The sequence goes on along the minus strand of CM060479.1, from coordinate 18,596,252 downwards.
TGAATACTGCTTTTTGAATTGTAATTTGAATATGGACTCTTTGGAAACTAGCCTTGTACAGAAACAGCTCAATAAAAAGACACCAATGATATTCTTATGCGGGCCAAGTCAAGGTGAAGACCCCAGTTTAGTCCTGCTTAACTGCTGCCTTTAGACACAAACAAACACACAATTCTGATTGACAGACCTGTCTTATTCTTATTCACACTTCCCTCCCCAACAGGAAAGTCAAAGTCATCATTAATAAAAGAAAATCCTCCACTGCCTCCATTTTCTGTGGAGTTCCACAAGGCTCAATCCTTGAACCCATTCTTTTCTTCCTCTACCTCTTGCTCTTAGAAAAACGTATTTACAAGTCTCACATCACTGTTACACTAATGACATGTAAATGTCCTGTCTGTCAAGAATAACACTAATAATATTAACACCCTCCATGAATGGCTGCAATTAAAATCGGGCTATCGTCCTAAAGTCCTTCTTCTACAAATTCTTCTCATTAGCCTTCCTCCAATGTTGAACCCAATGCCAGAAATCTGTTTGTGATCTTTTGCTGAAATATCAACTTTGACTTAATAAACAGATTTCAAAATACTTCTCATTACAGCCTGCTCCCTCCTCTGCATTTTTGAATTCTTTTGGAACATCCCCTTTGGAGTTTGACTGGCTGACACAAGAGAGCAGCATTTCACCATAAACAGGACAAAACCTCTGCATCCTGCTGTCAGCTGTAAACATACTGCATGAGCTAATTACCCACGTCTGAAACTGACATTTTTATAGAAAACAACATATATTACTATCTGACAATATATTATACATGTGTAGGAGATATAATGAATGAAATTCACATAGGCAGTGCTCTTTTGATGAAAGCATGGGTGTCTAGCTGCAAAGATATTTCTTCTATATTTTAAACGTCAATTCAAAACCTTACAAATGATCATTGTATCACTGTCCTTCTGAGGGAATAGGTTGACCCTACAGGTTAGAATGAGAAAAAGAGCAATCCTAAAGATACATATGGTTCACTTGCATCATCACATCGTATTTAAATGAGGCAATGCTTTATAGGAGCAGGAGCAATAACACTAAAGAGGCAAAAAAAAGCAATAGAGAGAGGCAATAAATCTGGCTGGGGGGGTATTATATGGTGTCATCTGCTGGCTGCCGGTAAACTGAAGCCTGGCTCTTTTCTTCAATGATTCTTCCCACTGTCAGGCCCAATTTACACGGACCCCCAATGCCCTCATTTTATTTGGGAGAGGACTGCCAGTGATATGGCTGTGGGCAGGTGTATTGCACTAACAGGTAGCCTGTGAGCTTCCACCAACCTGACAGAGCAATTAAATCACTTTCACAGGGTTTGTTGCGTGAACCCCCGGGCTACAACTGTCATTTTAGCATTTAGCGAAAAGGAGAGTGTGTATCCTCTGCTGCGAGGGGAGGGGAGTGAAGCCGTTTTGCTCTCTGGCGTTCAGGCTGCGAGTGGCTGAAAACAGTGGATTAAGGGAAGGGTCATGGCCTTGCTGACGGGATTTTTCTGAAAATATAGCCATGCCCCACAGCAGTGTTTTCCTTCTAAATATATAAATAACGTTTGACATCACGGGTGCATTATTAACATTGGAGGCAGGCATTAAAACCCACTTTGAGGAAAATGTTTCGTCTGTTCAAACCCGCGCACCTCTTGATCTATAGTCTATATTTAATACTGTTGTGAGATGTAAAGCTGGAGTATTGTACCACATGGCAGTAGATAATCCATGGATCCTATAGATATGGTGGGTTCACATGGAAACTGGTTGAAAGCTGACTGAATTTTCCTGGTATGACTCATCCTGTCTATATCAGTTAACTCTGACATTTGACTCATGTAGACATCATTAGCTGACTTATATTGCACCACAGATTTCAGCTTCAAATCTGTATATGCTTTAAATTACTAAAGTTTGAAGTTAAATTACAATATAGGAGTGAGGGTGAACCCGAAGTACAATTCTGAGGTATTTATGCATTACTCTTATATTTCCATTTTTGTACTAGTATTAACTGTATCATGTAGCTGAGATTCTGTGGCTCAAAAGGAATTAACATATCAACAATATAACCAGAGGCTTGACTATACAAAGCCTTAAAATGCAAAGCTTTAAAGGTAAAAATAGAAGGTAAAATACAGGGAGCCAGTGAAAAGATAGAAGAATGGGAGTGATTTAATCCGATTTAATGGAGGTTGTTAATACCTTAATGGCAGCATTTAGGATAATATAGTAAATATTGTGCTTTCTACTCCATTACAGTCATTTTACATCTGTAGCAATGTTACAAACTAATATTTACATGTAAAACGCATCTTCTTCTTAAAATAAAATATATTATTTGCACTAAATCGCCCACAGTAAAATAGATGTAACATCTAATGTCAGCTCATCCAACACCCAACAAGCTGCTTTTGGTACTTTAAATTCATTTTGCTGATTATACTTCTTAATTTTGTAACATTTTTAATGCTGAACTTTCTCTACGAAGTAAAGGATCTGAATACTTAACACCGTGACAACTCAAACTCAGCAAAAATATCATAATCTATAAATATTTACAGAGAAAGATTTCTGCCATCTGATACATCCAAAATAATAAGTAGTTCAGTATTAAATCCTTTGAAGGATTGTTTGTTCAGGATTATTTTATATATCATCTTTAAAGAATTTTTGAACCACAATTTCAATTTGTCAAAATAAATCTAATTTTTAATATTATTTTTAGGGGTTGTTAGCATTTTACAGTGATATTATCACACATTATAGAATCATTTTATTGCTTTGTATGGTGTGAATATCATATTCTTATATTATAGGTCTCCAGTAAGACCATAGTAAAAAGTAAAAACTGTACAAAAAAAACATCAAACTAATTTCATTTCATGTTTATGAGCATTAAATTGAGTCTAAAAAAGGTGATTGAAATTAATAAAAAAAATATAGTTAAAAATAATCATGTCAAACACATGCATTTTATGCTATACTGTTTTAAAAAGAAAAAAAAAACACAGGGAATGTATAGTCACTTGTTGAACATGGAGTCTCAGTTCAAAATTGTCTCGGGCAAAAAAAATTATACAGAAAATCCATCTCAAGATTTACAATGAAGACAGGCCTGGACCTCGGGCATTCCTCCATAATCTCAACCCTGCACACACCCTCAACATTTGTTCACATTCACTCTCCCTTTCTTATCCTTTCACACATCTCTAAACTCGCCGCCCTCTGCAATAATATTCCGTCAAATAAAATACAGGCTGGTCACTGATTCCGCTCCAGGTTATTGCTCTTTCAGAGATGTTATATGTTGTGATAGATTTCCAAACTACGCAAGAGCAGTTTTTTTTTTTTTACTGCCATCATGGAACGGGCAGATATCTGTCGACAGAAATAGAAAGGAATGGGGGAGGTGGGCGTTTAAAGGAAAAACATGTTGCGTCTCAAACCTCTTAGATTTGTTTGGACAAAAGAAACCCTCCCTATTGAGATATTATTTCCCAGGAAGATTGAACACACGTGTCTTTCATAATGTTAATGATATATGTATGAATCAGGGGGTTATAATAATAAATCAGCTTATATAACCAGCAGTTTTAATTAGATTTCAGTCAGAGTGGTTTTCTCATGCACAGATGTTTTTCACTCAGTGTCATACAGTACCTACAAGTACCGTAAATCTACTATTTAGTCATAAGTGTAATGGAGTTAAACGCTGTTTAAATATATCATGCATGTTTATACAGGACCATCCAGGTGCTTCTTTGATTCACAGAGGGGGTCAGAACCTTTTCTTTTAAAGTCTTTATCATGAATACATTTTCTCGTAAAAGCATCACAAGGTCTAATCAATCTTGGGTGAATTGAGATTGAGAGCAAACACATTGCCCTCGGAGGCATTTTGCAGATAACTATCAGCCCCGATATTATCACATCACATCTGCTTTATCAGAAAGACAGCCTGTTGAGATTGGACCTGGAGAAATAACGGGAAACACCTAAAAGCATTTATTATCATATTTTGTTTAAACCGTGCTGGTGGAGAAGGTGAGCTCGCTTGACGAAATCAACGCGAGCAGCGCGGGCCAGATGCAATCGAGCCCCCCCGTCCATCTTAATTAGCATTAGTTCAGTGGGCGTCTCGTCCCATCAGGGGGGCAGAGCTAAAGCGGCGGAGCACTGAGCCTAACACGCTGTGGCAAAACATCTGGAAGGCTGGCAACCAGCCAGTCCGTCCTTCTCTGTTTCAGTTTATATTTGAAGCTGACTCATGTTTTTTTTTTTTTAATACAGATGTTGGCACATTGGAAACACATAAGCGAGGCCAACAGGCAGAAGCGGGGTCCAAATCGGTCCTTATTCTGGCCTTTCGCCACGCGGGAGGTGTCGAGGGACAGACGCGCTGCCTCAGACCCAACCGACTGGGCGATTTGTTGGCCCGGGCGTCCTGTGTACCAATGCGACGCCTGGCATGCGAGGATTTGTGACAGCTGTGGGCACGGAGCAGAAACATTCGGTCAGTCTTGGCAACTGGGAAGGAGGGACAGGTGGAGCGGGGCTCATCCGATTGATCCATCTTGCATGCATGAGGGGGGCTGAGTTAGCCAAAGCCCCATATTATCATCATAATGCAGAAATCCAGTACATGACCCCTATCGGAGCTGCGTGTCCATGCCTAAAAAAAAGAAAAATACTTACCGAGGAGGTGAGGACTTGCAGGTTAGCAATTACAGCTTTCAAGCAGCTTGGACATTTCATTATTTAAATGGAGGAATTGCAAAATACCCCGAAATAGTAACATTGACACATACACTACCGTTCAAATGTTTGGGGTCTTCCAGACAATTTTGTGTTTACCATGAAAAATCACACTTTTATTTACCACCATGAGTTGTAAAATGGATAGAAAAATATTCAAGACATTGACAAGGTTAGAAATAATGATTTGTATTTAAAATAATCATTTTTTCCTTCAAACTTTGCTTTAAGCAAAGGCTATAGCTTGTGTAAACAGCTGAACTGTACAGCTGTGCTAACATGATTGTACAAGGGTTTTCTAATCATCCATTAACCTTCTGACGCAATGAGCAAACACATTGTACCATTGATAGTGACAGTTGCTGGAAATGGGCCTCTATACACATATGTAGATATTGCATCAAAAACCAGATATTTGCAGCTAGAATAGTCATTTCCTGTATAGAGTGTGTTTAGATTAAAGTTATCTTCATTGAAAAAAAAAAGGAGTGCCCCCCCAAGTTTTCAATGGTAGTGTATAAGCAACATAATTCCAACTGTACTGAACAAATCTTGATGATGAACCGTGCCTAAGAATGTCATAAGGAGGCAGGCATAAGGAGGTGATTTCCCTTTTTTCACTGACTAGTAAATAAAATGCTTTACAGATAGTTGGTGTCATAAATGACACATCGTTATTACTACCTAAGCCACCAAATATATACTAGAAGATGTATTTGTGTTCAATCATGTGCTGCACATCTCATTAATTCTTACCTCCAGCAGTACATGAAAAGTATTTAATTATTCTGTTTCCATTCCACTCACGGTACGACGTTTCATAAGCAGAAATGTTTAGAAACAATTAGTCTTTTAATGTGTTTTTTCTACATCTCTTTCAATTAAGTAATTCAACAGAAACTTTTTTTAGGAAGCTTGTAAGCTTCTCTAAAAAAATATTTGGAAGTGAAGAATACACCAGTGCTTGTTAATTAATGAACATCAAATTACATAAATGAATACTTGCAAAATCCAATTTTAACTGCATGTTCTGTTTAATCACAATCAATGAAGCGTGTTTTTTACTGTAGCACAAGAAAACCATTTTAAGTTGAATGACTTTTATATTTAAATTGGAGTATTATATTTATTGTAATTGAGTGAGAAAATCAAGATTGTTAGTTGCTAAAAAACTTTACAATTCTTATATAAACATGCTTTATTTTAATGAAAATTTGTTTTGATACAAATGTTGCAGAAAATGCTGAACTAAAGACTTGTATCATAGCAGGTCTCTATAGTATAGTGTTGTTAACAGAGGTTGTAAAAGTAATAATGAAACTAAAACTAAAATGATACTTTTACTTAAGTGCCTGTGTGTTAATATTTAGGTCTCTGGTGTTCCTGATAACACAGAAATAAGACCATCCATTCATTCTGTTGTGGTCTGGCCTCCTCTGTATTGCTGAAACCTGGCTGAACACAAGCCATTTAGAAATTGCTTCTTTTGTGATGTCATAACAGGACAGGAAGTTAGAGTTATAACTGTATAACTGTAACTATAGTTATAACTGAATAGTTACTGTCACTGAATAGGGAAAATCTCTGTGATCCTGCCAGGAAGACCATGTTGGTCATGAATGCTGGACAACACTTAGTTCCTCATGGACAGAAGAGGGAGGCAGTAGGAAGGAGGCAGGCCCTGACTGTCCCTGACTCTGTTGGGATTCCCCTGTCCCATTACCAGCCCTCAATGCTGGAGTATGGCTCGTAAGCCACTTTTAAAGGAGAGGCCAACTGTGGCTGCACCTGGAATAAGCTCCTGAATAACATCTCAGATTTGGACCGAGAATATAGGTCCATAGCTCCGAAGAGAAATTATCATCTTTGCATGTCTAGCTGTTGACTGCTAGATATAACACCTTTGCCAGTGTTACCAACATTCCAGCGGAGAAACAGTACCAAATAAGCTAAATGAAGACTTATTTCATGATGATTATAAGGAAACTTATATCTGCAACAAAGTCCTAGTAAGATGAGTGATTTTAGGCAAATTGAACTAAGATAAAGAGTCAACAAAAGAGACTGGCCTTATAAGGTGTGTTTTGCCTTAGCTGAAGGTTGAATTCTCAACCTCTGACATGGAAGACCATCCACTATGTCACTGAGCTAATTAACATGTGGCAACTGGTGTGTGGCTTCACAAGCTGACTGAGCTAGTAACCAGGGGGCAGGACAGCAGCTGTTCATGCATGGAAAGGCAGATTTCAAACTGCAGTGAAAAATTCTGTTTTTGAGCCAGAAACTATTTTGCATTTACTGCTACTGTTTACATGACAGTGAAATTCAAAATAACATGAAAAAAGAAACATTTTGAGATCAAATTTTGTAATTTGTCAAATGTGTCATAGTCATTGAAGGTTTTGTTAGCTGACTATACAAGTATGTCCTCACAGTACCATTTACAGTGAAACACTTTGATGCACTGTAAGACCCTGTGTGAACATGTTCTGTAGCGAGGTTGGTATCAAATGGGCGAAAACGGTGGGTGTAACTGGAAAGTCTGGTGATTTTCCATGTGTGGGAAGCAGGATTTCCTGGAGAGTATAATAATAAGTAGGAAAACAGTGAAAGAATTTTGTTGGTAATGTAACCCACGTAATATGGAGCCTCTCCACACATCCTAGAGTCTAGATGTCGCAGACCTATTCAGTGGCCTCTCCGTCATTGTGAATAATATTGGACAGTGTTGGACTGCAGGACACGTAGCAGTAGTCATCTCACAGCTTTGGAGGCTGATGGACTCATATTTCAATCTGATCTTATGTGACAAATAAAGATAGATTGATTGACTGATTGATTGATTGATTGGCTTATGCTGGAAGGAAACATGGGCACAATCTTAGAAAGAACACAAGTGTTCATTAGGAGGTAGCAAGGTCTCCCTCCTGTTTGTGGCTGAGTTGAAGCGGCCAGGAAGGTCATATAGTGGATAGAGTGGATCACTGGTGTCTCCTTTTAGACACAACAATCGTCTTCCTCTTCATAGTCTGCCCACTGCTTGGGCCGAGTCATCACTCCCTTTACTGGTGTCTGGTGAGCATAAAGGGGGCACGAAAACTCAGTAAACCACAGCCACCTGTCAGGCCTCTCTGGCAGGGGGACGAGAGGCAGGCAGTGCAGGAGTCAGTCTCTGCTTGCTGCTTCCAGCCCAGGCAGAGAAAACAAGATCTGTGGCCGATGGCTGTGATATAAATATAGGTTGGGGCACTATAGGGCAAAATATCCCCAAAATTTGGGCATTTATTTAATAAAAAAGAAGGTCAAATACATTAGACTTTTGAGGTTAAATTAAAAAAAAAAAGTCCCTGTGCCTCAGTTGTGTAAAACAGTTTAATTCACAACAGAATAGGACAGTTTTTCAAAGTAAGACATCACTGAATAGTGGAGGAGCCTCTGTTCATTCAAATCAGGCAGCGCCTCCTGGTCCAAATCAAACACAACATCCAAACATCATGAAAGCACTTATGACACCAAGACTAAAGCTTAATTAGCCCATTACAACACAACAACACACTATTGTTGCCTAAAACTCCTACTTGAACATTCATTTTGTCCTTCTTTACTTCAGACCTGCAAATTTCTCTCTCTTTCTCTCTTTCTTTCTGGTTAAAGTCATTTCAGACACCGGTCTCTTTTCAAGCATAGAAAACGGGGGAAGCAATAAAATGCATCACTCACAGCGAGCACGTCCAGCTCATTAACTCCATTTGTCACAACACCAGTGAGAGAAGCCCCATGTACAGTATAAACCTGACTCAGTCGCTTGTTTGCTGTTAAATGTGCAAATCTGGGCGGTCTGGTCCATGCTCCTTTATTCTTTTCTTCCGATGAACACATTGAAAAAGTTTATTTTTGCAAAGGAATAAACAAAATGTCTTTTTTTTCCTGTTGAAGAAGTGGGTGTGAATGACTTCACTTGTTCCATGTGGACATGGGCAGTGATATGCCTGCTAGATGTCAGGTATAATCAAATAATATCTCAAACCATGATGAGTAATCAGGTAATATGTAGGAGGGTCCAGGGTGCAAGGACGCCTACTTGGGAGATACTTTTTTAGCAGCAAATCAAACAGAATCAGGGTGCTCGCTTGAAAAAGTATGCTTTCATTCAGTTAATATTACGGGCGCCCTGCATTTTGCATGTGAACCCCTGAACATGTAATGTATTCAATTTAAGTCAACGCACGGCCAACATATTTATCTTGTAACATGTTTACTCTACATTTGTATTTCTTAGTACATTTCTTATTTTATTTAATGATTTTATTTTTTATTTAACTTTCTTTTGTATGTGGGGCATTGGGGAGTGGAAGCACTAGCGCCCTCTATAGGCCGGCAACCACTGGTGGCAGGACTAGGTCAACATGATGAAAATAGTTGCTAGCTTCTGCGACATCAGATGAAAGAAGTTGAAAGAAGTTGAGATCCTAAAGTAGAAAGAGGAGATGAGGATGCATGCAATAGGCCTTTATTGGTTGTGGGTGCTACCCACCGATCGGGCGATACGCGCATTGATTTTTTATCTCGTGCCATTACAGAGCCTCGAGAGGGTAAACCAATAGCAAAATGTGTTTACAGCTTGTGCCAGTAAGTTTGTAGGGCCTTCGTGAAATAATTCAGATCACATTCAATGACTGCACATGGATTGCCATCAAAGGCCACCACCATACTGAAGATATACAACCTCTATGATGACCAAAGAGTGAATGTCCTTTTTTTTTGTCTTATACTCAAATTCCACTGTTTCCTGCTCCATTTGTTTATTGTTTGTTTTATTTTGTATCATCCTGCTTTATCAATGACATTGTGACATTGATATTCTTTTTGATGTGAGGGATCCAGGGATCCATCTATAGACAGTACTGAAATATTGGATATATAGCCACCAGTGTCCCCATCTGTTGCCTGTTGAGTTTGAGATTCCCAAGAAAATATGATTCTGAGCATAATTTGAAAAGGCTGTGTGTGCGTTTTGTGTCGTCAATTGATTTCCAACGATGAATGCAGAAATTTGCATGAAGCAAAATGTACATTTCATATAATATATTACAGTAGCACTTGAAAAACGCCTCTTTATGGTAAATTTTGAACGGATAAAAATAAAATGTCTGATTAATTTGGGATTAACTACAGACAGCCGTGGGATTAATCGCAGTTAAATCATTTTAATTGATTGACAGCCTTATTTTGAACACAATATATCAGGGTTGACACATTACTGTAGGTGCAGGATGAACTAGACTGACACAATGGATCCTGACAGCGGAGATAATAGAATCCATGCTGAGGAAGAGGATGATAGCGACAATGCAACAGCATGCGAACGGATTGGACAAGATGCAGAGATGACAGATGTGCAAAAGTCGGCTAGCCTGAATGACTTAAATTATGAGCAGATTAGCAGGGTTCATTCAGTCTGTCAGTTCAGGGTTTTGTGCCTGTGTGTGTGTGTGTGTGAGAGAGAGAGAGAGAGAGAGAGAGAGAGAGGGAGAGAGAGATTCTGACATTTTATCTATGACTAAATTTTAAACAAATATAATAGCCTGTTCCAACACCATGATAAATTGAACCTGCTGGCCTGCAGGCACCTCTCCTCAACCACTTCTAAGGATACTGTAAATGCAACTTTGCCATTTTCCCCTCTTGGTGAGGTTTCTATTGAATAAAAGACAGAAAAAAATCCTCCCTGACTTGCCTGACAGCCTCTTTCTCACTCACCCGCCCTGTTTGTCGCTGTCATTCATAAAGCATCATTCTCCCCGCGTCTTATTATTAGACGCTTCTCTCTTTTGCATTCCTCTCACATTCCTTCCCCTCCTCTCCCACTCGCGCGTTTCTCATACCTCCCCACTCAGTCCTTACCGCTATTAATTTTTGATTCCGCTCTAACCACCTGCCTCCCCTGTCCCCGAGACCCCGGGTCGAAAAAAAAAAAACGGGCCTGAAATACAGCTTGTAAAGATGCATCCGGCCCTTTTTTTTTTTTCGCTCCGGCTCAGAGTCCACGTGTGGCTCGCTCATGCCTGCTGTCAGCTCCCATTACCTAATTGGAATTGAGATGCATCTGGCCTGCCTTTTTGTCTGCATTGCACTCCTGGTGGAGATAGATCCCGAGCTGCCTCCCCCCCCCCCCCCCCCCCCCCCCCCACCCTCCTCTTGGACTCTCACTCCCACTGGGCGAGGCTTTCTTCCTCCTGATGTGTGGTCAAACAGTCATTTACGCGGAGAGGTGGTGCCGAGCAGATCACAGCAGACTGCAGGGAAGGCAACTCCCGTGCTTCGCTGGAGTTAATAAGAAGCACTGTTTAATTCATGAGATCTGTCATGCTACAGTGGCTTCATCTTCACCGTTGGAAAAAAAAAATTACAGCAGCTTCTGTACGCCAAACTCCTTATCTGTCAGGATCAGTGACCTTGTGTTCTCCGGCTCCGGATTTTCCACGTTTAAATCCGTGCAACATTGAGCATCGTGACGCAGGACGTGCAGTTATCGCCGGGCGTGAAAAGAGTTGAATAACATTATCGATAGTGACTTTTTTTTTTCCCCATCTTTGCCAGAGCCCAGAAAAAAAGAATGATCCCTCCCTTATCCTGGCGGGAAATATAAGTCGCCTGTCAAATCAAATGGATTATGGTTCATTAATATCCATTAACTTGGCAGAGAAACTACAAGCAAATGACCCAAATATGAAAGTGTTTGAAGGCAGTCTTTGGGAAAAAATGAGAGCTCCGGCACAAAAAGAGGAGTATTAATTTTGAGAGATAACATTGTTCCATTCCTAACTTTTGTCCCTCATGTAAGGATACTGGTACTATTATCATTCCACTTGTTTTGTTTTTTTTCCACTAATATGCAAATGGATTAAATGTGAAAGACATTCATTAACAGCTAAAAAGGAATTAGATCTTAAAGTCCTTGTTACTTTAAGAAGTGATGCAAGAAGCTGTGACTAGAGGTTAAAGAGTTTGTCCTCTCCTGCTATTCCTGCTCATTACATACATTGGCTTTTCCTATAATCTCCTCTAGCCCGTTTGGTCTGAGGCTGCTCAAAGCAAAGGTCGCATAAAGGTGAATAGTTTGATTTTTTCCAACATCCCTGAGGTAGCGGGTTTTTTTTGGCCATTTCTTTTAACATAAAAGAGCCCTAAATAGCTTCGCAATGAATAAGCGTGATTCAGCCAGCTTTAGTGAGATTTACGACCACGCCTTGGATACTGAAAGGTCTCCGGTCCCGGGAGTTGATACGCTGAAGAAGCGCAGCGGGATAACAGATATCTGACTTTCATTCTCGCTGAGAACAAATGCGCCGCTTTCCGGCCATGAGACCATGAGACCACAAGACCGACGTAATTTATCCGACACAAAAGGCTGAGCGGCGGGCCCTCGGAGAAGCGGAACGTTTCCCGGTTCACAGCAGCAGTGGCATGATTTTTGGATTAATCTGTAGAGGAACCGAAACACTGGCATACATCACAGTATTCTCAGCAGGACCGAATGACTTTAAATAACCATTTTTATTAAGTTGAATCCGTGCACTGGATGAATAAATAAACGGTCCAGTTGCTGAAGTTATCACAGCATAGGAGCATATTTCTCAGCAGAGAAAGGCTATATAACTTAACATGCGAAAGTACAGTAAAGTGAAAGTAAGACACCATTTTTAGATAAATTATATATAGTAATTTCCTGATAGAATTTTGCATTGTTTATATATTTTGTTACCATAGTCTCTGATGTACAGCTCTGGAAAAAATAAGATTAATAAGATAAAAATAATAATATTAATGTTTACATTTAAGAAGAGTTCATAAATCAATATTTGGTACAATAATCCTTATTTGTAATCACAGCTTCCCTGTGTCTTGGCATGTTCTCCACAAGTCTTTACCATTGTTCTTGGTTCAGGTTTCACCTAATCAGTACCTCTTTAACTTTGAGGTCTGCACCAAGAAAAAAGCAATGGACAACATTTTTCTTAGCGTTTTTTACTCACTTAGGATAACAATAACAACAATCAAAAATTCCAAAATAAAAAAAAATAAATAAATAAAATTAATAAATATACTGCTCAAAGACACAGAGCTATCTAGAGAATTTTTTTTAGCATAGCGCAACTAAACCAAGTGGTAGCGATGGCTCATTCAGGTTGAGTTAAGCTCAATGCATTATTCCATGAGATATAGTGACTCAAAGTGTGGTCTACCAAACGGTTACACAGAACCTTAAAGGGTTAAGCAGAATGAAGTGTATGTGTTTTGGAATTCAACAGACACTGGAATGGAATGGCTGTAAAACATGTAGAGATGCTGATTTCAGGAAAAAATGCAGTGGCCTCATTTTTTTTTTCCAGAGGTAAAAAATGCAGGAAATGTAATAAGATTTCAATTACTTTTTGGGGAGTGTCTAGGACTGTTGCTGGTGGAAACTTTCAGTTGAGTCTCCATGGAAACGTGGTGGTGAATGTGAGGTGACAGGTTGCACCGTATTACGATTGAAAGAGGAAAATTACGGAATTGCAATGATTTTAAAAGATCCAGGGACTGATTGGCTCAGGAAAGGACTTTATATCACCAGATGTGATGTGTGTTATTAAAAGATGCAGATTCCCCTAAGCATACATATCTCTAAGACCAATACACTGGTTTTAGTTAGTGTCGCACAGTGTTTATTATAGATCAATTTAACTCTAAATACCAGAAACTCTTACAAGGAAATTAGAATAGGAGGAAATATCCATGATTCACCCAAAAGAGGCAGAGCCTGACAGAAAAGATCTTCCCTATTGAACTTTTGCAATGTTTTTAATATTCATAGAAAAGGTCACCAATTAGAAGATTTAATGTCATTACATCAAAGCAAACAGTTTGCTTAATACATCACTGAGTTGTTCCTTTGATTCTTCTTTCGCTCTTTTACTTTAGAAACAGCAACAGCTTTAAATATGCAAACTGTGCTATCCTTTGTAAAAATTAAAGAGTTTATTTTTAAACACCTTTTTGGTTCCGTGTAGGTGTCGACAAAATTTTAAAAGAGTCGAGGGAAAGAGGCGATCTACTCTTCGGCAGAGCACTTCAACTGGTGTGGGTTATTTTTGGACTCTCCCCACCTCTGGTTTCTGTCAGAGAAATACATTTATCCTGAGGGCAGGCCTAAGTTTCCATTTTCTCACCGGTTATCACTGTAATGTGAACTGTTGGACCCCGTGGACAGCAGCAGCAGCAGCAGCAGCAGCAGCAGCAGCAGCAGCAGCAGCAGCAGCAGCAGCAGCAGCATTACCTGATGCCTGACTCACTCACTGTTAGCACTTTGCTTGACACAGTTGATGAATGTAGACTCTGTGGTGTTGTGAACCAATCACCACTCACTCACAATACTAGCATGTTGTCTGAAATGGATGCTTAAAAATGCATTATTATTCTTTTCAATAGGTCCATACTTATTTACATATTTATATATGTTATATATATATATTAATAAAATAATAGCCTATGTAATTTTTTTGATGAAAGTGAGTTTTTGGCCTACATCATCTCTTGATGATGCTGTCACGTCTAGTAAAGGCAATATTCTTCTTATATATATATTCTTCAATATTCTCTAATCTATTTTTTTTGGCAGTTTACCAAGCTTTCATAATGGCAGCTGCCTCAAGAAGTAGCTCTTAACATGATTCTTGAATCAGTTTTTTTGCTATAGGCTATAATGGTTTATATTAATTTAAATTTCACAAGTTCATTCACTCATCTTCTATACCCGCTTATTCCTCATTAGGGTCGTAGGGGTCTGCTGGAGCCAATCAGAGCGCATTATGAGCAAGAGGCAGGGATACACCCCAGATGGTCGCCAGCCAATCGTGGGGCACACACACCATTCACTCACACACTCACACCTATGGACAATTTAGAGTCTCCAATTAACCTCAGCATGTTTTTGGACTGTGGGAGGAAGCCGGAGTACCCGGTGAAAACCCACGCAGACACGGGGAGAACATGCAAACTCCACACAGAAAGGTCCCAGACCCTGGACCAAGGAGGTATTGAACCTGCGACCTTCTTAGTGTTAGGCAACAGTACCAACCCCTGCTCCACTGTGTCACCCAATTTCATAAGTTATACTTTAATAATTATTTAATATAAAGTGATGTGCATATCAATGAATTCTGTTGAGACAGGTGTCAAAAAGTCATCAAAACTGAATGTTGGAAATGAGTTACGTCCAATTAAAAAACAGGGAAAAGGGACCTGGGAAAATTGTAAAGAGTTGAACAGCCTCCTGACCAATTTTATTCACTTGACATTTGTTTAATTTAACTCCAGGTAAGTTCCGAGTTTGCACTATAGAATGAAAGGACAGTTTAAGCCATGTTTAAACATGTCTAAATCACATTAGAATGTTCCAAAATTGGTCCGAGTCATGTTATTCTTTAATGTTACATAAGTGACACAACATTCTATGTATGTCCACAGTTGCTAATGTTTTTGGGGGTTTATCAAAAACTTGAAAAGAGAATGACTTATTTTAATAGGGTGACAATATGTCAAGGGCGACAGGGTGATGCAGGGGTTAGCGCTGTTTCCTCACAGCAAGAAGGTCACAGGTTCAAGACCTCCTTGGTCCTGGGTCTGGGACCTTTCTGTGTAGAGTTTGTATGTTCTATATTCTCCCTGTGTCTGTGTGGGTTTTCACCGGGTACTCTGGCTTCCTCCCACAGTCCAAAAACATGCTGAGGTTAATTGGAATCTCTAAATAGCCCGTAGGTGTGAATGGTGTGTGTGCCCCACGATTGGCTGGTGACCATCTGGGGTGTATCCCTGCCTCTCGCTGTAATGCGCTGGGATTGGCTCCAGCAGACCCCTGTGACCCTAATGAGGAATAAGCAGGTATAGAAGATGACTGACTGACTGACAATATGTCATTTCAACTTCCTGTATGGTTTACAGAGGTAATGGTGTTTTGGTGCATGTGCATAGTGATGAAGAGCTACAGGGAGTGTGTGCTGTTTAAGATTTGCTAGTCAGAGCCAGTGTAATCTACATTCTTTTTACAATAGTCTGTCCACCTTGAGTCACTTGCTGATAGACAGCAATAGCAGGCTGTATCATACGTGCTTGCAGGAATGCAACAGACATGGATCCAAGAATCTCCGGAAAGTGCAGCTGTGCCTCACTTTAACACACTGCTTCCTCCCCTTCTCTGCAAATACTTGTCTTGTGCAAGACAGTAAATATTTATGCACATGGATGATCTCACGTAAGCTCACGGAAAGGCTTCACCCGCTTCATCCTCGCTGACCACCTCCCACAGTGCCATCTGGCATACTTTTTAAGACTCCGTGCGTGCTTGTTTGCTTGCTTATTGTTTATTCGCGTGTGTGTGTGCAGTGAAGCGAGTAGCAGGTAGCAGTAGCGCATTATTATACACATAAACATGGCCGCGGTGTGATTTATTGAACTCACCTTTAATCTCACAGATGTTCCTGTGATCTTTTCACCTTTGACTTTTTATTCATTCGATGATTTATTTTGACAGGTCGACAAACGTGGGAACGGCTCAGCGCCAGAGTAAACTGTTTGTTTCCGATATAATCAACTAAGACACTCGCAGATGTGTGTTATTTGATCTTTATTAGGGCTATAAATATTCACGCGTGATTATCCAGGATCACTCGTCGAAATACCAGCTATGTTTTTGTAGCGATAAATGTTTCAAGTGCAAAAACCCCTGACGTACTTTGGTTTGTGGACGCAGTTTCAACCAAACATGATGATAACACAATACAGGATGGTTGTTGTGTTGAGTTCTACCTCTTCACACATAGTTTGCGGCTCTAATTTTAGAGAGTTGCTTTTTCCCCTTGAGGATCAATGTTTCACCTTGGGGCGGGGGGGTGATGGTAGTATAAGTAGTGCTAAATGCAGTAGTTAAGCTACTGTATCATAATGGAATGGCAACATCATACTTTCCATGACAGATCTGCTAAGCATAAGAAATGATTACTCGAGACATATTGTGTCCCCCTGACAAATAACGTCCTATTTCTTTGATCTGAATTTATTCTATGATTTATATTTATTTTTCTGGACCCAAGCTTATGATTTCCTCTAAGCCTGGAGAAAAAAACTATTATTAACCCATAAGAAACTGAACATCCCCTCCATGCCACAGATTATTTTTCCTTTTTTTTTTTTTATTTTGAGAAGGAAGTGGGGGCATGGGGCAAGATGCTGCCATGGAGAATTTTGTGTGACAGAAGCTTTCAGTTTGCCTGTCTATCACTTTGTAAGATGTGAGACATGAGGGATATAAATACACCGCCCAGATACCCTTGTCTCCATCCTTTCGCCAATCCTCCCTCACGTGGTCCACTCTCATAGCACACCGCACGACTCCCGTAGCCCCTCATGTCGGCTTGGAGGTCCATCTGGGTGCCGGGAGTGCGCGACTCAAAATAGCAAAAGCCTCCCGTCATTCTAAAATTGGCCAAACCACTGCAATGTAATGAGCAAAACCACTGCCGGGACAGATTCTGTGCTAATTTTAAATTATTATTATTATTATTATTATTGCATTAGGCCTGTCTACTTTTCTGTCTTTGTTGCTGTTAAGCGGCATTCGCCGAGACAAAACAGCGAAATGACAGGCCAGCGGGCCGCACCAGCGGATTAATTCGATTGATTATAGAAATTACATCTTTCGGGGGGGGGGGACGTGACCTTGCGGTGCGGTTGTTCTGTTTTAGTCACTGAACTGCGTCCGTGTCTAGTTTGCTGGTCAAACAAATGTCTTGGCTGTGGAGACAGATAAACTAAGCTGCACACATTGATGCAGTGACCCAGATCAAACCCCCGGGGCCAGAGAGGAAAAGACTACACATAAAAAAAAAAAAAAGCCTCTTCTCTAAAGAGCGGGGAAAATATTTTATAAAACTGTCCTTTTACATTTTCGTATTGCAAGTGGTGGGCGAATTTCTGGCTCACTCGTTTTTAAATTCTCAATATTTTTTTAAAGTGTACAGCAGAAAATAGGTCTTGTGGTGTATATTATGAATGCAAAGCTATTGGTGGGAGTACTTACAGTACATCCACACACAAAATCCATACAGACAATCCAGTTTTTAAATCTGATGTATCAACATATAATTTGTTTAAAGCGCATGTGACAGATTAAAGGAAAAAATGTAACTAAATTAGTTATCAAGAATGCATATTCTTCCATCCATCAGCATAAGGGTGAGACTCATATTTTGGGTTGACATTACTAACATTACTGCTTTCCATCCATTGTCTAAACTATCAGCATTTTAGCACTGTCATAAGCATTAAGTACATTGAGTCCTCCAATTTACAAATTATATTGATTGTAACTATTATTAGCTTTATATAAACGTATTCTATTTTATATGCATGGAGCAAAATGTTTTCACTTGTGATGCTCCCTCTGCTGTCTGGTGAGCTGAAACCACTCAAGCGGCTCCCTTTGTCGCATTATGAGCCTGTCTGTGCCCGTCCTTAGTCAGTTTACTTAAAACATCATGACAATACAAATAGGAAAAAGAAGAGACACATACGGTATGTGAAACTATCAATTTTTCATTACACTTTGTAACACAATCCCCCCCCAAACAAAAACACAAGCGGTGCAATAAATTAAATGAAATTGAGATCTGGCTGACACACACCTGGATAACTGAGTACTTCGCTACCTCATGCATAAACCTAGAGGAAAGGTTTTAGTTTTCACTAAGATATGCTTGCTAAGTGCAAAAAGACCTGAAGTATTAATGTGTGGTGCAAACACGGTGGTGCGCTTTCAGAATCAGAGCAGTAAGCGAAAGGGAAACAAGGCATCGAGCTGGTTGACTGGCACATTTGACGTAGGAATACATCATATAAGCTACCTAACACCTCTGAGATAGATGGAGTGTGACTGTATCATGTGAAAACGCATGTCAGCCTGAGTTAACGTACGACTACGTGACTTGCTGCATTGTTATCAATCAGGAGGCTCTTTGGCTGTGTGAGGAACTGGATCAGCAGAATTGAAAGGGCTGCTGTTTGCACCTTATTCCAACTACAAAGGGAGATAAGCCCAACTTTATAAGGCATACAAGAACAAACCAAACATAATGAATGGGACAAATTAACATTTTGATCAAATGATGGCACACAAGGAAAAGTCGAGGAATCCATAAAGAGACAACAATCAGGGGTGAAAATCCCATTTCATTGATGGGGGGGGCAATAATACTTTTTCAGAGAATAATTTCGGGAGGGGACACGAAAAAAAAATGTTATACTACCATACTACCATAATAATATGGTCCTATCTCCTTCTCTCTCTCTCTTTGCAACTTGTCTTGCAGATTTGAACCATCAACATGTTAAATAAATATTTTAAAAAAATGTTATTAAAAGTAATAATAGTAGGTACACTAATGTTCCATGTTTACAGTGCATCTGGAAAGTATTCACAACGCTTCACTTTTTCCACATTTTGTTATGTTACAGTGTTGTTCCAAAATGGATTCAATTCATTTTTTTCCCCTCAAAAGTCTACACACAACACAACAAATGTTTGCAAATGTATTAAAAATAAAAAACTAAGAAATCACATGTACATAAGTATTCACAGCATTTGCCATGAAGCTCAAAATTGAGCTCAGGTGCATCCTGTTTCCACTGATCATCTTTGAGATGTGTCTACAGCTTAATTGGAGTCCACCTGTGGTAAATTCAGATGATTGGACATGATTTGGAAAGGCATACACTATATATAAGATATATATGTCTATATAGGGTCCCACAGACCTCCAGTGTTCCTCTGTGGAGAGAGGAGAACCTTCCAGAAGGACAACCATCTCTGCAGCAATCCACCAATCAGGCCTGTATGGTAGAGTGGCCATAGTAAAAGGCACACGGCAGCCTGCCTGGAGTTTGCCAAAAGGCACCTGAAGGACTCTCAGACCATAAGTAATAAAATTCCCTGGTCTGATGAGACAAAGAGTGAACTCTTTGGCGTGAATGCCAGGCGTCATGTTTGGAGGAAACCAGGCACCGCTCATCACCAGACCAATACCATCCCTACAGTGAAGCATGGTGGGATGGTATTGGTCTGGTGATGAGCGGTGCCATCCCTACAGTGAAGCATGGTGGTGGCAGCAATGTGGCAGATGAATGCAGCAATGTACAGAGACATCCTGGGTGGGTCATTCCGGGGCAACAGTTCATCTTTCAGCAGGACAACGACCTTAAGCACACAGCCAAGGAGTGGCTTCGGGACAACTTGAGTGGCCCAGCCAGAGCCCAGATCTGAACTTTTTTCATGTTGTCATTATGGGGTGTTGTGTGTAGAATTTTGAAGAAAAATATATTTGAATCCATTTTTGAATAAGGATGTAACATAACAAAATGTGGAAAAAGTCAATCGCTGTGAATACTTTCCGGATGCACTGTATTTATATTTATACGTAAGACAAACGAGCTGATGAATGAATGAGGTAAAACTAATAAAATCTTTGATGGAGCTACTAGCAGCTACTAGCAGATTGTCAAAATTAGTCGTTAGTCATTCCTACTGGAAAACAGCATCTGGACCAAACCACTTTGAGGAATGGGGGGGGTCATTTTTCATCAATTAAGAAACACATTATTTTACATTTAGTAGCGCTTGTGTTGTGTGTTTATTTAAGATTCCTTTCATATTCTAAAGTATTTATTCATGTTTACAAAGATTTTTTGGGGGCAACTTTGCAGAAGGGGTGGTCATGTCCCCTGTGTCCCCCCTGGGATTTCTGCCTATGACAACAGTTCATCCTCAGGGAGACACAAAAGTGGAGATTTCACTGGAAATCCATTTAATATTTGTTGAGAGGTTTCACCCAAAAATGTCAATCTCTTGGTGGTGGTTGGGGGATCACCAGTCAGTAGGCTTCATCTGCAAAGAACCATGAATAATGTAAATTGTATTGCCAGTCCATTGCGTAAATCTATATGTTGGAAGCTTATAATGTGATATAATTCTAGGAGAAAAGTCAAGAGTGTCTCCAAAATCAATAGGATTCATGAATCAGGTTGCAGGATGAAAAAGATTTCAAATTTTGCAACATATGTCGTGCTGATAGTATCCACCTAAAAATGCTGAGTCAGTTGCCAACAAGTGCTTTAGATAGTCCTGCTTTGATGTTATAAATGTGCGGTGTGTTACGTATGTACAACAAAAATGTATTATCAGTGCCAAGTTTATTTCAGATGAAAGTAAGGTAAGATTTACCGACATGGACTGAACATCAGCTTCTCTACATGTGTCTGTCCAGATGCCTAATAACATTCGTGCTGACTGCTGGCACAAAAAAAAGAATCAGGAATCTGACTCTTTCATACACTGAACCCAGGTCAGACTTAAGTTTTCTTATTCTATTATTTGTCTGCTGCTTCACTTGTTACTGCTGAGAATGCAATGGATTCTGGTAGCTTCAACAAGTCTGTAACTTGGAGAGCCAATGGTGTTACTTCATAGATAAGGACAGTTATTCAACTGACTTACATAAATCTACATCCATCATCCATTTGGTTGGCCCAAATGGAACTCCATATGAGCTATTAAAATATCTATGATGGAACAGAGTGAGTCAGACAGTACTGAAATATCTATTTCCTCTAATGGATGCATTACCGTGAAATGTACAGACATTCACGCTCCCCAGAGGATGAATCCCAATGACTTTGGTGATTTCCTGACTTTGAGGCCATATTTTTCAATTTCAAAATATCCCATCAAGATTCTGTACAGACATCCATGATCTGAACAGGATGGATATTTCCTGAAGGACTTTCATGATCCCTGAATTCCCATCGATGTGTATGTATGAACAGCTCAAATCCATTCATTCATCTCTTCCATTCTTGTTTTATAACATTGTACAGTATATTTGAAAAAAATGCATGAATATTTTAGCATGCTAATGTTAGCATGTCATTAAAAGCACCACTGTGCACTGTGGCTGGCTGTACACCGGCTTTCTGGGTTGATTAATATGTTTGCATAGCTCAGCTTTGTATTGTAAAAACTCAATAAAATGTGTTCAGCGATGATACTGATGAAGCCCCTGATCTTGTGGCATAAATGTTTACTGCAGATATATAAACTGGTGTATGTTGACGCTTGTTTAAGCCAAGAGGGCTGAGGGGATTTCTCTTCTTCTCCTTGCAAATGGGCCAACATGTCCATCTGGTATTTGGAAAGCATCACATCTGAGCTGTGGTCCAATCGCAACATTGCAATGTGTTCGATCACTGTAGGAACTTACAAGTGGAGACTCGAGATGTAGGCGAGTATGTGAGGAAAAAAACAAACGGCTTGCCCGGAGTGAGGGCAGAAGGCTCTGCTTGCGTGCAGTCTGGTGGTACACATGCTGCTTTTTTGGCTGTAAAGAGGATACCACAAAGTTACAGTTTGTGTATACACAGGCCGGTGCATTGCAAGGTCACAAAGTACTAAAGCTGACAACTGGAAGCCTGGAAGTCACTTACTGTAATTATTTTTCTCCCAAAGGAGGGTTGTGTATGTGTTGCTTTCCTTTTAAAGTGAGTAAATAGGTTTGTAAATCTAGATGACTATCAAATAGTTGCCGTATTCAGTTGTTGGAACCAAGGCCATAAAATTTAAGTCACAAATAAGATTAAGGGGTACAGACATAGTAGGTATGTGACGCTTTACTTAGGCAATGAAATGCTTTCAGCGAAACACTGATGGCAATGCTAAAATGCACTATGGGCTCTTACTGTAACTGCACAATGTATAATTAAGGTTCCTTCATGTCAGAATGCTGCTATTACGCATGTTGGCTCCGTGGAAAAGCTCTGCTAAACACATGGGTGTCCAATCCTGGTCCTGGAGGGCCGGTGTGGGTGCAGGTTTTTGTTCCAACCAAGCAGTTACACACCTCTACTAATGAAGGTCCTTAGCAGGGCTCCTGATTAGTAGAATCAGGTGTGTAACTGCTTGGTTGGAACAAAAACCTGCACCCACACCGGCCCTCCAGGACCAGGATTGGACACCCCTGACAGAATGGAACCTTTATTAGTGGTATTAATACCTGTGTTTACCTAC
Source organism: Lepturacanthus savala (assembly GCA_030544235.1). Taxonomy (NCBI): domain Eukaryota; kingdom Metazoa; phylum Chordata; class Actinopteri; order Scombriformes; family Trichiuridae; genus Lepturacanthus; species Lepturacanthus savala. The sequence continues at coordinate 18,573,308 of CM060479.1, read as the reverse complement.
TATTTCATGACAATATGGCTGTTGCAGAGGTCTCCTCCAAACGGACAAGGTAATTAAAACTGAAAAAACAAGCATATTGTGACTCCTACCCAACATTTTAGTTAAACTAAGGTGCAAACATGAAAATAATAATAATAATAATTCACTCTTAGTCAATTTAAGCCATGTAAACCCACTGACTGTTGTAATCAGAACTGTATGTCAGTATAATTGGCGTAGGCTACCACATCATGGTGCACTGACAAATGTTCCATGATGCTCACATCAATGTTCTGCAGATGAATACATCAAAATCTGTACATAAAAGAAAAAATCTGAAAATAAAAGGCAATCATCTAAAGGTAATATTAGAAAGAAAGTAAAAACTGGCAAGACAAGGTAGTTATAGATTATTTTAAAAAAAGAACTGCATAGTGACTGCATGGTGATAATGCTCATATGTAATTAAATATTAAATATGTATTCAAATTACAGCCTCGAGCCTATCCTAAGCAGGGAAAGTCTTTTAGGCCTAGTCAAAGTCCTCTCACAGTGTCTCTGGCATATTGTTCAAAGAAAACAAGCTCTGCAGGTGCAAGATATCACCACCAGGTGATCCTAAATGATGCCACCTGTTTGAAGGTCCATTTACCACAACGTTGCCAAACAACAACAAAAAGTGATCCAGAAAGCAGAATTTATTCTGGATCATTACCAAATCTGTTCATGGTACCATTCCCAACATTTGCTGAAAATTTGACATTTGAGAATCCGGCCAAAACCGTTTGAGGTATGTCTACCCTTTGAGGTAGACAGACAGATAAAACCTTGTAAAACAGGCTGTCTAATGTTCAAAACATTGCATTCATATCTTTAAATACATGATATGTCATTTTATTCCACGAGGGGTCATTTAAGTCAAAACAGTAACAAAATATGTCTTCATTCTTTGCAGTCAGCCAGTGTCTTTTGGGGTTTCTTCATCTTCATCTTCAAAGTTCAGGAGCCGAATTATCCTCAGATGCCTCTACAATACTAAGGCAGTGATTAGAACCAGTAGAATCGCCTAATAGACCAGTTTCACATTGAAACTCTGTCTTTCTGTTCTGCAGACACAGGGCAGCTCTAGAGTGGCATTGAGACTGCAAACATTAGCTCAGTTTACATCTTAAATAGTTTAGAATCCAGACAATCAGGAGGTTTTTACCAGAATCTGATTATCTACCGATGTCTTTTCCTCTTCTCCAACGCAAATGCACCTGGTGATTTAACCTGGTGGTTAATTGGAGACTCTAAATCACCGAATGGTGTGTACCCCATGATAAGTTGGGTTAAGGTTAGGGTTAGGGTTCGCCTCTTCACCGAAGTACACTGGCATTGGCTCCAGCAGACCCCTGTGACCTTATAAAAGGTTCTCATTAAGGTAAATGCTTTATATTTTTATTCAATATTAGTATAGTATAGTAGAAAAATAAGTTTAAAAAGTTGTTATACTAGACATAGTATGGTCATGGTATTATAATTTTCCGACAGGTGCATTTTTGTTGAGAAGATGCAAGGGATGATCCTCAAACGTCCTTATTCCTGTTTTGCAGGATCAATGCATTGCTCATCATCTCTTGCTCCCCCTGTCCATGTGGGAGAAGAAAAGATTTCAGAATACAATGTAGGTTTAGTACCAGCAGAGTTTTGAGTAAATGGAGAAAGAGATAGTGTTGCTCTAAGTGCTGAAAGTAAACCTGAGAATTCTCTGGCCACTTCTATTATTCAAAAGATACCAGGAACACTATAAAAACAAAAGAGGCACTATGTTGTGTATATACATGCATGTGCACAGAAGAGGTGGATGTATGTAGGTGCATGCTTGTATGCGGATGTTTCAGGATTTTCTACTTCTTCCCATCCATATTGTACTAGAAAGCTTGATGCATTTGGTGTACGATGTATCTATGTTTATCCGTCTACACTTTGTGGGACCTTACATTATTGTTCTATGACAATAAGTCAAATGTAAGTACACGTACAGTTAGCCTAACTGCAGAGTAGATATCTCATGGTTTCCTCAACATCTGGTATATATTGTTTTGTCGTAACTGTAGCTCAAAATTTGATTGCTTGGAATTTAGTTGCCTCCGCCAAGGAGGTTATGTTTTAGCTGACATTAGTCTGTTTGATAGCAAAATACCTCAAAACCTTTTGGCCAGATTTTCATCAAATTTTCAGAGAATACTGGAAATGGTACCATGAACGTATGATTAAATTTTGGCAATTACCAAGAACAAATCTTGGTTTCTGGATCACTTTGAATTTTTTGTTGTTTGGTAGCATTGCAATAAATGGACCATCAGACATGATGGTGATATCTTGGACTTGCATAGTAACAACAATGTTGGTTGGGAGTCGCAATATGCTTGGCAGAGCTCTCAGAGTGCTTTTCTAGTTCATGCTGCTATAGCCTTTAGGGTTTACAGTATAGTTTATGAAGGTTTTTAATTTTGATTTGATATGATAGCAGCTGTCAGTCAGTTCCCCACTTTGGTCCACATTGAAAGGTACACATTGATTGCTATGAAATACTGTACGGACATTAATGGTCCACAGGACCAGAACGAGAAAATGACATTAGTCTTCCCTGCATCTAGATGGATTGTCACAATATTTTGCACAAACATTCACAGACTATATTCATAGTTTATGTGCCACCATGAAGTTGACATTTGTGGTTTTGAATGTAATGTCTCAACAACTTTTGGATGAATTACATAAAATGAGTTATGCACTTTCATTTCTTCTTTAGAATTTATTTCCAGGTCTTGGCAGGTGTGTGCTGTGGATTTTCTGCAGGATGCACTATGATACAATTACAATACATGTGTAAGAAGCAGAACAGTTTTAAAAGGACAATGTATAGGAAATACATCCAATTATTTCAAATACACACTGATACATGGAGTACTATAGTTGTATACTGTATCAGGTGCTGGATAATGAAGTGAATCCTTATCCTTAAATATGTGAGTTGCCAAATTGTTCATGAGCATAACCTACAGAACATGTTCTCATCACCTTATTGTCATATCATTTTGTGAATCTTGTGTTTTATTTCATTTTTTTTCTACGTGGTTATCCAATTCCTGCAGGTACAGTATAAAACAAGGTCTCCCTATACTGAAACAGTTTTAACCATTACTCACTGAAAGAAAAAAACATCCTTAGAGGACATGCCCAGCCCTATGACTGCCCCATGGCAGTGGTGCCTGCAGTAAAAGTCTAAATAGATGCACCAAATCCCTTGACTTTTAGCCTTCGTTCATTTGCCCTGGGGAGTTCAGAAAATAGATATTTTTTTCTACTGTAAGCCTATACAAAAAAAAAAAAAGAATTTTTCCAGCACTTGTGAAGACAATTTGTATTTAATATTGCACACTGAATTGTAACGGTGTAATCTAATGTATGTAATTTTGTCATACTGAAGACACAGACATGTTTTGTTTATAGTAAAAGAACATAAAAAGTATATAAAAGAACTTGAATTTCATGTCCATTGGGATGTCACTAGATATTATGATCTGGCTGCTGGATCCATGCATTCAACATGTCTGTGTACAAGGAGATAACCCAATCATGCAGGGGCTCCAACCACCAAGTCCATTTTCATGCTGAATGGGTGGAGTAAGAACAGTGAAATGAGCTTCTATATACAGTATATTTTCACATATATTCAATTTGGGTGTGTTTTTTTTTGCTTCAATGTGTTGAAAAACAAAATGCATCCTTCTTCGGAATTTAAACTTTACGTAGTCTTTTAACTATTTGAAAAAGGACGCTGCCAAGAAATAAGCATTATGACAAACACCACAGCTGTGCACACTTAGCGTAATGACATAAATATTCATGAGCAGGAACACAATTAAAGTCATACACAGGTAAATGTCCTATTGCAAGTAAGCAAAGAGCAATAGTTTAATGGCAGGCCATTAGAAACATGAGACAAGCTGAATGGATTTGAACATACAAAGAATAATTGGTTTCTCATTGAATATCTGCCTAAAAATCCTGCATAATCATTTTAAACTGACACAGAGAAACCTTTCAGTTTTACATCATTCCCCCTGAGGCCACGGGAGCGGAGTACATGAAAGCCCTTCGGTCTTATTCAGTTTCCCTCTGCAAGACAAAAACGGAGGTAAAAAAAACAAAACAACACTTCCATTATCATATACAGTACACAGTTATTTTCCACCATACAAAACCACAGATCGTACAGACCCAGAGGAGAATCTTCTAGTCTGCAAGTGTACAATGATGGTTAGGATGTTCAGTGTCAGTAATAAACTTCAGTGGTCCATTATACACAGACACTGGGAGGAAGTACTGCATCATTATATAAACAGACATCTAAATCAACATGAAAAAACTGGCATGTCGCTTCATTTCATTTCAACTTTTTTTAGTTGTTTGTTTTATTACAAAAAAAACAAAGGGGGTGCCATAAGAGAGGATTATTGTGCTTTAGGGTCATAATGATGGTTTACACAAAATTGGAGGCCTCTTTATACATTCATAGCGCTAACCTACGATTAAATTACATTTCCAAATTATCACCCTATTAAAACAATGGCCTAATTCATATGTTTTCAGCCTAAATCATCTCTTGATGATGATGCCACATTTGGTAAAATCACATTAATCCTCACATGAAAGAATAATGTTTATGCTCTATAGGACAATGGTCATTTTACTTAAGCCGTTTTATTTTTTGCCTGAGTCAAAGTTTTTTGCCCGAGTCAGGATAACATACCTTGAGTTGGGCATAGAATATAAAGAATAGAAAGGAAGTTCCAGGATCTTTAGTCCATTAAACATGTTGATGAAAGGTCAAAACTGGTTGTTGGAAATGAGTCGTGTTCAATAATAAACAGGCAAAGAAGATCTGAGAAAAGGTGAAAAAGTGAACAGCCTCCTGCCCAATTTGATTTTCCTGACATTTGTTTAATTTAACTCCAGGTAATGTAAGTTTTGAGTTTTAAGTTGCCTAAAGTCACATTAGAATGTTCAAAAATGATCCTGAGTCACTTTATTCTTTAACGTTACATAAATGACACACAAGGTTCTATGTATGTCTACATTCACCCACTGTCAAGGCCTTGATTGAAATGATGAATAAATATAATATTCTCTGCATTTGATCAAGATTTGTGTTTTCCTGAAAAAACTTACTAGGGACATTATTTTAAAAGGGTGACAATATTAAAGGTGGATATGAGATTTGAAATCAGTATTTTCTTTTTTATCACAAACCAGGAATAGTGCATGGGACCATGTGTATATGCACTAGAGTGCAATTTCTGATGTTTAGTTTGTGATTGTATGACTAAAAACTTATTTTGTAGTAACAACACACATTCATTCTTGATTTGGGTGTTTTCCTTTTTTTTTAAATCTTTTTTTGTTCATTTTGCTGTTACAAGGATTGTAAGCATATTAAGCACATACGTATTAATATAAATTAATAAAAACAAAACCCTGATTTATCCTGCCACCAATAAAATGGAAGAAACTACAAACAAATGCATCTGTTTTTAGTGTAACAAAGGGAATTCATAAAGTAAACAGGTGCTCATATTATACATCCAATAATATATTCAGATTAAAACAGGGTTTTAGCTGTTTACACATATTTGCCTCAGTATATTGCTTCTGCTCATAGTACATCTAGATGGCCTGAGTTTAATTTAATTTAATTATGAACATTGTTTTAGTTTTTTAGGATATTGGTATATACAACACCTAATGTTATAATATAATATTCTAGTTATTTTCAGGATCAATACAACACTCTTAATATTTTATCAAGTTTTATCACATACTGACTGGTAAGACAAACCTAGAGAGCAGAGCCTAAGGGTATCAGCCGGGTTAAAATAACTACACCTGATTCATAATAGGATCTCGTTTGAATTACAGAGTTACATGTCTTATGTAATACACTTCATACGCATGCAAGCATAATTAGACATAGCTCTATATTTAGATATAATTACAGCAATAATGAGGTATATGCAGTGGGTATTGCAATCATCACAGATGTGACTTTCAGAAGTGCAGCGTCGACGCACACTGACTGATCATGTCAAGCAGTCATGGAGGTTGTGTATTTCTGCGTATACACGCTGGTGCAGGTTGTTACCCTGGAACTCCGGTACAGGAACACCAGGCCACCTTAAAGCGGTTTGAAACCAGCCTGCTTGGAGACACATGGACAGGATTCTGATTTATTAACTTTTGGCTGGGGCGGAAGAATTCGCCCAGCCTGCTAACTGCCTACCTCCTAAGGATTTCCCTCTACCTTAACGCCTGCACCCCTATTGCCTGATAATAGAAATACCTGGTGAAAACCCCTTAGTTAACGACAGCTTCTTCCTAAATGGTAACAGTTGTTATAATTGCTGGTAATTAGTTTAAACAATAAGTATACTTTTATTGTTAAGGGAATATTAATTTCAGAGTCTAGATCAACCTACAAGAGCCTTCACCTATGGACTTGACTTAGACACACAGAACTGGCTTGTAACCCTTTAAAAACACCCAAGTAATCAAGCAAGAAAGCTAATAGGCTTTTACTTTAAATGCAGAAAGAGTGCTTTATTCAAGATATGCAAGAGCTCAGAGCAAAAATAAAATAAGTAAAAAGGGTTATAAAATCAAAAAATCAATCAACAAAAATATCTCTTTCCCTAACCTATCTCTAAATTCCCTAATCTCTACTACTCATAATTCCCCTTGATCTGGAAGACAGCTTTGTCAGAGTTGGAGCAGTCTTCGTAGACGTTTGAAGAAAAGTTTTGAGTTTAGAGTCTTTGGAATGGCCAAAGGCCATTAGCCTGTTGCTTCGTAGCTTAAAAAGAATCTTCAGATTTTCTTTATTGATGCGGCTTCGTTGTTCAGAGTGTCGCAGTGTCCCCATGCAACCCAAAAAGAACCTACTAAGAACTCTACTTGTGGTAGAACCTACCACAACTTCATTGGTGGATAGAAAACTGCTGTGGGAAGCACCTTTTTTACCAACAGAGTGAAGTCTTGGCTAGCTTTTGTCAAATCAGCATGTCGGTTCACGACATTTCGGCAAAACTAAAGCAGTCGGCATAAATAAGTTTCCAGTATTACGCAATCTGCGTAACAACAATAAGGTTCCAAGCCACTGTTAAACACGCCGCCTGTATCTGCTGAAAAGTGCTTTCCTCTGCAATTCTCACTTCCCTATTACATTCATGATCTATCTTTTATACATTCAACATTTTAATCACACTTTTATTACATTTGATAGTTTATAAATTCATTCTCGTTACATTTTCATACCTTATTAGTAGTTATTAATCATTTGTTTGACTTATCATTAGCTTAGTTACTATGGTTTTATGAAATAAATCACAAATCCTACTACTTTAAACTTAATCTTCATGACTATAGTTAATCTTGGTTCGTCTTTGGATTCATCGATGATTTCAATTTCAGGATATTTAATTTCTTTCATTGGACTTGAGCTAATTTCAGGGCCCAATCTTTCCATAATACTTGGTTTGAACACCAGAGGGTGTTCGACCTCTGGTGTTAGTACAGGCATTTCAGGTTCTGGAGGGGGTCTGACCTCTGTTGCTGACCTCTTCTTTGCACCCATTGGCGGATGTAAGGCTTTATATTTGAGCTTGAACGAAGCCTTTTCATAGCTTCTTGATGAAATGTTCTGAACTCATGGGGCCTTCTGTCACCTCTGTTCCCTCCTCTGTAGTGACCCCTGTGGTGACCTCTATGCCAAAAGGCATTTATTTTGTTACCATAGACGTCCGGATTTGCGCCTCTAGAGACAAGGTCTAAAGGGGTGTTCACACCGGACAAAAATTCGCGCGACAGCGCGACGTGATTACATGTTAAGTCAATGGGAAGATGTGATTTTTCACAGTGCGACGTGATGGACGCAAAGTGGCGTAAAATCTCACTTCGGGACACAAAATTCGCCTGTCGTGTCGATGACGCAATCTGGCGAATTTTCGCAAAACAGTGCGACAAACTTTAATTTATCACGCGACAATTTAATTTAATTTGTTTAACATGTAATCGTGAGATGCGAGAGGTGATTACATGTTAAGTCAATGGGAAGACGCGATTTTTCGTGGCGCGATGAACGCGAAATGGCGCTTCGCGCTTCGCGACGCGAAATTCGCCTGTCGCGTCAAGTTGAAAATATTGAACTTTTCAGGCGAATTCACAGGATGACGTAGCGCGACAACCAATCAGCGTCGAGATTCGCTCCACGTCTCCATGACAACGAGAAATTCACTTATCGCCAGTCTTTTACTTTTCAACGGACTTCAACGGACAGGCGGAGCTCCGGTAGAATCCAGCCGAGCTCTGTGCACCTCCAGAGGGGATCATGTACCCAGAAATGACGGCAGAGCTTCGGACTTTCAGAGCTGTACAACGCAGTGACAGTGGTGATCACACACACGGATGATGAGAGAAAACAAAACAGACGGGGACGCGATGACGCAATCTGGCGAATTTACGCAAAACAGCACGTCCATCGCGCGAAAAAAATCACGTCAATTGAGTCCGGTGTGAACACCCCTTAATTCTGCCTGTTGTGGGACCTGTTTGAAAGAGCCTGAATGGCTGTCACGGGGATGGTTTGAGCCACATGAAAAATATATTGCCAAGCTCAACTTTGGCACGTATCTAGCGTGCATCACAGGAGCAGTAATTCTAAATTGATTTTTTTTCCTGCACTAGGATGCATTATCACTGATGAGAATGACACATTAAACCCAATAGCTATGGATTCTCTTTTAATAACCGTGGTATTGCCTCCTGACATGTTGCTTTCCATCCACTCTAATAGAAAAAAAACTCGACTGAGATCTTTTAAACATTCATCCTACAGCACATACAACACTGGTGGTTTGCTATCAGAGCTCCCAGCTGCTGTCTGCCTACAGTATAAAGCTTAAAGCCTCCTACATCGTGTCAACTATAAATTCTTGTCTGTGTGAGTGATGCTTTCGGTCGCTATGGAAACCCAATATAATAGACACCCCCTCCCTTCACGCCCTCTCTCTCTCTCTCTCTCTCTCTCTCTCTCTCTCTCCCGTTCTCTGCCTATGTCTCTCTCCCTCTCTCCATCCACACCAAAGCTCTTTAGGCTACTTTGCGCATGCACGGCCAGTCAAACCGAGCATTGCATCGACTCCAAGATGGCGAGAACACGTCTGGCTTGCCTCCTGACTCTCCTCTCAACTCACTGTAAGTACTCAAATCGTCGTACTTTACCTATTTCGACCAGTTTTCTCCCCCCGTGGAACGCGCACGTCAAACCCCGAATACTTCTGTATCTGTTTGTTTGTTTTTTTTTTGTTTTGTTTTTTGCACAGACCGCACTAAACATATCTTGTGCCTCCCAGAAGTAACGTTAACCCCTCTCTGGACGCAACTCCAGAAGCCCGGTCTCACAGACGTCAAGTAAATTTAGTTAATAATTCTGTTTAACAAGTGTTAAAAAGCATAGTCGCCATTTTTTTTTATTTACTGCCGACTGGATTGACAGGAACGTGCAGGACGAGCTGTGGTTTTTGACTGAAATATTTACCGTTACGTTACCGTCACTCCCCTCCTCGTTGTTTAATGTATAATGTCGCTTTAAGTAGAATAAACTGTATGTAGCATCATATTAGCATAGCGGGGATTTCAATTCCATTAGCGGCATGTCACATTCTGGCTAAGTTAGTGAAGCCACCACGTTTTTATGTCTGTGTGTGCGTGTGTTCACTCATGAAAAAAAAAGTTTCAGCCTCTCAAGTTTTAGAGCGCATCCGTGTCCGTGGTTAAATATGAATAGCGCGAAGTTAACTATTTAGCATTAGTTCGGAACCGCGAGAGATGTTGAAAGTAGTGATGCGGGATAATAACGGGTTTTATCCCGCGGCGGAATAAAGCAGGCGGTCTGGCCGCGGGAGGAGCCAGGCCAGCGAGTGTCCTCCTCCTCCTCCTCCTCCTCCCCCCGACCTCCTTCTTCTTCTCCTCACCCCCCTTCACCTCCTCCTCCTCTCGACTCCCGTCGCTGGACCCTTTCAAACGGTGCTGGTAAACAGAAAACAGCCGTCGGTAAATCAATGCGCGTCATCATCTCCTCCTCCTCCATTAAAGATCTTCTTTATTATTCTCAAACTATCACTGTTCCCATGGAGACTATAAACGCGCACCTGTAGGAGCTCAGCAGATGATGTTTTGCGTCTCTTATCACGCTTTTACGCACGATTATACGCAATTTAGAAGAAGAAAAAAGTTAAACGCACTTTAATGGCGCGGTGTGTGTTAGAGAAAAGCGATAAACCACTTGTCGCAGCAATAAAGAAGAAACAGAAATCAAGATGTGTCCTCTTATCTTTGAGCCAGACAGAAGTTTATTTTTATTTATTTATTTTACTCAAATCATTTCGTATAATTTCTAAATTCAGGAGGACCGTTTTTATCCCTAAACTCCTGTGCATTAATGCTATAACACATATTTAATTCCATATCTATGTGCAATAAACCACATTCAATGCGTAGTAAAGTGCAATACATCCTGTCCATGTTTATACAATTTTTACAAATATTTTTTTTTTATAAATATTTAAACCTATATTTCTTGCTGTACTTTTGCTCTTCTAACTTGTACACTTGAGTTGGAGATGTAATGAAAAGCAATTTCCCCTTGGGGATTAATAAAGTATTCTGATTCATTCAGTTTACATACTGTGAATTTACATAGATTAAGCAGGGATTTACCATGCGGTCCTGCTGTGGATATTTTTATTGTAATATTTGTTTTTAAAAAATAGATCATAATTATAGCAGACAGGGTTTGGCCTATTTTTTTAAATTCAAGAATAGGTGTTTTATTTAGTGTGTTTTAGAGTATTTTAGGAATGCGACTGCAGTTGTTTTTCTGTATGTGCGTGGGTAATTGCGCTGTCGTACCGTGATCATTTCACCGTAACAGCTTGGCATGAGATATGCTGCTTGTTCATCTCTCATTTCCCCTTGGAGGTAGATTAAGCAAGGTGTGAGAGGACAGACACACAGATCAAAGGGAAGTACAGACTTGAGAACCTCCTGTGATCTTTCATGTGTGTGAATTGGCTCACTATGTTTTTTTTTTCTTTTGCTTTAATTAGGAATAGCAGTGAAGCTCGTTTGGAATCTGTCTCTTTTGACATACCTCCAAACCGCGTGTTGTTTTTTTTTTTTTTTCTTTCCAAGTGATATACATTTCAAAGTCACCACTCTTAATGATGTTCCCCTCAGTAAATCTGTGACGGGGCAGCACAATTGACGTTTTAACAGGGGAGCAGTGAGCTGGCGAAGATTTTAAGAATTTCTTTTGTCTTGCCTGGACGGGGCTTAACCATGTGGCCCGCTGGCTCCACTGTCTTTAGAAACAGGACAAATCTGGCTAGACTGAAGCTGGCCACAAGCCGTGTAAAGAATCACTAATTGCCGCTGATAGGCCCTGGCTACTAATAGGTACTGACTGTAATCAGAATGCGTCTTGTATTTTTAGACTAGCTCGGCTCCGAATTTGTTTTTTCACAAAAGCGAGTTAGAGGAAAACGCTGTTTGCTTCTGCTTCTTGTTCCGTAGGTTATTCCCACTTGTTATTTTCGGTATCTCTTTTCAATTGGTGGCCATCGTTGGGTAGCTATCGTCATGGCGGCCGTCCGAAGCAAAAGCTGAGCCCGGTTCAAGTGAACGTAGCTGCGAATATCAGCCCAGTCGTCTGTCAGTGGAGGAGAAGATGAGGAGGGCCTTTGTTATTTTAAGTGCACATGCTCACAGCGAGCAGACTTAATCTGATCTAATGGAACACATTGACATTTTCCATTTGTTGGCTTCACCTGAGCCGCTTCACTTAAAATATTCCGAAGAAAGTGGTACACATTAAAAGAGGACATCTGCCAGGATCCTTCCTGCCAGCAGCCCAAGCCAAGATATGTGGGAGCTTGGAAGATGCTCAAAGTGGATTAAGACTGAGCAAATATAAACTTTGAGATCACTGCTTTGACTCTTATAGGAAACATCTGTGGAAAATTGCTTATTTCAGACCTGGGCCGCTGCCGCATTCTTTAAATCGCGTTACGGCAAATTTTCACCAATAACTTAACAAAATGAGAGAACTTTAAATATGTGCTTCAAACGTCGTGTCAGGCTTGATTAATCAGCTTTCACTCTTGCTCTGGTGTTTTTATTCCTCTTTCCTGGACAATTGACGTTTTTATGGCCTGACATAATCTTTGTTTTCACTCACAGCTGTATGCCTAATCAAATTGGAGCCCTCTTTTTATCTGAATGGATAAGATAAGGGAGAAAGCCGTCCACGAGACGGCTGTAGAGCTTCCCCTGTGTTCTGATAAGTGGTTGCATCACGGCGAGAGCTTTGAACATCCGCTAACCCGCGCATAACCGGGGCGCTCATCGGGGTGACGTTACCCGACGTTCGTCTAAACCGGTGCCAAGCGCAGGCGCATTTTTTTCCTCATTGTTTGGCATGCATGGTATTTTAGAGGTTTTGGCAACGGCGAGGAGCCGGTATGCCCCGAGATAAGTGCTGATAGCGGGTCCCGCAGGAGGTGCGTGTCATCAGATGTTTCCCTACCCACCCAAAGCTTGTGAGCAAATGTTTGGAGCACTCTCTGAATGGCATGTTGCGGGCCCCCGTGGGCAAGTCACATACAGACTGACATTTTACTGCAGAGACAGTAAATGGCAGAGCAAAACAGGGACAAAGCCGAAAAAGAGTCCCCCGACGTTCAGGATTCGTTTGTTACGAGCCAGGCGTTATTTTTCCCAGAGAAAGCCACAAGTGGAAAGGTGTTAGCGGCACAAACACATTAATCATTAGCTATCACTCGGGTCTCGGCTCAGATGTAACAGCAGGAAGGCGTTCACGGGCGTTATTTGCGCTTTGAGGTTTGTAAAAATAACTTTTATTTTCCAAAATCGCACAGTTTTGTTAGCATTCTTTTAAAATCGCTGCAGTAAGCCATGCGGATATCCTTGCAAGAACAGCCCCTCCGTGGGATAAAGTCAAAGCAGCACATGGCCCCTACTGTGGAATGACCCCAAACAGCTGAGCAGGAGTGGGTGGAGGTGCGTTTCGAGGCGTAACCAGAAATATCCGCGGCGTCCCTCCCGAACCTGAGCGTGCGTGTTAGCAAATGCGGCATTCCAAATAGAAAACACATGGAGGGCCCGAAATCTCCTCATATGTGCACTGACTAACAATCATAACCACCTGTTTTCCTAAGAGATAAAAGGCACCCCTGTTGAGGAGTTGGCTGAGGTCGTAGCAGAGAAAGAGTCGGGGGTGGGGGGGAAGAGCTGCGAAGAAGGCATTCAGAAAACAAACCGGTTGTGAGGATCCATCTCCTGAGAGACAAATCCATTTTAACTCGACACAGACAAGGTTTCAGCAACCTGTCCTGCTTTTATCATATTTGTCGCCGGCAGTGCGCCACAGCAGACGCCGAGGGTGAAAGGCAAACACCATCACGCTCACGTTCCAGAAATGGCATTGGCATGTGCGTGCTTCAAATGTCAATAAGACTACCATGTGAAAGAACCATCGGTCATAAACTATAACCAGCCTCCAGGCAGTGCAAACTGGCCAACAACTCCATGCGAAAAAGTATTAGAAACCCTTGGTGTTGGAAAAGGAATGTCTCAGTGGTTGTTTTTTTTTTTACTTTATTTTTGTCTTTTGCAATGAATGATTTACAACCAGAGGTTCAGAAAACAGAGATGGAAATAATGGAAAAGATTCCTCATTAGCGGGCTAAAGTAATCGTTTGTTTTGATAAGACATTACTATTGAATGTTTAGGCCACTCTGGATCAACAGGATAATCTCCAAGAGGCCTCCGTCCTGGCTGTCTGAGCTTAAGGCAGCGCAAGAGCGGCTTCCTGTTTGATGATCTTTATCTGTGGTCACATGCTCCCCGGAGGGAAGAAGCGCCAGCGCCGCTCCTCTCGCTCGTGTGTTCGTCAGATACCGACGGGAATACACGCGCATCAATAGGTCAAAATAGAGCGGCATCGATCAAAACATTGGTACGCTCTCAGCTTAGTGAAATAATTAGGGTTTCATTGATGACACAGGCCGAGGCAGTGAACCACATGCAGCCGAGCCGATGTCTCTCTGAGAGGAAAAAGCTGGAGGCTGCGCTCCTGCTGGGAGTCATAACCAGATAATCGCTCCGGATTCATCTTTTGTTTAGCATGCTGTAACAAAAGGGCAATTGCTTGCTTACTTGTCTAAAAATAGCCACGAGGCAGAGTCATCTGACATCCTCAGGTGATCGCGGTTCATTCCAAGCCATCGGGCCCACCGGTAGATTTACAATATTTCAAGTTGTTTTCTGTATTTGAGTCCCAGAAAACCTTTTTTTTTCTTTTCTTTTAAATGTGTATAATATTAACGACTATGGCTGCAACTAACAAGTGGTTTCATTGTTCATTTTTCTGTTGGATTATTGATTGGTGATTGTTTGGGCTTTAAACTGTCAGGAAACATTTGAGAAGTCTTATTTTTCTTTAAAAAGAATAACTCAATTAAAAGATTAATATAAACATCAATCAATGAATAAATGAATTGACAAAACGTTGCAGCTCAACAACGAAAATAAAAACAGCATTACAGCTGGAGCTATGTCAAATTAAAGGTTAGATATTGTCTGGCTGAAATCCTTGTTGCACATTTCGAATTGGTTGGGAACACAAGACAGGCTTTCTATGGAGCCTCAGTAATGAAAAGAAATACAACAGGGAGACTTCAGGATGTCATGCAATGAAAAATGATCTAAGACATTTCTTGGCAAGAGAAAATGCAACCGCACCTGTTCATCAGGACTGAAATGTGGATTTAAAAAAAAAAAAAAATCAGGATTCTGGACTGTTAGGATTATATTAAATGGAATTCAACTCATCTGGTGACACATGGACATGATAATAAGACTTTAAGAGAGGGAGCCGATAAACACAAAGGTCTATGTGCGTTACCTTGGAGATAAAACTGAAACTCTCTACCTAACGCTCCCAGAGATTGTTTGAGTTTCTAATCTGTATCACTCCTTGGTAAACAACGATTGGGTGGTTTTCGGCTTTCATGTGTTTTTGAGGCATGAAAAGACTCGTGATAAAGTCCAATTCTGCAATTCAGATTAGTATAGCACTAGTTATTATTACAACAAGAGCCCCCTCTGTTAATCATTAGCAGTTGTGCTTGAAGCTTGTTTCCTTTTCTTGCATCTGGTAGCCTTTAATTAACACACCTCTATCCACAACCTCTAGGCTCACGTGGAGCCTGCAGCATGCTACCGTGGAAGTGGTGGTGGGTGTGGATTCAACGGTGAGACATGCGGTTAACAAACTAAAAAAAAAATGTAACATCTAGTTATTAAAAAGAAAAATCAGGTGCATGCTGTAATGCCAATAGCTGAGGTAGTCATGGTAATGTTTTGTGGGTAAATGCAGCCAGTTTAGCAGATAGTGGCATTCTCTGGAAGGCAGTGCAGAACGTGTTCTAAATAGCACAGCATAGAAATGATGTGTCTTGGTCAATGTGGCAGACTTAGACCTTGATGTCCTCAAATTAAAAATAAATAAAATGAAGACATTATTTATTAAATGCTGGCAGGCCTGGTGTTTTCGGAGTGAGGCACTGGAATCAGATCCAAGTTCTGACGTGCATCAAAAAAAAAAAAAAAAAACCCACACAATTTTATTTTGAAAAGGGCAAGCGCATCATTTTCTTAGTGGTTAGAAATTCATGTGAAAGTATAAAGTTAAGACTTCATCTCATAAATGAGGGACCCAGTCGCTCCACTGTTGGCAAGGAAGTGTGCAGAGGGGATTTTAGAGTGCTTGGGGTGAGACATGACAGAAATCTTGGTGCTCATCCAAATGAGTTATTAATGATGATTAACTTGTGTGTGTGTGTTAAGAGTAACAGCGATACCAACCCAAATACAGACAGCGCCCAAATTTTGAACACAAAAGGTTCAGAGAGTCTGTTCGTAAGCTGAATTGTTCCTAGGTCGTAATTAAATTTCAATCTAGAATTGACATTTCAACTTTTTGATAATGGCAACCTTTGTTTCCATGGAGATTGCCTCGCATTACACACTATCATTACTTGGCTTACACTATTTTTCTACTAGCACTACCCTTTGCTTTATAAGCCATGATAAATAAGGTCAGCTTATAGGGAAACAGTAAAGTATCCAAAGGGGTACGAAGCCTGACGTTCTGAGATGTTCACAGACATGTGCAAGAACGAAATAGATGCGATGAGGGAGATGAATGTTAAAAGATAACAAGCTGCTCGGTACAGGTTGTGGCAGAAAGGGGAACTAGTCAGATGTGACTTGCGGTTCAAACTTAATACAATACAGTATTTTACAAACATTTATGGACCTCAGTCAGCAGTTTTTCGTATCTACGAATGTTTGTATGTCAGATGTTTGTATCTTGGGGAACTGTACCAATTTGAAGGCCAGTACCTGGTAGCAGTGCACTAAGACTGATGGAAAGCAGGTCTTATGCTCTAACACAACGCCTTCTATGTTCCTTAAAGAGCAAATTAGAAGATTCTGACTCTTGTCAGAACAATGTGGGTTCATTCTGCACACAGGGCAGATCAGAAACACGCCCAAGCAGAGCAGACACATAAGTAAGAAAACAATGTGAAGGAGTATTGTTGTGTGTGTTGGAGAAATCTGAATAAATCCGACTTGTATGTGCACAGATTTATCTAGGATCATCTGCAGCAGAAGACTGTGTTGTCCCATTGAAGAAAATTTGTTTATGTTTCTTAAAAAACATTGTTGTCATGTTCAAAAGTCACACCATAATTTTACTAACCGCAAATACTTTAACGCAAAATATATTTTGGTGTAAGTTGTCTATTAAATTTGGGGTAAAATGGAAATTCTTTTTTTTTTCTAGATAGTTTTTTTTAGGCATTTTATGCCTTTCTTGAAAAGTTGAGAGAGACAGGAAAAGGGAAAGAACATGCAGTAACTGTCCAGCCAGACAGGATTTGAACTGGGGACTTGCTGCCCAGGGCATTTTGGCCAATGTGGTATGTGCACCCTAACCACTCAGATATCAGGTCACCCCATCAAAAGGAAATTCTGGCGCATTGTGTCAGTACTCTATGTCCAATGTGTTTTAACCATTAGTCTGCTCCAGAATTTGATACCTTAGTGTTTCCACCCTAACTGCATTTAGTTCCATTATACATTACAAGAGAATACACTTAACAGCACAGGAAACTTTCCCTATTTGACCTCAAAGATACTGTGTCTAACTAATGGGTGACAGTAGAAAGTTTTAAGAAATGTTTTTCATGCAAATCACAAAATCTGTATTGTAGCCATGATCAGTCACTAAACTGCTGCAAACACTCCACCAGTGCCATCAGAAGTACAGTGTGTATTCAGCTGACTGGACAGACAGAGTTGGCAGATTGTAAATGGCCATATGGTGGGAGCGCTATCGCTTCTGGATGACTCAGTGGTAAATATGTTGAGATTTAGCTGAAATTGATATCATTGTTAGGCTGCTGAGTGTTCTTCCTGTGCATCTACGCAAACTTCATCAACTCTGTGGAAAAACTGCCTTTGTCGAAATTGTGGTTTCACGGGGCAGCAATAAATACCTAAAGAGAGATGAAACCGTTGATATCTGGAAGCATTAATGGAATTTCCTGATTCTGTCCAAAAAGATCCCAGGTTCCTTGATAGTCCGTGCCTCTCAGTTGTTGCTGTGAATCACGCTGGAGTAGAAGCTCGGACGCGGTGCACACAGGGCTGTTGCCACATGTGTGTGAGGGCATACTTTCAGTAAGTAAGTGCCTCAGATATTTGTCAGGATTCCAGACATAGGTGACGAGTTTGTAACATGGTGGTTGGCCCCTGTCTGAGCTCCAATAGAAGGGGCTTTGCGTGTGTGTGTGCTTGGTCCCTGTGCCATAGAAAGCAACAGAGTGAAAGAAGAGGAGTGCAATTTGGGTGGATTTCATCATGACTCAGTTGTTTGTTGGTTAGACATTTGTCCTCATTCTAATGAGCACATAACTTTATTTAGAGAGGCTTAAAGTAAACTGTCGTCCAGCCAACGGTGGTGCTCAGAGAAGCATAATATTTCCAACATCATTTTAATTGACCTCGTCTAAATGATGGAAAACATGATTGGGGAAAGAAATGAAGTGGAACCAGAGGATGAGCCAGTGAATATTCCACGACCCATCTGTGTTGAGGGACTTCCTGAATGTCATGCTGTTAAGGTTGTAATTAAGCTTAATTGTCAGTTTCTCAACATTAAACCTCATATCATGTTCCCAAAATGGCCACGTTATCTACTCTGCCATTTCCTTTCACAAGACTGCTCCACTTCTATATTCAGACTAACATTTACACAACGGTCATTATGGGTGCTTAAGGTAACCGTACAAGATGCTTCACAGTGCATAATTATCTGGGATTTTCCCAGACTTGAGATATTTCCTTGCTGTGTGGTGAGATACCACAAAACTCAAGCCACTTCTAGTATCAGATATTTCAACAGGCAGGGAGTAGCAACTGAACAGAAACAAGCACTTACACAGAGTTCAATGTTATATGACCACATTCTTTGGTATTTATGACACTTGTGAATTTTCATATTGAAACTATGAGTAGTCGTTGAAAAATGAAAATAAAAATTGAAGCTTGATAATCAAACCATTTTTGAACCCAATTTCTTGTACTTAAATAAAAAGCAAATTTTTTGTCTTAACTTTTAAATCAGTAGAGAAAATTGTAACCACACATAACCTACTTTAAAACAAAGTTTGAGAAATATGGGCAAAACAGTTTTTACACTTAGCAAATAAAGACAAAAGCCTAGTCCTTCTATTCTGAGCTTGTTTCTTGATTAATTTCAGTCTGCTGCATGTCTCCAGACCCAAGGCCCTATCTCATAGTTATTCTCTTGAACCCAAGAATACAGAGAGCACAGATGTGTGGTTCCTAAAATATTTAGCATACAATAGCAAAGAGCCAACAAATAATTTATTGAGAAAATAAAAAAAAAAACAACAGAAAACACGAGAACAAAAGCCATTTAGTCTGCAGGGGTAAAGTTTACAGCATGCGCATAAGGTATCTGAGTATGTGTGTGCTTTTTGTCGGAGAGGAACAAGAGGCAAAACATACAACAGGCCACCAACCTACACCCACCCCACTCCAACCCCGAAAGTTGAACCGAGAGCTCCCTCACAAGCGTTCATTCTGGCCCGATCTGGTTTAAGCCAGAACAATGATCTTATGGTTTCATGAGTTTCCCATCACACTTTCAGAAGGAATCTGCATCTGTGCTGATGAGTGTCTCTTAAAGGCCAGAGCTCAGTTTAATGCATTCCCCACTTACCACCCAGCCCCCCTCCTCCTCCATCTTTCCCTTCCCTTCTTTCCACGCAGAGGATCACTCATGCAGAACTGAGCGACTGTACGGTTTTATCTCAGATCATCAACACTCAAGATCATCAGTGTTCACATCTGTGGGCGGCTTCCTTTGGGGCAATTGCGTGGTAATATGCTGTTCAGTGAGACGCTCGGCTCTGCAGAGAGGGAAGGAAGGGCCGCTGTGATGCGCTGGTAACCAATCAGAAGGTACAAGTCAGATCTGAGTGTAATAGTCATCACGAATTGGACAAGACCACTGCTACATTATACCGTTTCCCTTCATTGTTGAGATGGATGCATTTAAGAAGATTGAGTCTGGCATTTTGCCCATTGCTTATCATGCTCAGAGAGAGAGAGAGCTAGAGAGAATTCAAGCGTCTGGTTTGGGATGGGACCAATCCGATCCAGTATCGGTAGGGGGTGCAGATACTGATGTAATTCATGGATCGGATATTGCCAATCCACATGCCTTGTGTGGTCGATCCAGAGTCAACTTACTGTGTTATTGGGACTGGCTTTCTTGGGTGTTTCTTAGGTGTCATACGCTAACACAGGGGGTGTGGAGCATGAGCACATGCATTGTGTAGTTTAACTCTGATTAAGTGAAAAAAATAAGAGACCACTGCATTTTTTTCTGAAATCAACATCTCTACATGTTTTGCAGCCATTTCATTCCAGCATCTGTTGAATTCCAACACATGCACGCCTCATTCTGCTTAAAGAGGTACCAGGAGTGGAATAATGTCACCCAAAAACAATGGTAAAGACTTGTGGAGAGCATGCCAAGAAGCATAAAAGCTGTGATTATAAATAAGTGTTATTATTGCACCAAATGTTGATTTCTGCACTCTGGTTCTGAACTTCATTTGTCATTTTCTGCAAATAAATGCTCTAAACAATAATATTTTTATTTGGAATTTGGGGGAAATGTTGTCAGTAGTTTATAGACTCAATCAAAAATGCTACTTTTGCCCAAAGACATAACTATAAGTAGTAAAATAAAAAAAAGTGATAATTTTGCAGTGGTCTCTTAATTTTTCCAGAGCTGTACATGCTGGAGAAAACTTTTTTTCAATTGTCATGTAAACGTATTGACAGAGCCAATGAGACACGCCTCCTCTTTGTTCAAAACATCCCATTCTACAGTTTGCAGCCCGCCAGAGTAGCAGCACTATAGTATACCCATATAATGTATACCAGTACCTCAACAACATGGCCACCGTGTAGAGATATTTTACTCGAAAGACGGCAAAGCCATTGTTGAAAGTCAGATTAGAAGCGTCACCGGATCAGCAGCGAGAATGACAGGCAGGAATCATTTGAGGCGTTGTTCTAAAAACAACTTCCAGCAATCAATGTGAAAGTTAAAGAAGTCACGCAGTTTAATCTCCTTGATGACCAACCAATACTTACCCTGAAGTAGCCAAGGAATAGTTCCATCCAAGAAACCATGGTTTCCTACAGCCTCATAATAACTTACAAAAACTTTAAAAAAAAAATACACATAAAACCACCAATAATGACTAGGGATGGGAATTGATTTTTACGATTCCGATTCCATTCTTGATACTGCTTAACGATTTGATTCTTTATTGATTCTCTTATTGATTCTAATTTATCTTATAAGATATTTATCTTATCAACGCTAATGTTATAGCATGTTTTACAAATAAGCACATAGGCAGTGGGATAGCTACTTACCAGAGTGCCTTTCATAACCGTAGAGGCGATAGCTTGGCTACTGCAACTGCTGCTGGGTTGAGATGTATCACTCCGAATCGTCAAAAACATGACACTCCTTGAAGGTAACTCCATGTTGTGAGTGCAAATGTTTGTGCATATTTGTTCCCTCCCGACGCGGTTATGTCCATTTTGCAATGAATGCAAGTCGTCTTGTTGCCATCTGTTTTCAAAAAGTGAAGCCAAACTTTAGAGCGTTTGAATCTGGTGGGCGCCATTGTTGTTTACGAGGTGCTAAACCGTAATGTAATCACGTAATTAGTCGTGCTTGCTGGAATCGAGCATGCGTAACTTGAAATTACATGACATACATTTGTGCTGGTTGGAATCGATAAGAGAATCGTTAAATAAACTGCCAAATGATTCCAGTTCTCTACAGGAAAATACCACAAAAAGACCTCCAGTATCGGAAAAGTGTAAGTATCAGTCAATATCCAAATTCAGGTTTTGGAATAGTATCAGAAGTGGGAAAAAACATGAATCAGTATATCCCTTATCTGGATACCCCTTATTAGAGGCAACAGGCAGGCTATGACACTGACTGTGTAGTTGATGCAATATTCTGCAGCTCACTGGTTAACAGGTTATTTAATTAGCAGTGCAGATGCTTTTCACATTCACACTGCTTGTTGAGTAGCAAAATGTGTATTATCAGGGCAGAGACAGAAAAGCACTTGACTTTGTTGAATCAAGCGACAGATGTGTGCAGATTTCTGCTTCTGTATTGGCATGTGAACATCAGAATGTGCATTATAATCTGCTCAGTAAAAAGCATTTGTGTGTCCCTACATATAGGGGAAGATTTAACTGAAACATTTTTTTCATCATAATTGTGCGCATGGCATTCAACTTTGTCTGTTTGATTTTGATCGTTACATACTTGTTGGGGGGGTTATTGAACTGGGAGCACATTTTATTCCCAACTCAGCCGTAGTACCCACAACCCAACAGAGCAGTCATGTCTCACACAAGCTCAGACAGCAGGTGACTGAGGTCGCCGCCAGCTGTCCTCTATTCTTACCACGAAAGCACTTAAGAACTCATTTTGCTTACGCTTACGCTACAGCCCTCTACAGCACACCTTTACTTCCTGTGTCACTGTACATACGGGCGGCATAGTTCACGTTGCAACCTGGAAACAGAATGGGTGGCATGAAACGGCCGGCCGTTTCGGCCGTCTGATGCCTTTGTCTGGTATTTCCCACGGAAACCCATCAAGGATTCCTCTCTTAGCAGGTGATGAAAGTGCGGCTCCAGCAGGGGGGTCAGCAGCAGGAGCCTCAGATGGTTTCCCTTCCCAGCTGTTGTTCAAGCAACATTCCCTGTCCCGCAGCTCAGCCGGCCTGTGCAAACTATTTAAGTCTAAAGTATGCCTTTTATGCACAATTGTTGTCTGAGGGGGCTGCTTGTTTGCACATTCCTCGCTTGGGAAATTACACACTTTAATGTATCAATAATTATTTTGGTTGTTTTTGAAATAGTAGACAAGTACTGTTCATAAGCAATTGCCTCCTGAAATGAGTAGAAGTTCTGATTTATTCCCAGTATGTAGGTATGATAGCATAGAGTCTCCACTCTTTTATTTAGAAGTTGTTTCAGAGATTGAAATGAATAAACACGGGACAAGACAAATGTTTTTGATTATGATTTTTGAATATCTGCATCCTGTGAAGTGTAGTTTTTTACATTATACACATACACTAGTACAGTTAAAAAGTTTGGGGTCACTTAGAAATTTCCTTATTTTTGAAAGAAAAGCACTGTTTTTTTCAATGAAGATAACTTTAAACTCATCAGAAATACAATCTATACATTACTAATGTGGTAAATGACTATTCTAGCTGCAAATGGCTGGTTTTTGGTGTAATATCTACATAGGTGTATCAAGGCCCATTTCCAGCAACTATCATTCCAGTGTTTTAATGCTACAATGTGTTTGCTCATTGCGTCATTAATTTGACCACTTATGGTGGTAAATAAAAGTGTGACTTTTCATTGAAAACACTAAATTGTCTGGGTGACCCCAAATCTTTGAACAGTAGTGTATACTCTCAAAATCAGACTTCTTTACAGTTTCAATCTGTACAGAATAAATCACTGCTCGTTGTGGCGTTTTTCCACAGGGGCTTCTAAACAGAGGAGAAGGTTTTTATAAATGGTCAAGCCCCCGTACCATTACTTTCTCTGTTTTAAAGTCTTCTGTTTTAAAATGCGGGGGAATTCAGTGACCCCAGTCCCCTCAACCACGCCTGCCTGTCAAAGCTTATTTCACCTGTGGCCACTCATCCCCACACAGTCACACACTTTCGGCGACCTCACATTCTGCACTCCTCTTCATGTACTCCACAATAGTGCTTACTAAGGAACAATGAAACAGTCAGAATTGCTTCCCACAGCATTATACAACATGGGGGCCCAGTTGCCACGGTTTGCGAGTGACTGCTTTAAGGCAAGGCGAGTTTATTTGTAAAACAGTAAAAGCAATCAATTAAAAAGGGGGGGAAATAAAAAAGGAATGAAGTTACGGTGGAATTTAAAAGAATTAGGAAAATAAAATAAACAAGATGTGCAAGGGTCCAACAATAGGCAGAAGCAAACAAAGTCTTTAGCTCTGACTTAAATGCAGTGAGAGTCACCGCAGACCTACAGTTGTTTGTTCCAGACATGTGGAACATGAAACTGAAAGCTGCTTCTCCGTGTTTAGTTTTAACTCAACAGAAAAGGGAACAGACGATCTGAGCAGTCTGGATGGTTTGAAAGGGATCAGCAGATCAGAAATACTTAGGCCCTCGTCCATTCAATGCTATACAAACCGATATAAGTATTTCAAACTTAATTCTTAGACGGTGTAAGGACCTCAGGACTGAAGTGATAAGATCTATTTTTAGTCTTAGTTAAGACTCGACTTGCAGTTTTTCCAAATCTTGCTTTGAAGGAGAGTAAATCTTTGCAACGTGTTTGACCCTTGACTTCACGGTGCTCGACTTCTTTTTCCTCACAAAGTCAGCACGCTTTTACTAATCAACTCCAGTTTTGTGGAAAGCAGCATGGATGATGTGGATGTTTCTTGGAGCATAAGAAGGGTCCTGTTAGTGCAGGTCCATGGAAGATTCCAGCAAATGTTGCGAAATAGATTGGCGACATAAAGTATTTGAATAATAAGAAAATTCGAACGCGATCTAACTGCCACGCTTTTCCAACGTTCAGGCGTCCACTGCACAACATGGCTTTTGTTGAGGAGAAAACAAAGACCGGTTAATAGGCCAGACTGTGGGAAGCCAGTGTAAGAGTAGACTTTACAAATACTGGGATTTGTCCTGGGCCTGCTGTTTGAGAGCTGATAGAATCTTGATGACTGAGCAGAACACTGCTGGGAGGCCTATTATGAAGCCTTTATAAGCTTCCTACCGCCGTCTCACCCATTATGCTCCAGAGTGCCATAAATGTGCAGCCGCACAGTTCCAAGACATGAGTGCATTTGGCTGAGCTCGCATGGTGTGTTGATAACGCACTGTTATATTTGTCTGTTGGCATCCGCGCTCAGCTGGTTAGTGTCATTAAATTAGAGCGGCAGTGAAGGCACGTTAGAAAAGCACAGAACTCTTGGAGATGGTGCAGGTTTCAGGAATGTACAACTCATTGGAAACAGAAGTAAAAGTTAGCAGGGTTGGTAAAAGAAAAAAAACAAAAGTTGGTGTTGGTGCGTCACTAAAGGCTGCCTCACACACACACAAAAAAAGCATCCTTTCAGTCTAGCTCTTTTCAGCTCACAGCAGGCATCCTTGGAGCACGCAGGAACTAAGTGAGGCAGATTAAACCTTTGGGAGCTGCTAAGTCAACATGTCTCTGCTGTGTGGTGTTGTGTCATTGTTCAGTTGTCAGTTGAGCCTTAGCTCATCGTGGCCGGCTATGCTCACCGTCCACGTACTCCACAATAAGCGCTTATCTCTGCAGGCTGTGACAGGGTGGCTCAGCTGCCCCCCCAACCCCCCATCCCAACCACCTCTCTGTCAGTGTGCTGGCCAAATAGGGCGTTATTAGGTAAAGGAATTGCTGGCTGGTCAAAAAAAAAAACAAAAAAAAGACCCATGTTAATATCCCAGCATGAAGATTAGCCAGATATCACCAGATGTGAGTGTTTCCAGATCTTTATATGTTGTAGAGGAATTATTGGTTTAATCCTTTGTGACGTGCTGATGGAGAGCTTTAGAAAAGGGTGAATATTTCTGATGAGGGTCGTGTGTGTGTGTGTGTGTGTGTGTGTGTGAGTACACTGGGTGGGGGAGGTTTGTGTGTGTGTGTGGTTGAAGGGACAGGCAGCAGGATGTTATCCAGGGATTTACCACCATGTATTATTATCTGACCAGTTCATTGTTGACTCGCGGGACAGGATATAGGTTAGCACACGGTAGTGCTAGTTGTCCATAAAAGCCCGCTCTGGCGACGGCGTTAGAAAGCGGCGTCGCAGTCGGTGGACTACCTGGAAACGGCGCAATAAAATTCGCCCATAATCCGACGGCGCGGCCGTACAAACATTTGTTTTCACCACCCCGCTTGAAAAGGGCCTGCGTGGAAATTGCATTCCTAATTAGGATTAAGGAAGGGGTCAGGCATCCCGGACTAGAATGCGAAGCATTCGCAACGAGCGCCGCCGATGCCATCTGTGCAGAATGTGGCGAGGAGCTAATTCTGGCACTGAGTGTGGCGCGATTTAACACAGATTTTAGTGGTAGCAGCTCCGATTCAAGTGTGGGATTTGACTTTGACTACAGCCCATAAGAACTGTTGCAGCCAGTTGAATTAGCCCCCCCCCACCACCACCACCACCCCGATCCACTACCCTACTGCTAGATCTCCTTTAAGCTGATGCCATGGAGCTCCCCAATTCATGTGGACATCCAACATGTGTGGCATGTCAGATTGTTCGCATAACAGAGATGCTGCGCCAGGGGAGGCCCGCTCATCCTCTTGGCCCTACGCTTCGATCTGTTTTGACAAGGCGTTCACACTGTCTCCCTCAAGAGGCTGACCTGGGCAGACAATTATTTCACCACAAAGTATGGCCCAGGTTTTGTTGGACGGCCTTAGAGAGATAAGGAGGGCCACCGCTGCTTCCACTTCTTACATTACTTATTAGCAGGCTGAGGCTGCGGGAGCTCTGGCTGGTGTTGACAGACACCATAAATAGTACCTAGGCATTTGAATGCTAACCTGTTCTCAGTCCAGACCTGTAATTGTCCACATTAGCACTAAACTGACAGAGAAATTGCTTGTATCACCACACCAGGTTTCTTATCTCACCTTCAGCATAGTTCATATATAAAGCTCAGTGAATCACTTATTAAGTGGGTGTTACATTCTCATTTTTATAATGGAATATAATTGTACAGGTATCAAACTCAGTCATGTTTCTAATAGTTGCCGTGCACATACCAGCAGTAGGGTCACAGTGTTTCAGCAGTGAGTGCAATGCTGAAGTTATGCAGCATCTCAAATATAACTCTGGTGTATCGTGTTGTCCATAAGAACTCATGACCGGATGCTCGGCTAATAGATGCGGGTCTACTTTTTCACAACGTATGTGGTCCGTGGTTATTGTGTCCCTGGTTCACAATACCAATCGTCCATTGTTCTGTTTTAATTACGCATTCATTCACTCCTACAGACTGAAACTGTGTCACAAAACAAAGGTCCCCATTGGCGCTCATTGGCTGCCGGGACCATGTGAAGAGCCAGTGTAACTCCGAACAACGGTTCTATTTTTAAACGGCAGCCAGGATCTGAGCCCCTCTCTGCGCCAAGATGTTTCACATGACTCCTTGAATGAGTAATATTATTATTGACGATCATTCAATGAACATCAGTTCTTTCTGAACGCGTTATTGTCAAGAACATCTTTGGCAGCGGAAACACGACTAAAGAGCGGGAGCCTCGTGTGTAGAAGCTGCACATTCATTATCTACAGCGTTGTATTTGTTAAGACTTGGTTTGTCTGACTTTCTGCTCACTTTGGTCAATATTGTTGCAGTAAGTGATATAAAAATACATGGAATTAAAGAATTATGATTATAAGACAGCATAAAACATACTATTATTATATAATCTTTCATCCTTTCAGTGCCTGTTACCTTGACACCTTTGATCCATTTATTTACGCTCGCGGTTGTTTGACAGTAAATAAAATGCACATCAGTGCTGTCAGTAAATTTATGTTTTGCTATATTTGCTGGCAGCAAACAGCAATCGGAAATACTATTAATCATGTAATGACTTGGGCTGTGCTCAATGTATTATTCACCTTGAGTTGTAAAATGAATAGAAAATTTCATTTTTATTACACTAACCTTCTGCTGGTATGAGCAAATACATTGTACCATTAGAACACTGGAGTGATAGTTGCTGGAAATGGGCCTCTATACACATATGTAGATACTGCACCAAAAACCAGACATTTGCAGCTAGAATAGTCATTTACCACATTAGTAATGTATGAGTGGGTTTCTGATGAGTTTAAAGTTATCTTCATTGAATCTGATTAGTTTATTTTCATTGAAAAAAACAGTGCTTTTCTTAAAAAAATCAGGAAATTTCGAAGTGACCCCAAAGGTTGGAACGGCAGTGTACAAGTCCACCTTGATGATATTGTTAAGGCAACTGTATTTTCCCGTTGCAATGTCATCACGGATAAAAGGCTAAAGCCGACTGGATCAACTTAACTTATTTAAAAAGGTGAGACCTGAGTCCGTGGACAGTTGAGCATGATATGTGAGTATTTTTAGACGTGATGCGCATATTTCCTAACAGTCATTTAGCGAATGCAGGGGGGGATCCATGAGACGCCTGATGTGAAGTGATGGCTCGCAGTGATTCGAACGGCGGCGAGTGAAAAGCGCTCGCACGTAAGGCGCAAGAGTAAAAAGTTTCCCGCTGCACTCCGTAGTCCGGTCCGGTGAGCTCGCTGTACTTTGCTCCGGGTCAAAGTGAGAGCGGGCCAGATGTAGCTGCTAACGCTGACACAAAGTGACAGGTTCCCAGGCATTCAGTGACACCAGCGCTCCTCCCCTGCAACCCTCCTCTACCCCCTCATTGGTTCAGGTCTCGTCTTTGACCTCGGCGAGATCAGAGGGCTCACCAGCAGTAAGGCGCATGGGTTCGCCCCGGCCTCGCAGACAACAGCCCGCAGCACCTTCATATGTAAATGCAGAATAAATGAATACACAAGGAGCCCTTCCGGGGTAAAAGCCGAACCATGTTTGAGCACACCTGGAAAAGATAGGATGCATTTGAATTAAGTCCCGACACTAGGAAACAACTTCTGGGAGGACAGAACTAGTTTAGCCACCAGGGGTTGAATGGCTGTGAATTTCTCATCCTCAGTTCAGGATAAACACACTAACAGGATGCATGCTTGTTTAAATTGTGAGTCTACTTTGTTTGGTTTGATTTAAATAGGGCTTTGAGACGATGAAATGTAGCTTTTTGGTATTTAGATGACTTACTACGTCCATCTCTATGCTTCTTCAAGCTGTTTTTTTGACCCCTTAGCATTTTGAACACAGCGTTAGATCAGTTCATCTCATATTAATCCTGTATGCTGTGTGCTATAGGCGGTCTGACGCTGTGAGTCAGCTGATGCATTCAACATGCTAGATGCTTCATTTACAGCGAATATCGTTTCAGTCTTAACTAATCTGCTAATATAGGACAAGGGAGAAAGCGGGGAAGCATGTCCCTTTCCCGACTTTACTGGAAACTGATCAAACTGTGACCCACATACCAACGCACTGTACTTAACAAACCAGGAATTTAGTGGACCACTCCACCCCTGTTCAGCATGTGATACATTTATATGTAGGTTTAATATAGCTGCATATTTTACATACACGTGAAGTTTGCTGCTCCTACAGTGACATGCCGCTGTGGGATCATCCATTTATGAACTGAAACGTGGTCACGTTTGCTCAGCAGTCGAAGGAGTTTGTTTACAGTACAGAATGGACAGTTGACCCTTGCATTCATGTATTACGTGTGCTTCCATACACCTGTTTTTTTTTTAGTCAAATTTAAATTCGTTAAAATAACTTTAGTGCAGGAGTCTATTATCAAAATACTATACTATCCCTAGTGTAAAAAAATTGGTCTAAAAAACTTTTTTGAGGCTTATAATGACTGCAACATATTCAGTGTGGTTGTTACAGCAAAACAAATCTGTCCAGACATTATTACATTCTCTATTCTCCTCTCTATTATAGACATCTTTGGGGAATTTGGAATCCATACTGATATTGAGGTTCGGCAAAATGTAAAGCCACCTGGCCGTGTGCTATAACACATATTTTAGTTGACTAAGATATAAACCTTTATAAAAAAAATGTTTATTTCCATATAATTTTTTTGTCAAAGCCATAGGGAAACAGTGGACATGAGCTAAAGAGCCACAGGTCACCTTAGTGGAAAATACATAAAGATATTGAAATAACAAAAAAAAAGGATTTTCACTTGGTTGATGGGGGTAAGTCAGCTTATCAATAGAGGAATCCAACATAGTGCATTGAAAGCTGATGAATCATGATATGATTAAAAAGTAGGGGCAGATTAGAACATCATATCTGTTTGGAGAGGTATTTTTTCATGTCCCCCTTCTCTGTGTAGCAAGGACTGGAAAATTAGCACCAGCATCTATTTATCTCACTGACATACCTGCTATTTGGATGGAAACACACGTTAATTTGCATTTTCTGGAAGTTCTGTCACGCTAGAATTGTATAGAAACTTGGTTGTAGATACAAGAAAAAAAGACAGCGTCTCATAGCTTCAATCAATCATTGCAGTTCAGCTCAGGCTCAGAGCAACAAAAGTCTGTTGTTGAAAGCGTTTTCAGTATGTAATGAAATGAAAGAAGCAAATTGTTTTTCCCCAGCAGCAAGAAGAGGCAGATTTCCCCAGTTGATCAAACAAAGAGATTACTCAGCCGGATATGTTCACAAGGCTTAATAATCAGGACTACGTTAGGAACGGTTCCTGTCTGCTAATCTGATGTCGTCCGCGGGTTTCGACAGAGCTGAGAGAGAAGGTGGGGAGTGGGGGGGGGGGAGAAAGTTGGACACACACTTGGGGATGACCACAGCTGTGACAATACAACCTGGGGTCATCCTGCATTGCCGGGCCGACCCTAAAAACCTCTCCCTCGCTGTCATCGTGTCACCGCGTTTCATCCGTTATTTTCACGGAAGAAGACTTCCGAGGTCTGTCGAGTCAGTTTCTCCCACAGCTACCAAAACAGGTGGGGGGGCCCTCCCCGTCTAGTTCTGGTCACCAGTTGGGGTCGGGGGGGAGGAGGGGGAGTGAAAACAGAAAGAGGATCCAGTTACTATGGAAATATCACCAATATCGCTATGGGAAACGGAGCAGCAGAGCACGCTTTGTCTAGGATCTAGCTGTAATCGTCTCTCAGAAAGAAGCTTATGGTAAAATGCGATGCTCTTATGAATTAATTTGTCAGGCTTTGTGTCCCAGCTGACATCATAGACTTTTATCAAATGGAAATTAGCATCTCCTCAGGATAAAGCGAGCATGACATGAGAGCGCTTCAGCAAATGCGCTGTTCTACTTTTCGCTTGCTTCCTGTCAGTGTCACAGGGTCACAGTCCATCGTTTAAATATCGACAATTAAAGGGCCATTTCGCTAATCATTCACACTCCTATTTTGTTTACAGCTCGATCTTAACATGATATTCGCCTTGAAGATTTTAGAAAGGGATTTTAATACATTCCTACTGTGACCAGCTGTACCTAAAGTGAACAACATCGGTACGTGTAAAATAATAATTACCAGCAATTATACTTCTTTTTTTTTTACTTTCAGTTGCTCTCAATGACCTTATCGTGGCATAATTCCCTAAGTCCCTTATTAACTTTTTAAGAGGTGACAACAAAGCTCAGTGACAGGTTTATTTTTTTGTTCCTTTCAACACTTTGGAAATAACCTTTTTATTCCTGGCTCAGGCAACTTCTGCTCGAGGCTCATATTGAACTTTTGTGCACTCGGCAGCCAGGAGCGCGATGCCAAAAAGTGTTACCTAGCGCGTATGAGAACGTACACACCCCTTGAAAAATGTTACGTGTGCGCTTTTAGCCGAGAAAATTACAATTCCAGAGACTCCCTAAAAGGACGTACAAGTGAAAGCCCACAGGAGACCTGGCAACCTCTTCACACAAAATGAATCCATCTATCTTGGTCCAAGACATGGCCCGAGGGTTTAAACTCTGCAAATGATCTACACTCGTTATGTAAACTTGTCAGTCCCACCATTGTGTCAAACAGCAAAGAATCACAAAACTATCCAGCTCTTTTTTGGGGGCTTGATCACAACAACAGAACCTGTGACTGATTAATTTACTGCAGGGTTCAGAACTAACTTTTTTTTTTCCACTTTTCGCACTTGTCGTGTAGCACCAACTTCTTTTCAGCTGGTAGCACCAGCACATCATTAAGTCGCACCGATTGTTTTGACGCTGCGCGGCAACAATGACCTGACCTCCGTGTCCCATTATGTCCTCCCACTCCATACAGAACAGCCGGATGACTACCCATCTTTTAGATTAGCTCTTATGTCACAGATTGACTGTGATTTGAGAGAAAACAGCACAAGAATGTTTTATTTCACATTCTTTTTTTTCTTAAGGCAGTGGCTGACATTTCTATTTTCTTAACTTGACATCCATTAGGAATGTAAACATAAATTTTAAATGATGGATGTCATCGGTGATTATGTACAGTAATAAAACAAATTGCATGATTACTATAATACAGTTAAACAGGTTTAAGTGAAATCTAGGATGGATGTTTTCAACAATAAGTAAAAGTGTAGTTCCTTTGTTACAGGGTTAATTTGTGTTTGTATACTATCATGGAATCTAATGTTGTCTATCATGTTTCTTATTGTATCATAAGGGTGTGATTGAGCCAGTTATAGTTGATATGAGACCATTAACACATAATGAAATAACACATCGAAGAAGTTTAAAACACACAGAATGTCACAAATTAATGTCCCAGGCATTAAAAGAACAACATAAATCCTAAGCTGTTAAGATAATGGCATTCTGTCTTGGGAAGGTTTAAAATCTTGCTTCTAAATTGTTGACAGCTTACGAGACAATCTATTTTTAAAGAGTTCTGCAGCTTGTTCCGTGTATCTGGAGCATAAAATCTAAATTCAGAATTTACTTTAGGTGCATGTGAGTGTGAGACAATCAGAGTAAAATCTGTGTTCATGGTAAATAAAATAAAACATTATAAGAAATTAATTAAGCGCAGACTTAACACAAATACACACACAGTGCTGGTGTCATTTAAACTCGGCATTCACGATTAACTTGCGTGTTCCTGGTTAAAAATGACCAGACAAACGTACACATATGAAGTCCTCTTGCGTTTCATAGAGACATACAGTATACTATGTTTTGAGCTGGTCTTGTTCAGTTTCAATCTTGTCTAATGAGTCTAGCCTGTTAAGATTAATGGTGGTAACCTGTACTATCAAAATTAATGCGTTAACCTTTGCAATTAATTTGAAATCGTTAACACGTTAGTATGAATTAAAGCGATAAACACATTACTGTTCTGTGACTGTAGTGGGCTCAGTTTTAAAGCTAGAGCGTAGATTATAGTATCGCATTAACTAGACGGCTTAACCATGTAAAGAGCCTGATGGGACTAAATAATGCCCCAAAGTGAAGCTACAGTGGTTAAGGGTAAAGGGCCCTTTCCTCTCATATTATTATTTTTTTTATATTTGCAGGACTACAGTTACTTTATTGAAATTCCATTGGCCTTTGAACATGGACATTTATTGTCATTAATTGTCACTTATATTAGTATATTTTATTGGAAATCTGTAGTTCATCGAAGAGACTTTGTATTCATTGTTTAAATGTTTAAAATATACTATTATATAGTGATGTAATTTAAATACCGTCACCCTATTAAAAAAACAGCCATTTTTTTTCACCACAAAAAAACCACAAAAACTTTGGCCTTGACAGTGGATGAATGTGGACATACATAGAACGTTGTGTGTCACTTATGTTAACATTAAAGAATAAAGTGACTCGGGACAATTTTTGACCATTCTAGTGACTTTAGGCAACTTTAAACCTGGTTTAAACAGTTAAATTAAGCAAATGTGTGGTAAATCAAATTGATCGGCAGGCTGTTCACTTTTTCATCATTTGTTTTTTCTGAGAATTTACATTTAAATATCCATTATTACAAGCATCAGTATTAGGACATAAAAAACAAATTATTTAATTAATTGCAATCAATTCCATGTCATTTTAGAAATTAGTTATCTTTTTATATTAATTATCTACAATAAATATGTATCATAAATCACTGATGAAAAATGTTTCAAAAAGTAAACATTTTTTTTGAATAACAGCTGAAAACGCCTCCAGGTTCACTCTGTGATGTACTGTAGGCCTAGTTCTAGACTTGTGAATCATCATTTAGTCTTCATACCTCACATCACACAGATTTACATTGCTAATGACCTGTGTTTATTTGTGTGCTTGCCCGCTTGGTGTTTTTCGGGTGTCTGGTTTTTGACTTAGGTTATCGTATTTATTCAGAGGTTGTGGAGAGAGTGAGCAGCACAAGGTGACATGTTTCATTCTTCGTTTTCACCGTCATGGTATTAACATGTTTGCTCTTTACTTGTGTTTAAATTGTAAAGCTACTGAATAAGTATCAGGAGTATCTAGGCCATGTTATTCGTGTAACATAAGCTACATGCTGTGAATATCTAACATGTATATGTTCTCGTATCCGTGGCCGGCCTGGCACGTGTGTTTGGATGCACATGCTCATTCTGCCTCATTTGTGGACGTTCAAGACACTTTGCAGTATATTCTGCCACGTTGTCATTTTTATAAAGTGTTCAAAAATATATCAGCTGGAGGACACGGCCTTGGAGCCTTGAGTGGCGGACATGACAGAATGTTTTATTGAGATGACCGGCCATTTCTGTCGGACTCTGCGGTCTGCACTTACAGAACCGACAGCACTCCTCAACGGAGAATCAGCCAAACGAAGGATTTCAGTTTAAACATAACAGAGGGATATTAACAGCTTCATATTCTGCTCATGCAGTGTTAAAATACGTGGCGAGTTTCTAAACAACCGGTTGATTGTAGCGAAACCCGTGTGCGCACGTGTGCTTTGATGTTGAGCTTCCAAAGGGGCGTGGGAATACTCTCCATAGGCATGAGGCATAGGTGCTCCATAGGGAATATCACTAGGTTGCTAAATTGAACCTTTCTATTTATGATACGAGCCTCACCTCTCTGGATTCACTGTGCAGCTCACAGGAAACAAGTGCGGTTTCCCCTGGGGAGCAAAGAAATGGAGGGATTCATTACACAGCGCAGGCATCAAGAAATACCCAGCTCCTCTGTGCCTTTTGTTTTATTCAGTGATGTAAATCCTGAGGGGTTTATGAGGGCATTACACTAAGATTACAGAGAAAACCCTGTGCCCATCATGGGTGAGGAAAAAAAAAAAAACTTCTTTGATGCAGATTTCCAGATCTCACATGATCTCACACAGCTGAGTCCAACCCCAAAAAAAACCCAAAACAAGAAAGAAAATCCTGTAGGTTATTGAACACGTGTGGTTAAAAAGATCATTTACATCATACACATGTTCCTCACACACCTGGCCATGTTTAGCCAGGTGTTTGTCAAAGTATGAATTGTCATTTCTGGCCACATATGTAAAAAAAACAAAAAACAAAGATCTAGTTGTTTAACTAGTAGAAAGCAGTTGCTTTTGGCTGTGTTGAGGGACAAGGGCAACACCTTAGAGGCTATTCAAGGAGACAAGAACACAGACTTGGATGAGTACAGGGAAGGATGTGTCAGACAGACTGGAAGAGAAATGGGAAACTCCGCTCTGATAACATGCAGTCAGCACTTCCTGGTGACATGGAAAGTGTAATCGCTGAAATCAGTGAGACATTTTGGACTTCAGAGCATTTTAATTGGTTTAGTTTTTTTGTGTAAATTCGCTTCTAACGTATCACAGAGTTGTGACACGCCGCATCTTCCTCCTGCACTCATATATGGACTGGGTGTAAATTAGCGGCTCAACTATTTGCTGGATTTACACATATGGAGTATTTCAGATATTGAGTGAATGTTGTAGAAGCTACTTGAAACTGGCGCTGTCCATTGGCAGCTTCAGTGGGAACAGATATAACCGTCTACATCATTTACAGGATTGTTTACTAAAGTTGGTCAGGAATTTGTGAATAGAAATTCAATGAGTCAAGAAGACCAATAAAAGTCACACTCTCTCCAAAAAAACACCCTCTTTCCAACTCGGCTTAAACAGATGGGAGATGACACTCTAATTGGTTGCGTTCATGTTCGGCCCAAACCACACCTATGAATAATTCGGGAACCCAAGACATGCGCTGTGGCATCTGTTGGCTTCTATCTGGCATGACATGCCTTGGACGCACCAAAATTGCACCAAGTGCTAAGACCAGACCATTTGTGGTGTCTAAATAGGGCTGCCTTGTCTTATTAGTAAATGATTAGGAATTCACCACTCCTGCCTGGAAAAGTGGAATTGAAAGTTTAAGTAAATGAATATTGTACATATGTGTTTTTAGACAGAACGTGTTTGAACCATTCTTTATCCTCTTTACAGTAGTTAAAATACATTGTGTGTGTGCGTGTGTGTGTGTGTCTTTATAAGACTGGACATAAATTTTGATTTCACTGGTCACTGGCCTATTCTTCCTGTTTACTGGCTCAAGTTATTATGGTAAACTTCAGTCCTTTTCAGTGGGGGTTTCATGTGTTTTCCTGGACAGCTGTTTCCATGGCGGACCTTTCAAGCTTTTTATCTCTACGTCAAGCTCACTTAGGCACCTAATCTGCGCTAATACCCTCTGAGTTAAGGAGGAGGACAGGGACGGGGGCGGGGAGCTGGGGAAACTCCATTAGCTCTTTCATACCAAACACAAAACACTACATTTAATGGAAAGTCGCTGTACCAAATTAACCACTTGAAATAATTTACCGTCAACTTTGGACTCTATTTCAACGTGGCATATCCTGATATATTTTGGACTCACAGTCACAACCATTATAAGACACCGTTTGCCTCAGCTGATGCAGTGTGGAACGATATTTCCCCATGAGTACCTTCACATGTTGTCCAATAATTGTGTTATTGCCCTTGGAGAGAAAAGGTCTTTTGCCTGAAGTCATGTTCAGCTACAGACCCTGAGCTGGTTAGAGTTCAGAGTCCTGCTCTGACTTTTCTACAGAGTAGATGTTTGTGTATTTTTCTAATTGAAAGCACATCTCTCTTCCTATTGTTTGCCAGAATACCAGAAAAAGTGAACCACATGTAACAAGATCTGGTTTTGAAAATGTTTTTTTCATTGCCTGAGCTTCAAACGCTTTTCCAAAGAAGCTTCTTGAGGATAGATATCTTAGGGACCAATAGTTGGCGTTAAAATTATAATTGCCAGTTTCCACTGGTGCAAGTGTCAGTGCAAAATAGCAGTCGGTCTTATTCTTGTGCCACAGGGTGTGTTGCAGGCGTGGTTCGGCACATTGACAGAGCAATGGTAACTTGAGTTTAATGTTGCGCGATAAGGCTGACCAAAAGCGGGTCTTACGCACCAATGTAACACCTTGTGCTATTTAAGCTTGGCAAACAGTAGGATGCGCTGACAAGTGGGTACACAGCACCCGTCCCTCTGCTTTTTGCACAAACAGGGATTGTGCAGCAGGGCAGAAACATGGCATTAAAACAAACTAAAAGAATATTATTTTATAAAACAAAAGTAGAGAGATGTGTGTGATGTATGTGTTGCCTTTGTGGCCAATATTCGCTAAGGATACTTCCTGATCGTATTGACTGAGTACTTTAGGAGAGTAAAAATCACTGATTGGTCAATCAGTCATTGCCAAACTTTCCAATCAGCTCGTGAGCCTGCTGCCCCTCAACTTCAGAGTGTCTTAACAGCAGCAGCCTTTAACAACATATTGACTCATTGGTTCCATATGAAGCACCTTTACACCTGGATAACTTGCATCCATTTGTGTCAAGTGATTTGAATTGTCATTCAGTGTCTCACTCGTAGAGTTACTCTGCCTTATTTTGTGCAACTGATAACTAATGTTAATTGTGGCTGTTTATTGATGTTCAATTCATTTGACTTTAGTGGAAAAACAGAACATCTGTTTCCTTTGGGCCTTGAGTTGACTCAGGCCTGATTATCCATGAATCAGAGCAGAGTTTCTACCTCACCGAGCCTTGCCTCCAACATTAGCAATACAATAGATTAATTACATGTTCCCTTATTACTAAAAAAGGCCCAGGTACAGCTAAACATGAGACATAGAGCAGCAGGAGAGGGAGAAGACATGCTAACTGTTAAGGTTAGGTTAGCCAAATTAACGACTGAGAAGCTTAATGATAAAGTCAGTAAAAGAAGGACAAGAGTGCTAGTGGAACTAAAGTACATTTAATAAGACACTCACAGAGGGTGAAATACCTCACTAAACTTTGTTACCATCATCATCGCGTCTCTGTGCATTTCTGCTATTTGTGGGTGTTTAAATTGGGTAAAATGGGTGGAAAATCTTCACCTTTCAATGTGAATGAGCTTCATTGCAAAAATACTTTTACAGTGAAACTATGACCGTCTCCAGAGGGTTGGTGGTAACTGACACGCTCTTTCTGTATCCACACGGGCTGCTTTATTACAAACAATCCAACCGTATAAACCTGGAATCTGTGCGTAACAGCTGATCTGTGTAGATGTTTAGGAGAACACGGAAAATAAATTACCGTCAGATCCTGACCGATCCAGCATTAACGTAGTTACTGCTGCTGTGCTGCATGCGTGAATGCACACATTTATCGTTTGAGTGGCCGGGTGATGCTGCAGCCAGTTGTGACACTCAGCCAGCTGTGGGCACCAAACAGAATATCAGTCTGTTTCTGAACAACAGTTATTGTGATAGAAAAGCCGGAAACACTGGAAACCGCTCCACCCCCTCAAAAACAAGGGCAAATTGCACTCAGCTGCTAACCTTTATGGGTTTGTTTGCGCAATTATATCATTAGTGTAATATCTTTTGAGGGAGCAAACAGTGGGTGCAAATGATGCACAAATTATGGTGCTAGTGGTTGTAATCCATTCTTTAGGAATTCTACTTTAAATGTCTACTGGGAGATTTCTTTAGAATGAAACATATCAACTAATTCTGATCACCAGTTGATCATCACACACCGTTACTATATACTGACACATGATAAGAAATACAGGAAACCACAAATAACACTCTGAATAAGCATAAACACAATTAAGCTAAACATGTTAACTTATATACTTAAAATTCAACAACAGTCAATGGAACACTGCAGAGAATTACAGAGAAATTTAAAACTTACATTTCACAAAAGGCTAAAAACACAGCTAACTGTCTGGACGATATTTTCCTTGTTTGGTTTGATGCCGCCTGCTGATGCAGCAGGTGGGACAGTCACAGTGACAGACTACAACACGCAGAGTGATTAATGACCACTAGATGGACAATAAAAAATACAAGGCCTGATTAAAAGAAGGAATGAATCCTTGTGTAGCTACAAAATCTGCAAAAAGGACCCAGAATATTTTACTATTGGAGAGTGCAGCCTAATTCCTACTATTAAATATGACACCATATGAAACACAAGCTTTTACTGTTTGTCAGGGAAAGAAAAGACAGCAAAAAAACGCTCTTCATGAATTGGTATTTGATTAACTTGTCCAGGAGAGTGGTTTGAACCTGGAATGCAATGTTTCCCATACAAAGACCAATCTCTGGCGCAGCGCCACAGAATGAAAATCAAGTGCTGCAAGTTGATCGTCTCTTTTTTCAATGCTATTTTTTCATTCTCACTCACATGCACAGAGAGCGAGAGAGAGAGGTCAACAGCCACATACATGTCAAGAGCCCCTAGCACCAATGCTACTTGGTCTGTGGGAAACACTGGAATTGATAATGAGACTTTTGTGATGACATGGAAAGTTGAATCATGGGATTTTTTTTTATTTAAACGGCAGAGTAATTTTCGGACATTCTCTGCCAGGTGCAAGGGCAACCTGGCAGTTAAAGGGGGTAGGCGATGAGCGACTGAGTTCATGTAATGCCCACAACATGCCTTTGAATAATTCATGAACCCAAGATAACCCATGCCCCACGCGCCTCTGCTTTGCGCCCACTATGCATGCCCCTCTAACTAGAAAATGGCTCCGACACACCCCGCCAAACCATGCTCGCACTTGCGCTTGTGCTAATACCATCTTCAAAATAGAGCCGTTATTGTTAAACGTAGGTGTGACCTACTGTTGACCTCCATGCGCTGTTAACACTGGCGCCACCGACTCAAAACAAGCTGCCATCTTGTCATGATCTCCAGAAAGACCACGGGCTAATCAGCTTACCCCGTCTACTTTAGCAGGTGACCCTAGACACTGCTGTGTATCCGGATGACAGTTGGTAGAGGTCACGTTATCCCCTGGTCTTTGAATGAGACGCCCAATAACACTTCCACCACTAATTAGTTACAGACATGACATTGAGTACTTAGATGCTCAGTCTAGAAGTATATGTTCCAGAGATGGACACTTGAAAATATGTGAAAATATAATAATCCAGGTCACCTTGATGCTATGATCCATGATTATTGTTCACTGAGATGTGTCTTGTTATATTTATGCTGTGTGTCAGACTAATGTGGATACAGCTTCTTACTAATGTATGTAATCTCTGTATAGAAAAAAGAAAAAAAGACATATAATAATTGACTACAGTTAAGATTCAGTCTTGAGTTGGCAACAAGAGAGGTTTCACAAATAAAGACTGGCCCTTCCATACATTTTCACTGCCAGTCCAATCTGCACAAGTGACCCTGCACTCGAGAGCCAGACCATCATTTCATGTCTGTGGACGTGTTCATGAGCGTGTTCTTAATAACATTCATGTGGAAGTGACTTTGTGTAGATTTGTTTGTGGACTAATGGCTGTCAGGATGATTCAGCAGTGCCCCCTCCCAAGGCCCTATCCCTCCACGAAGTTGCAACACAGATCTTTCCGGGGCGCACAGCTTTAGCACCATTAGTCCCACATGGGCAACAGCATCAGGCCGAGAGAGAGAGAGAGAGAGAGAGAGAGAGAGAGAGAGAGAGAGAGAGAGAGAGGGGCTCGGCAGGCAGTTGAACTACTGGCATGGTGAGCTTGCCCTGAAAAGGCCACATGCCTCCCTGCGCAATTATCCAGTGTGCATAGAAACCACTCCCCCCACACATCACACACACATACACACACACACACACACACACACACACACACACACACACACACACACACAATGGTTTGACCAACACAACTAAAAATGGAAGACGGATGATAGAAGAACAAGGACACAAGAGTGTCCCGTGATAAGATCGTTCCACTGATGTGGGATTTGCGTTTTTGTTGACTCGAATTGAGTTTGTGAAATTTTAGATGAGCAAACGGGTTTAGAACATCCTCAAAGAGGGTGTTAGAACAAGCGCAGCACATCAGCGGACGTCAGCTGGTATTGTGCATATAGCGTGAGATCGTCACTGTATCATGAAAATTCATGCTCTGGAGAGTCTCGTGCTAAATTGCCTCTTTTTGTTTTGCAGGCTACTTCAGCGCGCTGGCCGTGGTGCTGAGAACAAACAACGAATCGCCGTGGACCGACGAGTTTGACAGTAAGACCGACTCGGCTCAAAAAATTTCGCATTCATTTTGTTCTTTACACGCCCATATCGGATTATCTTCCCGTCATGACGTCACTTTCTTTTTCTCTGTCCCGCAGAAATCGAATTATCGTGTTTGATCGAGTCCATTTCCACAAGTAATCCCAGAATTGAGTGGAAGAAGATAAAAAACGAGGGACCAAGTTATGTGTACTTTGACAAGAAGATCTCAGGTAAAGTATGCAGTGCAGTCCCGATTCAAAGTGTGATACAGTCCATACACAAATGATCATTGTTGATTGTTTTTCTTTTAACAGGTGACCTGGAGAACAGAGCGATGATCAGGGAACCCGCTACGTTACTGATAACCAACGCCACAAGAGCAGATACGGCAAAATATCGCTGTGAGGTCACAGCTGCGGATGACCAGAAGTCTTTTGATGAGATAGTTATTGACCTTGTTGTAAGAGGTAAATTACCCGCATTACTGATCGACCTAAACGAGCTGGGAAACACGTGGAGTCAAAGAAAGGAGATAGATCCGTGACGATATGATGAAGATTCGTCTAAATGCAGGCGTTAAAAAAAACAAAAAAACAAGCCATCATTGTGCCCTTAAAAGAGAGACCTTGCTCAGTGATTCACACTTCGGATGCAGTAAGATGACACCGTGTTGTAGGTCGCACTAACCCTTTGGCATACATATGAGGATGTGTTGTGACCAGACCTGCCCAGCTGCAAAGGCGTGTTCTAGGCTATAAGAGGAAGCCACTGAAACTGCATCTGTTCTGAATTGCAGTGCTAAAGAAAGCAAGCGCCGCGTGTTTTGGTGGCGTTTTTGGCATGGTCAAAAAATCATGTACCCAACCGATCCTGTCGATGCCGGATCAGTGAACTGTGTCAGGGTGACATTGTTTTTTATTAATGCATCATAGTCAATCGCGGGCCTAGCAGCATCACGGGGGAACGATGCGTACAGAACGTGAAATCTGACCTGAAGCGAAAGTGAAAGTGAAGATTCAGGCGTCGTGACTTGTGTTCGTATGTTTTTGTATCGACACAGTAAAGCCGGTGGTGCCAAAATGCAGTGTCCCCAAATCAGTGCCTTTCGGGAAGTCGGCGGAGCTGAGCTGCGTGGAGGACGAGGGCTTCCCCAAGTCTCAGTACCAATGGTTCAAGAACAAGGAGGAGATTCCCGACGACCCCAAGACCAGCCTCAAGTTCTACAACTCCTCGTACACGCTCAACTCGGATACGGGAACTCTGGTTAGTATGCGCGGGCATGCGTCTGGATTAGGACGAGCATGAGGGGGCGAGGGCGTGGCCGCGTGGCCTGACGCCCAGGGGTGGGGGCAGATATTTTGGGGAGACAGTTGATGGTGCGCGAGGGGGCTCGAGCCACGAGGGGAATCTGCTGTCCTCGTTTGCACATTCCTCAATTCACGCTTACTTTTCCAGCACGGCTCAATCCGCCCCGGTGGCCCCTGTCAACCTTCATGCCGGCCTCGAAGATGTGACACGCCACATACCATTTGTCTTTATGGGAAACTCTAGTGCAAGTGTTGCAAGCTCACCTGAACAAACTGTTTGGGGTCATAGCTGTCATTTCTCGACAGTTTTAGACTCTGCTCCTCTCATGTGGGAAAATAATGTCCACCAACTGATGTAGAGAGTGGAATTTATTCCTATTTTAGATCGGGTTAGATTACATTATATGGGCGTCATTG
Organism: Lepturacanthus savala; assembly: GCA_030544235.1. Taxonomy (NCBI): domain Eukaryota; kingdom Metazoa; phylum Chordata; class Actinopteri; order Scombriformes; family Trichiuridae; genus Lepturacanthus; species Lepturacanthus savala. Next base: position 18,530,523 of record CM060479.1, on the reverse strand, counting down.
GTTTATCGTGTTTTTTTTTTCTGTAATTTTGAATCAGAAAAAGAAACAAAAAGAAAAAGAGAGAAATGAAGTGTACAACACAGGGTGTTTAAAAAAAGGAAATCTACAAGAATAAATTCAAACCTTTTTGCTTTTTATGAACATTTCTGATAAAACATAATATGAGTGTAGTGGATATCATTGCACCAACTGTTATGTTGGCTAATTTAATAAGGTAACATAAGCTTCTCTGGTATGTTGCTTTAATCAGTTCCTCCAAGAAATTGCGATTCTGAGATCACAATTATTCACTAAGATTCAAGAAACCAAGCTGGCAATTTGGCTAAATTACCGCAACTTTTCTTTACGAAATGAAAGACCGTCTGCTTGTGATTTGACCAATTACATCGCAGCATTTAGCAGGGATTGAGATGAAAGATAGACAATTCCCAAATGAGCTTTGACTCAGGGAAAAAAATGTATTATTTTAAAGGCATTATTGACAGATTTTATTCTGTGCTAATGTTGAGGTGAACAATTATTTAACAAAGGATTATTAATGGAACACTGTAATAAATACATAATTAACACTGTAATATAGTTGTTTCTGTTATGTACAGAATGATTTTTATCCAAGGAAGTGATTTCATATGACACAATTGTATCTAAACTTTTGAGAAAAAATCAACTAATTAACTAATAACAATTACTGAGACAGAATCAATTCGTGGCGCTCAGTTCTCATTCTGTGGCGCTGCGCCACAGAATGTTTTATGTGGGAACCACCTTACTGCACCTGCATCCTACTAATCTGTTAATCCAGTGTCTTCTGGAAACACAAACAGAACAATTTCTAAAACAAAAATAAAGCAGTGACAGAATTTTTTTGTGATTTCTCCGTTGCAGAAGTTCGTCGCAGTCAGAAAAGAAGATGCAGGCGAGTACTACTGCCGAGCGAAGAACGACGCAGGCATTTCTGAGTGTTCAGCCCAGAAGATGGAAGTCTGTAAGTGTATCACTGGGACCGTATACTCAGTATCTATCAAATTACTTCAATCCGTGTTTGATTTCTATGGTTTACTTGTTCTCCACAGATGATATTAATATTGTAGGGATCATACTGGGAGTGCTGGTGGTGGTGGCGGTGCTTTTATGCATAACTGTGGGGATCTGCTGCGCTTATAAGCGAGGCTACTTCTCCAGCCAACAACAAACGGGGAACAAGTAAGGCATCCCGCACATCCTCCCATTCAGATGATCAACACAGACATTGACTTCACCCACTAAAACATAAACCCCTTTATGTGTTTTGTGTGTTTTAGTTACAAAGTTCCAGCTAAAGGAGACGGGGTGGACTACGTCAGGACGGAGGACGAGGTTAGTAGATAGCAGTGGAAAACAGTTAGAACTGGATGCCAGCAGAATTTGTAAACGATACCATGAAAAGGGAACAAAGCTCGTTTGAACCGGTGAAGGACAGTTCAAAGTGAGTGATGAGAAGAGAAAAAAAGTGCTTTCACACTACAAATGAACCTGAAAGATGGGTCAGATTTCCAATGAAGCTACAGTTTTAAAAATGAATAATGAAAAGTTTAAAGCCTTTAAACTCACTCAATATGTCATTTGTTTTTGCTGCGAGGAGTCTCTCAATCTAAACAATAACAAACATCGAATTGATGACTTTATGATGCAGTATGGGACCAAGGGAAATGCTATTCCAGATGTTCAGGAGGTTGTACCGGGAGTCAAATTGTCCAGTGGTTAAAACCAGTTGAAATGTTGAATAAAACAGTTTCACGTTAAAAGAAAAAAAAAAATCTGTGTTTCTGTGATGCTGGTTGGCGACACAGGATGTCGGGATGTGGCAGCAAGCTGAGCCGCTGTTAAAATTAGCACAGCTTGCGTCTCTTAATAGCTCAAGATCCAGACGTTCCAGAGTTTTTAGTGGGAGATGGATTATCTGCAGATGTCTTTCCCTCCTCTCCAGAGCACACAGATCCTGTAATTAAAGGTAAAAACACAGAATGAAGCAGTTCTACTTTACAAATCTGTGTTTCTCTGAGGCAAATGATATCAATATATTCACTGCTACCAAAGCTAATGCTAATGTTTGCTGTTCCAGACGTCCGACAACTAAAATCCTTCATCTGGTTTAAGATACACTGAAATGATGAACAAGTGAAAATGTCTTGTTTTTGGTATAATTGGTCCAAAGTAGAACTATCTTATTCCATTGGGCAGATACATTTGCTTATTTTAAGATTCTTTCCTGATTTGCGTCTTTAGTCTTTTTTAAGAAAAATAAAATCTTAAATAAAAAAGGTTAAATTGATTCAAATCAAGACAACAATGTTTTTACCTGATAATATTTAATGTTTAATGTTAAATTTAAAATATAAATTATCAATTTATAAAAATTCCAAAGGTTAGGCATTTTTAGATATTTGTATAGGGAAGAATTTCATGTTGTGACTTTGAGGTTTCTGTTAAATTCTGTTAAATAATTAGAGAAAATCCTGATTAACATGTGAAGACACACAGAGAGAGTTCAAGGTAACCATTTTCCCTCGACCACTTGTACTCTAAATTTGGAGCATTATTGAATGAACGAAGCCACCTTCATCTTTTTAACACATTCACAGAAACGAACACGTGAACTTTGACAGCACTAGTTAGCAATCGTCATTGCCGTGAAATCGACATTCTTTTCATTGACAGGTCTCAAGACGGAGTTATTGATACTCAAACAGCTGATTAAGGGCGAGTCAAACCCTATTTATGGATCGCTGTATTTATGGCACAAGCTATAGCACACGCATCCATATATAAAACAGAAGAGGGTTTACTTGAGCTGTTAATCGAGTTTTATGCATCTGGTCCCCGGTGTGACTCATCACCTCTTCTCAGCGTGCGGATTGTGGACGTAATGTGATATGTTGAACTATTACTTATTTTTGTAGTGCTGTGAATTCTCAGTAAAAGAGATCGGGGAAGCAGCTACGTCAATAACTGTGTAACTACATTAAGGAATAGCACGTGTTGGTGTTCGCAGCTCTTCAATAGGAGGAATTCTTTAACGCGGCACCTGTTTGCTCTCTCCGCAGGGCGATTTCCGACACAAGTCCTCCTTTGTGATCTGAATAAAAGGGAGAGGACGACGAGGGGCAAAGTGCCGAGTAAAAGACATGAGCTCGCTCCACGCTGTCTGACCACGGAGCTGCCACAGTTCATGCTCTGTGCTCCCGGCACAACCGACATCCGACTATTCAAGTTTGCCAAAGGTGACAAGATTTCACAGGACAACAGTATAGAAAACTATCACACACATAGGGACGGAAATACATTTGTCAACTTTTATCACCACCAAATGAATTATTTACACATAGGGACTGAATTACATGTGTCAACTTTAATCACCACCAACTGAGTTCTTTTGCTAAGTTATGGAGTTGCTACTTTACACTTATCGCATGGTTCTAAAGTGGAGACGAGGTGGAAAACAACGAAATCTTTCTCGGTTCCGCCAGGTAGAAACGGAGGCGTCTCTTCCCTCCACAGTCAGTCTATCATGTTACATTACTGTAAACATTTTTGTTTTCAAACCTTTTTGTCATTTGTATAACATTTATTTTCTACTGTTGAAATTTGTCAGACTATTTTTGATGGAATATATTTTAAAATGCCTATAGATAAAGGTTTACTTTTTTAAATATTTGTAAAATACTAACATGTGTTTTTTTTTTTTTTTTCGTTTTTATTATTATTTGGTTGTGGATAAAAAAAAAAAATATGTAACACTTTAACCACTTTGCGTCAAGCTGTAAGCGTTTTACACTTTTGCAAAACAGCAGAAAGAAAGACAAACGAAACATGACTTGTATTAGCATAAAAAAAAAGAAATGTGGTTCTTGATCGGCGGTCTTACATATTTAATTTCTCCACTGGGATTTGCCCAGCTTCTGTTGTGAGAGACTTCCATGTTAATGTTTGTAGATAGTCTTAGTAAGAGGCTTTAAAGAGTGCCAGTCAAATGCTGTGAAACACTGTACACAATCAGTGCTGCGTTTTCTTGATTTTAAGTGTCCTTCTATGCTTGCTGTTAATCTTGTACTGTATATATTGAATTAACTGTCCAGGATAGAGTTTTTTTTCTGTTATACATACGTTCAGTATTAACACTATTATAATAATAATATTACAGGGTTTATAAGTTAACCTTCCAGGCCCCCCAAAAAACCTAGCGGCAAACATGTGGACTCGTTTTAAAAACTAGACACGGTACTATCAAATTCCACTGTGCAAATGGTTCCAATCAACTTCCCGGAAATAGAGAGAGAGCACAGACCATTCTGTCACCGAGTCACAATTAAAGCCTGATATCAGGGTTCTTTTAACTACTGAGTTACCTATTTTTACGACGACTACCGACATCTCCAACTCAAGAAACGCAGACGATCAGGTTGACCTCATTAAATACAGCACTCAATCTCTGACATGAATCCTTGTAGATATTCGCTGATGTCCAGTCTGTTTACAGATAGTTTATGGGCTAACGCCACTGCTAATTAGAGAGTAGACCTCATCTAACATTTCTAATCTTTAGTTGTCACTACATTTTTTTTTTTTAAGTATTTTTAGGTTGGAATGAAATTCATGTTTCACTCCTTGCTCTCAGCAAAGGGCAAACAGAAACTGATAGTCGAGTGTGACAGTAACACACAGATAGGGTCTGGAGGGTTAACAGTTGTACTGATTGTATATAGAGATTTGTTATAGTTTTTTTTGTTTTGTTTTGTTTTTCCCTCAAGATTATGTAAAGTGGTGAAAAATGTAAAGAATTCCTGTTTGAGGCGATATGAAACTCTTTCCATTTGTAAGACTGAAACAAGGTAACTATGGTGTCATTCATAACACTTAAACAAGAGCGCCTTGACAGCTGTAAGTTCAGTGTGGCGGTAGTTGAACGCTGATTCTTCCCTTGTGTCAGTTCTGCTGCAGCGTTGTTAGATTTAGTGGCATTTAACAGCAACTAGAGGTACAAACTTTGCAGAAATAGAGTATATCCACAAGCCTTTTTTAAAATCAGTGTACAATTATCTTAGATTGAGCTGTTTTTATCTACATGGGGAGCAGGTCCCCTTCCATGAAGTTGCACCCCTATGTTACTACAGTAGTCTAGCCTGGCTAACACCATCCGTTCATATGTTCGTATTGGAGGCATGAGCCGTTTATTGTATGCTACCAATGTCTGTCAAATGCTTCTGTATATATTTTATAGCCAATCATACCAAACGTACCTGATGACGTACACTACCGTTGAGAAGTTTGGGGTCGCCCAGGCAATTTAGTGTTTTCCATGAAAAGTCACACTTTTATTTACCACCACGAGTTGTAAAATGAATAGAAAATGTTATTATATTAGCCCTCTGATGCAATCAGCAAACACATTGTACCATTAGAACACTGGAGTGATAGTTGCTGGAAATGGGCCTCTATACATCTATGTAGATATCGCACCAAAAACAGATATTTGTAGCTTAAATAGTCATTTACCACATTAGCAATGTATAGAATGTATTTCTGATTGATTAAAAGTTATCTTCATTAAAAAAATGTGCTTTTCTTTCAAAAATAAGGATATTTCTTAAAGACCCAAACTTTTGAACGGTAGTCTACCTGATACCAGATAACAATTAAATAGATTAGCGCTAAAAGTTGCTAATTTTTAAAAATTAACTTGGTCTAAATTACTTAGAACACTTTCTGAGGCCGCATCGAAAGGTAAATTACTGCCATATTGGATCCAGAGTTATCGATAAAGTTGCTTCTGTGTTTCATCATCGTCGTGCTGCACCCTCCCCTGTTCTGTGATTGGCTCCCTAGATTACAGGAGAATTAGGTCCTTGGTGTCCAGACTGAATTCTACAGCGAAGTGAATTTACATGCAATGAAGGATGAGTCTACCCAGGCTAACTGTAGTCCAGAATGGGCAAACAATGGCTCTAGATGCATTTTTTGCAATTGTCATAGGTTCAGCTCCATGCTTGGGGTACTCGGTTGAAATCTGCAACCTCACTACTAGACGCTGCCACACACACTGTACCTTTAAGTTATTCAGAGCAAACAGCTCAGTGGTTCACCGTTCTGTTATTTTTGTCTCTTTCTCAACAAGTGAACTAGATAAAATAACACCACCGACACCTGATACTTGGCACTATTCATGCAAGGTCCAAGCAGCTGGAAGGACTCTCTGGTTCAGGTGTTATGAATGTTTTATAATCGGCGGGTCTGGTGGGAAGTTAACCAATCATCAGTCATGGTAGAGACGATCTGCCCGGCGTTTGTGCATAGGAATTTGTGGTGACACTTAGACTTTACTTGATGGCCGAGTTCATAACACATTCATAGCAGCTGTCATAAGCTGCACATAAAGCATCCATGACTGTTTCATGAGACATGACTCAACTTTCATTGCAAACCTCTCATGAAGACGGAATGATGACAACTTGTCAAAATAAAAGACTAGCAATTGCAAAGCAGCATTTTCCGTTTTTCTTTCCAAACCTCTTACCTGATCATATCAGATTTGACTCAATGAGCCCGTCCAGTGACGAAGAGACAGAATGTGGTCAAGTTGTGAAGTATTTGTAATCACTGAGTTTAACAGGTAAAAAGGTATAAAAGAAATTATTTGCTTGACCATGTTCTTTAGCACTGGACTAGCCCATTGACTCAGATGTATGTGATCAGGTTTATGGCGAAAACAGGAATGCCGATTTGCAATCGTCGGGACTTTTATTTTGAAAAGGTGTCATCGTTCTGTCATTCACGATCGTGAAAGATTCGGTATGAATGTTGAATCATGTCTCATGAATGCTTTACGTGCAGGTTATGACGGCCGCTATGAATGTGTTATGAACTCACCCGTCAAGCGTTTGAATCGAACCTGTCGACTCCGGTCAGTCTTTTCCAGGTTAACATGCTGCATTAAAAGGAACCGAGAGGAGTAATAAAACACTTCTAGGCCTAGTTCGCAAATCAATCCTGTTAGAAGTACATTGTATGGCGGAATACAAGTCATGTAGCACATAGACACATACATTTCCCCTTTACATTTGTACAAATCTCATTCCTCTTAAGTGCCTTCTGCCTTTTAAAGTAGATGTGTTTCTCTCTTCCACCTGTACATTTCTATGATACTGTCTGAGGGTTCATGTTTTGCGTTAATTTGCCCACAAAGCATGGCGTTTGAGAGGAATGATGACAAATTTCCACTTCCCCTTCTTTGCATATCTGAAAAAATTTGTAAATAGTTTTTTTTGTTTTTTTTTTCATAGATTTGAAGGTGTAGACATGTTGAAGTAGACATAGAACTATATTAGTGCCTAAATATGGTGGGAATCATTTTTTGGTAAAGATACATTAGGCGCTACAGCACTATTAGGCAAAAAGAAAAGATGTGTACCCAAAGCAGGGGTATGAGCTCTGGTTTAACAAGAGTTGACTCTGAAATTCAAATTATTTAGTAGTTGTAAAAAAAAACTAGTTCATGCAAAGTGTCAGCCACAAACAAACACACAAAAAAAGGAGGATTTCATGTACGGTAGTTACATGTAGGCCTACATTTACCCCACAGGCACACAGAAACAAGTGTTCAGTAATCTGGTAATAGAGGGGACATTTACATCAGGAGAGAGGTGGCTTCCTGAGGGTTTTGTATTAGGAGGCAAGTTGAACCAAGCTAACTCACTATTGTCTTTCACCTCAAGCATTCAGCACTGTCAACCTTTAATTCTCTGAGGACTGGTATATCATGTAAGAATCTGACTTTCTCAATCACGCTCACATACAGTAGAATGTCCATTTAGGGCCTGCTGGGGTTGTTTTTTTTTGTTAATTATAGAACCACTCTATTTGTGATTAATAAAACTCACTTCTAATATTACCGGAGACTTTTGTCCTTTTTTTTTTTTTTGCTGATGAGGATTTTTTTGTGCATGTCTTTGCTCCAGACCGCTCCAGAGTCTTCTCCTGCTCACAGAAATCCTGTTTTGGTATGGAAGTCCATCAAAAATCCCACTGACAGCATCTTTGTTGATCTTAAGCCGCAATCTATTATTGGGAATTAAGCCATTTTCTATTTTCTACTATACTGGGGGGGGAAAAAAAAAAAAAAAGCTTTCTTGTTCCTTTCTGGTGGCCGTGCCAACTGGCAGCGAGCTCCTGGATAAAGAGCATTATAATCAATGAGCTCAGCTGGGATTATATATTGTAGTTTGCAGCAGAGCCAACGGACACTTACTTAATTCACAGAAAAATCAATTATAGCGTAGGTCACCGATTTGGCTCGGCGTTGGATGAAAAGCCCCTTTCTGCCTGACCCTGATGAATCATATCAGATCATCATAATCATTTTCAAACTTTTAGGACTGTTATATTGGATGAACAGATGGCAAAGTTAGGGAAGCTGACTCACTATAGCTGCCAGACTTCCTCTGAAAATTATGCAATATTTCTTTCTACAGAAATACTGTATAATTCCAAGGTTTTATGAATAATCATGACCAAGAAATAGAGTTTCTCACAATCCTGATGGTGAGATCTGTGTTTAGTTTTGTGGTTTGTACTGACAGTAACATAAAATTACGCCTGTATCCCGCTATTGCCACACAACATGGTTATTCTGTTTAAGTAAACATCACTGAATGTACAGCATTGAATTTTTACTTTAAAAAACAGCTGTTCATGAGGCTTGAATTCCCATCTTTTGGTATATTTAGTATGTTATAATTTCCAAAACTTGATTTGAATTGTTTTTCTCATGTTTCATTTAATGTGTTATAGTGTCTAGTGCCTTTTATTTAAATGACACATATTGTTAACTTGTGAAGTCACAACTATACAGTTACCCCCACAATCAAATCAGCCAATGAGAGCTGTTTAAGTAAACAGTATCAGTATCTAATTGATGTACAGTTTGTAAAGGTTATTTAAACTGGTGCAATTCCAATGTTTTTAGGGGTTCAACATTATTTTTTAACTAAAAAAAAATCTGTTTGTCATTTCCAGGAAATTCAAATGTCAATTCAAATTCAGTCAGATGTTTTACACTGGGGTTACTGGGGACTCTGGTTCTTCTTGCATCTAATTCAGATTAGATGCTCTAGATCATACTGTATCTTAAGATCATATAAGACTTTAAAGTATCTGATCTGTTTGTTCTTATCACCATTTATCTATTTTCAACGAGCTGATAAAGCTTGTTTGTAAGAATGATTCTTTGAGCAACTTGATTTTTTTCTTTTTTAAACATCACGTATTGAACTTTCCCATATTTTATTTGAAGTTGTGATATCTTTAACAAGATCGTTGTGGTTTTAAGTACCAAAACTCACCTGGAAGTAGTTTACATATCAATCTACTCTAGAAGAAATGGACAATTTGTATCTGTCTAATTGATATTAATTATTGAATCTCTTCTCTCATTGGCTGATTTGATTGTGGGGGTAACTGTATAGTTGTGACTTCACAAGTTAACAATATGTGTCATTTAAATAAAAGGCACTAGACACTATAACACTTAAATGAAACATGAGAAAAACAATTAAAATCAAGTTTTGGAAATTATAACATACTAAATATACCAAAAGATGGGAATTCAAGCCTCATGAACAGCTGTTTTTTAAAGTAAAAATTCAATGCTGTACATTCAGTGATATTTATCTTTACAAGAACATTTTATTACTTCATTATAGTGTCAAATGGAAGAAAATGAATGTCCCTGATTCTTTGGTGCTACTTCCCAAACACCATTATGTTCAATGAAGCCTGACAGTCATTAGTAATGAGTCTTCATTTTAGTTATTACTGATGTCATTTATTACAATTCCAGACCAACAAGATTCAAATTTGATAGTAAAACAGGTAATTTCACAAGGATTGTGTGATGCTCAAAATAATTGATCCGCTGTTTAAACAACTACAATGGACCCTATTGGAGAGTGTTTGTGTAATTTATTTCTCACCACCAGAAAATTTTGAAGAAAGTCCAGTACTGCAGCTTTAAATGAGAGGAACGTGATTGAGTGGGTGGCCTAATATAGGCATAAAAACTCATGGAGTGGCCAAAAGCCACATCAAGATTACACAGACCATGAACACGAGGATAAAACAGTTATCTGGAGCAATAATAACAACAACAGTTTTATCTGCATTTAACTGCAGGAAATCGTTTGCTGTCCAGTCTCTTGTTGCATTGCAGCAGTTGTTCAGTACAGACAGTCTGTCCAGGAAAAAGTACCCTGATGTCATCAATGTAATGATAAAAGATGTTTATTAAATTACTGATTATCTGGCCTATGGAAGCAGATAGTGTATTTTGGAAAATAAATAAGGCCCCAACACTGATCCCTGGGGTACATCACATAACGATAAAAATTATCCAAATTCCCCCACCAGGTGTTTTAGTCTATGGATTAATATGTGGTTATCAACAGTATCAAATGCTGTGTTGCTTTCCAATAAAACCAAAACCTTTATAGATATGTTCCAGTTTTTTTCTGCAATATATGACATAGATCAGAAAAAAAAACAACATGAACCTGAGCGTAGCAGATGGAGAATAGAGAAAATTGTACTTGACAGAAGGATGAAGCCTGTTTAGAAAATATGAAAGCTTGGTGTGATGAAGTGACACGTTGACGAGATATTTGTCTGTAGCCGAGCAGGGCTGCAGCTGCACCTACCCCTCTTGACCATGCAAAAAAATAATAGGCTATTTCAGGACAGCTAGGAGGGTTCTGCTTATTAAAACTTTTAAGCGATTTGTCCTCAAATGAGAAGGGTATGTAGGGCTTCACCATGTGACACTCTCACATATCCCAGCATGCTGCTGTTGGACAGTTTTAGGCTGAAAGCGAGTCAGTGTGTGTTCTGAAAGAACGTCGTTATGTCTCCGTTCATCCCATAATAAAAGCCCTGGAGGAGTCATTTAATGTTGTCAAGTTTGATCATAAAACTACTCATTAAGGGAGTATCATTATAATCTATTTTCACCACATCTAATTACACACTTAAGATCATTTGTTCCCATAGGAGCCTTGTAAGTGACACACACACACTATAATAACTATTTATTCTATTATACACATATTAATTAACATACATAGCTTCAGATGATGTCATAATTGATATGCAGCTGATTATTTATTTGACTGACATGCACATATTTGCTTTTTATTAAAATTGTCATATTGCCCAGTACAGTGATGAAAAGGGATTCCACTGCCAACAAGTATAGTGTGTTTAATACAGCACAACTTTCACAAGCTGTTCCATTCTCTCAAGAATTACAAAATGTGGTTCAAAAAATATTCGGAGTGCTCATAATTTATGCATGGACATTTTAAAAGGCTGAATAATGGCACAGAAATATGGAGCTTGGGTTTTAAAAAAAAATCCTCTTAAAGTGAAATTGAACTAGGGATGGAAGGTTGAGCACCTTCTGCTTGTGGTTCAACTCTGCCCTCGAGAGGCGTAGAGCCGCCATCACAAAGCATTCACGCGTCATTCTTTTCTCTCGTTCACTGGAAGCCGGGCCGCGAGCCGAATTCAGGGGAAATAATTAATGAATTAGATTTAATTGTGGTAAACAGATGCATTAATTTCCGTTGTGACCTTTTCACAACATTTGGACAACAGCCACATTGATCTCAATAGTGTGTGTGAGCAGGTGAAAAACTGTGCACTCCTGACCTCTTGTGCTTAAAACAAGTACATGTTGCATAAGTTAACTGTCTTTATCTAGAGTGATTAGTTTAACTTCAAAGACGGATGTTTAATCATGTAAAATAATTTTATGGAACAAAACATAACTCATGAATATAAATTCTTAATGTGATGCCTATTTAGGACAACCACATGATGAAACTGTAAAATTGATCTATTTGTGATTAAAGGTTCATTCAACATATAATGTTATGATTTTACATTGTAGAGATTTTTGTTTAACTTAACATGTAATAAATTTCAGACAACTAAAGAATAGAAGTGAACTGAATAATTTCCATCCCTAGTTCATGATAACCAGTAATTTATACTTCTGTCAACAGATATAACAGGTTTTCAGTGTATTAAATCCTGTCTGGACAATAAGTGTAACCACAGTTTCTCTTCTTTAAGTCACTTCTCTGTACGTAATAATCTTATGTTGTAACTTGTGGATGGTATTTTTGAGTAAAAGAATCATCAGCTAATCAGTCTCCACTTTTATCTCATTAAAGTGTACATCTGTACTAAATATAAAATAATATGGAAATATAGGGTTTGAGTTAAAGGGAGAGATTTGCAGTGCACTTGCTTGCACTTTGAAATTAGTTCATGTTTAGTAAGATGAGAAAGTTTTTTTTTTTTTTAAATCCGGTTTAAGAAGCATTCATCAGATCTTTAAACATGTACATTGTGTGTTCATGTTGGTTTCTTGTTATTTAAAAGTCCATTTGTCAGTCAGTCAGTCATTTTCTATACCTGCTTATTCCTCATTAGGGTCGCAGGGGTCTGCTGGAGCCTATCCCAGCGCGTTACGGCGAGAGGCAGGGATACACCCCAGATGGTCGCCAGCCAATCATGGGGCACACACACCATTCACTCACACACTCACACCTACGGGCAATTTAGAGTCTCCAATTAACCTCAGCATGTTTTTGGACTGTGGGAGGAAGCTGGAGTACCTGGTGAAAACCCACGCAGACACGGGGAGAACATGCAAACTCCACACAGAAAGGTCCCAGACCCAGGACCAAGGAGGTCTTGAACCTGCGACCTTCTTGCTGTGAGGCAACAGCGCTAACCCCTGCTCCACCGTGTCGCCCTAAGTCCATTTGTATATATATATATTTTTTTGTAATCAAAAAAGAATGATAAATTTTATTTGAGTAATGTAGGCTACTTAGTTACTTTCCACCTCTGGCTCTGAGCCTCTTAAGTGCCAGAGTGAATCTATGATATATACTAATATATAATATGTAGATGAGTGGATTTATAATATAAAATAATATATAATATGTAGAGGGGTGGATCTATAATATATACTAATATATAATATGCAGAGGGGTGGATCTATAATATATAATATGTAGAGGAGTGGATCTATAATATATAATATGTAGAGGGGTGGATCTATAATATAAAATAATATATAATATGTAGAGGAGTGGATCTATAATATATAATAATATATAATATGTAGAGGGGTAGGTCTATAATATAAAATAATATATAATATGCAGAGGGGTGGGTCTATAATATATAATATGTAGATGAGTGGATCTATAATATAAAATAATATATAATATGTAGAGGGGTGGGTCTATAATATATAATATGTAGAGGAGTGGATCTATAATATAAAATAATATATAATATGTAGAGGGGTGGGTCTATAATATATAATATGTAGAGGAGTGGATCTATAATATAAAATAATATATAATATGTAGAGGAGTGGATTTATAATATATAAATATATAATATGTAGAGGAGTGGATCTATAATATAAAATAATATATAATATGTAGAGGAGTGGATTTATAATATATAAATATATAATATGTAGAGGAGTGGATCTATAATATATAATAATATATAATATGTAGAGGAGTGGATCTATAATATATAAATATATAATATGTAGAAGAGTGGATCTATAATATATAATAATATATAATATGTAGAGGGGTGGGTCTATAATATATAATATGTAGAGGAGTGGATCTATAATATAAAATAATATATAATATGTAGAGGAGTGGATCTATAATATACAATATGTAGAGGGGTGGATCTATAATATAAAATAATATATAATATGTAGATGAGTGGATTTATAATATATAAATATATAATATGTAGAGGAGTGGATCTATAATATATGATGTGTAATATGTAGAGGGGTTGATCTATAATATAAAATAATATATAAATGTAGAGGGGTGGATCTATAATATAAAATAATATATAATATGTAGAGGGGTGGATCTATAACATAAAATAATATATAATATGCTCCTGACAGACCGCACTGCGGGCAGTAAAATCCCACACAGCCTGGATTCTTCCGCCTGTTGATACTGCGCTATAAAACCGCAGATAAGCTATCGGGACATCTAATTGTCATAATTACCTACATAATAATTTTATTCTTTAGCGCTGAGGCTATGTTTTATTAAACATTTTTTTAAACAAAATATATTATTATTAAAAAAAGGTCGCCTGATAAATACAGTTTCCTTGTTTCCTTCACATGACTGTGGGCGCATGCGCAGTCGCCCGGTTGTAACTCGAAATATTCAATAATCTTCGGAGCTGTTTGCAGTGGACGCCTCGCAGCGGAACCGGGAGAAAGTAACGTTGCAGCCTGCGGGTTTTTTTCCCCACAGAAGCGGAGGCGCGTTTGTTCTGCAAGGTTCCGGCGACGCTTACGGTCCAAACCTAGCAGCAGCCATGAGCTTCTTTGGTTTTGGTCAAAGTGCGGACATCGATATAGTTCTGAACGACGCCGAAACGAGAAAGAAAGCTGAGCACAAGAGCGAAGACGGCAGGAAGGACAAATATTTCCTCTTCTACGACGGCGAGACCGTGTCGGGGAAAGTCAACGTGACGCTCAAGTACCCGGGAAAGAGGCTGGAGCACAACGGCATCAAGATCGAGTTCATCGGGCAGATAGGTGAGCGGCTGGCGGGCCTGCGGTGCGCTCTCGGCGGCCAAAGTGTGACCATGAGCCGCTGGGAAGCTAGCTCCACGGGAGACTTTATCACGTTAGTGCGTGTCCGCCGCTTAAACTTCACGCAAGACGCGGCGTAAATGCGCGGGTCTTGCGGTGTAACGTCGTAACAAGTGTCAGTTGGAAGTGTCAGGGTCTCGTGACAGATGTGAGCGTGAAGCTAACGCGTCAGCTGACACATCAGCCATTGGCTAGATATCGGCGTGACCTTTCACCCCGAGCGTTACTTTTAACGTGTTGCTCTACGGTGGCTGCAATACACGCAGAGCGGTTCACGGGTAATAGTTGTATATAATGCGATAAGTTAAATGCAAATAAAGTGTTTATGTTGTGTAGACCGCGTCCAGCCTTCTCCTTAAGATCCAGGCCTGTTTTTCACGTTTCCTGTTAGAAAAAATGACATGAATAGGGAAAATCTCCACATAACAAGGGCTTTTACATATAAATCTGGTCTCAAAAGAAAGCTATAAGGTGTGTGAATGCAGAAGTTTTAGAATCAACTTATATGTTAAGAAAAAACCTGTTGTGACAATTGTTGTGACCTTTGACCTTTTTATGTACCAGACTGAATTGTGTTTATTACACATTACACATACTTTATGTAATGTTGTAGCTGAGACTTTTCTCATGCAACTTATGTATTGGAGGTAATGATTTGATACAGCAAGCCTCTGCTTCATTCGGTTTAATGCACAAAACGTATGCCGCCCCATATTTGAGGTCCTTAGTTTGTTAGTTAAGTTAATACACCCATCATATCTGCAGATGCACACATGTATGTGCATAAATCTTTATCATCTAACTCTATTGAAATAATGGCCTAAGTAATTTTTTGACAAAAGTGAGTTTTTGTCATAAATTATCTCTTAATGATGCTGGTCACATCTGGTAAAATCACCTTAATCCTTAGTTTAAGTGTCATACTCTTTATGTTCTATAGCAGTGGTTCTCAAGGTGGGGTCCGGGGACCCCTGGGGGTCTTTGAGAGGGGTGCACGGGGTCCCCAGAGAAAAAGTAGAATCATTTATTTTCACTATAATTCAATCCACACGTAAAACAATGACAGAATGTAAGGACTGCTTATTATTATTATTATTATTATTATTATCCAGTTAACATATTTATTTCCTTTTATTTTCAATTGCACATGAATTTATTTAATTTCAATTTTTATTTTCCATTTTATATACTGAGGGGAAAATGCAGAGAAAAATAAATGGGGGATGACTATAAAATAATTCATGCATTTAAAAATTAAATATGTGTGTACTGTGATGCTCATTTATGAACTGAGTCATTCATTTATTTTTGTTCAGGCAGTTTCAAAAATCTTATCAGAGGTCTGTGGTCTAGTTTTTGTTAGTTTCAGGGTCCCTGACATAACCACAACCCTGTAGGACAATGGCCCAAGGAAAGAGGGAGACTAAGGCCATATTATTATTTGCCAAAGTCAATGTTTATAGGATATTTAGTAGATTTAGTGTTTAAAATACCTGACTTAGACAATTTTATAAGCTTTCATGATGGCGGCTGCTTCAAGAAGCAAGAATCTATGGTGCAGAAGAACAAAACAAGTGCACAGATTCTATCGGAGCTACTGTTCAAAAGAGTAAAGTGCTCACTTTAAAGGGCCAACGGCAAATGCATGTAATACAAAGTGATGTTGCATTGATTAAAAAAATATGTATTGAACAAAATTAAAAGGTGCTAATCTAAATTGCATGGTGCCTTGTAAAGTGCTAGTGCATTTTAATATAAAATGCAGTCCATTAAACATGTTGATGTCCATTGAGTGTCATCACTTCATTGGAAATTTGCCACATCTCAGATTTCAAACAGTTGTTAAAACTGGATGTTGGAAATGAGTTACGTTCAATAAAAACAGGCAAAAAAGACCTGGGAAAGTGATGAAAAAGCAAACAGCCTCCTGACTAATTTGATTTACCTGACATTTGTTTAATTTAACTCCAGGTAATGTAAGTTTTGAGTTTGCACTATGGAATGAAAGGACAGTTTAAACCAGGTTTAAAGTTGCCTAAAGTCACTAGAATGTTCAAAAACTGTCTCTTTATTCTTTAATGTTACACAAGTGACACACAACGTTCTGTGTATGTCCACATTCATCCACTGTCATTGAAATGATTAATAAATATGATATTCTCTGAATTTGATAAAGTTTTTTGAGAAATAAAATCACTTAGACCATTACATTAATAGAGTACTGATCAGTAAAGAAGTGCTGTATGTTTCCTAATAAAATGACTCCATTGGAGAACGTAGTTTGTGCTCATTTGCAAATTCAGCATTATTTGCAGGGTGGGGGGTGAATCAGTTTCAGTTTGTTGCAACATCAAGTAGCATAAAAATAAACCCTTAAAAACTAGGAAGACAAAAGCAAACTATACCAAAGCAATGTAGGCCAAGTGTTTACATGTAAACGACTGAAGTGGAACCTGCTATCATTCATAGTTAGACTATAACTCACTCTGTTATTTTTGTTGAGACAATATCCTTTTAATTCTTGAGGCAACACCAATAGTTCACATGTAGGTTTCCCCATGCTCGGGCATGTAGGAAATACAACTAGATCATTTTAATTATGTATCAAGCTCATTTTAAAGGAGTATTCCTGTTTTCTCATTTTTTCTACTAAATTAATTCAAATTAGCTCCACACCATGACCAGCTGCAACATTAAAATGCCAGCTCCATGTTTCTGCATCAGTAATAAAAAAACAACATAATAATATACACAACAATGACAGCATTAAATAGAATGACTTTGAGTGAAGTTTGCTGATAATCTCCTGCCCTTTTACTTCAGTAATTTTAAATGCTGAATTTTTGAAAGTACTCTTACTCCAGTAAAGGATCTGAATAGCACCACTACAGTTCAGCTTGCACCATGTAAACTCAGCCCTCTTAACTAAGATCAAATGGTGAACTTTCAGTTACAGCCTAAGGACCCACTTCTAAAGAGAAGATAATCAAACCTATTTTGCATCCTTTCCAAGATATATGCTTTTACCTTTTGAATATTTTTTTCAAAGATACATTCTGTCAAGTTGAAGTTCTGGATTAACCTTGGTGCTTTGTAAATGCGAGTGGTGCCAAGCTATCGTTATAACCTCAACAACATGATTTTCAGGTCCATTTACTGAAGTGTGTGTGACCCATCTTTACTCACGTACTTGGCCTCTGGTAACAAAAAAAGAAATACATGGTAAAAGCATAATATCTGCAACAACTATGGGTCCGGATAAAACACTTTAAAGGCTTAATGCAGTGCATCGTTGACATAAATCTGTTTCAGTTCTCTTCAGTTATTCAGATCAGCTCTCACGCTGTTTGCAGCTGTCAGCATCGAAGGACAAACTTCCCCAAAACTCTTTTACAGAACCAATGAAACCGCTTCTCTCCATCCGTCTGACGCTGTTCATGTTATCTCTTCCAGAGCTGTACTACGACAGAGGGAACCACCATGAGTTCGTGTCTCTGGTGAAAGACTTGGCTCGGCCGGGGGAGCTCACACAGTCACAGACGTTTGATTTTGAGTTCACACACGTGGAGAAACCCTACGAGTCGTACACTGGCCAAAACGTCAAGTTACGGTGAGCTGCTGCTGCTGCTGCTGCGTGACGTCCATAGTACAACCTATCAGAGCCACTCCCTAGGAGCTGCGGTGTTATAATCTCGTTTCATAGCTGATGAGCACATTTTCCGCATTTTCTTCCAGCTACTTCCTGAGGGCCACCGTGAGCCGGAGACTGAACGACATCAGCAAAGAGCTCGACATCGTGGTTCACACGCTCAGCACCTACCCCGACATCAACTCCTCCATCAAAATGGAAGTGGGGATCGAGGACTGCCTACATATAGAGTTTGAGTACAACAAGTCCAAGTATGAGTATAAAATAATAAATAATCAATTAAACCAACTGTGAATTAATGTTGTCTGTTTAATGCGTATTTACTTGCGTATTTTGACAAATTCTGCTTTTTTTTTTTTTTGCAGGTATCACCTAAAAGATGTGATAGTAGGAAAGATATACTTTCTCTTGGTGAGGATCAAAATCAAACACATGGAGATTGACATCATCAAGCGGGAGACGACCGGCACGGGGCCGAACGTCTACCACGAAAATGACACCATGGCGAAGTACGAGATCATGGACGGCGCGCCGGTCAGAGGTGATGATAACGGTTTTTACCACCTGCTGTGGGTAATCGGCTGTTTCTGCTGTGACTAAATCTGCTTGGACTTGTGCTGCAGGAGAGTCCATCCCCATCAGGCTGTTTCTAGCCGGCTACGAGATGACGCCCACCATGAGGGACATCAACAAGAAGTTCTCTGTGCGGTACTACCTCAACCTGGTCCTTATAGACGAGGAGGAGAGGCGCTACTTCAAACAACAGGTACACATGTCATTAGTGGTGGCCAGCCAATACAGGAGGGTGCCAGGGTGCCTCCCCACACTAAGACCTTTAGTATATATACAGTACAGGCCACAGGTTTGGACACATCTTCTCATTCAATGTGTTTTCTTTATTTTCATGAATGAACACATGTTTATGGTGCTGCTATGTACTTAACAAAAAAAATGAAATAACTGAAAACATGTTTTATATTCTAGTTTCTTCAAAATAGCCACCCTTTGCTCTGATTACTGCTTCGCACACTTTTGTCATTCTCTTGTTTTCACTTCATAGTTGTGCCTTATCAGGGTGTATTAGTGGAATTTCTTGCTTTATCAATCAGAGCAAAGGGTGGCTATTTTGAAGAAACTAGAATATAAAACATGTTTTCTGTTATTTCACCTTGTACACATGTGTTCATTCATAGTTGTGATGCCTTCAGTGAGAATCTACAATGTAAATAATCATGAAAATAAAGAAAACACATTGAATGAGAAGGTGTGTCCAAACTTTTGGCCTGTACTGTCTATATTTATATATATACAGATACATACACACACATATTTTACATCTAAAGTTACTGATTGGCCCTTCATAGTTGACAAGATATAAATTCTTCAATTTCATTTTCCTTCCTTCATTTATTCATTCCTCATTTTTTGGCCAGTTTTATTCAGCTTCTAAAGATAAAAGAAATGACAATTTTCAAGTTATAGTAGTTTTAAAATGGTTTCTTATGAAACACAATTTAATTGGGGTGAAACAAAAAGAGATTAGAAATTCTTTTCCTTGGGTTCTCTCATGGGTTTTAATTTGTCGAGCAAGTTATATAATTAGGCATCAGAAAGTTTGATATGTGGTAATTTCTAAAGAAACTTGTTAGATAGATAGCCCATCGCCATGATTGTTACAGTCATAGCAATAGGTGCTTTACATGTTTTTGTTGATATAGCTGTTTCCAGGCCAGGGCCACAGAGCCCCGAGCTGCTCAGCTACTACTACGTGGCTAATGGTATTTTTTGGTTTCCCTCATCAAATTTAGCAAATACACAATCACAATGCAGCAACTCCTAAACACCATGGTGAACGAGGTGTGACCTACCCATTCACCACGCTATGAAACAATAACTGTACCCTTACAGTTACATATGAAGCAAGGACCACTTTCTTCAGTAAGCCACTGGGCGGAGTGACACAGAGTTTGATGAAAACCAAAAATACCATTAGCCCTGTAGTAGTATCTGAGCGGCTGGTGGCTCTGCTCCACTGATCTGGAAACAGTTTGTATCAATAGAAAGGTAAAGCACTTATTGCTGTGATTATAGGAATCATGGAGATAGGCAAATTTTCAATGATGTTGAACTATCCCTTTAAATGATCAGTTATTGACTTGATTCATCAGTTAATAATTTTGTTCCTAAATTGTTAGGAAATAGGGAAAAAACAATCAGAGGATTAAGTCTGTTCAACTGCTTAAAATCCATTATATTCAGAAATGAAAAATAAATAAACCATTGTTTGAGAAGCTAAAAACCCACCAGACATAAAGAGAAATAACAATCCTCTCCATCTAATCCGGCGACCCTTTGCGGGGGGAGTGGGGGGGTTCCTATTCCGTCACGTATTTAAGGAGGCTCGTATGTTGTTGCAGGAGATCACCCTGTGGAGGAAAGGTGACATCGTGAGGAAGAGCATGTCTCACCAAGCGGTCATCGCCGCCCAGCGGTTCGAGGGCTCCCAGAACCCAGAGCGGACCCAGAACCAGCAGAACGAAGAGGACAGCTAAAGCCTGGTCACACTGACTCCACCCTTTGTGTTAGTGAGTGTTTGAGCGAACACACATGGCAGATAATTATCAGCAGAGTCTGAATGTGAATATTATCTGTTTGCATCAAGGTAGAATGCGCTGCAGTGTTTTTAAGGATGTGTGTGTATCTGTGTGTGTGTGTGTGTGTGTGTGTGTGTGTGTGTGACAGAGAGAGAGAGAGAGAGAGTATGAGAGACGCTTTCATATACGACTGTGTGTGTCAAGGGAACAAACGGATAGATCGGTGTATTTGCAAGTAAATCCGAGTGTTTGTTTTAACCACCTTGAAGTACCAGCTGGGTGGATTTTGCCACATTAAAACTGTCTAATTAGCATAAATCTTTTGCTGTTTGCTTTACAGTTAAGTGGGGCAAACTTCACCCATATTTGCAAATACCATTTGACCAATATCTTGAATTCACATGTGTGTATGAGTAGTGTGTTTCTAACATGATCTTTCCTCCAAATTACTTATTCAGCTGGGTGATTGCGCTGTGAAGAAACTGTATTCATAGAGTAGGTCTAAAGCGTGTCTTTTCCATGTCTCCTCACAGGAAGGAGACATTGCGACATGAATTCATTAAGTTACTTTGCCAACATGCACTCAGCTCAGAGTCAGCGCTTCCCCGTTCATTTGTTTGTTTGTTTTTTTTTTTATTAAAAATGCTGTCTCTTGATTTAAAAACACAAAACAAGCAGTGTCTCTTACTTAATATATATTAAAAAAAAACACAATTTTTTCAATTATGAAAGGATGCACATTTGTATAAGACAGTGCTTTAAAGTATTTTCATACATTCCAAGGCTTTCATCAGAAATAAGCACGCTTATAGAGTATTTATTTTTTAACTGGATTTTAATCGGCGTTTTACATGTTAGACGCATCAGCTGGTCGTGCTTTGGTGTCAGCTGCAGCTAAAACAAACATGGCGCTCGTGAGCAGAGCTGAAACAATCCATCAGTTTAGTTTAGCTGGTCACCAGGTTAAGAGCAAGAATGCCATAATTTTTAGTTTGATAGAATCACCTTATGCCCCGTCCACACGACAACGGCACACAAGATTTTTCTCTGTGGATTCAGCAACACATGCAATGTTACATGAAGGACATTTCGTATACATGAAAACGCTAAATGATAACGAACGATGAGGATAATAAGGATGTAATATACATGCCACGCTGGCACCGCAAAGAAACACGGAGACCCACCAAAAGCGGGAGTAGCTGCTGAGGCTGACTTTATATCACGAAGCCAACAAATATCAAGAACATATTTATTCTGAGGGACACCAATTAAAAATACGGTGACATTATCGCCATCAGTATCCACCTAGTGACAGGGTTCCAGGACTTTCATCACGAGGCAAAGTCAAATTCGGAGTCCCAGCTGGCAGCCCAGATCAGGGGAGTCCAAATCAAATCTAGACATGTGGTGGACTCAGGGCGTTGCCATGGTCACGGGGTTATGTGAGGAAATCTGGGATGGGTCGGCAACAGCCAGCACCATCCCAACAGTTGTCCACGGCCGACTTGGCGCCGACTATTAAATCTTCTACTTAGTGACATCGTCATTAGCAACAACACCAAATGGCATTGGCAGATCTATTCACTCTGGAACGCGTTGTCAGAAAATACCGTCGTATTTACGCGAGGCACAATCGGTATGAACGTTTGTTGGGAGTTCCAGAATTCCGTCGCCGTGTGGATGGGGACTTAATCTTCAAGAAATTGTAGAAATTTCTCACTATTTTATGATATTTTAAAGATCAAACGGCCACTTGATCAACAGACCAATGGATTATAAAAGCTTCAGCTCTACTTGTGAGCACCGTGGGATGTTTTTGTTTCAGTCGCCCTGCTTCCTTATTTGCACTATGATCTGCTTCTTATAGTACAGCGGATTAGCTCTCATATTATAACAGCTGTGCATTTTATGATAGAAACATTGAAATTATGTATACATTATAAGGTTAATTTTCAGATGTATGTATGGATTTGTTAGACGTCAAATAGTTTAAACTACAGTTTTATGCTGATTGGCATCCGTTTTTGTCCACAATTCAACAAAAAGCTGCCTGCAGCATTGGCATTTCCAGCGAGTGAGATGCTTTTTTTCATCAAATCTCACTTCCCTCAACATCTGACAATGAACTTTATTGATTATAATAACTAAGATAGAAATTTCATGTTTCTGTAATAAAATTCTTGTGGTCGTCCCCTTGACTATTATGTTCTCAGTGCTGTTAACGCGTTAACTAACGTTGTCGGAGTAGAAACAGACTCCACTATCCTCGGGCATCACTTCAAATGGAAGATGGACAGTGTTCCACCTGTGTTTAGTAACTAAAGTGACATCGGCGCTTGTGAGTCCTGCCTTTTAATGGTCTGTAGGGAGCTGGGAGTGACTGCTGATCAGCTGAGAGCTCACTGCCTACAGGTTTATTGCCAAAATGTTTGGGTGCAATACAAGGGAACAACTGCCAATGTACTGCTATGCCCCTTTATTCCCATATAGACTGTGCTCATTGGTTTATTTGCTAATCACTTTTATCAATTGTGTAATTATAATTATGAGTTTTAATTATGTTATGGTGAAAGAAAGAAAGAGCTGGTGAATTTTAGGGTGCCGTATAACAAACATGTTTGAGGGTTGTATTGTAGGGAAGCCCCAAAAGGCCATACATTCATACATTTTATTTTCATCTTATTTACTCGATTTCTTCTGATAATGAGCTAATTTTATTTGATTTCTTGAGATCTCACATTATTTATGTCATTATCATGGGAAAACGATCATGAATCAATTATGTCATCCTAATATTGAAGCAATATTGAATTTATTACATTGAAGAGATAACTTTTTTTTTCACATAAAGGGATAGTTCAACATTTTTGAAAATTCACCCATAATGCCTGTAGCAGCTGAAAACATAATGAATTTGCTCGTTTTAAAATGTTATAGGCCAATAACATAATAAAAGTCCCGAAACAATAATGTAAATATTGTAATTATGATTATTACGTTATTGGCCGGGTGAAGAAAAACAATGTTTGCAAATGTAACAACTGAGTTTATAACATAGGTTATTACACTTTTGGCAAAAAGTTTTTACCTCATCAGATCAGGACTTTTATTACATTATTGGCCAATTATGTTATCAGCAGTTATTACGTTATCGGCTGCTACAAGCGCCTATTGCTATGACGGTGGGTGAATTTTCAAATAAGACACAAGGCCTTATTTACTAGTACTTTGACGCATGTTCCTTTGTGTGGCGTGTAGATAACAATAATAATAATCCAGTCCAAACTGTCCATGTTGTCATACTCAGTCGTGCTTTATTTTGCACCACAAATGCATCCACAGACGGTGATGCACGCGCATTTACGTGAGCCACTAATAACTGCATAAAGAAACAAATTCTACCTTACGTTCACGATGACAAAGTTCAAAACCGTCTGCTTCAACACTCCCGACACTGATTGATGCACTACCCTCGATCCACATGCCAGCCACTGGGCAGGAGGGGGAACCTAACATATGTGAATATGTGTTATGAACACACACTGAATTAAAAAAACCTTACATCCTTAAAACAATATATTTTTCCCCACATTTTCGTAAAATAAGAAAATATTAAATTATGTTTCATTGTTTTATTTGACACTGTTGATTGTTTTGAATTTACTCCTTTTCATGATAAAAACGATTAAATAAAACATATGAATTTCAGTTGAATTTTATTTATGTAGCGCCAAAACCTAATAATTCGCATATCCCATGATACTTTTCAAAAAGAGCAGGTCTAGACTACACTCAATAAAATAAATACATAAAAAAGACCCAGAATTCCATTATGTGTGGCGGCTGCTTGGAAAAAAAAACTGAGAGGGACCGATATGCTAAACTGCTAAAAATAATAAAATGTATGAAATTAGAAATAATACAGATTAAAATAATAGCAGTTGACATGTGCATGGCCTCTTAGGGCTTCCGTAATATTGAACAAGTAAAAAAAGTAAATAAATACATGTATAATGAGGTTGAGAGGATACTAAAGTTCCTATGCCATTGCTTCTTTTTGAATTTACCTCTAAAATAACAAACTGTCCGTGCTGAAAAAGAGCAGATTAACGAGTAGAAAGTCTAAAACTGAACCCCTCACATGCAACAAGTTATCACTGTGTTATAATCAAGTTTGTTTTTTTCTTTACATTAAATGTCACATTTTCTTAGTGTTGTTGCATTTAAGCAGCGTGTGCTGTTCAGGTAAACTACAGCAAACACCAGCTAACGTGCGGTAATGATTTGAGCCAGTAAGACACTTTTTGTTCAGATTCACCGAGCTTGACTCTTCCTTCGGCACGTGGACGACTGTGGTAAAGAAAATGCCTTGTAAGCTATTCAGCCTCTACTGGAACTTTATTTGCATTCACATGTAAAGAATGTCTTCTGCATTATTTCCCTGCGTAGCTCATTTATTTTGGCAGTTAACTCCATTGATAGCACAACACCCAAATCTGTTCCCAGTCTGAAAATGTTCCATTCAAGAAAACCCAAAGCGACTTTGGAATATGTACAGTACATGTTTTTTGTTGTTGTTGTTGTTGTTATCGTTTCATGTCGCTGTGATTTTAATATTTGCCAGTACTGGTACAAACAGTAGCGATACTAACCCAGTTTGTAATAGAGAGTAAAATGAGATTGAAATAGGAAAGAATGACGAAATGTACAGTATAAATGCACAATGTAAATTCAACCCTCCTCCTTTCGTTGTTTATGTTTATGTCATATTTTATCTTCCTGTCTATAAATGTTGATTTTAATCATTTTATATTCCTGTTTTACTTTGAATTAAAAGGGAGTAACTGAATAAATGAATCCTCTGTTTTGAATGCTCTCTAACTAATATAACACACACAACTGCATTGTTGTTGCTACCATGAAATATTAAAATAATAACTATTGGACATTTTTTTACTGAACTGAATCAGATTTGTACATGAGATGGTTTCAGATGCACCAGAATTACTTTCACTGTATTGAGCATAAAGCGTCACTAGAGGGCAGGTTTGCATCAGGTTTTCTCTCAGAATTCCATTTCCTGGGCAGGAAATAATTTGTGTAAGTGAAGGCCATTGTTAATCTACATGATTTAAAGGACAACAGATTATACATTTTAATAAGTGTAAGTGCTCTAGCGATCTTCAGGGAAAAACATCAACGCAAAATCTTTTCTGCTGCGTACACAGCTCAAACTTCTATGTGATGAATATGCCCTCTCCATATTGAGAAGTAGTCTCTGTGAAGCTAAACAAAAACAGCCTTGGTGCTAAAACCAAAAAGGTTCCTGCATGAATGATGGACATTGCTTGTATGTGACAAACTTTGAGCTGCCAGAAAAGCAATTAACTCAACCCTTGTGCTGCTTTAAAAAAAATGCCTGAGGCCCTAAGAAATGACCATTGGAAACTGCCAAAAAATATTATATATTAATATAGTTTTCCACTTTTTAAAAATGTTTTAACTAACATCACTTCTTATCATAAATGGGTCAGTGACAAATAATGGATGGCAAGATGAGAAAGTCCAAAACTTTAAAATACAGTTTTAAAAAGCATGAATCATTTTGTATTCATGTTGGTTTCTTGTCATTGAAAAGTCCAATTTCATCATTTTATTTAAAAAAGAAAAAAAAACAATTTTGTGTGATTTCTTTTTTTTGACACAAAATTTTAAATATTTAATGCACCTTAAATATGAAAAAAAATAAAAGCATGTGCTTTTATTTTTTTTAAACCTTTTTAAAAGTGTTAAACTATCTGGAAGCAATTTTTTAGGTTTGCACCACATGACAGTTTTCACTCATTCATTTAAGAATTTTATCTCTAATTGCCAGTATTTCTGATGATGAGACTCATTTTATAGAAACAATTTACTTTGACATCCTGCCATGAATATTATATATTTATTATAATAATTATTATTTTTAATATCAGTTCTAATCATAACTACCAAATATTCATTCATTTTCAGAAAATGTAACCCGTTAAATACCACACACACACAAACACCACCCCCCTTAGACATCCCAGCAACACAAACAACAATTTCAGAAGAATACATTTGCTTTAAAAGAAGGTCACAGGTTCAAGACCTCCTTGGTCCGGGGTCTGGGACCTTTCTGTGTGGAGTTTGCATGTTCTCCCCGTGTCTGTGTGGGTTTTCACCAGGTACTCCGGCTTCCTCCCACAGTCCAAAAACATGCTGAGGTTAATTGGAGACTCTAAATTGCCCGTAGGTGTGAGTGTGTGAGTGAATGGTGTGTGTGCCCCACGATTGGCTGGCGACCATCTGGGGTGTATCCCTGCCTCTCGCCTGTAATGTGCTGGCATTGGCTCCAGCAGACCCCTGCGACCCTAATGAGGAATAAGCAGGTATAGAAAATGACTGACATTTGCTTTAATCTCCTCAATAATGCATGAAAACCCCTCAGGCGAAGCACCGGGTGGAAACCAGCAAACCAACTTGTTAAAACACTGGTGAATGGTCTGGACCTTTTTGAGTCAGTTTATGAACATGGTGGGACGTTTGTGTCATTTTTCGATGCACAGGATAATCTGAAGACGTGTTGACGTAGGTCAGACAACACATTGGTTTTGGTTTTCAGGGCAAAAACTCAGTAGGAAAATGACAAAAAACAACATTGAAACCAGGAGTTCACTTTAAAAGCTTTATGAATTAGAAGGCTGGATTTTATGCTGGGATCAAAACTCTTGTTTTAACCCTCATTCTTAAGGTATTTATGTATATTTTTGTCAACTGTATTTAATTTTCTTTCTTTGATTACTCTTATTTTATACTCTGTCAATAAAAAAAATGCACCCTTTTCACACCTTTGTGGAAAAAATGGAAATGCAAAAACAGTTGCTATAAATTATAATACAAATATGTTTTGTGCTTTTTTTTCATAAAACTCTTAACCAACGTCTAACCTGCTCAAAACTACCAGAAATGTAATTATCTGTTAATTACTTATTTATTGGAAAAATATTTTCCATAATAAAAGAAGTGGTAGGAGGATGGGGTGGGTGGTGATAAGAGCCTTGTATATGTCAAAGAATAGCAACAAAATTGATTTGATTGCATAAGTATTTATGGTACTTTTGAACAGGTAAGAAGTTACTTAAGAGATTTATGAATAAAATCAGAAAAACATATTGTTGGATGATGATTTTATACCAGTTTGTTTGTTTGTACATTTTTGCTGCGAAAGTGTTAAAATGGTGCAAAATTTAGGGAGAGAATGAGGTTTTAACAAAATGTGTTACCATAATTATGTGGACAATACAGAGGAGATATAATCTCATACAGATCATACAGAAACTAAGTAAATCCATTGAATAAATAAATTAATGGATGTGCCAGAATTTTTTTTCCAATTAAAGAACAATAAAACTGAGGTAATTGTTTTCGGAGCCAAAGAAGAAAGATTCAGATCATGGTTCTGAGGTCTTTTAACCGGCTTCCTGTCTGGCAAAGAATTAACTTTAAAATACTCTTACTGGTTTATAAAGCACTGAATGGCCGAGGGCCTAAGTATATCTCTGATCTGCTGATCCCTTATGAACCATCCAGAAAGCAGCGTTCCACAGATCTGGACCAAACTCCCAGAGAACTGCAGGTCTGCTGCAACTTAAGACTTTTCTGTTCGCCGCTGCTGCCTATTGCTAATTTTCCTCAATTTAATCAACAAATTTCAATGATTTTTAATTGTATCTCGCTGCTTTTTGATGGTTTATGGAAACCACTTTGAACTGCCTTGTCCAATTGTGCTATAAAAATCAATTCCCCTTGCTTTGCTTTGCCTAATGTGTTTCAGTGGGACCTGAGTGTTAGTGTTGTTTATTATAGACTAAATAAAGGAACTGTAGTTGAACAAAAATACACACTGCTGCCAAATATCATGGCTATAGAATAATCACAGCTGAGCTCTCACAAATGAGCTCTTTTATGTCCCTAGTGAGGCATAAGGTTTAAATGTGAAATATCTATGAAACGGAGTGAATCATTTACAGTGTAGTTATTTAAGTACATCATGTGTAGTGCATACTTACTGACATGTGACTCTTGCCTTTATGACATGTGACTTACTCAATACGTGCCATACGTGACTAAATTGGACAAAATGACATGTAATATATCTGCATTATGACAGATGTGCATGTTTGGAAACAGCATAAATCTGCAATGGAATACAAAATGAAATCGTGACAGGGCTTTTAAAAAATGTCTTATTTTGTGCTTGATTGCATTCAACGCTGCAGCAGGAAATCAGGATTTTAAGGACACCCCCCCCCTACACACACACACACACACACACACACACAGTTATGATGCTTGTAGTGCAGCTGTGAAGGTCCAAAAATGGCTGCTGAAGGTAGCACGGGATGGGAGTCGTGCATTGTCAAGCAGAAATGTGAAATTACGAGGCTACGGAACCAATGTCTCCGGTTACCGGGGAGAAATGCTGACCAGAAGACGGGACGGAGAACACGATTATCCTCTAATATTTTCTGTTTCTGATTTAAATTTTAATATGGTGAGTCATCTGCAGGACAATATAAAAACAGTCAAAAAAATAGTAAGAATTCATAAAAAAAAAAAAAAAATGAATGTAGGAGATTTGGAATGAGCTAAAGCTTAGAAACACTCAAATCATAGAAGATTATCACACGGAAGCATACATAGAAATTAATTTATGGAAAGGGCAGAGGGCAGAGGTCGCTGTGTTTTCAGTTAGGAGCTGCTACTTCAACGTATGGGCAGTTTTTCCCTTTTTTTTTTGATCGAGCGTCAGATGTAGAGAAATCCTTTACTGTTGGCTGCAGGTCAGTTTTCACTATCCAGGCTGAGTGGGTCAGTCATTGAAGCCTGCTCGCTGGACACTGAACTAAAACTGCTCTGGATTATCTGTCTGAGAGCAGCATCGAGCAGGAGCGACCGGGCGAGGTTTGCTAAGCTCCTCCTATAGCTCCCTGGAACTATGAGGGATTTTTTTTTTTATGATTATGGGATTATAACCGGCCACTTGAACTATTTTCCAGCCACATAGAATTACTTTCAGTCCCGCCTAGCAAAATGTATTTCACTGTGCGAAACGAGGTTCTGCAAAGGACCTAACGAAAAATGACAAATAGCATTTTTTCTGCAGCTGATCGTCGAGCTTGGACGATTCCTCCCTCCAGCACTGGGAACATCTTGCAGGAATCACTTGCATCCGGTCGTTGGACATCCTGAAATGTGACTTTTGATTATTTCATGTGGCCCTGTTGTAGATTAACGTGTGTGTATATTTCTTATTTAGAGCGATGCAGCTCAAACATTAGAGCAGCTTTGGTTCTGTGCAGGTCAGAGGCGTCATTTGGGTACGGTATAAGGCACCCGCCATAACCTGACTGTGTTATACACATTTTAAATTATGATTAGGACTCATACTACTCAGTAATGTTAAATATAACAGGTCACTATGACTGAAGCTTGCTCGGTTCGTGTTTGTCATGTTTTTTAAAAGCAAAAATGTGGTTTAAGGTTATTATTGAGACTATTTCTCATTGTTCCAATAACCATAATCAGACATTTGTCCACTCACAAATGTGAAGAGTTTTAAAAACTTGAAAAATATCTCTTTAAGGTACAAAACAGATGAAAATGTGTGATTAATTCGCAAGTTGTGAGAAGCTTGATATTAAGCATTGATAGTGATTATTGATCGCTATCGACTCAATTTCATCCTGGGCCACATCAGCGTTCTGGTTTCCCAATCGTAAAGATCATATATATGTATCTATGTATTATTATTATTATGTATGTTATTATATTAGATAATTATCTCCTCACTCATAATAATGCTGGTGACAATTTGCTAAGTTTTTTAAGCAGAATTTTAAAATATGCTGATGCAGAAATAATATTATATTGTATTATAATAATTATAAATGCTGCAGCAAAACATTGAAAATCATTGCAGGTATCTAAAGACTTATATAAGAATGTGCTGATAACCACTAACAATTTTAACAATTAACAATTTGATTTATTTCATGAATTTTTCAAAGATTGGAATCTATGGTTTTGTTTTGCTATCCTAACTATTAAGGAATAGAAAGTACAAGAAAGTAATGACAGATGTACTTCAACAAAAGAAAATAAGAAAAAATGGAAACTTTCCTGTTTTTAAACAAGTTAAGTTCAAACATTTATTCACTTTCCCGCCTCTCAATAAATCACACAAGTCTGTGCAAGCTCTTGAGGGGCCACAGAAAATGACACCTATGGTCTATAGTTCCTTGATTGCTCCTTGATTGCTGCATCTAAATTAGCGATATTCTGAGTTTTCAAACTCTAACCCCCTGATCCTTCTAGAAAGGGCCATAACTCCCCTTAAACCGAAATGTCGCCACTGGTACGGCTAGCTAAAGGAACTGGACACACGCTCTAATAAAGACAAAGGATGTGAGGTTTACAGTTAAAAGTGCAGACACTAGAAGAAAGACGTGCGAGTGACACCTTTCTGGTGAAGGTGGAATTGGGGCCAAAAGGCGCTTTTCATGTTTGTTATTGAGCTCTACTCTGCCGGACTCAGACCTGTCTTTGAATCCATCCCTGAAAGGAAGGACATCGCCCTCGGAACATCACACACGAGCGTTTGTGCAGCGCCTGTGTGTATGTGACAGAAAGTAGACAGTGGCAGAGCAGCTGAAAGAGTCTGCCCACATTTATCATCAGGCCTCTCATCTGCAATTACAACATGACGTCACCCACAACAATTTCAGAACCCGCTAGCACATGTAACACAGTTTCTCAGGCTGACACGCACATACTAGACGTGTTTCAATGTCCACGCTTTATTTGCGTTCAATCATTTCGACTGGTTGTAATGCACAGCGTGGTCTTGCATCAGCCTGCTTGTCTATTTGTATGAACCGGTACAGTCCCTCGGGTGCTTTGGCATGAATCCTTTAGTTGTTGTGTGCAGGACTAAATTGGGTGAGGCAGCTTTCAGTTTTTATCCTCTGCTGGAACGGTTTGTCTAAAGGATCTGAGAGCAGCTGGAAGTGTAGATATTTTAAACATAAACCTTTTAGCCCTGCTTTGTAGAATGTTTCATCTTTTTTTTTTTGCATTGATACTTGTATTCCTACTTGTCATTTTTATTTGTTACAATCTTGTATCCATTTTGTTGTTGTTTAATATTTGTTGGTTTATTGTTTAATTTGTGCTCTGTATTATAACACGGAACATTGCGAAACGCTGCATTGTTACAGGGTCTTTGCACGGACTACACTTACTGACATTATGCTTGTTTCAGCCTGGATGTTCCTGCTCAAATCTGACCATTTTTAAGTTTTTCTCTCTGAAAAGCGTGTTTAATTTGATCACATTCACCTAAGATTCCATGATTTTATCCACAAAGAGAGAAGAAAATAAATTGCATTCATTTATATAGTGGAAACCAGAATAAATGTAAGCAATTAAACTCAGATACAGCTACATTTGTCAGATACACATACACACACACACACACACACACACACCACATTTTAAATGGTTTCAAAACAAATGTCCTTTATAACTTTGACTCAAAGTAGTCTATGTTTTATCGGATTATTTCTCATCTCATCTCATCTTCTATACCTGCTTATTCCTCATTAGGGTCGCAGGGGTCAGCTGGAGCCAATCCCAGCGCGTTATGGCGAGAGGCAGGGATACACCCCAGATGGTCACCAGCCAATCGTGGGGCACACACACCATTCACTCACACACTCACACCTACTGGCAATTTAGAGTCTCCAATTAACCTCAGCATGTTTTTGGACTGTGGGAGGAAGCCGGAGTACCCGGTGAAAACCCACGCAGACACAGGGAGAACATGCAAACTCCACACAGAAAGGTCCCAGACCCAGGACCAAGGAGGTCTTGAACCTGTGACCTTCTTGCTCAACAGCACTAACCCTTGCGCCACTGTGTCGCCCTGATTATTTCTTATAGTCAAAATAATCCAGAAATTATTTTTTCACTCAAATTCAAAAAATATAAGTTCAGATCAACGAGACAGGCCATAAATAACAAATATTAGTTCAAAACTATGATAATGTATTATTACAGTGTTAATAATGAGTCTTAATAGAACGGTCAAATTTGACCAGAAACACCAAACTGATTAATATGAAACGGACACAACATGAGGGTTAAACTCAATGAGACTTTTCCTGGTTAAATAAATAAAGCAAATAACGTCCCCACAAAGAAAAGCTTCTTCTCACTCTAGTGTGTTTACTGAGTTGAACACTGAAGCTTCTCTGTTCTCTCCTACAGTATAGTCTGGGTGATGAATTTAATTAGCATTATGGATAATGTTTGCTGGCAGCAGACAACTTAGTGGATAAATCAATGACAACACATGAGTCATTATGTATTAGCCTAGCATGTAGCTGTAACACTGCTGCATGCAGTAGCGTTATTTAAATAGAAGATCAGTCATCACTATTAATGCGTAAAATTAGCCTTCAGATTGAGCCTCTTGCTAATTAATCACTGTTGGAACGTTGGATATTGGAACAATGAGAAATAGTCTCAATAACGTGAAACCTCAGTTTCAAAATAGCGGTGTCTTGTAATTCCATGTGGGATGGACCAAATGTTTGACATGACATGAAATAAAATGAATGAAAATGAATGAACATATAATGTTATATGTTATAGGGGTACAACCTAAACTGGTATCTCTCTTAGTGAAACCATCTGTTAGGCTCTAGCTCTTACCATTCATTTGTATAGACTACTGTTCAAAAGTTTGTCCTTATTTTTGAAAGAAAAGCACTGTATTTTTTCAATCAAGATAACTTTAAGCTAATCAGAAATACACTCTATACATTGCTAATGTGGTAAATGACTATTCTAGCTGCAAATGTGTGTTTTTTGGTGCAATATCTACATAGGTGTATAGAGGCCCATTTCCAGCAACTATCACTCCAGTGTTCTAATGGTACAATGTGTTTGCTCATTGCATCAGAATTTTAATGTAATAACACTTTTCTTTCAATTTTAAGACTCATGGTGGTAAATAAAAGTGTGACTTTTCATGGAAAACACTAAATTGTCTGGGTGAACTTTTGAACGGTAGTGTGCATGTGTTCAAATACAAATCACAAGTCAAAACAGTGCTAAATTTGGCTGATTTACAAAAGGTATAAGTGGTAAATCCGAGAGCCGGCTCTTCTTAGTGAGCTGAGCCAAATGATCCGGCTCATTAAAAAGAGCTCAAATTCCCATCACTAATACATAAATGAATCATGCCTACTACTTTAATAGTCTCAACCATATCAATTCACAGTCAAGTGTATATATAATGAGACACTGGAATATTATAGCCAACTGCCCCCCCCATCCCGGTAGTGATGAGTCAGTTGCGAATGAGCTGGTTCATAGTTGTTGTTTTTTTTTATTTTAATTTTGAATCAGTGGTTTTAATATTTAAATTTATAACCAGGGGATTTAGCATTTTAATACAAATCACGAGTCAAAACAGCTCTAAATTTGGCTGTATTACAACAGGTATAAATGGTAAAATTGAGAGGCGTTTAGGAGCCGAAAGAGCCGGCTCTTCTTAGGGATCTGAGCCAAATGATCCAGTTCCCATCAATAATAAATAAATTAATCATGTCTACTACTTTAATAGTCTCAACCATATTAATTCACAGTCAGACGCGTATATAATTGGACATTGGAATATTATAGCCAACTGCCCCCCAGCCTAGACCTCGGAATCCCGCATGTGTTTAAACATGTCCGACGGTCCCTGAATGCAGCGCAGGGATATCGCAGCTCCTCTCAGTCCGAGGTGTCCTCCTCCTCCTCCTCCTCCTCCTCATTCAGTCAAACACGAGACTCACACGGAGCCGCCGGACAACTTTCAGCCTGGAAACAACGTCCTCGACTCCGGTGAACGGCGAACTGTAGCGCGTCTTTTT
This sequence comes from Lepturacanthus savala, assembly GCA_030544235.1. NCBI lineage: Eukaryota > Metazoa > Chordata > Actinopteri > Scombriformes > Trichiuridae > Lepturacanthus > Lepturacanthus savala. The sequence continues at coordinate 18,495,510 of CM060479.1, read as the reverse complement.
GCTTCAAAAAGGCGAGTGGATAATTTCGGGAGGGAGGCTGGGGTGAGAAATACTTGTCTTTATTTTCTCCGACGAGTCCCGGGTGAACGCTGCCCGCCGCCAGCCTCGCTATCCCGGGGGAGCCTTTTTGTTTGTTGGGGTTAACCTCACCGCGAAGCTCGGTGGTCGTCGTCGGCGGCGGCGGCTTCAACGCTTCAAGTTTGGAGAGAACTTGAAACAGATATTGTGAAACACTTAGTGCCTGACGTGTTAGGAGTGTGCCGGGTTAAGCTGTGATGAAGAGAGACTTTAACATGCGGTGAAGCGCCAGACGGAGACGAGAGAAAGCTAAGCTCATCTCAGCGGCCAGAACCGACGGCGGCGGACTGATACAGCCTGGAGCACGAGCACAGGTGACTATTAACTGCTGCTTTATCTACACTCAGGTTATTACGTCTGGTGATGCGTGCTTCATCCTCTTTTTTGTGTCACTTTGCCAGATAACGTCAGTGGTGTTTAGTAGCCAGACAGTGAAATCTGCTAATTCCAGTGTGTGTGTGTGTGTGTGTGTGTGTGTGTGTGTATTGTGTGGATGGGGTGTTGGTATACACTGGCCAAAACCAGAGTTTCACCATCCAGCCATGGCTTGCATAGATCTGGCTGATTCCCAGGTCATTGTTGGGTAAATTGTATGCGGAACTCCCTTCAGAAATTGGGTCAATTTAGCGCTTCTTTGCCTCAGTCGTGCGCACCTCTCTCTGCGCGCACACACGAACACTGTTTGCGACCTGTTTCATCCCTTGTTCTTATTCGGCGGCGAAACTAACTCTCACCGAAGGGAATTAATATCTGAAGTTTTACAGGGAACGTGCCGCTCTATTATTCATGTTTTCGGCGGATCAGGTGATGGCGCATTGTCCTGGAGACTGTCTGGTCATGACAGGTTAACCTTCCTCTTGTATTAACCCGTTTTAGATTTGTAAATGCATAAAAGAACCATTTTATTTCTTTTTATTAGCATCGAGATTTTTATTTTTACTTTGTCAGGTACTCCTAGTTTTAACAAAATAAAACAAAGTGTTTTCACTAAATTATAAAATGCTCTGGTTAAAATTGACCTTTGTTGTTAGGGTCGGTTTTGACCCAGTTTTAAAAGTATAAAATATAAAGCAGTAATTAGAGACAAAACTGAAATCATGAATCTTGTTCTGATCTTCATTTAGTGTTTGTATCAAACTTATTTTGCTGAATTTTATTTTTTAGCTTTTTTTATTGGAATAAATAAATAGGGGTCGAAATTGACCCGTAACACCATAGACGTTATTGGATATTAATAATAATGTTAAAATTAAGAAATAAAATAAGCACATTTATTCAAGAGATGTGTTCCAATGCCCCCCAGGAATAGTCGGATAACACAACAACCTTTTATTTATATATATATATATATATATATATATATATATATATGATTGTTTTGAGGTTAATTTGACCATTTTTTTTTTAAAATGAAGTTGAGGGGTATAGTGACAAACATAAGAGAGCCACACCAAAAATGTTAAAACCAATATTTTCATAGTTAAGGAAGCGTAACAATGTAACCATGACGAGAAACAATTTGGTTTTAAATGTATTGTAGAGCTGATTTAAGACATGAGTTAAAACCGACTTGTTAACATAAGGGATGGTAACGGCAAACTAACACAAGAGAAAGGTTAATGGGAGTCACTAAATGGAGTCAGGGTTATAGTGTCTGTGTCCTCTAAACGCATGAAGAAGTTAATGTTTGAGAATTGAAAGCTGATATGAGTTGAGTCTCTGTCTGGCTGCATACCATTCATTTGACTTTTAAACCCCCCCCTAACATACTGATAGGGGTTTCACCCCCGCAGGGCTCTTTGCTGGTTCTGGGTCCTGATTTACCCAGTTTTCAATCGGCTGAAAAAAATAACTGGTTCAGTAACTGAAAAGTTGGTGGAACCAAGAAATAGTTGTTTTCCCTGGGAAGCATGATATCATCAGTACAGAACAAGAAAGAGTGAGTTAAATGCCAAACATGCAGAAGAGATGGCCAAGGCTGCAGTCACTTTAACACTAGACTAAATAATTAATAAATGTAAAGATAAAAACAGACGGTTTACCAAGAATAACCCAAACCCTGGAGTTACATCCTTCTACTTTGGGTCCACTTAAAACGTTATGGATGTAGGCTGGTTCGGCAGAAAGCACCAAGGTTCTGAGTTTGATTATTTGATCAGATTTGTGCACCAGGCAATCATATTTTCACTATGTAGCATATAGACTCCAGTCTGGTTGGCTTTCACGTCAGAAAAGGAACAAAAATTGGTCTGATTGACATTTCGTCAATGTTTATCTTCAAACAGGAAATGAAACAATTAGTATCCCCTCCCATGATGCATCTTGGATAGTTCGTTTGGATCTGAGTTTGTGTTTTCACCAGAGGGACCACACCAAAGTTTGTCTTTTGATGCAGAGTCAAGCCACTTATTTTTGGAGACCCCTTTAATTAGTGAACCGGTGCGACTGATGCTTTCACACCAACGAAAACGAACCAAACTAAACACCTTTGGTTCAAATGGACCGTTTGGTGTTGGTATCAAAGCACCCTGAAACTCCAGAACCAGAACCCTTTCTGTCTGAAAGCAAGTGACTCTACTACTCTACAGCAAGGACACTGTGGGGGCTGCAGTGCATCCTCCAGAGAAGGTTAGTTGATCCACATTTTTGGCATTCTCTTTCAAAAAATGACTACATTTGAAATGTTGAATCCTAAATAAGGCGTGATCCCCAAGAGACCGCGTGAAAGCTACCCACTCCCCCGCGTGATATTTGATCCACACTTCCTCCGGTCGTCTGATGCTTCACTCCCTGTATTAGATTACGATTTAATCAGATGGGCATGAATGGCTTTAATCCTTATTTGAGTAGGCAAACCAACTCCAAACAAGGAAGTATAGTCCATGCCCAAGCTGCAACGGTGCTGCTGTACCACTGAGCATCACATGAATGTTAGTGTTTTCCAATCATCTCCCTCGAGCAACATTTCCCAGTTTGCATGCCTAATTAGTTGTAGCAACATGCCTCTGACAAACACATTACATGGCTGCCTCCGCCATGGTTGGGAAGGAACAGTTTACAAGTCCTGCTCCGTTGTGTATTTTGCTGTCAGGGTCACAGTTCAGTGTATTTTCACTGCAGCAGAAGGACACACATCTGCACCAGTTTTTTTCTCTCTATCTGTGAAAACAAACACCTGAAATTTAATATTCAGTTGTACAACCGTGCTAGCATTCCCTAGCATGTCGGTGCTTGACCTTGTCATCATTTCTTATATGATGAAATAAACAGGTTTGTATCCGGTTTCTGGGTTACCCTACTCGCTGTCATTTCTGTCAAAAATGAACAACCACAGCGCAAAGTAGTGCTGTGACTTAATTCTTTCTTTTTTTTCTGAAAAGGAGTGTCCAGAAGGTCATGCAGTGAACTCGCCTGTTCTTCAGCGGGAGACTCAGCAGGTAGAAATTAGATTGTTTGTGGTGTTTCTAATGAAATATCATAGTTTTAGTGTAGTGCTGTAACGGGTCACAGGTTTATCCGTGATCTGGACGGTTCAATCCCCACAGTTTGGCATTAATGTGGACAGTGGATTATTTGCATCATGTAACCCTCATAATGAAATATCAATGCGGCGTCGCAGTGAAAAATAGAGACAGCTGCGTTCTGAGTCGTGCTCTGAAGCACAATGATTGATTGAACGATTAATTGAGCAAAAAAAGAAGCTGTGTTCAAGTGAAGGGGGCTTGTCTCAACAATTCAATTTGGACGCCTGTGCTTCTTCAGCAGGATTAGCATGAGAGCATCGTCTTTCCAAAAACGGACGTTTCTCTGCCATGGTGGTTCTTCTTCTACTGTGTATTGTATTCTTCTGCGAGCACCTTTCTTGGGTGTTTTTGTTCCAGGGTGTGGAGCATGCACACATACCACTACTGTTCAAAAGTTTGGGGTTATCCTCAACAAAATTAGACATAATGTTTTTGTATTTGAAATAATCATTTTTTCCTTCAAACTTTGTTTTCATCAAAGGAAGGCCAGTTTTATAGCTTCTCTAACCAGCTAAACTGTTTTCAGCTGTGCTAACATGATTGCACAAGGGTTTTCTAATCATACATTAACCTTCTGATGCAATTAGCAAACACATTGTACCATTAGAACACTGGACTGATAGTTGCTGGAAATGGGCCTCTATACATCTATGTAGATATCACACCAGAAACCAAACCTTACAGCTAGAATAGTCATTTACCACATTAGCAATGTATAGAGTGTATTTTTGGTTCGTTCATAGTTATTTTGAGACTAAGGCGTATACATGGCGGAGAAATCCAATCGCATTATATGGGTTTCTTCATCAGAGTTGGAGAACTCCAATATGATTCGATGTACCGTGTTTCCATGCACTTGTCTTGTTATAAACTGATTAAGGCAATAATTTGTTGAAGTGTCACTTAAACCTAATGAGTGACAGTAGAAAATGAAAAAAGAGCCTCAATGATAACTTCTCACCATGACGTTCAACAACCCGAGGGGTTTAAAAATATGGTGAATGTGCTCGAGCCACATTATGAAATCACCCGGCACCTCTACTTAAGCATGAAATCTCTTATCTTTTTTTTTTTTCTTGGCTGAAAAATGATCCGATCCATGACTCAAATCTGCTTGCCCGCACCCGTTGCATCCCTCGTTTAGCGCGGAGACCTCTGATCAAATGGCATACAATTATCAGAACCATCAATTTTCATGTGAATCATCATCAACTTAACTTCAGTCTTTTGTAGACATTGGCAGAATAGGTCATTTTAGGTCTGAGGCTTCCAATAAATCAGCTTAGAGAAATGGCCTATATGTGGTGATTTAGATCGTGACTCAGGTACATGAGCCGCTGATGCTGTAATTGCTATCATCACAGGAATTCAGTTCTTAGCTGACAGGGCATTAACGCCTCGTGAAGCACTCCCTTTTTTCTGTCAGTAACGTTTATATCTAAAACCACATTTTAAAAAGACACTTCCTGCTTAACCCCAATGTATAAAACTGTATTCCTGGCAAGTACAAATATGTGAGATGAAACTCATTTCCTCAGTAGGTCTGTTCCCTGGACCAAGGTAAGGAACTGCATGGGAGCAAGTAGCAAAAGTGATGTTGCTGCCACAAGTTTGAACAACTGTCTGCAGGTAAAATAACAACACGCCGCGCTGCGATAGATAACGCTCAAACGATTTCAGATTCACTGCTGCGGTGACTTCAGGATTAGCTTTATCTTGACAGACAGAGGGTACAAGTACTTGTAGCTGCTTATGGTTGATGAAAATCTTGGAGAGTGCAGCACATTTGTCACACAAGTTAAGCTGTTGCATTGCAATCTCAGTTAAGGTTTTGTTCCAGTGGTAAAGTAACACTAAGAAACGAGAGAGGACGAGGCAGAGAAGTATGGCTCTGGACTGGAAGTAAAAGGTGCATTATTGTATGAATAAATAACTGCAGAAAGTGGTGAGTTTTGCTGATGGACCCTTCCTCCTGGACCATTTGTTTTTGTGCCGACTCGTTAAGGTAGATTTAACTTATGTAAGCCTATTGAAACACTACATTTACAGTAGCTAAATGGATAAATGGCATCTGGTGCCGTGAAATCTGGGCATTCCTGGTCCCAGAGTGATAAATCATGAAGCACTATTTCTTTCTTTTTCTATCGAGAATCCTATTAATGTTCCCTTCTTTATTAACTTTAGAAATGTTTGTTTCTTTGTCCCCCCACACATACCTTCCACTCTCCTCTATCTGCTGTTTCAATCCAGGAATTTATTCGGAATTTTTGAAAATGCGAATAAGAAAAGGTGGATGGAAACACAACTATTGGCATTTTGGTTTTTATTATGAATTTTGACAATGTAATAATACATTGACATTACATTTTGTATAGACATTCACATTACCTCTGGATATAAAAACTTTTTCTCATCCTCTCACTTTTCTTTTAGTGCCAATTAGTCATTTATGAACAAATACCCAATAAACTAATTCTATTCGCAGTAGCTTCAGCTCTACTTAATGTTTCATAGCTTCTAAGTGAATGCTAGCTTGCCAACATCCTAAACTAATATAATGAACCTGCTAAACACAAGCATGTTAGCATTCTCATGCAGTTCAAAGCACCACTGTCTTTCTTTTCTGCTATTGTGACACCTTTTCTAAGAAAAAAACTTGAGATTCCAGCCACTGCACTTCTATTGACCTGCTGTTATCATTTTGGTTTTTATTTTGTGCATCATTTAATGATCAGTCATGCTATGAGGCAGTTCAATAACATGAAATCCCTCGAAGATAATACATGCCAATGTTGCAAAACAATGTTTTGCAACATTTGAAACCTCCTTGAAAAAGAACCTTCAGATAAAGCAAGATCTGTCTTTGATGTTTTTAGATTCAACATGAATATCTTCTATAAATTGAGTTACATAAGCAAGACTTTTATAAACGAGCGCCAGTTTGTATCTAAACAAATAACAAAATACTTTTGCACCATAAAAATGTTTTTTTTTTCCCCACTGACAGGACAGTTTGCTGCAATCATCATTTATGCAGTAGTAAATCAAACCAAATTCAAAGCAGCTTGCAGACAGCCGGTCCTCTTTCGACTGTTGTGCAACCAACCGCTTTCTTTTGTTTTCTTGTTGTGTACATGAAACCTCCTGCACTCTCAAAGGTCTCCTTGTTCGTCTCCGTCCTTGGCGGCCACGCACAAAGCCAGACATGACCTCCGACCCCATCCTTTAGATACTGACGCATTGTGCGGGGGCTGAGTGTCCATTGTGTTTCCTTTTTTTTTTTTCCTCCCCTCTTTTTCATTAATTATGCATAATGCATACGCTGCCGTCCTTAGGCCTTGTACCACACACACACACACACACACATAGAGCCGCACGCTCTCCATTCTTGGTGTGAAAAAGCATCTTTCTCCAAGCTTTCGCGCACAGGCCTCCAAGGATGCCGTGACATTCCATTCCCCCGTAAACAATCCTGGCATTGACACAGGCGCTGATTAGCGAGTTGCCAGAGTATTCTCACAATGGCCCAGAGGAGGATAATGAGATGGGATCGACAGTACGGAGTGCTCATTCAGGACTTTGTCGGTGACAAGTTGTGTGAAAGTACTCGACTGCTTAAAGGGAAGCTGTGTAGCAGAAAGTCTCCCCCACCATCTTACCAAAAAGTGTCGACTTTCAAGGTGCAGAAAGTATGTGGTAAGTAGTGGAAGCTGTCGGAGCTCTCTGCACCCGTGTACACAGATCTCTCATGTTTTTTTTTTCGTCAGCGTCATAAGGCTGAGGTGGAACTGACTGCGGCGCAGTAAATAAGTTTGACCTCATTTGCCAGTCTTTATGGTGAGCAGAATGGGAATTCTATCGATCCTCAAGGGTAAAATGAGTCATCGCAGCAAGTACAAAGCTGAGGGAGGAAGGAAAAAAAATTGTATAGTACATGAATAAAATGCATTAATAGCAATAGCGAAATATTTAAGATGTACCATCGTCATTACATAGGAATTTTAAACGGGAGGGTTCAAAGGAAACTGGTGAAAATTGTAAAGAAGTTGAGGCCAAGAGCATGAAAGCTGTTTTCACACGTAACATTAAAACATGTCATGAATCCTAATTTCACATATTGACGACATAAAGTTGCTCTTCTACTCACTCTCAATTATGAAAATTCTTAAAATGTTAGCAGTGATGTGGAGGGTTCAGGTCCCCTGCCATTATGCTTGTGGCATATCCAGAATAGTACATCAGATGTTGTTCATCCCAGATATTACAATATATGATGTAATCATGTCCGTGAAGGTTCTCAGTCATCCAGCTCATCTTATTCTTGTGGAGTTGTAGGAAAAAATGCAACCGGACTTCTTAGCTTCAGCTCAGAACTGAAGAAGCCTCTTGGATGAGAGGCGAAACATCTTCAAACAAGCTCAGAAGTCATGTTGCTTTTTTTCTACAACTCCACAACGATATTATCATGGGACCTGACAACAATATTGTTATAATTCAAGTCTTTTTATTTTCTATAGCTTTGATTTAAAAGAACAGAGAATTTCTGCAGTTTTCTGAGAGTTTGTTCCAGATATGTTAAACATAGAAACTGACCACACACCAGGGTATATTGTACAGGGCTCCAGATTAACTTATTGCACTGGCTGCACGCCACCTAATGGGGGGAAAAAGGTTAGAAGCATCACCAAAAAAGTTGGGTGCACCCAAATATTTCAGTTTTATAGGTTCACTCTTTAAATTAATGTCCATGTGTGAAATATTGACTTGTAAATGATTAACTACCAATCTGGTAAAGGATCTACTCCCTGCAGTCAAATGTCAGGCTTTGTCTTTCCTGCCATCGTCCTTAGAAAAAGGATCTGCAGTGTCATAAATAACCTTGTGTTTTTCCATTTCCATTATAACGCTCTTGAGAGATCGGCACATTGTGTTTTATTTTGAAAGGTGACGGAAGTTTGAAGCTGAAACTGCTTCTGCTGAACTACAGCAACAACAGAAGCAGTCTCATGTAGGCTTTTCTTTTTTTTTCATGGACAGCTGGTCATACCGGTGCAACCAAAAATATGTTTTAGTCACAACATTGGAAAAATTTGGTTGCATGTTGTAAAGCAAGTGAAGCAGTGAAATGGACTCAAAGGGCAGACAAAACTATACGAAAAACCAACAAACAAAACAACCGAAACACTAAATATCGTTTATAATGGAAATATCAAATATCAGCCCAAGTCTACATGTCAATCCTCTCTTTCCTGTCTGTCTACAGGGCTGTATAATAGATCGAAGTGATTAAAAAAAAGTATATAAAAGGAAAAGTTTAAAAAGCATTTTTCACGATTTGTCAAGATTTTAATCATGGCATGATTTGTACTGAGACTTAATATAGCTGGTGGCTAAACTTTTAAAAGTGCACAACTTTTAAATTTATATATTCAAAGCCATCAGGGAGCACTATTTTTATTTTCCTTCTCTTACAGAATACATAAATACTAGAGTGCCTTTACGTGAGTGCACCTGTTCTGCAGTTTATCTGAGTGACGAAGATAAAACATGAGTAAAATCGCTCAAGTTAAAGTTTAAACCCAAAGCGTTGGGTTTATTCCTTTGCAGGGCCGCATGGTCACATGATCAGATTGAGAGGTTTGTTGACCAGCCTTTTGCTGTGTACTTCAGAGGTTAAAGGGGTGATTTAGAAGAATAAGTCCAAGACCCTGGGCTCCATTAACAAGATTTTTAGACATTTGTCAATGTCATCCATCCATGTTACAGCACTTAGCTCTTGTTTTGTTCGTCGTGCAGCCTCTTGATCTTCAGGACGCTCTAAAGCCTGCAGGCTCCAGACACCAGAGGCCCAGTCAGGCAAAACCTCCCCCAAAGCTGAGTTGTCTAGTGGGTCACACTTGTGCGTTTACAGAGACCGTTCATTGGATGCCTACTTTCATTCACACTCCCTTCCCCATTCCACTAATTAGGTTGATGGGTGTCATGTTGTCTGGGTGCATTAAGGTCAAATTCACCTAACGTGTCACGAACAAGACGCCTGTCAATATCTTCTTTGTAAAAGCAGGTGATCCCTGCTTATTTTTGGTCGACTAACTAGTGACAAGTGTTGTGCATGTCTTTGTTTGGAGGAATGTTTATTGACTAGAACTGAAATAAAACTCCTGTGACCCTTGTGGGTAGGTTGAGTCACAGAGGCAGGATACATGAAAAGATCTGACAGGTAAAACGTGGAGTGTTATATTAAAACATGTCGACATATTTGTTAAAATATCACATTTAATTTTCATGTATATATGTTAAAAATTGTTGTGTCTTCTGTTATAGTTTGAGAGGAAAATGGATTTGTTTTTAATTGGTTGAAATGAAATGGTTTAGTCAGGGTACCTTTGTTCTATGCTGAGAACAGTAAACATAAAATTCATAAGTTCTTAACTTTGAGACGGTTTTCATCAGTTGGTTTCAATAACATTTTCTAACTTCCTTGTAATCCTGATGCCCCCGAGTTTGATGCAGTTCCCTAACTTAAGAACCTTCGTAGATACAAACAGCCGTAGACAGATTTCCACAAATGCTGTATAGCATTAGCAAGTACATATATTTAACTGCACGCCACATCCAAAAGGGTTCCAAAAGTTCCCCTTTCTGCCAAAACCCACACCGACCTCCATACGTTATCTCCAACACTCATGGACACAAAATATGATACGGTACACAAAAAGACTCAAAGCAGATTAACAAGGCCTTAAGACAGGGGCTCCTATTGTATTCACAAATCCAGTCCCTCTACAAGGCTGTGCACGTGAATTTGATCTCTTTCTCGTCTGATAAAGCTCATCGATGTGCACACAGGGACTAGGTGGTGATAGCTATGGTGGTGACGGCTGTGACATTTCCTCCGTGTCTATACAAGGTCCAGCCATATACTAGATGTTGACCTAGTCTTTTTTTTCATGATTGTCCTCCCTTTTATCTCCAATTTGAGCAATTCCTGGTGTTTCACCATGTTTGTATGCTGGCCTTTAAAATGTGGTCAAATGTATGAAGTGGTTCACATGAAGCAGACTGAGACCTTTAGTGTCCTTTTGTCCAGACTCTAAGCCTTTTTTCCCCCCCAAGTACAGTTACATGGAGGTTTCATACTGAATGCTATTTCTCAAAGAGTTTTATTTGTGTAGCTGGTAACAAAGCTACACCGCATCAGGGTCACTTTACTTACTAAAAGTTTGCAACTTCATCCCGAGACTGTGATGGCACGGTTTTCTGTGCTTGAAATTCCATGCGAGTGATGTTTATAGATGGTGCAGCTCTGGCTGAACAGCAGCTGATTTGGCTGTAACAACAGAGCGACAGTAGCTGGCAGCAGTCGGAGTGATTCACTTCCTTATCATGTGGCAGACCGCATTAAACTGTCTGGTCAGTGAAGCACATTGTGTCTCCCTCCCATTCTTTTTGTACTCGTGTCTTTTCTGTTGAAAAGAACCAGGGTTATTATAGTGTAGGCCTCGAACTCTTAAGACATTCATTATTTCCTGCTTTTTTCCCCCCCAAGGCCACATGTAATAAATTGTCTGATTAACTTCTAAATAACTCTCTTCTCAGTGTACTCGTGCTTCTTCGCTACTTAACAAATGGCTCGTCTGCTGTCCCCAGTCTTTGCTTTTTTATTCATTGGGAGTGAATTGTTAAATGTTCCTTCATTCAAAGAAAAGTAAAACCAGTCGTGTGTGTGTGTGTGTGTGTGTGTGTGTGTGTAATAGCTTAGAATAGGCACACGGAAGAGAACAAAAACTACTCTCCTTAGCTTATTTGCTGATAAGTTGTCTCTTGCAAAGAATCGAGTGTGTAATTTTGTGATTCAGGTAATATTTGGCACACACATACTGTTATGGAGCATGTCTGAATTTGCACATCCATGATATTGTATCTACTGTACTTGCTACAGAAAGAAAACCTCAGCTTCCTTCTTCTCTGACAACTACAATCATGCGAAAGGATGTTTATTTTCTAGGGAAGCTCGGATTTATGTAAGTTGATGGATATTCCGTTCAAATCTATGAATAAATGAGAGATGCATGTTACTCACCATTACAGAGAGACTTTCTATATATATATATATATATATATATATATATATATATATATATATATTCTAAATTATTTACTGAAGACCTAAAAATAGTCATGAAAATACAACTTGCTGTGTACCACCTGTGTAGCTTCAATGTGATGTGATGATTCCTGCTGTCTCCTCTCAGGTGGAAGTATAGAAATATATTTCCATATATTTTGCAAACCCCTAGTAATGACTAATGCAGATGCTTCCCACTGGGCAGACGTCCTGGTAATAATTTTGTAGATTGACTGCTAACTTTATGACAGACCACAAGACACGATAAACATGGCAGCAGAGTAATAATCCATCAGATTCTCAAAACACTAGTGTTGTAATAATATAATATAATATGTTTTAACACTGATACAATATACCCATTTGTCTACTTTAGCAGCGACCACGTTCTGCTCCGCTTTTCACATAAACTAGGATTCGCACCATAGCAAAGAAGTGGATAGACTTATTAGTGAAGACCATAGCAGTGTTTTGTTACTGATTTAGGAGAATCAGTTCGTTCACTAAACCGCTTGACGGAGCTTCTACTCTGTAGTTGGACTCGTTGGATTGAAACAGAGCTGAACAGAGGTGGAGCTGAGTGACCCTCACGTATACCCAGTTTTATTTTTCTAGGAGTCAAAAAAGCATTAAGGCTAGGACCATAACTTTTATTAGACTTCAGTGGATGGATCTTAATACAGACTCTTCCACCAAAGCTTAACAGGGAAACACTGTCTGTAGAAACAAAAGTATGGATTGTTTTTACTAAAAAGACTCATTGAATTGGATTTCAGATCTTCTCTTCTTATTGTATTCAATTGATTACTCATGCACTACAATTTTTGAATGTCCTAGAATTCAAATTCTTTATTAGGAGACCTTCAGCAGATATGACAATAAAATGCGATTAATTCGATTAATTAATTACAAAATCCTGAAATGAATTAGATTTTTTTAATCGACTGACAGCACTACTTTTTATATATACTTTTGCAGGCAAAAATTGTGGATTTTGTCCATCTCTTACATTGCAAGTGCATTATGAAAGGATCCTTTAGTAGTCCATAAATAGAATGAATAGAATGAATAATTACAGCAAGAAAACCATGTTTCAATCTTCATGTGCAGTTGGAAAAACTGAACCTGTCCTCTATCTGATTCCAGCAATCACTTTGTGCAGCTAAAAATGAGATCTGTGGGACTGATTGGTTACATAGCCCAGATTTGTTGGGGAAAGCAAAACGAGTGAACATGATGTCAGGCCGATGAAGTGAAGTGAAGTGGACTGACAGTCTGATAATCGTCCTCGGCCCCCTCCCATGGAGGATATTTGGGCCCGTTTATTTTTTCAGATGTTTGACTCTCCCCACTTTCCATTAGTTATTTCATTGGCTCTCTGCCATTTTGTGCTGGCTGGTTGGTATACAATACTAATCATCCCGTGTGTGTGTGCTAGTGACCTGACATGGCTGCCCTCTGTTTTAGTTTTGAGGGTGGTTTGTGAGAGCTGTTGGGAGTCGGCCATATAGGTCGACAATCCACAACAAAGAGCCGAAACTGGCTGAAAGCTGCAGATTGAGCTGCTGGTGCTCATTGGGATCGATCGTACTACGAAACCCTTTCACCCGTTCATTAAAAGAAGTCATTCTAACTCCATATCAGTGATTCAGTTTTAATAAAAACACTGCTTCAGGGCGCTTTAATGATTGAATGAGGCACAAAAAGTTCAACTTATATTTCACTCAACCTCTGTGGAGCTGTTAAGTCGTCGACAGCGCTCTATGCCACCCAACACCGCCGCTTGGCGTACAGACTTTGTATTCATCTAAGGTGAATCAAATTAACAGGGTCACGTTCCTGACATTCAGCCTCCAGAGGAGGAAGACAGTAGACTTCAGAGAAGGCATCAAATGACAAGAATGAGGAGGCAGATGAAAACGAAAGTGTGGAGAAAAGGATTGAGAAGGCTCTGTCACATTGATTTTTGTCTTGAGTTTGTCCTGGGACAGCTAAAGAGACGGGCTGACTCCAGCAGGGTGGGGTGGACATGTGGACACCAATATGGCGCTACAACCTAATGACCAGATCAGATTTCCTTTTCTTCCTTCATCTGTTTTTTTTAATCCGTAGGGTCTATAGTTCTCTTGCCAGATAAATGAATTAACAGCTGAGAAGTCATTAGTGACTAAGCCACAAGATTACAAGCTGTCATTACAGTTAATATATGCAGCAATGTTTGCATTTACCACCATTTTGAAAGTTGGATGCAGGAGACACTGCCTTGTCATGGCTTAATTCCTGTGAAGCTTCAAATTACCTCATGAATACACTGGTGGTCAAGCTGGATTTGGTACATACAAAACGGTAGAAAATCCTCAGAACAAAATTGCAGGATTTCTCTGTGTTTTAGGTGGCTGATTGATGCTGCACATGTTGATTTCATTCTTACAGTACCACATGTAACCAGTATTTACAAAAAAAATGCATCAGGGTTATATGATAGTCAGAAAGGCATCATGCTACTTGCTGTTTCTACATCAAATTACTGGTCTTTAATTGGAAATTGTTGCATATCTATTATGGAAAGATGGAACAACTGTAGTCTAATGCTTTAGTGCGTTGGTTTTTTGAATTTGGTAGGAAAAGCTTTTTTTTCCCCCTGCTATTCAAACACTTAGCTCTTTAATTTGTGTGTCTGCAGAGGACGAGCTCTGTATCTCTTATGAAGACTTTTTTTTTTTTCTTTTTTTTCTTTTTCAGGTCTGAGCTGCTGTGGGTGGCTGTGCTAAGCACATATAAATTATTCATCCAGAAAAAACGTAGAAAAAACTGCTAATGGAGCTTGTCCTTCAAGCCTCATAAAGAGGGCATTTGTTAAAAAATAATGTTATAGCTGTGCACAGAATCCGACAGTTCTTCCCAACAGCACTAAATCATATTGGTTATCGACACGCGTAGTTTCCTAATACGTGTTTGCGTGTTTGCATTTGATTTTACAAACATGTGTATGGCCTAATATTCTGCGGGGTTGTTTTTTTGTTTTGTTTTCTTTAGACTCGTCTTCATCGCTACAAACAACCATTTGGGCTGAAGTTACCAGCCACAGTCAGTGAGTGTTCAAACCGAAATCCATGCAGCTATGCAGCTCGTGTTCACACTTGCATGTATGGCGGGGTTTAAAACATTGCTGCCAAAGTCTAAGTAACCTGTTTAACATCCAAAGACAGTTGCTGTACTTCTCAGGAATTTCTGAGCCGTACAGACTAGCTTGTGGTTTCATTAATAATCATACCATCATCATACATATCTTATTTTTTTCCCTCTGTGGGCTCATCATCAACAACTCCTGTGTGTTTTGATTTTAGGTGCCTGTGTATCGTGGTTGTGCTGCTGTGATAGGCAAGCAAAGTTTGACAGAATGTACAGGCCAGTTGCTTTTGGTGTACCGTTAAATTGAAGGACTCGCCTGCCTCTGCTGCCTTCACTACTTTCGTATCAAAGCAGCGAAGGCAGGCGGAGGAGGAAGAAATAAAATAGCTGAGTAGGACGCTCACAGCACGCAGGCTGGTGTGGAGGTGAATTACTGTGTGTTGTTTCACACAAGACCAAAAAATAAATTAAAAAAATGCTGTTTACTGACTACATGGTTGATAACGTTGACTAATTGTAGCAGCACTAAAACTCTGTCATAAAGTATATTTCTGCAATAACTACACTTTTCCACCCTGTTTTCCCAGCTGCTCAGGAACAGCTGGGTGGCTAGAAGCTAATGCTAGCTTGGTCCAGGCTAAAAGTTCAGTTCATGGCATTTAGTGGTATGGGGCTTATTATCTTTTTTTATTCATTATTTTATTATTAGTTTATTATTATTGGGAGTGTTATCAAAAATAGGTTCAAGTTTAATTATTTCATATTTAGGGATACCATCTGATCAACATTTTAAAAATGTAGTAGCTTTAGAAATAATATAACCAAAGGAAAATCCTAATG